>CM066728.1:160291797-160905234 GCA_033961575.1 Aselliscus stoliczkanus
AGTGACCGCTGGCCATGCTGAATGGACCTTGCTGTCACCGCACCAGCTTTCCTTGGCAGTGTGGCTGGGGCTCTGGCAGTTGCTCTTGTTTATTACACAAGCCTTGCTCCACCCCTGGCGACAGCTTGCAAACCAAAACTATTTCATTTCCCAGTGACAAAGGTTAGAAGGAGGGTGGAGGGGGAACAAGGCTTACACCTTTTGAAAACACAACTTCTCCTTAGATTCCTTAAAAGACTCTTTTCACCCTAGGGTTCACCAGTTTTGGCTTTACCTCTGGGCCAATTATGGGTGGCTCTGCCCTCCAAGGAAAGAAATTGCTGGCTGAATTTTACCTCCTTGTTCTTCACTCCTTATGTAGGTTTATTTCCTTTCCTCCCCTTATTTAAAAGAAAGGGTGAGGTTAGCATGTTTTTACCTCAAATAAATGGATGTTCCCATTTATGGTTAGACATTGAAGTGCCTAGTCTACTGTTTACTCATTCATTATGTGACTGTGAGAAAAGACTAAAACAGGACCTACTGCATTGGGCGGTCATGAGAAATCAATGTGGAGCAAGTTGTTAACAGCTCTCTCATGTCCAGTGAACACTTGGAACAGTTTGCCATGAATATCATAAGCAGATTCTTATCCCCCAGTAGAACACCACAATTTTCCCTCTAGGAAGCCCTTCTCATCCTAAACACAAACATGGCGGGCTTGCTCCAATTCGGTACAAAGAAGTTCCACCTGCCACCTCTAGGAGGAGCAACTACTTAGGTGGCATCATTTTAGGGCCTAGTTGAAATGTTCTAATCCTAAATAAAACTCTAAGCATGAAGATAAGGGAATTTGGGATATCCAGTCTAGGTACAGTTTAATAAATATATTTCAAAACATTCAGACTCTGGATGGTAGATGAGGCTAAAAGGGGATCAAATATATGGTGATGGAAGGAGAACTGACTCTGGGTAGTGAACACACAATGTGATATATAGATGATGTACTACAGAATTGTACACTCGAACGAAACCTATGTAACTTTACTAACAATTGTCACCTCAATAAACTTTAATTAAAAAAAAATTCAGCCTCTGCTCTTCATTTTAGAACCACTGTCACATAAGTGGAGAAGTCCATCCAGGTTTCTATAAAAGTTAACATTTATTTGAGCATTTTCCAAGTGTTAGTAGATGTCCTATAAGCAATTTACCCAGTTTAGTCTTTTCAGTACCCTCTGAACAGGTACTGATTATCATTGCCATTTTATAAATAAAAACAGAGGCTCAGAGAGGTAAAGTAAATGGTCCAAGGTCACAGAGTTTGTGTATCAGAGCTGCCTCCTGTATTATGCTGCTTTGATCTCTCCAAATATTTATGAGACGGTGTTGCTTCTCTTTACACTCCTGAAAACAATAATTTTCTGTTGAGTTGTTCATCCTTGCTTATTGCGATAGGCCTGGCAGTTTGCCCGTAACAAAAATCTCCGATGGTTTAACGATGTCCAGAGCAAACTCAGCTTTAAATTTATTTAAAGCAGTCTTCACATTGTTTGTAAAGCTGCTAATAATTTATTTTTTAACCTCCAGGCAGAAGAAAATTATGTATCTTTACGTGCTCATCGGCAAGGGGGGAAGAAGTACCAATGTCCCTTTACATTACCCAATGTTTGTTAATAAACCTAAAAAATAGTTGTTAAAGCTTACAGATTCCAATGGCGGTGCTTGCAGAATTTACACACCACCATCTCTAGTCTGTGCTCTCATTTCTAATGGCCCTGAGTTAGTTTTGGGTCTGAACTAAACTTCTTTATGTGATTTCTTTTTCTGATTATAAAAGCAATAAATGTCATTGTAGGAAATTCAGGAAATATAGGAGAGTATAAAGAAGCCAATAAAATAAAATAGGGTCAAATTTCTGAGTGTTTGATCTGGGCCAAGATTCAAAGCTAATTCGGTTTTGAATAATACCTGTGCATATTTTTTTTTTTTTTTTTTTTTTTTTTTTGTGTGTGTGTGTGTGTGTGTACTACAAAGAAAATCCCTTTGATTCTAGGGCAAGATTAAGGCATTTTACCGTAAGTCATTTTAAAGCAGTCAAGTGGGGAAAAAGAAAATTTTCCCTGCTCCTAATTGTCACAGATGAGTCCTAGGGAATTGCTGACTGCAGGGATGGGGGAGTAAGCTTATGATATTCCCAAATGCTTTGTGTTGTATGGCAAACAGGATTCTTGCCTTAATCTTTAAACTTCCAAAATGACCTGGAATCTTGAGTTTCCAAAGCTGTGGCTTAAAAAGACTTAACTAGGAATATGATTTCCTGCTTCCTCTTTCTCCCCATTTTCCTTCCTATTTATGAAAGATTAAACTATTATACCTTTAAAAAAAATCCAAAAGTTAAATTTTCCATAATCACATTTGGATATTTGCAGTACGTGATAATTATATCTTGTCTGAATGTGGGCTAAAGAATGAGTGATGCCCACATATATTTCTTTCTCTCTAAACCGGTCATTAAATATTTTAAATTTATTCAAAACTCATTTTCATGCACTAACTGCATATGCACATGTAATAGAAAAGATCATACCTTTTATTAGTCCATGTCCTCAAATCAACTATATTGAACTGACGCTGAGTGTTCAGATGTATCCAGTGGGATGTAAAAAAAATTAGGTAAATTAGAACCTTAGTTTCTTCTTTCCGTTTCACGCAGCTTTAAAGTAAGATCGGAGAGGAATTGATTTCATTCTAAATAGCATCCCTTCCCATGTTGTCTGGGATCTAGGTCCTACATACCAAGTAGTTTTTTCAAATTTACAATCCACAGTTTGAGAGGCATTAATTGCTTGTGTAATTATTTATGTAATATTTATTTACTTGCTTATCACTTCACTTCATCTGAGACCCTCAATGTGACTCATACATATTTATGTATCGTAATTGTGTTTCATTACAAGAAAAAGATGATGTACAGTCATTAGTAGTTTTACACCATTATTAGCTGTGTAGTTGACCAAGAAAGCTGACTTTTTGATTTGTGGTTGTGACTGATCTCTAACTTAGAGTAAATCATTCTTCTTTGTGTGTCAGTGATTTGCTATAATACATTGAAAGAAGTCTGGATGATAATTTGGCATTGCCAAGTGATACCAAAGAGCACAATGCAAGTTTACTCTTGCCTCCTTAAATATTTTCAGCATTTTGCCTCTAAGATATTAGGAGCATCTTTAATTGAACACATGAGATTTTATTTTTAGTGTCCACAAAATAACTGATATCACACTTCCTAGACTGACCTTCAGGAACCAACCAAAACAAACAAAATGCTAGTAATTATAATTATAATTATAGCACTTACCAGGATGAAAAACAAAAAGCAAACAAACATTACTATGACACCTAGTCAGTCTGTCTAGGCTGTGACCTTTGCCTTTTGTTTTTTCCTCTGAACCCTCTGAACATTCTGGTCTTTTTCTTCTAAACCTGGGATCCCTGACCTACATTATTTGTTGTCAATGTCTTCGCTGTTGTTGCTTTTGAGTTAATTCTCTCAGGAGGCTGGAGCTCCATGCTCTGAATTATGATTTATAATCTTTTGTCTTGTGTTTATGACATTCTGCTTTTTTCCAAAATGATTTATTGCTGACCCTGTTTTTAACATTTGGACATAATGCTTTTATATTTCAAAGCTGACCTCTGATCTTTGTGTTATATATTGTTAAAGTTGAGTAATGGATCTGGGGAGTCACAGGTGAAAAAGCCTAAAAAAAGGTCTCAGAAATTTAGTGGTAGATGCTATGATTCAACAGCAGAGACATGAAAGCTGATGCTCAAAGCTGCTCAGAATAGGAACTTGTTTGGATTGTAAATCTGAGTTACTCCCTGACCTACTAATACCCCACTGGGGCCTCTGAGTCTAGGAAAAGGATCATCTTTGACTTCATAGTGAATAACAACGTCTACTTTACCAAAAGAATGAAGAAAAAGCGAAGGCCCTTTTATTTACTTTTAAGTATACATTTTTCCTAGCAGTATGCTGATTTAATAAATAAGTACCTGTGTACATCTGAACATGTCAATAATATTGGTCATGTTCATGCTAGCATGTCTAAATGTTGATAACTGTGCCATGCTAGCCGTTTGGGCTTGCAAACTTGTAAAACAGTTGTGCCCCCGTGAGCACATACTTAGATGGTCTTCTCAAAGTTTTTAATTTGACTACATTTAAATTAATATTAAAAGAAGTAATTAAATTATAAAATTATAGTTTCCCAAAAGACTTTTGAACTCAGATCCCTAATGTCCTAGAAGATGGCAATTATTAGTTTTAGGTGGACCTTAGACTGTAATTTTCATTGAGGTTAATTCTGTTAATTGCTTGATGGTCCATCCCTATGTTGAATAACCCACATTTTTGTGATATCATCTAGTAAAAGTAATAAACCTCATGGAAGCAATGTAAGACTGGTATCTTTAAAATTATAATTTTTCTTGAGCAGTCCTCAGTATAAGCAGAGAAAGGTGATAATTTTTCTTCCCTTCTTTTTCCCTCCCTGATTTTCACTCTAGTTAAAAGGCAATATATGGATCTTGGACATAAGCCATATGACTAGGAAGTCAGTATTCTATTACCAAAGCTTATATCTTATCTTTACCCTGTTGTAGATCCACCAAACTCTACCAGATGAGGGCCACTAGAGAAAATCTTTTGGAAAAAGCACAGGTTTTGGATTTAGCTGCATCTCTTAAACAAATCTATCTCTTTCATGTAACCTACCATGTGACCATGGACCAGCTAACCAACATGTGTAAAAGGAAGAAAACAATAGGTAACTTGTAGAATGGTGATGAGAATTAAAGTAAAAGAGAAATATAAGTAAAGTACCTAAAACAAAGCCTTCTACCTCGCATACATTCTACATACGCTATATACCTATATTCTATACATAAACTTAAGGTAAATAGCTAATCTCTCAAATTTTCTTACAAGTCTCATTAAATCACCTCTCTTATCATCCTCTCAAGTAGCTTATGAAAAACAATAAGCTTTCTTTATGTAAGAATAAACCCGCCTTTCAAAAAGAAAATTGTACTTTCTCTGTACCATCAACAATTATTCCTTATTCATCTTACTTGTACAATCAAAGAGGTTGACAATAATTGAAACAAATGAAAGAAGTCAAGAAAACTCTGTCCTACCTCCAGTTTGCCACAGTTGATAATGAGATTTCAAAAAATGATAATACTGTAAGCAGGGTAAAATAAGAGATTGTACTGCAAAAGATCTAGAAACACAAGAAGAAGCTATATGATACAATATCTGAAAAATGTAAGTAGAATTGAGGCAATATTTTGTGATGTACTGGCAAAATTGGAGGGGCTGCTGGACCAACTCCTGGGAGTCACTTAATCTTGGAGGTAATTATAAAGGGAAAAATCCATTCAGTAGAGTGCCTAAGAAGGTAAGTTCAAAATAAGCACTGGAAAAAAGAAAAGTGATTAATCTCATCGAATACAGTGGGCATAGGGACCAGAATAATAATGAACCTTTAACATTTCATAAAGACCATTTTCTGTCTCTCAGGGCAGCCCTGAAACAGAGGAACCTCACTTATTATCATTTTATTTTATGGATGTGGAACTGAAGCTCAGGCACAGATAAATGACTTTCCCAAAGTCACACAGCTAGTAAAGGATGAGGTAGGACTTGAACACTGATCTTCCAACTCTAAATTCATTAATCTGCACTGAAAAAAAAAATCAGATATGGTTGTTTCATTGAGAACTAATGACTGATTAGCTCTATTTATGATAGAAGGCAAACTGTCTTTCTGCCTTGAATATGTTCACCTGAAAGTTTAGAAGATTAAATTATAAACATCATCTTTCAGGTTATCCTTAGTTTTTATTTTTTATTTTTATTTTTTTTTAAAGATTTTATTGGGGAATTGGCGGAGGGGAACAGCGTTGGGGAATTGGGGAAGGGGAACAGATAAGTTGCTGTCTTTTTGTTCTTCAGTTTAGTTGCGGAGGATGTTGCTTCACTGTTGGTATCGTCATTGCGCGCTTCCCGGATGAGGCAGATCGGTCGCTGGCCTCTGGATGTCGCTCACCGCTTCTATTGGCAGCTCACGCTTGGCTGCCAGCCGCTCACGCTGGCTGCGGGCCACTCACTGTAGCCTATGGCAGCCCACACCATCACCGGGGCTCGCACAGCCCAGCTCCAGGTGGAGCTGTTGTTAGCTGTAGAGGGCAGTGTCACTGGCCCTCATGTGGGATCCGAACCGGGGCCGCTGGCATCCCAAAACCAGCTCTCAACCAATGCACCACTCGGCCGGCCCTATCCTTAGTTTTTAAATGTTTCTTATGTCAATATATTGAGTTTCTGAAGGATGTTTGCACCAGAAGAGACTTCCGGCAAATAAACCCATATTAATACGAACTAGGACTTGATTCCAAATGCACATTGGGTTTCCTACCCTGAGGACCTCTGCTAGGCTGTCTTCACCTCTGGGTGAATAAGACTTAATATAAAGGCAGACCGAAAATAATAGACTTGACTATTGCACTCAAAATCACACAGACATTTACTGGTCATCTTGCAGGAAATTAAAATTAACTAAAGTATACTAACACTTATACAGTAAAATAGACACTCCTTAAGTATACCACTTGATGACTTTTCACATATTTATACACCCATGTAACCACTATCATCAAGATATAGAACATTCCTGGCACCTGCAGACCATTGCAGAGTATCTATAAAAATGAACCTTGCCACTCTGAACTGACAGTGGGTAGGAGGATGGCTTTGTTGACAGATTTACCTGGGCAGACAGGAACATGCAAACATTTTCAAACTGCAGGGAGTCCTTTTAGATATTCAAAGGGAGGCCCTAAGCTAGTTACGGGTAAGTGGGTCATGCATGTACCAGAAATTGATGTTTTGGGCTGCCACCTTTCTGTGGCCCTCATAGCTGATTTTCCTCAGAGGAGCCACTTACACCTTCCACAAGGTTTGAATCAGGCTAACCCCAACCCCGGAGCTCCAGAGTTGGATGATGGGAACTAGGCCTAAGCCAGTCAGCATGCTGCATTTCCCTGCTCACAATGACAGGCCAAGGGAGAGACATGTGACTCACTCTCAGCCAATCAAATGAGACTGCTAAAACTTCTGGGACAGAGGCGGGCCCACTCTTTTACTTGGTGTGAAATGTTAGATGATGTGCAATCATCTAACGATGAACAAAAGACCTTTGAGAGGGAGCCAGTAGCAGGGAGAAGGAGCCAACAGACTTAGAGAAGGAAAGCTGATCTGCTAACATGGCAGAGCTCCCATATCCACCCATGCCCAAAATAAGATCTAGCCCTCGACTTTTAAGTTATAAGACTTAATCTCATCTCTTGTATCAACCAGTTTGAATTGGGTATTTTGTCACTTGCAGTCAAAATGACCTAATATATTTCTGATAGGGTTAAATTATTATCTAAAAGATAATGAGGGGAATGTTTTTATTCTCCTAAAAGACAGCAGGCACAGAGGGGAGGAAAAAATGAAGAGAGGGAGGCTAGCATGGAAATTGTTGAACAAAAAGACTAAAGACTTGTTTTTTAAAGACAAGGATGATGAATATTGTATTCACGATTTTGCATTTTATGTAAAATAATTTTGACTTTCCCAAAACTCTAAAAGTTGGCTACATATAGAATGCCTTGTGTGAATAGTGTGTGGGGGGGTGGGGGTGGGGAAAAGGCTGGCAGGCTGGGTTCCACACTATATTGGGTTGTTAGAAAAGTCATGATGCATTTTTGCAACGAAAAGCATAGAAAAAATATGTCCAGGCTTTTCCGACAAAATTTATCGTAAAAAACCAAAATTTACATGGTTCAGAATAAAGAAAACAAGAAGTGATGAAAAGATCATCCCTAAACTCAACAAACTCAGCAGAATAGGAGCTTGGATTAAGAGCTCATCTGGAAGGCCGGCCAAGTAGTGCGGTGATTAAACGCTGGCTTGGGAAGCCAGAGGCCCCGGTTCGGGTCCCACATATGAGGGCCAGTGACACTGCCCTCAAAAAATACCAAAAAACAAAAAGAGCTTATCTGGAAATTCATTGAAGTTTTCAGGAATACTTGGGCTTTCTACAAGTCGTGGGATGAAGGATTGAACCTATCTCCTCTAGATCTTAAAGGGCAAGGTGACCCTACCTAATTATAGCTTATTATTCCTAGGTTTATTTGACAATAATAAACTCTTGCTAGTAAGAGTTTTCTCAACCAATTCTAACTTTAGATCTGCTAAACAGGAACCAACGAGGCCAATAAATAGAAATCTACATGCAGAATAAAAAACAGATAATAGCAAGACATTTTCCCAAAGCAACTTGAAATAAGAAACTTGAAAATCAATGAACTATTTCACATTATTGCTGTGCAAGAAGTCTGTTTCTCCATCTCCTAACAGACCCAACAGAGAACAAAATGCATGCACTTTCCAGTGTTTTATTTCCCAGTGTTTGACATAGCTGCCTGAATAATGCTATGGCCAAATGGACTTAACTCACTTGCAGTCCTCTGAAATTACTAGTTATCCCCAAATGAGATATTTACCATTTATTGTGAGTAGTAATACTCACCACCTCATTCCACCTTGGTAGGCCCTACATCCTCAGAAATTCCATGTGGAAGGACATATGTGTATATAATCAATAAATTCTCCACTGGATAATTCGATTTACAAGAAAGCAATAGTTTGTATAGGCTAAGGAAATGGGGGAGCCAGATATTGCAGGATGGATCCCCCAGGAAATAGATTCTGAGATGGAGATTAATGTGCAAATAGTTTATCAGGGAGTATTCTCAGGATCCAGACCTGTGGAAGGGAAAGGTAGGGCAGGGAAGAAGGAGGTCTGGTAAGGGAAAGGAGACGCGGGGCCATGCTGTCTAAACCAAGGCCTGTGGCGACCCCACAGGCAGTGCTGGAGCTGGGATGGCCTCTCAGAGTTCTTCTGAGTTGGGAGGAGGGAGCATCTTTGGATGCTGGCTGCCCCAGGAAGGGATGTGACATTGAGTGGAACAGATGTGGGGACCATTAGCTGACCTCCTTCCCAGAAACAGCTGGAGAAATAAATCCTGCAGTCCTGAAAAGGGGAGCTGTGGCATGGCACACAGCATCCATACCACCAGGTGTTATTTAAGGCTTTGAAATTCAATCAATCTAGTGACATTCTAGAGAAATTAGCCCCCCAAGTCTTTTGGGGTGGTGGTGGTGGTGGGAGTGACTCTTCTGGACAGGTCCTCTCTGAGCAGGAAGCGTCTCCATACTTAGCAACTTATTAACACATCTGATAAAGTTTTCCCGGGGAGGAATCATGTTAGCCACTACCATCACCTTGCTGGATGATACAGAAATTATTGACATTACAGTGAAGTGGGTCGGAGCAGGTTCTGAAGCCAGACAGAATGCTAATCATTTTCCTGGAGTGGTCTAAGTGCTTCATGTCTTATTAACTCACTTAAACCTTTGGGTGTACGGGACACGCCAAATGCCTGATAGTGTCTGTCATGGGAAGTTAGCTCAGATGCTTCTCGATTCCTACTGTTTGCAACTTAAACATCTGTCAATGAAGAAAGCAAGTAACCAAGCTTGTGGAGATGCCCTGAGTTTAGACCTCACAACATATTTTCAAGTGCATTAGTAATGTCCGGTTAATTATCTGCATGACACTCAAGAAACATGGGACATAACTGCTGCATCTATTGACTTCACAGATATGGCTGGAATGTGCTCCATTTCAGGATAATGACAGTGGGCTCTCTGCATTATTGCTTGATTAATTAATTAACATAATGGTCCCAACCACATCATCAAGGCCAGCACCTCACAAATGATGTAGCAGAAGTAATACAGGGGAGACAGTTGTGGCTAATTTGATTCATAATCACCTAAAACATAAGAAGCATCAGATTCTCTTAATTGGAAACTTTCTCTCCATTAGAAAACTATGTCTTGCCATATTTTTATCTAAGAGCCAGTATGGAGTTTGTAGGAAGTTTGGGGACAGCTTTGTTCAAAGTTAATCATAGCCTGCTCAGTTGATTATAGTATGTATTCTGCTTACTTGTCACGTGAATAGAGGGAGTTTCAACAGCATGACATAAAAATACTGGATGTGCCAGAAAAGCGTGTATTGTGTTATTTGTTAAGCTTTCAAAATGAGGCCCGTGCTTAATATTGAAAACCTCTAATCAACATTGGATTATTCAGACTCAAGCTGTGTTCATAGTAATAGCAGAGAGTAGGATGGAGGTATCTGCCATTGCAAGTTAAAATGAAACATTGTAATTGAAAGCCCATTAAAATTTCCCCAGATAGCATTAGAAATTAATAATAACGTGATGAGTGTATTAAGAAAAAAAGAGTAAAAATATTTGTTAAAATTATTCAGTTACTAGAAACATCTCTGTCCCCAAGGAACACTGAGGGGATATTAACACAAAGTAACTCACTCCCATTTATTATTTTCTTCATGTTAACAGATAAATAATATTTAAGGAAAAACAAGATATTATAGCTTGTTTAATAATAATTGTAATATACTAAGGTAGAGTGAAAAAACACCCCCTTTTTTCCTGCAATACTTTATCAAAATCTGAATAGAGTGCTTAAGAAGTTTATTGTATTATAATAAAGGGTACTAAAGTAAAATGTTAGTTTTAGAGTAGTTCCTAAAAACTTTAAGGACATTTTACTTTGTTTTGCCCTGCTCATAACCTTGTTAAAGCCACTTTTCTGGATTGGGGTAGGGAGGCAGGAGGTTTTGTGTTATTTATCTTTTTAGCAGATAATTTTTTTTTTTTTAAGGGCAGTGTCACTGGCCCTCATATGTGGGACCGGAACCGGGGTCACTGGCTTCCCAAGCCAGCGCTTAACCACTGCGCCACTCGGCCGGCCCAGCAGATAATTTTTTAATAGACAATTTTTTAGACCAATTTTAGGTTCACAACAAAATTGAAAGGAAGGCACAGAGATTTCCCATGTACTCTCTGCCCCCACCCAGGTTTAGCCTCCCCCATTATCAACATCCCCAGCAGGTGGTGCATTTGATGAACCTATTGGGATATAGGAAAAGTCATGATGCATGTGAACGACAGATGACACTAGTTCATTATTGGAAGTACTAGCGTCATTCACATCTATGTTATTGCTATGTCATTTGACAGCTGACAGTTCTAGCTTCATTCTTTAAAAAAAAATGAGCAATTTGGTTGGGTTTTAGAGATTTTATAAGTTGAAGATGGAAGACCAAACTGTGCATTTTTGCCATATTTTATTGTTTTACTTCCATAAAGGGAAGAATGTGCATCAAGCTTGTGAAAAATTGCATAAAATTTATGGTGACAATGTTCTACAAGAACGTCAGTGCCAATGATGGTTCATGAAATTCCATGCTGGTGATTTGATCTCAATGATGCTCCTTGGTCAGGGAGGCCCACCGAGGTTGATAATGACAAAATAAAGTCATTGATGGAGTCAAACCCACATTACACAACACGAGAGATTGCAGAAACATGGAACATCCATCATTCAAGCATTCACGGCCACCTGAAGAAGCTGGGATATGTAAGCAAGCTCGATATTTGGGTTTCACATGAACTCAAAGAAGTCCATGTGATGGCGCCTATAAACACCTGCAATATGCTCAGTAAACGTGAGGAAAATGATCCTTTTTTGAAGCGACTGATAACTAGTGATGAGAAGTGGATTGTTTACAACAATGTGGTATGCAAACGGTCTTGGTGCCAACATGATGATTCGTCTCAAACAACATCGAAAGCCGACATTCATCAGAGGAAGGTTATGGTCTCAGTGTGGTGGGATTTTAAAGGTGTTGTGTTTTTCGAGCTCCTACCAAGGAACCAAACAATCAATTTGAATGTGTACTGTCGGCAATTGGGCAGTTTGAATGAATCCATCATCCAGAAACATCCAGAACTTGTAAATTGTAAAGGAGTTGTGTTCCATCACGATAACGTGAGACCACACAAGTTTGATCACCCATCAAAAATTATTGGAGCTTGGATGGGATGTGTTGCCACACCCACCATACTCACCGGACCTTGCGCCGTCAGACTTCCACTTGTTTCGCTCTCTTCAAAACTCCTTGCATGGTATAACATTCGATTCAGATGAGGTTGTAAATCAGCACCTTGTTCAGTTTTTTGCAAATAAAGACAGGTCCTTCTATGAACGAGGAATTATGAAGCTCACTGAAAGATGGCAAAAGGTTATCGAACAAAATGGGCAACATTATTATTGATTGGTCTTTGTTCTTTGTATAAACAAATGACCTTTGAAAAACAGACAAAATACATCATGACTTTTCCAATAACCCAATATAGTGACACATCATTATCACCTAAAGTTCAGGGTTTACATCTGGCTTCACTCTTGGTGTTGTATGTTCTGTGGGTTTGAACAAATGTATAATGACATGTATCTCACCACTATGGTATCATACAGAATAGTTTCACTGCCTTAAAAATCCTCTGTGCTCTGCCTATTTGATAATTATTTTTAGCATAATTAAAATAACAGACAAGCTCTGAAGACAGCTTTTAAAAATCATCAGCCTGAAAAAATTATATCTGGATCATAAGATTTGGATGACTTCTGCTTGTATTTACTATTATTGTATTCTGTCATCTGAGCTATCTGTACCTCTAATTGTAGATTACCATAACAGGCCAAGAATATCCACCTGAAATAAATACATTCTGAGCTCACCTGAGGCAGTGGGGTGTAGCTGATTTCTATGATGACTATAAAGGGTGACAAGGAGACATGTTTTCATTAATACTATTTAAATATCCAGGCAAGACCACCTTTTTGCCCTGCTTTGGTCTATGGCTTAATTCTTTAGTACAATCTTTAGTTCGTCTTAAGTTCCATTATATCTGATTAAGTGAAACAGAAAGTAAATTAGGAAAAGCCCAAAATATTTTGACAAATTTAGGTCACTGAATAGGCCTAAGGATTTTTTCCTCCTCATTAGAGGACTGAATTCATTCATTTGATTGTTCATTTGCTCAATCAGTTAACAAGTATACATCAAAAGCCCATGTATTCCAAGCCCTGCAAGACCCTGGGGGATGTAACAATGAGGAGGACATGGTCTTTGACTGTGAGAAGTGTAGAAAATCCCTACGTCCTCCCTCTCCTGCCCCATTTCCTTTCTTTCTCCTGCTTTCCCACAACACATGTTCTCAGGGATAAGCCTATATATTTAGTTAATTCCTTGGGCCCCACACTATGTCATTTTTAATAAGATCATTTTATGGCACTGAACAGCAGTTGTTTAGGAATATTTTTAAAATGTTTTTGAGAGATCAAATAATTCTTAACTAGCACATCTTTCTGGATATTATGTCACCATATCATCAATTATAGTGAATTCATAAATGAAGAATCAGTTTTCTTTGGATCATTAGGGCAATATGAGATATGCCAGTCCTGTCAATCACTAATCACAAGTGATTGGTATGTAGCTGAAATATGTCACTGTTGATAGAGTGGGAGAAAACAGGCAATGTCACAGAAGATGAATTGGGGTATCACCAAGACTTGAGCTGGAATCTAGGCTCTATCACTTAGAATCTATATGATCTCAGGCAAGGTATTTACCTTCTTTTAGCCTTGGTTCCTACTCTGTAAAACATATGCTACTTACCTGCCTCAAACACATATGGTAAGAGTTAAAATGTGGGTCAACTCCCAAGTTGTCTGAGGCCTCGCCAGCCTTGGGGCATGAAACAGACCATCTTAGGGATAGAGCATTAGGTTGCCAGGACTGTCATAACAAAATATCACAGGTTGAGTAGCTTAAACAATGGAAATTTGGTTTTTCAGAGTTTTGGGGATGGAAGTCCAAGGTCAAGGTGCTGGCAGGGTTGGTTTCCTCAGAGGCCTCTCTGCTTGGTCTGCAGATGGCTGTCCTCTTGCTTGTTCCTGTGGCTGTCCCTCTTTGCACGTGTACCCCTTGTGACTCTTCCTCTTCTTGTAAGGCCACCAGTCATGTTGGATTAGGACACAGCCTAACAGCCTTGCTTTAACTTACTTACCTCTTTCAAGGTCTTATCTCCAAAATCTGAGGTATACTTGAAGCGGGACTTCAACATATGAGTTTGGGGGAGACAATGCAGCCCAAAAGAGGTAGTAACCTGGCACTCACTGTCTTATATTCATGCTTATACTGCAGGACAGCAGCTCAGTATGAATCCCAGAAAGTGTCTTGTAGGTGCTCAGGGATCTTGCACTGCCCAGGAAGTCACTGTGGGCCCTCTCCACCACTGCTCCTGCCTGAGCCCTCAGTGAGGACATGAACATCGGCACCCAGTGTGTCTTGCCTAGTGCTGAGGATGCCCACATTGTATGACCTCCTTTGCAGCCTGCACTGCCACACAGCCAGGCCCATGCAGTGGAGAGACTCCCTGCTCTGTGTCACAGCATGTCACTGGGCCTCCAGCCAGGATGCTTACACCTTTGTGCCTCAGCGTCCCTCATGGAACAGCTGTCTCATCACCTGTATGCAGCCTCTTGCCCTCGAAGGTTTGGACAGTATACAACCAAATGCCATGCTCTGTTCCCTACCCTCATCACTCGATGTCAGGCACCAGGGCATGCTATCCCTCCCACTGCAGAGTCAGCCCAAAATCTCATTGACATTGACTTCTGGCAACTTCGCAACTTGGTCACTCACTCGCTCAGGAAAATCTGACTCTCAATGCCATTGTAGGGCAGGACTCCTTTATATATAAACCCCTGTACTTTCCCAACACAGTTCTTCAACAGTTGACCTGAAGAAGACAACGCCATTAGACCCTGATACTGCTGTCTTTGCCACTTGGCATCCTGTAGTGGGTAAGAAGGTGGACTCTGCAGTCAGGTTGCCTGGGTTTAAATCTTTCGGCTGGATATTTATCTTCCTCAAGCCTCAGATTACCTACCCATAAAATAGGTATAATAATAATTCTTCCTTTGTAGGAGGATAATAAGAGTTAAATTGGTAATACATGTACAGAATGTATCCCCATACCTGGGACATTACTATTATCATTATCATCTTATATTCTCTGTATGCTAACTCTTCTAGCTATTTTTTTCAGGTATTATGTCATTTAGTTCTTAAATGGTTTGATGAGGGTAATGCCATTTTGATCTTGATTTTACAGATGAGGAAACAGTTAAGTCAGTGGCCCAAGACGGCATGGTTAACAAGCTAAATCATCAGGATTCAGTCCAGTTCAGTCTGACTCTGCACAGACTCTGCTCCAAGCACTGTGCTTAGTAGGTGATATTTCTTATTACTGTAGTCACGATCCATTTGTCAACAGATTTTACATAGATGCTAAATGCACCTCAGTAAGTGGAATGAGAAATAAAAGGCTTCATAAGAAGTAGTGGTTTCTTTCAAGGATCTACAATCTTATTGGAAAAACTTGACTATGCATATGAAAACAACTGAAATGACAAGATGCTATGTGCAAATAAAGAGTGGGACTGAAATACACTGAGTTCTGAAGAGGGAAAGGAGAGTATTGTGGCCAAACAGCACGGTCAGGAAAGCTTCATTGCAAAGATGGGCATGACTCCTGGAACATAGAAGCTTTGCATCTACTTGATGATTGAATAAATGAGGCAGGCGTTGAAGGATTAGTAGAACCAGGAGAAATTAGGAGGAGGAGGAAGGAAAGGCATATCAGGAGACTGAGGTGAGCAAACAAACTGCTAAATTGGAGGAAATACCAATATTGTTTAGATTAGTAACTTAAAGTAAATTAATAAATACATCTATTCTCAGATACATTCAAAGCACAACTACTTTTGCAAAGCTCAGTGACCTCTTTCATTTCAGGGCATATTTAGAAAATGGTAAAGTTTTACACTGGGTAAGTGAAAGAGGCTTCTAGGAAATAAAAGCCACTAGCCTCAGAGCTGCAATCCAGGCCTCATCAGCCACCCAAGGGCTGACAGGAATGAGTATCTTGGTTCCAAAGCCCTGTTCTAAACAGCTGAAAAATAATTGAGAATAGAAATGAGCCGAGGTTTCTCAGTGTGCTTTTATGTAATTACAAGCTGAAGGTGTCTAAAACAATAAGTTATACATTACCAAAGTAAACAGAGAAACTGTACAATTAATTTTTACATTAACTCAGTGATGGAAGTAGTCCAAAGGTTTAAGTGGGGCGGGAGAAAAAAGCCAGCCATGATGGATGAAAATGAATTAGACTTTGTGGTTTCTGAGTTTAAACATTCAAAAGGTAAAAGGCAAACAATAATAACTACAATGAAAAGCACAGTTTTATTAGGTGATGTCTGGCTACACAGAATGCTAGAAACTGTTTTTTCTTTTTTTTAAATGAAATGTTTTATTAGCACTGTCCCTCCGAAACAGAAGGATAACACATGCATGGCTACACATTTTGGGTGGCAACACATCAGCTCCTGCCTCCAAAGTTATCTGAAAGAGAACATTCCATGAGTTTTGCATGATTAGTAAGTTGGAGTGGACACCAAGACACAGCAATATCACTTTTAGACACAGGCAAGAGGGACCTTGTCTCCTGGGACACATAATTTAGAGGGTACTGCTCTGGCTTTCCACAAAGAACACCCCCCTTCTTATGGGGCAAGGAATTCATGGGACCAAAGGGATGTGCCTACCTGGAGTCCAGCTGTCCCCTCCCCACCTTGACCAAATGTCTTCAGGCCATTTTTGAGGACTTCTCCAGGTCTCGTCCCCAGGTAGATTCTTTGAAGAGCAGACTGCACTACTGGTGTGGAAATCCCTAGTCAGAGGGTAACCAAGAGCCTGCTACCTGTGCGGTGTGGACAGAGGGTCTGGGGTGTCCATTCCACTTACATAAAGACCCTCAGGGTTGAGGACAGAGCCTGGGTGTAAGGGTTGAACAAGTGTTGGGGCCCAGCTCTCCCCCCTGCTATCATGTTCCAACATGGAACTTTGTGAAGTCTGACAATTCTAAATTCAAATCTAGCCCTCTAGGTCATTATAATGGTACATTTGTCAAGCTATGCTATTTATTGGGTGGTCCACTTGATGGATAATTTTAAATATTTAGACATAAGGCCTGTAGATTATCTTTGTATCCTCACCCTGTGCCCCACAAATGGTGTGGTAGGCCCAGGAGACACAAAAGAGTCTGACAGAAAGCAAGAAAGGACAAGGACCTTGACATTCTGACACCCATCTCCTCTTAACCCAGGGCTAGGAAGTCCATGGAGTAAATCATGGACTATGAGTAATGTGGCTACCATCTGTACCATGTCTTTCTGTTATTTCCTCTTTGTGTCCTTTCACTTTACCCCACATTCTGATTCCTCCCTTGCACAGACTGGAAAACCAGCCAATGTCTACCTTGGGCGTTGATTAGGTGGCCACCAATAGGGGCACAAAGATAAAACACAGTTACTCAGAGTTACAAAAATGTGAACTATTGGTTTGTTGGAAAAGTCATGACATATTTTGTCTATGTTTTTCAAAGGTCATTTATTTATATAAAGAACAAAGATCAATCAATAATAATGTTGCCTGTTTTGTTCGATAATCTTTTGCCATCTTTCAGTGAGCTTCAAAATTTCTCGTTCATAGAAGGACCTGTCTTTATTTGTGAAAAACTGAACAAGGTGCTGATTCACAGCCTCATCTGAATTGAACGTTTTTCAAAACGCAAGAAAGCGAAACAAAGTGGAAGTCTGACAGCGCAAGGTCAGGTGAGTATGGTGGGTTTGGCAACACATGCCATTCAAGCTCCAATAATTTTTGACGGGTGATCAAACTTGTGTGTTGTCTCACGTTGTCTCAATGGAACAAAACTCCTTTACAATTTACAAGCTCTGGATGTTTCTGGAGGATGAATTCATTCAAAGTGTCCAATTGCTGACAGTACACATTCAAATTGATTGTTTAGTTCCTTGGTAGGAGCTTGAAAAACACGAAACCTTTAAAATCCGACCATGCTGAGAGCATAAACTTCTTCTGATGAATATCTGCTTTCAATGTCGTTTGAGGAGAATCATCACATCAGGAACAAGGCCCTTTGTGCACCACATTGTTGTAAACAATCCACTTCTCATTACCAGTGATCAGTCACTTCAAAAACAGGATTGTTTTCCTCACGTTTAATGTGTATATTGCAGGTATTTATACATGTTGTCAAATGAACTTCTTTGAGTTCATGCGGAACCCAAATATCGAGCTTGCTTACGTATCCCAGCTTCTTCAGGTGGTCATGAATGCTTAAATGATGGATGTTCAGTGTTCCTGCAATCTCTCGTGTCATGCAATGTGGGTTTGATCAATGCCTTTATTTTGTCATCATCAACCTCGGTGGCCCTCCCTAACAGAGGAGCATTAATTACTGAGATCAAATCACCAGCATGGAATTTCGTGAACCATCGTTGGCACTGACGTTCTTGTAGAACATTGTCACCATAAACTTTATGCAACTTTTCACAAGTTTGATGCACATTCTTCCCTTTATGGAAGTAAAACAGTAAAATATGGCAAAAATGCACAGTTTGGTCTTCCATCTTCAGCTTGTTGTAAAATCTCCAAAACACCCAAATCGCTCAATTTATTTTAGAATGAAGCTAGAACTGTCAGCTGTCAAATGACAGCAATAACATAGATGCGAATGACTCTAGTACTTTCAAAAATGAACTAGTGCCATCTGTTGCAAACATGCGTCATGACTTTTCCGACAACCCAATGCTAACCCAAAGGCACACCTGCCATGGTCAGGGAATCCTTACCTCCGTCTCACATTGTAAACCAACTCAGGGATTGTCCTAGTTCTCTTTTCTTAAACTTGACCATTCTTAGCCTTTTGGAGTAGAGTTTTGCTCAATTTTTTATTTTAATGGATGATCAGTGCTCTTGTTTTCAGAGCTTATCTACTGTCTCAGTTAGTATTAATATTTCCTGCCCTAAATAGAGATTAAGCCAGAATCAGTGCAAAAGATCTTATACCAAACACAGCGTTTGTTGTAGAAGTCTAGAAGCAATTCTCATTCATATTCCTTTCATATGGATGTGTTACTTAGGTTAGAAATGAAGATAAGTCAGAAAGTAGACTTTGGCTGTAGTTTGTACCAGTGGTACAAACTACATAATCAAAATTATTGATTCCATTAAACTTTAGGCTCTAGGATTCAGCAGGAATTTACACAAACTTAAAGGAAAACAAATTCTAAAGTCTGCCTATATCTGCTTAATAACTATAATAAATATCTTAACAGGATGACTTTGGCTATGCTTAAGAAAGAGCTAAAATACCAGTCAGATGATATTTTCATTTTCTAAAGAGAAGGGAAAGAGGTAGCTTTGAGGAAAGGTCTTAAATCTGAACACAGAAAATATGAGTGTGAATCCCAGTGGTGCCTTGAATTAGCTGTGCAACTTTGAGTCGGTTACTTACTGTCACTTAACCTCAGTTTCCTCAATTGCAAACTGGAAATAGCATCACTGGATGGGATTGCTGGTTGTTTCAACAGAAATTATGTATGATAAAAATTTTGTCAACTGAAAACCACTGTAAAAAAAACTAGTTATTAAATCTGCATTACAAAACCATCTGCTCTCAAGTCTCTGTAAGAAGGAAATAGGAAAAACTTGCAAAAAACAGAAAAATAAAGAAGGAAAACAATGAAGATGCACACTAAACCAGAAACCCCTTTAAGTATTTAATATCTACGTGTTATGCTCTGTCTGCAATGGGTACTGAATAAATAGTGTTGACCATGGGTGAAACTGAATTCTTAACAAAATTTCCCCCAAAAGTAAGGGAAAAAAATCAATATTTTAATTTAAGGACCCAGGAATTTGCTCATCATTTCTATGTAAATATGTTAGCAGAGAAAATGAAAACTTTCCTAAAGTACTTCCATATTCTAGTAAAGGAGCAAACAAAACAAAAAAATCCAGTAACTATTACCCCCCCTTTACCCCCCACCCCCATGAAAGTGGAACCTCCAAAACAGCAGAGATTTTGTCTGTTTTATTCATTGAAGTATCCCTTGTGTCTAAACCAGTACCTGGCACAGAGCAAGTGCTCAATATACAAGCATTGGTTAAAATGAATAAATATGCATATCTAGATCACTGCTATAATTAGGGGGCTGGTTTCCACTGGTAATATACCTTTAAGAGAATCACTAACAAGGCCCATGCTTGTCATTCCAATGAGAAAAAGTCTTCTTTTAGTACATATAAGACCCTGTGCCTCAATGATTATGATTTCTACATGCAAGTTTTGAGTGAAGCTGGTCTCCCTCCAAAGAAGGTAAGGCTATGCAACACATACAGACTTTTGGCCTTCTACTGGCAGAAGGAGAGTTGTAAGACCAAGTGTTTCTTGTTTTAAAAATTAACTTACATGCATGCAGCATATTTTGTTTTTGGCTGAGCCATCCTGCCACCTGTTGGCACCTCAGCTCAGGCTGGGCATCAAACTGCTGTTGCTCAGAGCTCAGCTTGCACTCTTTTTTTTTTGAGGGCAGTGTCACTGGCCCTCATATGTGGGACCCGAACCGGGGCCTCTGGCTTTCCAAGCCAGCGCTTAACCACCGCGCCACTTGGTGGGCCAGCATATTTATTTTAAAAGGCTCTTTATAGGAGTTGTCTCTCTTGATTAGCTCAACAATACAGTGAAATAGGGGAATGATACAACCTCCATTTTGTGCAAAATGTGACCTAGAGAAGGGAAGTGATTAAAGACTAGTAGTGGGGAAGAGATAAAAATAGAAGTTGGGTCCCTGTCTAATGACACTTACCCCACCATGATGTATGCATGTAGTCATAATAGATTGCTCATTTGTTGTTTATCTACGGAAATATGTTTAAATACAAAAAAAATAAGCAATGATTGGACTAAGTCAAAGCACTGTCATTTGAACATAGATTTACCAAAAGTGCTTTTTTTGTGTGTGTGGTTTTTTTTTTTTGATTTTTTGAGGGCAGTGTCACTGGCCCTCATATGTGGGACCCGAACCGGGGCCACTGGCTTCCCAAGCCAGCGCTCAACGACTGCGCCACTTGGCCGGTCCCAAATGTGCTTTTAAAAGGCATTGTTTGCCTGGCCACTCTGCTGTACACCTGAAACTGAATAATATTGAATGTCAACTATAATATATATATATATAGTAATGGGATATGGAGTACAGCATAGGGAGTAGAGGCAAAGGAATTGTAACAGCTATATATGATGTCAGAGGGGTAGTAGATTGGGGGAGGGGAGCTATTACTTTGTGAGGGGTGTAAACGTCTAACTACTACATTGTTTTGCACAACTGAAACTAATGAAAGAAAAAAAGGCATTGTTTTTGTCTTGGTTTTCTGGTTAGTTGCTTTGTCTTCGCTTTATCCTGTGTTCCTGAACTCAGCTTTGTTGCTGGTTTCCGGTTTCTTAAAGCTAAGCACTCATTACCACCTACTTTCATTCTGTCTGGAAAAGTGTTTTCTGACTCCTTGCTTCTGATTTATGGATTAACTTTATATTAAATATTTCCTATTTAATGCACCCTAAGCAAATTATGGTAGTGATAAATGCACAAAAACTCAAGTCTGTAATAAACCAAAAGTAGAAAGGATGTGGTATTTTATTCGTGAAGGAATTTCATTTAAAAAGCATGCCCTCTACCGGAGTAGTGGTGACATGACAACTGGAGAGAAAATTAGGAAGAACTGTGAAGTTATGTTGATGGCCCAGTCTGACACCCAGAAGGTTTTATTTAAAGACCCCTAAAATCATAGGTATTTCTGCCTGTTCAGATTAACTTCAATCACGTATCACATAGGCCGTAAAATTCAGAATTCAAGAATAAAATAAGAACACATTATTGAGTCCTCTGTATACATAAAATTCCATCCTAAACCAAGGGATTTTATTTCACAAATTATTTATAAGAACACTTTAGAAACAAACAAAACAACAAAAAAAACCCACATCTTGAAAATTTTAAAATAAAAACTTGGAAACAGAAAATGTAGTAATGGAAATATCGAAAAATATCCTCTCCCTACCCTGCCGTGTGTAGCTGGCAAACTCCTATTCATCTGTCAAGGCCCAGCTCAAATGTAGTTTTTCTTTAAGTTTAATCACACTCCTTTAAAGAGAATTAGCTGTTTTCTTTTCTGGGCAGTTATACAAGAAAAAGAAATAGAAGACATCCAGGCTGAAAGAAGTGAAATTATCTCATTTTGTAGATGACATGATCTTGTACATAAAAAACCCCAAAGAAACAAACACACACACACACACACACACACACACGAACTAATTAACAAGTTCATCAAAGTTGCAACATATAAGATCAATATGCAAAATGAAGTTGCATTTCTACTTATTAGCAATGAACAACCTGAAAAATAAATTAAGAAAATAGTTCCATTTACAATAGCACTAAAAGAATAAAATACATAGAAATAAATTTAACATGTTCATAGATTGGAAGACTTAATATTGTTAAAAAGGCAATATTTTCCAAACTGATTTATAGATTTAATGCAATCTTTATCACAATCCTAGCTGCTTTCCTGCAGAAATTGACAAACTGATCCTAAAATTGATATGGAAATTCAAGGGTTCCAGAATAGCCAACATACTCTTGCAAAACAATAACAACCAAAGAAACAAACAAAAAATAACACAGGAAAGTTGGATGACTCAGACTTTGTGCTTATAAAACCTAGTACAAAATTACAATAACGAAGACAATATGGTCCTAGCATAAAGGTAGAAAGACAGATCAATGGAATGGGATTGAGAATCCAGTAATAAACCCTCACATTTCTCATCAATTGATTTTTGACAAAAGTGCCAAGGCTATTCAATGGAGAAAGGATACTCCTTTCAACAAATGGTACTGGGATAATTGGATAATCACATGTAAGAGAATAAAGGTGGACCACCTACCTTACATCACATACAAAAATTAACTCAAAATGAACGCTGAACTGAGATGAAAGCACTCAAACTATAAACATTTAAGAAGAAAACAAAGAAGTAAATTTTTGTGACCTTGGGTTAGGCAATGGTTTCTTAGATATAACACCAAAAGCGTAAGTGATAAAATAAATAAATAAATAAATTGTACTTCATCAAAATTAATTTTTTTGTGTGTTTCAAAGGACACTATTAAAAGAGCAAATAGATTTTTAACAAGATGGCAGAGTAAATAAACACTGTGTCTGTGTCATTCTGTGAACACATTAAAATTACAACTAAATTATAGAACAATCAACCTGGAGAACCATCTGAAGCCTAGTCCAACAGAAGTCCTATCACTACAAATATAAAGAAGAAGCCACATCGCAACTGGTAGGAGATGCAGAGACGCAAAACAAGCCCCAAACCTCTGTGTGGCAGTTGAGAATCAGGAGGGATATTTCGATCATGGAGGTTCCTCCCAGAGGAGCGAGAACCTCCAGCCCCCCACATCAGGTTCCTCAGCCCAGAGTACTGGTGCAGGGAAGAGAAGCCACCACAATATCTGGCTGTGAAAAACAGTGGGCATTCTGACCGTCCAAGTGGGACGGAAGGCAGCAGGAAACCCAGACATCCTCTTAAACGGCCTGCGCACAGGCTCACTCGCTTGCAGGCACTCACCTTGTGCTCTGGTCGGGGTACGGTGGCTCGGAGGGCCTTGGAGACAAGCAGGGGTGCAGACTGAGGTGTGTGACTTCAGGGGCAGGGTGGCTGGAGGATAGTCAGCATTTTTCTGGTGAAGGGCTCCTCCTGTGTGGCTAGCAGGTGGGTGCCATCTTTCCTGTGTTGAGCCCGCCCCCACAGGCCAAACCTGAATCTGATTGGCCTGATGAACTCCATTTCTCTGCCCTGCTAACTCAGCTGGGACTCTGCCCCACCTAATTTGCCTACCCCTGGAGGCACTTTCTCATGAGCAGACAGGCCCCCACACATTGAACTCTTTCTTGGAAAACTATCGCAGTCCAGCAGGTTCCAGGAGGGCAGTGACTGGCCTCAGTGTGCTCTAAGAGTTTTACTGTGTGGCTCAAGGATCAAAACTGACAGCAAACCAGAATTTACATTAACCTGATGACCACAATTCTCCCCACTTTAGTGACTGCCTGAGACCATGCCTCACCCAACTTGCATACCACACGAGGCATTATCAGTGGCTGAACCTTAAGGGAGCCAGCAGGTGGCAGTGGGCCTCCAGGTGTTCTGGCTTTTTGCAGTTACCCCAGGCCCGGTACTGGTGGCAGCTGACCTAGGTTCATAGTGAGGCCTCTCCCACATGCCTCCAGCTTTAGCACAGGCAGAGAATAACCATGGATGGCTTCATAGCTCCTACCAGGTAGTCCCCAGTCAGTCACAGGCAGTGGGTGACTTGGGTCTGCACCACAGTCCCCACAATAGACCTCAGAAACAACATACTTGGAGGTTGGCTTTAGACCACATCAGAGCACCATCCAATTAGCCCCACAAGTAGCACACATAAAAGGTGATCTCAACAGGCACCAGAACCCACTGGGGCAAATCCCACTCAGTGGAGTAAGCACCTCATACAGCAGCCCATAAGTTATGGATGTGGCCAAACCCCACAGCAAAAGAGTTGGAGGGGCAATCCCACCCACTGACCTGCCAATAGCAATCAAGGCTCAACTATAATAAGAGGGCACACACAATCCACACAAGAGACATTCCTGGAGCGCCTGGTGCAGGCAACTAGGGAGACTGTGCCACTGGATCCCACAGGACCCCTACTACATAAGGCCACCAGGCCAAGATAGGGAGACATATCAGATCTATCTAACACATCAAAACAAACACAAAGAGGCAGCCAAAATGAGGAAACAAACAAATACATTCCAAATGAAATAACAGGAGAAAACTTCAGAAAAATAACTAAACAGAATGGAGAAAAGCAACCTACCAGAGACAGAGTTCAAAACAATGGTTATAAGAATGCTCAAGGAACTTCGTGAGAACTTTAACAAAGAGATAGCAAACATAAAAAAGGGCATAGACACCATAAAAAAGAACCAGTCAAAAGTGATGAATACAATAACTGAAATGAAGAATGCACTAGAAGAAATCACCAGCAGACTAGATAAAGTGGAGTATCAAATCAGCAATTTGGCTATATCCCAACTGAATAAAACATCAGATGAACTCTAATTTGCGTTTTTGTGCACAGCATACAGCATACTTTCTGATTCTGCGTCATTCACATGATTATTTAGTATTGTGATTGTCAGTTGTTTCTTAGACAGGAGGACATTAGTCACATTCATTATCAGCTAAATGATTTAACTTAAAGGGCATTAATAAATCACACTCAGCCTAGACAATTGACTATCAAACTTTTTAACTGAGGCCTACTTAGGTTGGGCAAAAGACCCTTGGTTGTAGCTACCCTAACTGTTCCTCCTTTCTAGGGGAACACAGTGTCAGAAACATGAAGTGTCACTCTACAGTCTCTGTACTGTTAAATTAGTGTGTTTGGAGGATTGTGTTGATATTTGATTTAGTAGTAGGACATGGGTGATTTGTGTGTGAATAGCTTATATGTGACTGTAAAAACAAAAATCTACAAAAATGTGTGTCAAACCAAAGAGAGGCCTCGAAATTCTGGATCAGTGTGAGGCCCAAATCATAGGGTATTTATCACATTGCTGCCAATCAGCAGTTCAAACAATAAAAGACATATAAAGTTAAATTCAGTAACTTCCCTGCTTGTCCTCCTTCATTGAAGTAAGCAAATGTTTATATATATAGTATTTACCTATGTCTATATAAATTTGTGTGTGTGCATGTGTGTGTGCTATATGGAAGCATGTGGGGAGAAGCAAGCCAGGCGGGAGCAGAGGTCGGCACAGTCTTGGACTCCTAGCTACACCACCACTGCCTGAATCAAGAGCTGGAGAAAACAAGTGGCGTCCAAAGGTGGAGAAAGTTGTATCTCACAGGTATCCAGCAATGGGCCAAGCAGTCACTCTTCCAGAAGCCAGTGAAGAGCTCCTGGCACCCTTCCTCTTGGAATGTCTCTCCAGCGCCCTCTACTGATAATGCTGAACACTGTGCCCAACAAAGCAAGAATACGTAATTAAGGGGCCGTTACATTTTCACAGATCAAGCAACAAAGTGTGACTTTGAAGTTGAGTGGCAATAAATTGATAACTGCCATAATGTTGAATGTATTTGAGTTATCTATTGCACTGGGGAAAAAAACCCATCCCCAAACAGAGTTCTTATAGCAAGAACTATGTTATTTTTCTCTCATGAGTCTCTGGGGGTTAACGGGGCTCAGCTGGGCTGACATCCATGTGATGTTATTTGGGGCTGTGGTCACCTGGAAGCTCAATATCCAAGGGATTATGCTTACATATATGGCATCTGGTAGAGATGATTGGGGGGCTGGGCTTCCAGTTAAGATGCTGGAAAAGCGGAGACTCTCTCTCTTTGTAATCTTAGAACTTCTTCATCTCCCTGTGCCCTCTCTCTGTGGTCATTCCACATGGTCTCTTTAATAGGTCTCTTTAGCAAGGCTTCTTAAATTATGGCTTAGGCCTCCCAAGAGCACTAAAGCAAACATGTCCAGGCTTCCTTAGGCTTAGGCCCAGAACCAGCACAGCCTCACTTCTACTGAATCCTATTGGGTAAGGTGAGTCACCAGTGCAGCCCAGATTCATTGGGTAAGAAGATGACACAAAGTCATGAGTACTAGGATGCAGAGTTCATGGAAGTCCATCTTTGAAGACTAGTTTGGCCACCTGATTTTTTTTCCCTCTATACATGGGATTAATTAATACTGCCTTATTCTCAATCACCATCATTTTCAAGGTATCATCGCCTAATAGCAAGGTTGTAAAGATGAAATAAGGCACAAGGAAATCTTTGGTGACTTCCTGCTATGAATGAAAAGACATAGACTCATCAAACTTAAAGATGGTACAAAGCTGGTTAGCATAGTAAATTCTGGATACTAAGACTTTAACATGTTGCAAGGATGGACTGACTTTCAGACCATGCAATTCAACAGGGGTTAAAAAAAAAGTCCAACTTTAGGGTCTAAAACTCCTAAAGGAAAAAAATAATGAACTGTATCCAAAAACATAATTTTTTGACACCAAAATTTGAATTTCATATACTTTTCATGTGTTAAATAGTTCTCAACTATTTAAAAACATTCCTAGCCAGTAGACCCTACAGAAACAGATGGTAGGCATGATTTGACTCTCTGGTCATACATAGTTCACCAACCCCTGGGTGAAGTAACAGTCCTGGTCAAAATAATGAAATGTCAAAAGAGCAATGTCCAAAATAACGAAAAGCTAGGTATGGATAATAAAGCTCAATATGAGTTTAGCATGTCATGTGGTCAAATACCAAAAAGTGATCATAGCCTCCATGGATTGAAGTATTAGACCTGAAAAAGAATTTCTGCAAGTCCCAAAATATTAGTGGAATATTAATAGGTATCTTATGGAGAGAAATGACTGGAAGGGAGTTCTGTGGTCTAATAATTTGGGAAATAATGAGTAAACAATGCTAGAAAAAAATTTTAGGCCATAGAATCACTGTTTGGCCATGTTGAAGAACTTCTCAGTATTAATAATATGGTACTATAAATAGCAAATCTTCAGGGGAAGAAGGATATGAATAAAGGATCCAATGTTTTGCAAATTTATTTGACCACGAAAACTATTTTTTTTTCATGAAACATCTCCCAGAACCTGTATTCTGGGGTACATACTTTAAGAAATGTTAGACCAGAATTAAGGCATTGATATTTGCCTCTTATCTTCATTGGCCACGCAAATCTAAAAACCTACCCTTAATTCATGACATCATATTTAAAGGGGGTTATAGACTAACTGGATGGATATTATTCAGGGGGAAGAGATTTTAGTGATGAAAACATGAAAAATCTTACATGAAGACCTGGGTATGCTTTCTCTGGACGGAAAAAAAATGCTTCAGTGTAACACAGTAGCTCTTTTCAAACATGTGAAGACTGTCATGTGCAGTCAGGGTACACTTGTTCTTGTGAGGGTTACCAACGGGGTGGGATGGGAGGTTGCAAGGAGAACAGTTTTGTCTATTCAAGAGAGAGTTTTCCAACTTGGCAGTCTAAGAATGGAAAGAACTTTGGGATATAGCCTTGAGTACCCATCACTCTTAGGGCTTAAACACAGTTTAATATTCACTGTTGGCAATGTTAAAGAAGGGATTCAAGCATCAGCCAGCTGGTCAGACAAGGTGATCTTTAAAGGATCCTTCCAAATTTGAGATCCAACATTTCTAAAACTTGACCCTTAATGTTGTTTGTGGGGCCATCACCTCATCTTTCCCATTTCCTTGCTAATGACTTCATTTGACTATCTAACCCTGGCATAGAGAGGGATGCCTGTTAATTGGTAGTTGGGTTACAGAAGCTGGAACAAGCTTTATGGTTTGAATCATTCATATATCCATAGGAATTTAAAATAATTGACCAAACTGCAAGCAGTACTGTTGAATTTCATACTTGGTTGAATATGTAAAACACTTTATATTACATTCTTACTTCTTAGGCTAAATTTAATACATCCATGGCGATGCATCATTTTGCAGTATCACCATAAGCAAGATTCCTTTCCGATGGACAAATCTCTGCTATTCTTCTCATTTCTTCTAAGAACTGAGGTGACGCAAACAAGCTGTTTGAGACTTCATAATTTTGTTTAATTTTTTTCTCTTTTGAAATTGTCTTCTCTAAGGATAGCAAGTAAATGACATTTATTTGATTTGAGAATATAATTTTGTTTGACTGGTCTATTATAGAGTCTGGGTTCAGCCTAACAAATTCTTTATTAGTTTCCTTGCATAGGGAAAAAATATGTCCAGCTTCCTGCTAGAAAAATAATATTCCACAATTTTATGTATTGTTTTAAACTTTTATTAAAATCATGAATTGCTATTTTGTTGGGTGTTAAAATAAAAATAATTTAACCTCCTTTTCCTCTGCAACTTGGCCCTTTGCTGGGGAGAACTTTTGTTTCCCAGGGCCGTCTGTTCAAGCTTTGGTCGCTAGGTGGTGCACTGGTTAAATATTCTCTCCACTTCCAGGATTGCTTACAACCTCACTTCGTACTCCAAAAAAAATACACAAAAAAAACACAATTTTATGTTTTGTACCAAAAGGCCAGTTTTATTCATTTTGAAATTTTTGCTTTTATCCTAACATTTGACTCACATAAAATTACTTTTTCTTTCAATCTAGTAAATAATGTTCTAATGACCGATGTTGATTTCATCATCAATGGAGGCATGCAAACGGAGGCTGGACCATTCTTTGGCAGAGACAAGTTGGAAACAGGATGAGACTTTACCTCTAAGTATGTTCACGTGTATTTTCTGAACACATGGACATTTTCTTACATAACTAGAGTACGATGACCAATAGTGTTATCTCACCCAGGGGTTGGTGAACTATGTATGACCAGAGGGTCAAATCATGCCCACCATCTTTTTTTCTGTAGGGTCTGCTGGCTAGGAATGTTTTTAAATCGTTGAGAACTACTTAACAAGTGAAAAGTATATGACATTCAAATTCCAGTGTCCAGAGCATACAGACCATGCTTCCTTCTCTACACACCGTCTGTGTCTGGCTGCCCTTGTGCTGCAAAGACAGCTGAGTAGTGAGAGGGGCTTCTGAGGTGCTCCGTTGCTGGTCAGCAAAGCCTGAAAGAGTTACTCTCTGGCCCTATATAAAGAAAGTTTACAGACCCCTCATCTGCTCTGCAGATTCTATTCAAATCCTATTAATGATCCCACATAGGCAGACATTATTTAAACATAAAAAGATAAAAGTATAAATTCTAACCAGTGTGTTTCAGGCTATGGCTTCCAGTCATTTTGCATAAGGGTGCTGGGGAAACCCACAACCAGGAAATGTTAGAGGAGATATCGCCAGAAGAACCCAGGTGAGCTGAATCCTCGCTCCCAAGGCAAAGTCTCAGATTATGCAGACTAGACTGTGTGCCTTCCTGGCCCATTCTCATCAGGATGCAGATCCCAGGTGAGGCCTGGGCATTGCTTGGAGAGCTGTTGTTCACTCCTTCAGCTTAGGTATAGGAAGCCATAGAATGGAAAATAATAACAATGACAACAACAACAATAAATAAATTTCTTGGAACAACATTTGGCATGTAATAAGCACACACTAAGTATTGGCTATTGTTATTACCTTAATCTTAATATTACTTTTTATTTTTTTCAAGAAAACTAGGAAAGGAAGTCATAAAATTCTGCTCCTCCTCAGAGCAGGGGGTACACGTGGTTGAGTGCCGTATCTCTGGGGAACTGGTGCTACCCTATCAAGGTCTGTAGAGTCCGCTGCATAAGTCATTTGTCCCTTTTTATAAACTGTTAAGAGACATTCAGCTATGAGTGGTTTGTAGCTGATCAGAAGTCAGGAGGCGGCAGCTGTTTAAATGCAAAGGATTATTTGCTAGGTATTAAGTAGAAACACAAAGGATATGAATCAGGTAGTCAGACCAATCGATAGTCTGTGGTAACAGGGCCTTACTTCACTTCACCCATGAAAAATTTTAACTTTAACTTGATTTGTCAAAATGGTAGAAGACTACCTCCTCCCTGCCCTGCCTTAAGAAATCAGTTGTCCATTTGCCAGGGTAACAGCTGCCTGAGAAGGAATAACAACATTCCATTTGAATGGCAGTTAGGTTTTTATTCACGAGTTGTATGATTACAAAAAAAAAAAAAAAAAGGCTGAAGATGGTTTAAAACAATAAATCTTTTTTTTTTTTTTTAAAGATTTTATTGGGGAATTTGGGGAGGGGAACAGCGTTGGGGAATCGGGGAAAGGGAACAGACAAGTTGCCGTCTTCTTGTTCTTCAGTCTAGTTGCGGAGGATGTTGCTTCACTGTTGGTATCGTCATTGCGCTCTTCCCGGATGAGGCAGATCGGTCGCTGGCCTCTGGATGTCGCTCATCGCGGCTATTGGCAGCTCACGCTGGCTGCCAGCCACTCACGCTGGCTGCCGGCCACTCACTGTAGCCTATGGCAGCCCACTGCAGCAGGGGCTGCAGCCCACACCATCACCGGGGCTCTCACAGCCCAGCTCCAGGTGGAGCTGTTGTTAGCTGTAGAGGGCAGTGTCACTGGCCCTCATGTGGGATCCGAACCGGGGCTGCTGGCATCCCAAAACCAGCGCTTAACCAATGCGCCACTCGGCCGGCCCTAAAACAATAAATCTTATGGGCCCCACAACAAGGAAGGACACACAGGACTCTTAGAACATCAAATGAGGAGAAAACAGTTACCAAGGGGCCCATACAGCTCCTCCTCTTCTCTGGGGCCACGTGGTCTCTTCTTGGCTTCTCGGCATAAGTCTGCCCTGTTCTCTTTCTCTATGCAGGTTTGATCTGCTTACTCATCTGGCCTATTGATGGCTCCAAACAGTCACTGCCAAATGGGTATACTCAATCTCTGAATATAAATGTCTTTATGGATCCAGTGCCTGCAGCAAACCTTCTTGATTTATTTGGGCTGAATCTTAACTCCAGGGAGAGGTCATTGAACTGGTTTAGCTGGGATCAAGTGCACATACTTGTTCAATCATGTGGGATGGTGTGGGATGGAATGTCACAGCCCAGCATCCTGTGTGGAGAAAACAACTGCCACCTTTTGGAAGGGACAGTTCCCCAATGGCTGCCCGCAGACAGGAGAGCACATGCAATTTTCTTTCTCTATAAATGAAAACATTTTGACTGCATGAAAGTTAGACATGTTTACATAGCAAAGAATAACCTACATAGAATCATTAAGGCTAAGAAAAATATATAAGAAACAAATGGCTGCAAAATGTCCACTCCCCTAGTCCTGACCTGTCCCTGCAGGAAGCCCTGGAGATGAAAGCAGTGCCACGCCATTGCCCATTCTCTGCCCACGAGCAGGTCAGTGCACAGTGGTGGGGCATGCTGTGACAGAGGACTCCTGGGCCTAAATTCAAGTTTCCTTAAGCAGCAGGGAGTCTGATCCTGCCCACAGAGGTCACAAGGATTTCCCTCCTCTGGAGGCTCCCCCCACCCCTTCCCACCCCATTTGTGTTGGTTCAGTCTGGGTGGGCAGGGGCAGAGCACTGAAGGGTCTCAACAAAGGTATTAACTAACAGCCCTGGGTTTCACTATCAGAAAGGCACTGTCTTAACAATTCATGGATTTTCTGTGGGGACAGTTTGTCTCCTTTCAATCCATGTATTCCTGGGTCGAGGAGGCTCTCCTCCACTGGTGACGTTATGACTCAGGATCCTTCTGTCACGTGAACCTGCGATCTTCAGCTTATGGCCCCCCAGGTTGTCCTGAAATTGGTCTCCAGTCCATGGCGTCATACAAGGAGCAGGTCTTTCTTTTGGCCTTTCCACCATTTACTTGATTGAACAACATCTCACTCTCCTAGCATGTCCTGGGACTCTGCCATGAGCGATTTGTCCCCAGTACCTTTGCCAAAGGAAAACAAAAGAACTGTAAGTGGGAGGTTGGTCTGGCGTCCTGGAGGGTGCCAGCTTAGGGCCGCAGGATAGAGCGTCTGAGAAGGCTTGGGGTGGGGAGGCAGCCAAATGCCCAACCAAGTGATAGTTGTTTCTTGGTTTATCATTCATTCATTTAAGAAAAAAAAAACAAAGCAGCTTGTAACTTGTTTCTAAGGAATTCTGCCATCATGGGAAGAAAAAAGGCTAGAGAGGATTTTTAACCCAGGCTCTCTGATTTGGAAGTGACAGAAACAAAGCCCCCAGTAACTTAAGCCAACACACGATATTGAGATAGCCCAAAAGATGGCAGAGCAGTAGGAGCCCAAGCAGTCTTGGTCTTTCCCACTGAATCAGGGAGTCACCCTACCCAGGAGCTCCTGTCTGTCTCCAGTCCCAGAGTCAGAAAAAGGACTCTGGGTGTTTATGGGCAGGTTTTGCCCTCTCAGGTTTTTTCTTGTGGCAGGAGCATGGCTGCTGGCATTTCATTCCCCACCAGCTGGGGTGAAGCTGTGCAATGTTAGCTGATAAGGTATCTGTCCCGTGGACGGGTAAATGGCTCATGTAGTGCATGAGGCTCATAGATTCTGGACTCAGCCAGTGTCGTGTCTTCTCTCTTCAGCAGCTCACACCTATGATCACACCTGGTCCTTGTCATTTGTCATCACCAGGATGACCCTCTTCGCGACACCCTATACCTAACCTTACCAAGGTATTTGTTCCTAATACAGATTCATGGCCCTGAGTCCTGACCTATTGAATCAGTCTTTAGGAAGAAAGGCTGGGAAACCTTCATTTTGAATCAAATACTCTGGTGATCTTTATGGTCACTGGAATAATCCATCTCATCTTTAGTTTACTTTTTTCAGAGGTCAAGTTCTTTCTGATGACTGCTGTTGCTCATGCTGAATGTATTTAGAATATCCTTTCGAGAGTCCTCACATGGAAAATACATTCCGATTCTTCTTCTCAGCTCAGATGTCATTTCCTCTGTGAAACCACCATCCTTGGCTCTGTTCTTCCCACCCACAATCTACCCAACACACTCCAGCTCCCCACTTCCAAACTCCCTTAGCTCTTTACACATGTATCACAAACGTAATATACTGATCTGTCTACATATTTCCCTCACCTATCATCCCAGATTGAGTTCCTCGAAGAGGTGAATGTTTTTAACCCTTAAAATGGGCCTGTGCCTAATATCTAGTATGTCCTTAATAAACTATCCCTTGAGTGAATAGATTTAAAACTTACCAACCTCATAATCAGTAAATTAAAATTACTTAAGATGCTGTTATTTGTGCTTCTTGCATGTATGGATTTCTATCTTTCAAAAAAAAGCAACTGATTAATATTAAGTATTCAATTTTACCAAGACATGAAAAACATGAGAACAGCTATGCATATTTCATGGCAACCTGACTGATTTCTTTTAGAACCAATTATGTTATGTTAAGTGGTCTACAGTACCACAAGCGATATTAAATGAAGATTTTATATGTATATGTATTTATGTTACTTCTTATTTTATTTGGATGGTAATTTTATAGAGGACATGATTTTGTATATGTTTTTATATAATGAGTTTTTTTTCCTCCTCTGTTACAATAAATATCCACTTGCAAGAGATTGCACAGTTGTCCTGGACATCAAAATCTATCACTGATTTTAAAACAAAAACCACCACCAACAACCTAAACTCCATAGCTTCTCTTTTACACCCATACTACCGAATCGTTACTCAGTAAATATGAGACTTACTGGATGTATAGCATGCACTGCATCATGCTAGGGCATGTTCATAATGGGGGAAGGGCTTGTTGTATAATAGTTACATAAATTAATCCAGAATACATAATTTGTCAAGCCTGATTCATTTTCATATTCTGCCAGGAGAAAAGTGTTCATGAATTGAAAGAAGTATGTTTACTGCTTTTTCTGAGCCTATTAATTCATCCTTTGAAATCACAAAAGCCTCTCACGTCTTTATCTGTTTATGTACTTCAGTCAAGGTTTTCAAAGTGTTTTTCAACCACAAAACCATCCCTGTATTTCTTCCCAAACTCAGGTGTGGATGGAATCAACTTTTGCAGAAAAAACAAAACAAAACACCAAAGCTGTGTAAAGTCTCTCAGGTGCTCCAGAAAGCAAATTTAGAAATTAAAATAAACGAGTAAAACCCTTCCTTGGGTTACTCTCTTATGGGTTGTGGCTTTATTGGACAGCAGTGAAACAAAAATCTTATTTGGAGAGGCTGCCCAAGATTAAAAGAACAGAAACTTCACACTGAAGCTACAAGTTTCAGTTTTCAAGTATGTATATGAGCACCTCTCGTCATCTGATTAAACAGTAATCTTTCTAGGGACTTTATTTCCCTTATGTTAGCTTTTACTACCATGACTTTGAGCTCTCTTTCTACAGATGGGGGAACGCATGTTTCCTTCATTTCCTATAGGGATATGCAGAACCCACACAGCTGAGCAGAGCCCATGTGACTTAAGAAAACCTTCATGTCATTTGTTTATATTTTCTTGATCACTTTCTACATTGGGGCAAAAATGTTTCTTTTTTCTGAGTTACCACTAAAAACTTTAGGGACCTATCTATCTCTCTTCCTAACCCGAAATAAGAACTCAACTACTATAAAAGCATTAAAAATTCAAGAAGCATGACAAATTGAATGTAATTTTACAATGATGATGCAGGAAGGCTTGATGGTAAAAGGGGATGAGTGTGAATTAGTGAAAAAAACTAATTACACTTTAAAATAATGGTATATAACTTTAAAGAACAGAAAATAGTTTTCTTATCCCATTTCAAAACAAGATTTAGCAAACAAACAAAGAAAAACCCTGCTCCTATTTCTGACAATGACTTGTGAGTCCCATTCATTTAACTGAGTGGCCTCCTCATGGAGTCTTAAAACACTCCACCACAGGCCCAGTTTTGCTACTGGCAGGTATTTATTTTATGACTAAATCTTATTTTACTTAAATCCTGAATTTAGTACCATGCAATAATTTGCATGTGTCTGTTACAGAATTCAACAGTGCCCCCATGTGCAAATTTGGCACACATTATTGCAGATTATGCACATCAAAATTCTCCTCTGGGCATTTTGACTAAGTTGTTCTTTAGGAGAAAAAAGAAAAGGTGCTTATTAAGCTGCTCAGAATATTGAGGGTGAATATATAGATCAAATCTACTATTTTCTTATGTTTCATGCTACACATAAAAAATAAGGAACATAATAGTGCCGAAAAAAAAATCAGATTTAATAAACCGAACATTCTTATGTACAGAGATCCCTAATGTATCTTGATTTAGATTCTAAAAAATAAACTGATAGACATAAATTTAAAAATTTTTTTCTGTCTGTATTCATTTTAAAAAATAATAACTGCCATATAGTACACATTCTATTTGTCCCAGATGCTATCTTAAGTGCTGGCTATGTATTATTTTATTTACTCCCTATGACTCTAAGGCAGGCACTCATGTCATGCCCAAGACACAGAATGGAGTCATGGAAACTGAAAGCATATGGCTCAAAAGACCCTGGAAACTCCTTCCACGCACAATGACCATTAAAGATTTAAGAAACCAATTTGGGAAATCACTATCTGCATAAAAAAATTAAACAATAAAATAGAATAGAACAGAGTAAAATAGTACAGAAAATAGCCCAGGGATAGAGAAAGTATTATTTTGTGAGACTTTTGTTTTAAATATACGTATATGTGTGATACGTATGTGTGAACTCTTTTTTTTTTTTGGAAGATTTTATTGGGGAATTGGGGGAAGGGAACAGTGTTGGGTAACTGGGGAAGGGGACCAGCCAAGTTGTTGTTCTTCAGTCTTCGTTGTTTAGGGCGTCAGTCGCCATCTGGCTTCCCGTCGGCAGCTCGTGGCCTCTAAGCTCAAGGTGTGGGCATAGCCACCATCCCATGTGGGAGTCAAACCAGCAGCCTTGTTATTAACAGCACATGCCCTAACCACTGAACCATCCAGGCGGCAGCTCAGCTCAAGGTACTGAGTTCAGTCTTGGTTGCGGGCGGGCGTAGCCCACCATTGAACAGGCAATCTTGTTGTTACACCAGCTGAGCCATCCTGCCACCTGTTGGTAGCTCAGTGACAGCTCAGCTCGGACGCAACATTCACTGGCCCATATGGGAATCGAACCGGCGGCCCTGTTGCTCAGAGCTCGCACTCTAAGCCAACTCTTAACCAACTGAGCTACTTGGCGGGCCCATGTGCGAACTAACTCTTGATGGTAAAGTACACTTCTCACTCTGGTTTGTGGCTTGAAGTATAATAGCAGTTTTGCTAAAATGAAAATCAACAGCAATCTGATTCTAAAGGGCTGAACATTATAGCTTAATTTTTAAAAGCTATATATAATGACTATATAGGATAGAAGATACATTTGGTCCATAGGTAAATATTTGATTCTGTTTTTTTCAATTCATGTTAGAAGAACAGCATTGTAAGATGAATCCCTCTTCTATCAAATTGATAGAATTCACAACAAAAATTATGTAAACACAAAATCTCATTTATTTTTGTCTAAAGCACAAAGGAGCTCACTTGGCACATGAACAATAAGCAAGTCATACAAATATTGAGAAAATATGTCCCCATGAACACACACACACACACACACACACACACACACACACACACACACTCTTTAGAGAGGCGATCAAGAGTTTAACAATTTAAGGTGGTTTACACTAAAGAATGCTTTCTGACAGGCTTTTGAGTGGGAAAAGAATAGGTAGATTACTGCCCCATCACATCTGGTACTCAGTCACAAGATGGCTATGAAAGCCATCTTGGCATTTATATTTAGTGTCATCATTGGCCTCTTCAACTTTTGCATTTCACTAAATTTCGACCAGAGTTACAAACCAAACCTTCAACACTTGATTTCTCCCATTCAGGGCTATGGGAGAAAAAGGGAAGAAGGCTGGGTATGAAAGCAGGCAGGGGGACCAATGCTAGGGTTCCTCCTAATAGTGCCTGGTCATTCATGCACTTCTTTCTGTGCTTTTCTTTGATTGAAATGTGTCAGGGTTCAAAGTCATACCTAAACTGGCTAGGGAGATCAGAAATTGCAAATGCCTCTTTATGCCTTCAGAAAAAAAAACAACCTTAAAAATTCACAACAATCCACACTATTTAAAAATAATTTTAAGACATTGCCCATGGCATATTTCTTAGTTCCCCTTTTAATAATTCAGGACACCCTTTTTAAGCATGTGAATGTTTCTGGCATCATCATCAACTCTAAAAAATGGACAACCACAAAATGATGTCCAGTAGGCTACAGGAGCATCCGGATTCTGGTTATCTTCCATGAATATAGCACAAGGTAGATAGAACTGATCCAACGTGCCTTCCAGCTTGCCTTTTAGGCTTTCCATATGTCTGGCTCTGAGATGAAAAAAATTAAAAATAGGAAGCGTCTGGAAGGGAATGAAGATTCAAAATACATTGCTGGATCTCACACCCATTGTTTCCCCTCCGACATGTCAGCTGTAGCTGCCAACAGGGATAGTCAAGGGCACACTTCAAAGTCAGCTAAGCATAAGCGGTGGGAGTATTTTTCCACTGCTTTCCTTTCTTTACTGTGCAGAATTCTCACGGAAGTACAAAAGAGAGTCAACGGGGTTCAATGCTAACAATATTAACTTAGTGAGACCTCCTGCTGGCATGAAGAAAGCTTGTTCCAAGATATTCTTTTGGACTCTAAAACCTTCAACAATTAAATCAGAGAAGAAGCTGGGAGAATAAATAAGGGAGTGGAGTCTCCTTGGTCTCAGTTTCTGATAACTAGGACAACCTCTCATGCCCTAATGCCACGTTTCACTTTCTTTTTGAAAACCAAAATCACCGTAGCTGATTAGCCTGTTCTTGTGTGCTGGTTGCAGAAATATTTTTTAAATGTATGAGAGTCAATCCTACTGAATACACCTGCTAAAGTGTATTCCTTTAAAAATGCCATGAAACCTGGGGCAAATAGGACAGGGTGGGGTGAGGGAGCCGATAAGAAGTTTTAACTCCGGGGCCGGCCGAGTGGTGCAGTGGTTTAGTGCTGGCTTGGGAAGCCAGCGCCCCGGTTCGGGTCCCACATATGAGGGCCAGTGACATCTGCCCTTAAAAAAAAAAAAAAAAAAAAAAGAAGAAGAAGTTTTAACTCCTTCTTTCCTGTCAGAGAGCAAAATAGTCAAATACCAAGGGACAAATTGGGTTAGCTTGGAATACCGCCTCTCCACGATCAGAAAGTCAACCCACATTAGGCAATGGCAACATCTTATAAGGTGCAGAACATCTGGTTACATGTATGGCTAATGCCTGTAGTTCTGCAGAATGCATATGCAACATTCAGGAACACGGCACTTGGAGAAATATAGCACTTAAGTTCTAAGTGATGCAGAGAGATCGAAGTACATAGAAACATTTCAACACATTTTATTTTCACTAGAAAAGATATTCAGGTCTTAACATACCATCAGGGCTAAATTTAATGTTTGTCCGAGTGGTTGTATATGGCCATTCTTCTTGCTTCTGATGCTGCACTTATTTATATTTACTGCCTCTGAATCTTAAATCTAAATGAAAACTGATGTTTGACACCAAAGTGTCCTCAAGGTAAAGTGCAGGATCTCGCAATGGCTGTGAACAGCTATTGCCTATCAGTGGATTTTGTATATCTCTCCAAACTCTTAAGCCCACTCGTGTGGGTTAGACACCAGATAACCAAATTCCTTTGGCATGGCTTGGGAGACAGGGCAGAAAACCATTGTCAGCACTAATACAAAAACGGGGAGAAATTTGGCAGGGCATCTTTGACATGGATCAGGAATTAGGAATTCTGCAAAAACAGCTACTGAGACTAGCAATTGGATTTACTGAGTTACTTAATATCCTAAAAAACTCTTGTTGTTTTTTGTAAAAAATAAGACCAAAAATGTGTTCAATCTTTAGGTCTAGTGTATACACAATCAAATCCAATCTAAAAGTGTTTCCACCAGGAAAAAAAAACACAAAACTGGACAAATTACTGCTGAATTAGTATGGTTATGTGAGAATAAAATTTATAGTACAAGAGGACGAAGTTTGTTCTTAGTTCTGTAAATATGGAGTTAGCCATATAACATAAAGTTCTCTACTATAAGGTAATAATGAGTCACATCTAGCCTTAGGTATGAGTGTTATGATATATTAAAGAAAATCTACTCTTTTCCTTGTTAGATTATAGTATTTGAAATTAAATGAGAAAAATATAGTAACATATCAATACTTCTTAAGGATTTATCATAGTCATAATTTGCTTTTAATTCTAGGTTATGGGAAAGAATACTAATTAGTTAGGAAGCATGAAAATACTCTGCTTTGTTTAATATTCCTACATGTCTGGTGTAGATTAAGTCTTATTAATACAAACAGTACTGGGACGTCTATATATTTTTCATTATAGCAAAATTCTAACGTCCTGAAATTATTAGGAGTTAAAAAGACAATAGGATAAAATTGAAAAATAGAGTGCTTTTAATATGCAAGGTTTAAAGATTCTGAATAATATTTCTCTTCATAGGGCTTTGTCCTTCACTTTAAAGTTCTAACAGATTGATATCGGAGTGCGAAATTTCCAGCGACTATGGGTTCCTGGGGAGAATAGGTCATTGCAATGAAACTCTTCCTTTTAGCATTGAAAGCTCCTGAATGCCTAGCATTTGCCCCAGTGTTATGAAGACTTCAGTCTACACAATAGTGGGGTATGGAATTTTTTTCTTTGTAATAAAACTGAAGCAACAATAGCATCACAGGGTTATACACTAAGGTGATTTAAAATACACAAAAATGCAACTATTTATGCCACATAGGTATGTGAATAATATTCCTAAGAGACTTTAAATCTTTAATACCCAACTTCTGTCAAACATTTTGAAGCAGAAAACTATATTAAGAAAAGCATTCAATTTCTGACAATTCATCCCCAAAGACGGCAAAGCACAACAATAACACATCTCTGAAATGCAAATTCCATTAAGTGCAAATTTCCAGAACACAGTCAATCTAGAAACATGTTTTAAAACTCAACAAGTTCTCTTTTTAAATTAGTATGTTCAGTATATAGTTTTCAAGCACAAACTGAAGTAATTTTCAGTTGTTTGTTCATAGTCTAACTTTTTCTCCCTCATAAAAACATATTCACTGGTTCAATTTCCATTTCCAATTTGTGCATTTATTAGCTCAAAAATATCTAACCTCACAGGAATATCTTTTCTCTCCACATTTCCAAATATGAAATAGATTTTACTTAAATCCCAATAAGAACACCACTAGTAATAACATTCCCTTATATTTGAGCTTAAAGTAAATCTGAATAGCTCAAAAGGGAGAAATTTTGAATCTTCCCAACCAGAGAGTTGATAATTAGTGCAACTTCCTTCAATTTGTCAAGTGAATACTGTAATTAGACACAGAAAGAGATGGTCATCCCAAGAACAAGGTACTATTTTTTGACTTTCTAACTCCCTCTGGACACAAGGGAGAAGCAGAACCACATTATCCCAGGAGAACTTGTAGATGCTCAGGGCCTTAGACTGAGCTTGAAAAGGGAACCACCTGCTTTCCACACACATACACCTCCTCAATATTTCGGTCATCTCCTGAAAAAGAAAACAAAATAAGAGAGTCAGTTATAAAGTGCTATGTGTCATTAAGTATTTTACTTGTCACTGGGAGAGATTTGAAAGCAAAACACACTTCTAAGAAAGAAATCACAAAAAGCTGCCTCTGTTCTCTCAGATTGTTTATAATCTGGATAGGGAGATCTGGTCAATAGAAGTTTGAGGATTGGATCTGAATTCTCTACCTAAGGCAGAAATCACATCAAGTTGAATCGATCCTCCATCACTGGCCATTCAGCTGAAGTGAGTGATTTGCATTTCCAATTCCAATGGTAACGGAAATACTTATCTTTACACCCCAGAATCATAATCAGCATGGTACAATGAAGGGCCTGCAAGAACTGAGCTCCACAAGAAACACCATACGTGTCTCTCCTATCTCAAGTTCACTCAGGACTCAGAGATCACTTAATGGGGTGGGAGGCAGGGTGGAGCTTTCTGCACTATTTATTTCTCTTGCTCAATGAATACATGAAAAAGCATGGTGGCGAGACTCCACCACATAGTTATCACAAATACAACATGGTATGGCAGGTTGGTGGGTAGAGAATGCTGAAAGAAGAGACAAGATGCTCTCTTCCCCTTGGCCTGCCATTCCTTAGTTTAGGATTTATGACTGAATGTTCTAGAGAGGCATACACACTTCAAATAGTACCTTTAAATATTGTGCCACAAATGGGCTCCATGCCGAGGAATGTTAAAAAAAAAAAAGAAGCAATACAAATGAGCAAACATAGGGTTTAATATATGGTATCATAAATGCAGAGAGCCACACCCAAAAAACAGACAACAAAAGATTTTATTTAGCACAGAAAATATATTTCTACCTACCTAGATAGAGGAACTTCTGGATTATAGTCTAAAATGGAAAATAAAGGTAATAATAAGAAAGAATATTTTATGCATTTAGAAAAGTAAATTCACAGCCAATAGTGGTTGGCAAAACCCAGAAATACAAATTCATTTCTCAATGGCAAAATCTACTTTTATTAATGAAAAGGAAATGGTCTTTTGCTTAAAAAAAAACTGGCTATTAATAAATATTTATCTATTGCCTGAAAGTTCCTGGTATATAACCTTGAAATCTTCGTAAGTAAAGTGTCATGTAAATGAAATAAATTAATTTAATAAAATAATTCAAATATTTTATGAGATGTAAAATATAAAAAAAAATGCCTGGATGAATGGGACTGAGCCCTATTCCCAGAAAGTCACTCTAATAAAGGAAAAAAATAATAAGTAACATAAAAATAAATGGCATCAACTTCAAATAATCCAGTATCTTTCTTCTAGAAAGCCTCAATAGGTTATAGTTATTAACATATTTACTTTCATAAATGGATCAATTTATAAATGGTAATTAATTTCTTTAGAAAAGCTCAATATCTTATAAAGAATTATTATTAAAGTAAGAAGAACCAATTTATTTTATACATAGGGGAACATTTTATAAGAGGAACAAAGTAACAAAACTCATTTTCTTATAATTAAGAAAATCAATGTAACATTGTGGTCAAGAGCCCAGACTCTGGAAGTCAGAAAGTCCTGGGCTGAAATCCCAACTCTGTCTACTAATTACTAATTACTAGCCATGAGTCCTTGGGTGAATCATTTAACCTCCCTTAAGCACCACTGACCCCTAAGTTACATGGCAATATCAATAGCACTCACCTCTCATAAGTATTGTTCTGATGATTTAACAAAAATGATGTGTATGAAAGTGCTTAATGCCAGCCCACCGAACACATAGCAAGTGTGGTCAATAAGTGCTAGCTCTATTATGGCTTCTTATAAGTAAATACATTTGAATATACAAATATATTCAAAGTAGTACAAGTATTTTGTTAGTACCATTATTGCTAATATTATTGTCATGAAATTCTAATATAATAAAAGAACCTAGTTTCCCTCTTAAGATTCTCCTGCATTCCATTAAAATGTTTCAGTTTTTATTTTATTTTTTCTACAGGGAAGCTATTATGACGACTTCATGAAATAAATGCCTTTTGATTAACTTTCTTTTACTTACCTCAGAAATATCACCAACCAAATCCCCAGAAAACAAGTCAATGGGAGAGTCGGATGCTTTGGGGTTGATCAAGAGGGCATCAAATTCCTTGCCCACTTCAAAGTTTCCAATCTCTCTATCCAGTCCCAGGGCTACAGGATGGAATACATTCATAAACAGTCATCAGATCATGCATACATCCCAGTGTGCAAGGACAGAGTCTGTCAACACGTCACTAGAAAAAAATTAGTCTCTTAATAGTGAAGCAGAAAAGCTCTCTCCAATAGGTTAGAAGACTTCAATTTACAGAAAGCAGAGTAAGTACACGGAAAGCAAAATCTGAGAATAAAAACAGTTCCCTTCATCACCATGACCATAATTCTGATGTCTCTATTTCAGCTCTATCAGCACACTTTCCAGTCCTGCTGGTCTATGATTTTCATTCATCCCTCTGAGAAACATGACAATTGACAATATCTTTCTTCTTTTCCCCTCCTATTCGCCCCTTAACACTCCAAGTCCTTTCCTTGCTCTTTTTGTTCTTTTTGTTCTATGAAATAGCTGACAGGATCTATTTTCATGGTGGAGAAATGAACTTTGGATTAAAAAAAATAATAATTATCCTTTTGCATATCTGCCAATGCAGGCATATCCATCATACGTTCCTGAGTTTAAATCCTTTGACTATAAAGAAATTACTTTGGAAAATAAATAGATTCTCATAACTAGTCCCAATCCTTTTGAAAGCAGACCAATTTCTTTGTAACCTCAAAGATTTTTCTGGTTGTTACAGAAGAATGGCTTTCTAAAATAGAGCATAGTTCAATAATGTCCATTGACTCGATCCATCTCATAGCTAGAATTCATGTTTTATGAATACGGAATGCCGAGAAAGAACATCTTTTATTTTTATGGTTTAGTTTCAAAAGATGGGGATAGTTGGTTTTCCTGGTCAATGAGGGTATTAAATCAAAAGCTCCTTAAAGCCTGTAATTTGAGTCAAGTGTACACCACTGAGGTACTAAATGGAAGCGAGCATAAAAGGAGAGTCAACTGGAATGCAGCATTATTTATTTGAATTTTTACATGTGTTTGTTTTATTCTATCACTATCAGGATATAGTCCAATGTGAAAATATTGGATTGCATATCACTGTTAGACAATATCTAATAAATTACATTCTTATGTATGGATATCCAGAACTCTTCTGGCAATGCTCTAAGCCCCGACTTAGACATTCTACTTGTTCTTAAGACGTTATTTAAAGAGCAACTCTTTTATTCTCAGAAAAGAAAGCCTTTTTGGCTAAAGAATTCTTCAGGAAGATGGGTGCAAAAATAATTAGAAGTGTTGAAAGCAGTTAGGTGACTTCTACTAATAGTGTGGGGAAGGACTGAATGTAATAGAAAATCACTGGAAATTCTCTCCTCCTTCACTGATTACACTCTACTTCTCTTTGCCCTTCACAAAGAAGCATGCCAAATACGAGTTTTTAACTACTGTATTCAATATAAAATTGTGTGTTTAATAAGACAGATAACCAGGTTCAGTTACCAGAGTTTGATAATATATATAAACTAACAGAGCTATTTGTTAGAACCTGGAGGGTTCAGGCATGAACTCACCAAAAAAGACACAATTGCTTTTAGTGAATTTGTAAACGATCTAAATTCAGATTATTGCAGAGAGGCCGAGCTGGGCTGGTAAGCAACTCCAATGCATTTCAGGAAATACAGTTTTGCTGCCTTTAGAGCAAATGTTGGCTCTGTGAAGGTGGTTTATGCACATGTCAAATATAAAAGCCATGGCAAACTGGGAAGATGCCACCCTTTAAACAGGGATCCATCCATCTCATTGCTCTCAGATTCTTGTAGAGACACAAGTTAAGGAGAAGAAATTCTATAGGGCCAGGCAAGTGGCTCAGTTGGTTAAGAGTGGGCTTAGAGCACGAGCTCTGAGCAACAGAGCCGCCGGTTCGATTCCTACATGGGCCAGTGCCGCTGTGCCAGACCTGAGCTATCACTGAGCTGCCAACAGTTGACAGGATGGCTCAGCTGGTGTAACAACAGGGTTGCCTGTTCGATGGTGGGCTATGCCCACCTGCAACTCAGACTGAACTCGGCACCTTGAGCTGAGCTGCTGCTCCGATGGCTCAGTGGATAGAGTGTGCACTCTTAACAACAAGGCTGCTGATTCGACTCCCACATGCGATGGTGGCTACACCCACTCACAACTAAGATTGAACACAGCACCCTGAGCTTAGAGGCCACGAGCTGCAGATGGGCAGCCAGAGGGCAACTGGTGCCTCCACAACTAAGACTGAAGAACAACAACTTGGCTGGTCCCCTTCCCCAATTCCTCAACACTGTTCCCCTCCCCAAATTTAAGAATAAAATCTTAAAAAAAAAAAAAAATTCTATAACAGAAAGCCCAAAGACCCAGAAAATAGATTTGAAATCTATACAACAAGGTGGAAATGATTTGGTAAGCATCCCATGCCAGCTTGATCAGCCACAGGATGAAGCAACTCTGAGAGAGTCTAGAATAAAAAACAAACAAACAAACAAACAAACAAACTCTATTTAAATACAACTCATTTGCACCATGAAAATAAAACGTTGGCTAACTGCTTGGATTCAGATGCACAAACACAGTGGGGATGGTGATGGGGAATGTCACACTTGTTAAAAGGATGGGTGATTTAAAAGGTGGAACTTTAATGAAATCCTAAGACTTTGGGAAATGCAAAGAGCATGATCTCTATTTGTTTTTCTTGAAAGGTTCTTTATGGCAGTCATCATAGCCCAAAATATTCAAAGGAGAATCAGGAAGTTTCTCTTTCCAGGTTACTCTTGGTCTCCATAATCCTCCATTTCTAAGACTCAGGGTATCTATCATAAATCTGTCATAAATCTGTTGCTATATCTATTTTTATTTCTCACTGGCTACCTAAGGTTTCATGCTATGTTCACTATCATCCATCCAGATTATACCATAATACTAAAGTGACTGAAAGCAATACAATTACCAGTTTCTATTTTTTTCCATAAAAATACAGCTATATTTGAGAACTGGGAAAAGCTCATGAACGATATTTGTATATCAACCAACTACATTTTTACATCTTTCTCCATTTAAAGAGACTTGGATAATTAGTGTACTTAAATATATAAAAAAATGCATAGTCTAAGCTAGGATTCAGACAAGAAGACATCACAGTGGAAGGGTAAGAACCTGCATGCTGGCAACAGATTTCCTAATTTCATGGCATTTTATAGCTTGACAGCTATGTAAGCCTCCCTTGGGTACCATATTGGTAAAAAAGAATAACAGTGGTTGTAAGTAACAACATACATAAAGCATGTTGCATAGTGCCTATCACATGGTAAGAACTCAGTAAGTCTTGGCTATTACTTTTATCATCATCATCATCATCATGGCTCAGGCCAATAGACAGCATGTTACTTGATTTAATGGAAAACTGATTATTTTTAAAAACTTGTCATGCATGCGACCAATGCAAATATCCATTAAAACAATTAATATGCTAATTCTACACTGAACATCTCTTCTGCCAAAGACAGGGAGCTTGCTGAAAAATGATACCTCCACTACATGCTTGAACATGTACTTGACTTTCTAAATTTTGGGTATGCTATGTGAGATGCAACAGTCATGAATATTGGATGCCTGCTGATGCCACTCACATATACCTTCATATCATACTGTACCCATGGACACAGATTGGCATGGTTGTACATTGTTAGAGAGACAAATAAAATGGTTATTACCTTGGCTGCCTCCCAGAGTAGCTAGTCTGAAGATCTCTTTGAGGGTGAGGCTTTTTGCATTTATCTTATTAATCAAAAGGATGTTGGAAACCATCACTGCTCTTCTGATTGCGTCAAGCATGGAAGATGAATAACCACCTGCCACATCTATGGTAGACAAAATAAAGCCAAACAGTAACCTTATGAGATAAATGGAATATTAAGTATATACAGTTGATGTGTGTGTGTGTGTGTGTGTGTGAATATACCTCAGAGAAAAGATCTTATCTATAAACACAGAATAGACACAGACTAACATTTAAAAGAATTCAAAACCTGCAATTAGTCTCAAATGTACACCTATACTGGTTTCCTAGAGCTGCTGAAAGAAGTTTCCACAAATTTGGTGGCTTAAAACAGCAGAAATTTCATCTCTCTCAGCTCTGGAGGGCAGAAGTCTTAAAGTGTTGGCAGAGCCACGATCCCTATAAAGGCTCTAGGGAGAGACTCCTTCCTCGCTTTTGCCATTTTCTGGTGGCTCTTCAGCTTGTGGAGTAGAACTCAAATATCTGCCTCCATCTTCACATGGCCTTCTTCACTCTGTGTCTTTATGTGTCTTTCATTTTATGTCATTTATCAGACATGCATAATTGGATTTAGGGCCCACAATAATTGAGAACAACTTCATCTAGAGATCCTTTCCTTAATTATATCTGCAAAGACCTTTATTCAAAATAAGGTCATATTTACGTGTTACAGGTAGACAGACATCTTTTGGGGGGTAGGGGAAGGGTGCACAGTTCAACCCAGTACAGTATGCACAAATGGTTAATAAAGTTAAGAGAAGAACTATTATTTCTGAATAGTCCCTAAACGTTCATGGAGATTGGTCAAATATGCCTGCCTAGTTCTAAAGATAATTTAGATAACATAATATGAGATTTAAAATAAGCTCACAGTTCCATGCTCTAAAAATCTGTCCTATCTCTATTTTAATTCAGAGGAGAACTTTGGAAATTAAAAAGGCACTTCTTTATGACAATTTTAGTGAAAAAGCTTTTAGAATGAACTGATATATTCTGGAAAATAATTATAATAAATGAGCAATGCTGATGTAGAGAGCTTTATCTGTATGTTAGCATCATTAGATGAGGAATGAGATTTTTAATCATTTAAAAAATAAAGTCCCTCATCATCTTTAATTTGACATATTACCATTGATGAGAACAAATGTAGGAGTTATTAAATGAGTTTGTATAAATAAATGTCAAATAAGTTGGCATGTTTTATTAGAGGAAAAGTATAGCCAAAAAAATACACTTTACATTTCAAGGATTTTTTTCTGTCATTTCTAAGTAGATATATAATTCTAAGTGCCTACATATATTGCAAAAATAATAATAGCCTATTAAGTAATAATCCTAGATTGCAGTTCAATTTTTTTTCATGTTTAATTATTTCATTCTTTTTGCAGTTCAATTTTATGTTCAACTATCTTCCACGTCCTTAGATAAACTTGTATGAAATTTTTTTCAGAAAATGCTTTTTTTTTTTCAAAGATTTTTTTTTTATTGGGGAATTGGTGGAGGGGAACAGCGTTGGGGAATCGGGGAAGGGGAACAGACAAGTTGCTGTCTTTTTGTTCTTCAGTTTAGTTGCCGAGGATGTTGGTTCACTGTTGGTATCGTCATTGCGCACTGCCCGGATGAGGCAGATCGGTCGCTGGCCTCTGGATGTCGCTCACCGCGGCTATTGGCAGCTCACGCTTGGCTGCCAGCCGCTCACGCTGGCTGCGGGCCACTCACTGTAGCCTATGGCAGCCCACTGCAGCAGGGGCTGCAGCCCACACCATCACAGGAGCTCGCACAGCCCAGCTCCAGGTGGAGCTGTTGTTAGCTGTAGAGGGCAGTGTCACTGGCCCTCATGTGGGATCTGAACCGGGGCCGCTGGCATCCCAAAACCAGCGCTTAACCAATGCGCCACTCGGCCGGCCCAGAAAATGCTTTTATTTAACCAGAACAGTATTGCCTAAGGATCATCCACTTCCTTAACCAGTTTTATTACATCTATTAAGTTATCAGTCCATTTTAGAAACCATCTAGTAAACCTTCATTTTACCATAGCATCAAACTAAGAAAACAAATAAGATTTGGGAATAATACACATTAAGCTTTGAAATATTTTGTCTACTTCCTTTTCTTTATTGCTGGAAAAAAGAAAATGTGAAATATAAAGGCAAAATGAAAATATTATCACAATATGGTATGGAAACATATAAAAATATACAAGTATGTGGATAAAGACTGGAAAGAAACAGAAAAAAACAAAAGCAATGCCATTAGGATGGTGTGAATATGGAAGATTTAAATACTTGCCATTATAAAAACAGGTTTTGTAAAATATGGCAGAAAGTAGTATTTTTCTTATCTCATCAAAACTATCCATGGAGAAAGAATAAGAATAGATTAGAAAGCAATGCTATGCAATCTATTGAGAAAATTTTGAGCTGTTTTATTATATTACTGCCTTAAATGATGATTTAGTCATCCTATATTCTTTTGTTTGTTATGTTAATAAAGTAACTTCCAACAAAGGAACAATAAATAATGTGCAGATCAAAGAATGAACCCTGGACCACACAAGCCATGGTATTTAGTCACGCTTTTCTTCCAGGGATTTCCACTGTGACAGTAACTTCCTGATCCCTGCCCTGCCTCAGTGGCTTCTCTTTTAATGCAACACATTTAATGTACGTAGAATCCCAACTTTAGCATGTAACAAGAGGCATTGTGATGGAGTCAAAAGATAAATAATGAACGTCACATTTTCTTGACCTAGTTTTAAACTGTGGATCTGGAACTTTTTTGCTTTGTTGACCTTTGGTTAGTTACTTAGTACCTGTGAACCTCAATTTTCTCAGCAAATAGGAATAACATCACCTATCTTAACAGTTGCTGAAAAAATCCAATTAAGTAACTTAAGTGCTGGGGAATGAAGACTAAAGGGTAGAAACCACATGGGGAAACGGTGGAGAAAAACAGATGCATTTTCCCAGGCAATCTATCCCCAACTCTATTGCTCTCTACCAGCATGATAAAGAATGGCACTATCATTTGCTTATCAGAGTCAACATAAGGACAAACAAACCATACAGGAGTAAAAACCAGAGTCAGAGGGCAATGAAAAGATACAAGGAAATTATTTTATATGTGTGTTAATTTCTTATGCATTCATTCATCAACCGTCATTTACTGAGCACCTTCTATGTGCCTGATTCATTTAGGCACTCATAAATAGAACTTAATGGGCTCTCCATAACTATATAGTGGAGGAGAAAGAAAAAATATGTCAAAAATAAATACTAACTCTAAACTGTGTTTGGTTAGGGACAGAGAAGATGGAAATGGGAAACTTCTTTAGATGGGATGGTCAGAGATCTCCTTAAGGTAATGTCATTTAAACTAAGACAGGAATGAGAAGAACGAGCAATGCACAGAGAGGCATAAAAGGTATTCCAGGCAGAGGGACAGGATGCACAACGGTCTTCTGGTAGAAGGGAGTGTGATTCAGAGGGCATTTAGAGATAGCCAGTGGTGTGAGATGAAGCTGGGAGGTGGATGGTATCACACCTTGAAGGGCTTTGTTGTCCTTGTAAGGAGGTTTGCATATTCAAAATCCCACTAAAAGGTGGGGTGAAATGGTTGAATTTTCATTGTAATTCTTTTGAAAAGAAAAGCCAGGATTAGAAGGGCCCAGGATGACTATGAGACGAATTAGGAAGCTAGTGCAGGAGTTCAGGCAAGAAACAATGGCAGCTTGCATCATGTGGTAGTGGCTGATATAGAAAAAGAGTATATATACAAGAAGTAGGAAGAAGTCGTGAGATTGGGCATTATAGTGGCTCAGACATGGGGCAGAGAAAAGGGGGCAGAAGTTCCCAAAGACAATGACCAAGTTTCTACTTTGAGAAACTGAATTTTCTGAAAAAGAGAGACATTTAAGAGAACCAGGCTTAAATGTGTTTTGAGGTATAATGAACTTTGGAGTTTCTAGGAGGAGGGGACAAGGAGGAAGGAGAAACTAAGCAATTGAAAATGCAGGTTTAGAATTCAAAGAGGAGCCTGAGCTGGGTATAAAAATCTGCGTCATCTGCATACATGTGATCACGTGAAGCCAAGGTTGTGGATGAAGTCTCCTAAGAACAGTATAAAGTAAAAAGAGGAGACAGCCTAGGACTGAGCCCTGAGGAAAGCTTTTGAATGGCCAGGGAGAAGAGAAAGGACCTTCAGAGAAGATAAAGAAGGGCTGGCAACAGAGGAAGAAGGGACATGAGAATGGTGTGGTTTCACTGAATCCAAGATAAGACTGTTTGGACACAGGGGAGAGTACACAACCATGGTGAATACTACTTAGGAGTCCAATATAGTGGTCAGAATGGTGTCTTCTGGAGCTGGCTGCAGAAAAGATCACAGTGGTAAAAGCTCATGGGATAAAGGACAAGGATAGTTCCCATGGAGGGTGAGGCAAGAAGCTAGCCTGAAGTGGGTGGAGGATTGGAAAAGTGCCTAGAAAGTGAGAACAGTGTGGGGACCCACTCTGTGAAGCAGTTTTGCTGTGAAGGGACGTAGAAAGGTGGGGCAGGAACCAGAGGGGGTGTGCGATTAAGAGAGAGGTTGTTTTCATTCCTTTGCTTAAGAAATCCGAAGACTTTAGAGAATATGTATATGCTGACAGGGAGGACCCAGTAGGGAGGCCATAACAATGGTGCAGGGGAGTCAGTGGTCCAAGTGATTAATTTATTAAGATACTGGAAGAGGGAGGGGATACAGAACACACCTCAGGGTATTTTGGGGTTTGCTGAAATTGGAAGAGGGACTTTGGAGGAGAGGGCTATTAGGAGTAAAGCTGGTGGTATAAACATTTCTGCACAACTCTTGTTGCAAACAAACATAAGTGTTCACATCTCTAGGGAAAATACCCCAAAATGGAATTACTGGCTCATATGTACATGTATATTTAACTTAGTAACGAACTGCCAAACAATTCTCCAAAGTGGTTGTAGCATTTGCCCTCCCTCTAGCTGTGAATGAGAGTCTACATGCTGCTTCTTGTTTTTTTGTTTGTTCTTTTCTCAGTCCTTCTTCCATTTAAAAAATTTCCTGTTCCATCTCAACTTGTGGTCTTTTCAGAGTGCCATGGCTTCTTGTACTCCAAGGTTGATGGTAACATTCTGAACTTTTTTTCTGGATCCTGAAGGAGATCGTTTGCAGAAATGTGCTCATCCTTTTATTCTTTTTGATAATGCCTTCTCTTGTTTTGCAATATTTTTGTTAAGCTTCATGTGGGTTTCCCCTATCTAACACTTGAGCGAGTCCAGATCTGCCTACACTCGTTATACATAGGATAAGTGAACCACTCTTGAACCTACTCTCTGTCCAATGCATCTGACTGAATAATTTTCTCAAGTCTATAAGTAAAGGACAAGTTGATACACAAAGGTCATGTTTAGGAAATAGTGGAGCACAGGGTAGCTACTACAACAGAGGCTATGTAAAGTTCAAGAACCTCGTCCAACTTAATAAGCAAATGCACCATATTTAATCAAACATTTGGTCAATAAATCAACATTGCTTTTTCTCTTTGAAACTAATTTTTATTGACTACTACAATGTGCCAGGTATGTGCTAACCACTTCATATGGATTTTTTATTTTCATTTAAGCCTCAAAACTAGCTTGTAAGATAGATATTGTTAAAATTGTTGTTGTTATGGAAATTAGGAAATGAAGCCTTAGAAAATTAATTTGTTCAACGTCTTACAGCTAGTTATGTGACAGAGCTTCACCTAATTGTTTTTGGTCATCGCTATGCAACCCAAAGTCAAGAACTAGAAGTCATATGATGAATTTAAATCATAGAGACCAAACTAGAAAGTTTGGAAAGAATACCTATCTGATTTTTGTATGTCTGCTAAATTTTTCATTAATTGACTATAACGTGTAACAAAAACTCTTGGGTCATTTTTTCTTATCCATTAATGCATTTCTGTGAAGGTGAAATAACTGGTTTTCAGCCTTAACACCTGTGACCATATTCAGGTATTACACGTATTTTAAAAACATTGATAAATCTCTTTGTGTTATTGTGCATCTTACCAATGAATTGTTTGCTATAAAATTAACAGCAACTTGAGTTATTGCAGAAAATGATGAAAACCATCAGTGAACATGCAAACATCCTGATGCTCTTAAATACCAGGAAGACAAATGCATCAAGAACAGAAAACAAGTCCTTGTGACTCACACCCTTTTTTTTTTTTTTTTTTTAGTTCATTCACACAGGCTCATAGCAGATATGCCCAGACATTTGGACTTGACGCACACTTTCAAAGTAGCGTGGCACACACTCAGGAAAAACAATTAAAATGCACTGTGAAAAAAGAGACACCACTAATTCTTTAGCCACAGAGACCGTCCTTCAGCCTAGCAAACATCCGACTGCCCGCGGGAATGGAATATCATTTTGTTAAACACTACTTAAAAGCAAAGCAAGTTCTTAACCTAACTCAGAGTTCTCAATGCTGGCATAGATTGAATTTGTGCTCACTGTAGCAAGGTCAAATCATTTTCTTTTGAGAAAGTATTTGTGATCACACAGTTATTGAGAACTAAAAAGATACAAATCCAAACTATCAAAGCCTAGCCAGAAGAACAAAACAAAAAAGGAGGAAAAAAAAAACCAAGGACTTTTTAAAAAGAATCTCTAAAACGCTTTAGAAGAACTTATCCTTTACAGCCTACTCTGAATAGAAAACATGGATACAAGCTTTCAGGTCATCAAAATGTCTTCCTTTGCAAACATCTTCCTACGGCTTCTAAACACGCTATTTTATTAGCTCAAGATATTATTACCAGATAATAAAGCTAAACATTTTTAACATAGAACTGTAATCTGAAAATGAGTCACATTAAAAGTTATGCACTTAATCGCCTTGCTATGGCACCAAATGGCAAACTACTGACCTGTTCCCAGCCCTATTTTCACTTCATGTTTTAGGACTTCCTGCACGTTGAGAAAGCCGCTGCTGAGCCTGTTGAGAGAGGAGATGGTCAGAACAAGGAGACCAATGTGGTTCCAACAAGAGAAGGACACTAACAGTAATGATGGTGATGTCACTGAAAATGGTGTTTCCCTTCACATGGGCTCTAATGCTGCCACAAACACATGGGTCAAATCAGACCATCTGCGTCCTGGAGTAAAAAAGGGATCATAAAGGAGCCTGAGTCCTTGGGTTGAGGTTAATCTTAGCCACATACAAAGAAGCAAGAGCAAGAAGGACAAGCAGGGGATCATTCATGAATGAAGAAATTAAATCTGGTAAAAGTCTTACGGGTCTTTAATATATTTTTAACCAACCTATCCTTCTTTGTTAGGATGTAGAAATTATAAAGCATTGCCTTTCCACTCAATTTGGAACAATCTGTTACCCTGAATGACTAGCAATTTGCAAGAACCAAAAAGAAGGGTATAACTGGAAAACGGGGTGCAGGCTGGTGAGTCAGGGCCTCAGTCCAAATGCTGCCACTAAGGACAGCAGCTACTAGGCAAGATGGTTCCTGAGCTGAATTCTGGACCTCGTGACCACAAGCCTAACAGATGTGCCCCCTATCTACACAAACAAAACTAAAGCAATTTTGAGAAGATGCAAAAGTCAAAGACGTCTGCTCAAAGATGCACATAACTATAATTTTCAAAGCCCCAACATACATGCAGTAAATATCTCAAAGTTGTTAAAGAAAGAATAGCAGTGATCATTTAAATCGAAATGTATCCATAAATAAATTTCACTTCAAACCTTGATTTGCAAAACTGGATCATGTTTTAATTTAGATGTTGTGTAACTAACTGAGGGGATGTTAAATCCTTCCCCTACCTGGCCATTACACCATAATTAAGGTCACTAAGCTGTACATAGGCAAGATCCCTGGTCATGTGTGACCAATCTGTCTGAAAACTAGAAGCCTCTGGAACCTCTTAAAACCCTCTAGAAACAAATCACTGTGGCTCCTCTGCCCTTCCATACTGCCACAGACACATCACTTTTTCATTCACAAAGTTCCCATACTTCTAACGGCCAGAACCTCCACTTCTTTGCCTGAAGCTCTCTTCAGCTGCTCCAGCCTGCTCTGTCCTGGTCTGGGGAAGGTCAGGAGCTCCAGGGAATCCATGCCGTCTTCACCCACACCCAGCAATCCTCCACCAATAGCTGGTGGGTGTTTGGGTGTAACTACCCCAGCTCCCCGACCCTCTGGACAGGATGACATTGAGGTCTGCTTCATATGCTGGCTCCCTGAGTTTTCCAGGATTAAGTCCCAGGAGCCCACAGTGGTACCTCGGCTAATGATGTGTTCTTTACTAACTTCCTTCCCTTCTCTGTCTCACCCTCTAAACCTATTTCCTGAGATGCCCTCCCAAATAAACTACTTGTATTTGAATCCTTGTCTTATGAACTGCTTGTGCAAGAACTCAAAACAAGAGAACACAAAGTAACCCTCAAAAACACTAGAATCTAGCAGAAGCTAAGTTAATCTGTTGGATGAATATATGAATGATCCATCCCAGCCTGCCTCTGCGAGGCAGGAGCTCTACTCTGGAATGACTAGCACCCAAAATGAAAGCTTCTTTCTGTATCTCATTCTGGAGCACGGACTCTTAACTTAGCATCATGGGGCCTACGAATTCTGTGAAATTAGATGCAGCATGTTCATATTTATGGATGTATTTCTGAAGATACAAGCCATAATTTTCACCTGATTTACTTACGGATATATAACCTTTCAAAATGTGAAGAATGAGTTATAAATAAAGCTTGTGCATTCTGGTGAGCTGCAATAAGACAAGGTCCCTCCCATGTGAACTGGCATCCTGTCAGACCAAGTGGGTTGACATATACTGTAGGGTGTTGGCTTCCAGTAACGCTGCATCATTTTTCCCAGTTTGCATGTTTCTAGTGTGTGTATAACACAAAGCAATGGGAAGTCAGCAGCCTCTCCCTGGACCACTTGGCTGACGTATGTGCCCTCTCAGTCCTTAGCTATAAATTCTGAATGCTATTGGTTTTGAACTCTTTCTATTGTATTTCCAATTCCCTGTTTTGTGCAAACTCAGACATTTTAAGAGATGTGGTTCTCTTCAAATGCATACTCAGCAAAAAGTGTCCTGCTAAGTGCTCTCTTACTCCCCACTCCAGCACAGCCCCATCCCAGTCAAACATAACTATAGAAGAGAGATACTGGAAGAATGACAGAGAAAACAAAAGTATTTGGCTGCTAATTTGTAACCCAGAAATTCATAATCCATCAATCAATGATTGCCGACTTACGATAAGTTAGAAGTGGGACAATGTGAGATGGATGCTCCTCGGTCCTTGAATATATCCAGTTCTTCTGCGGAAAGGTAGCAGCCATGCGCCATCACTGTCTGGAGAGAAGAGAGTTCGATGTGGAGTTTACCACTTAAAAATGCTTCAGTTGGTCTTCATTGTTGAGATAGTATAAGTACAGATAGAAGCATCTTCACAAGAACATCTATGATTACCTGTCTGTATAAATCACTCTATACAAGTCACATCTCAAAAAGGCTTGTAAAAACATTGTATCACAAAAGTCTCAGCAAATTTGTGGCTCTTACCTTTTGTTGTTTTAATCTATAAAATAAGGAGGGTTGGTGCAGGTGGTCTACAGCACAGGATATCCATTCAGTTTGAACATATTATGATTCCTTCATCTCCACTTTAGAAAATAACCAAGTTACTTTCTTTTTGAAGTCTAGGGAGCAACTGTGCTTGTTCCTATTCTAATCAGAACTTTCTGGAAGTAAGCTTTCCTTTCTCAGTACACAGAAGCTATAGGAATGATCCTGGAAAGAGTTGTTCTTTGTTTCTGCTCCTAGTTAGATATAGGTCTTGGTACACATAACCAAACACACTTTAGCTATTTCATCACCAATAATTACATTTTCATAAAAATTAGAACATGTAATATCTTTTTTCATTTATTTATTTATTTGGGAACAGTGTGTTTTCTCCAGGACCCATCAGCTCCAAGTTAAGTAGTTGTTTCAATCTAGTTGTGGAGGACACAGCTCAGTGACCCCTGTGGGGATCGAACCAGCAACCCTGGTGTTATGAGCACTGCGTTCTAACCAACTGAGCCAACCAGCTGCCCCAGGAAATGTAATACCTTATAGGCATGAATTCAAAAGGTAAAACTTATCCAAGAAGGCAGGCAACTACACACAAAAGAGACTTTTCTTACTTTTTAGTCTTGGTAATATCTGTGCATTTTCCTCAATAAGACTTTTTCAGAATTGATTTTCCCTCTGCTCTCTCCCTGGGGAGCATGGTTCGGTGGCCACAGAATTATTATTAAAATATAATTTTCCTAACCTCTGTGCAAATGAAATTAACATGCAAATTGAAGGTTAATTTATTAATCATATGGAAATATATGTAATGGAGGATGAAGATTAAGGTGTAGCATTTACAAGATTTATGCAGAATAATAATCTTTCAAATTACTCATATTCACATCTCCATTCACATTGTCCCTAAGAATTTATTGGCTATAGTCGTTAAATTCTCCATGCAGTCTGTACCTTTCATTGAAGGCCAAGGCCAAGGGGCATATTTTTCTAATGAGGTCTCTCCTCACTCATATTAATTTTGATTAACTGAAACTTGCTTAATTATAAAAATAATACATGCTTGTTTTTAAAAAAAGCAATTATCAGAGTGTCTAAAAATAAAAAGTAAAAAGTCCTGTTGCTTTTTCCCTCAGGAAAAATCGCTTTATCATTCAGTGTGCGTATTCTACAATTTTTTTCTAAGGAAGCATGTACCCACACATACACACACACACATCAAACACTTTTGTACAAACATTCTTCCTGGTAAGTCTGGATGCCTCATTCTTTGCGAATGTTGGATAAAATTCTAATTATATATGTTCTATAATCGAAAAATTCCTCACGATAGCAATTTTTTAACTTTTGCATATAATTAACATTCCTACTCATATTCCTTACAGAATGGATACTTAGAAATGATCTGCTAACTCAAAGGAATGCACATTTACATTCTAATAGATACTTCAAAATGTCCTGCCCCAAATGACTCCCTCCCCCTCAACGCTCAATGAAACCATTAGATGTATTTACTGGGATAAAACTTCAGGCCCATTTTTACTATGTACCCACACACTCACCTGCACACTCAGAGTTCTATTCTAGTTGGGGAATGTACATGTCATAGAAGTCTAAAGATTCCTACTGAGATTTTGAAATTTAGATATATATGCCCTACTTCACATAGATTATGTCATAATACGCAATTTACCTTATTTGTCAGAAGATTGTTTTTATCATACACATCTGTATAGTGTTTATAATCAGGGTATAAGTTTTTCACAGCTTCAACTTCATCAGGGGTTTCACTTATGTGACTCTACAAGATAAGAAATAATATTTTCAATTTTTTAATGTAAAATGCCATGAGAAATTAAATTTCTTACCCCCAAATGATATGGATGGTCTCTACTTACCTAAGCAAGGGGCCACATATAAAGACAATGAAGACTGCACATGTGTTTTATTTAAAACAATTCTATATCATGGATATAACATATACATGACAAAGAAACTATGAATAGGTAATTATACTAACATGTAATGTTCTAACCCATGTAATGTTCTTCCAAAAAATTATTTTCAAATTCCAAACTATAGCAAGATCAAGCAAAAATAAAAAGTATTCCTTGAAGAGTTAAGAGTGTAGTTATTTATGGCGAGCTATCTCCTCTGGTGGCTGTTTAAGAAAAGAGTTCTGTTGTCATCAAAAGAACAGATAGCATGGCTCACTCATAAGAAAAGCAGAATTTGAATAAACAGCTGAATTTTAGCTCAAGTTCTGATCCTACATAGGTGTCCTAGGGCAAATCAATTCTTTCCTTTGGGGCTCCATTTTCTTATTTCTCAAATAAAAGGGTTGGGCTAAATGAGTGATTTTCCAAGTTATTTTAACTTTGGAAATGTAATTCTGATAAAAATTGATAGATAAATCTAGTAAGCAAAAGGCATAAACATGTCGACTCTCAGGAGGAAGCAGAGTTGGGACTCTGGGACCTTGTCCCCATTCTGTCCCCCTTTTTGGCTTCCCGAATGAGCTCTTCTGCAGAAAACAGTTTGAAAATAACTGAGCAAGACAATCCTGCGGTCACCAAGAAGGAGCCTATAAGAATCCACATTCAAGCAAAACAAGTGAGGCTAGCCTTTCTCCAGGGCACCACAAAAGGAGAGAGGGCATAAAGTGTTTTTGAGACACAACACTTAAGGAGACCAATCCCTCGCCTAAAATAAAAATCATTTCAGACCAACTGGTGGTGAATATATATTACAGGAAATAACTCATGAGCAAGTTACCACTTCCAAAAATGGCAACGCTGGTTCCCTCTCCCCATGAGGTAGAATATGCATAAATAAAAGAAAAAAAAATAGCAACGTTCTAAAAACACGAGTGTTCCAGGATGAGCTCTATCCCTGGCCTTAAGGAAATCCCAGACCACTGAAGAAACGCACATGGGCATCAGAAGAGAAGAAAGGAAAACCAGATGATTATGTCATTTTGATAAATTTGGGTAAATTCACATACATACAAACACCCACAGCAAGGATATGCTTGATTTTGTTGTGTATTGATGGTCTTCAGGTCATACTACCCCAATATGGCATCTTGAATATATGCCATATTAAGCTGAAGGAGTTTGAGAAAATGACAGAACAAGGAAGGTCCCTCTGACATTACCCCCTCCCTTCTCCCCTGACACAGATCATAAAACCCACATGTGAGAGGTGTCCGCTCTATACCTAGGAAAAAGGAGCATCATTATCTCTGAAGACAAAGGCACTTTTGGAGAATCTGAACAAACAGGCCTTGCTAAGTTTCCCCCAGTTACTACACTTACCTCATATTCCTTAACCTATCATATTCCTCCATGACTGTGGACTCCTCATCAAACCTCACAAAACATACTCAGGTCTAACTGTTTGTCTGGGTTTTCATTTCTGTATGAAGGCTCTTTGTATCATACAAAACTGACATTAAATATATTTGCATGCTTTTCTCCTGTTAATCTATTTTTGGCATTTTAGTTTTCAGATCCAGACAGGGACCCTAAGAAGGTCGAGGAAAACTTTCCTCCCCTTCCATTGTGTGGGATTGAATCAAAAATATAAATATCAGAGACTGCAAAGAAAGAAAAAAGAAAAAAAGAAAAGGGGGAAAGATGAGAATAGTTATGAGCCCTAACAAGATAAACCTAAAAAAAAACAAAACCCTCCACCCTGCAAATGATAAAGAATCCATGTGTTACCGTTCCCCTGACTTGCCCTTTGTTATAAGACAGTCAACTTTTGAGAGGGAAAATTTTAGTGCAGAACCTAATGAAGCTTGGATGGGGAACGGGAGCTTCCAACTCTCAATTTTAACCCAGCTGGAAGCTTTCAAAAGTGTTTCATCCCTAAATTGCAACTGCTTAATGACAAAGTAAGATATACTTTTTTGTTCCTGATTTTAAATTAAGAAACTTGGAACAAAAGGGCTTTTAAATGCATTTTGTAAAGTGGCAACTAGGTTCTTATTGATTTTCAAATAATAGGTGGTTCCTTCAAAAATGAATGACTAGAAGACTGAACGAATATCAAATAAAAGAGAAGTAGGAAAAAAATGCATTAAATGTACCCTATAGAGAACAGGTCACCAGTTTGTCACTGATCTTCTTTGGTTACTTATGCCTGCCCTGATCTCTCCAAGCCTGATCAGAGACAACTAAGAGTAAAAAGAACTTTAGGTTTCTTACCTAAAAAATTCATGAACTGGATCTAGGTGACGTCTATAAGGGCCTTCCCTGTCCCATGATGCTATACCACTAGGAGATCTCAGTAGAAGAATTGGAGATTACTGCCAGAATTTGGGGTACTGAGAAGTCATGCAGGCCTGGACAGAGGCAGAAACAGGAGAAAAATACCCACCTGAATGTGCAAATCATGGGTCTTCGCGATCTTTCCAAGTTCGCCCATCAAACTCTCAGAGCAGGAAAGGGCAAAACGTGGTGTCACTATGGGCTTCACTCTAGAATACTGGAAATAATCAAAAAAAGTTGATAAGGAAACTATGGATATAGTTTCAGTAGACTCCCAAATGCATATCATACAACAAGATGATTTTATGTTTTCATTTCTGGGGACAGTCCCCCTTTCCAAGAGTGAGTAGAAGGGTTTCATGGAAATGGCTCATGGCTAAGCACAAAGGAGAGTATACTGTGTAGCACAAGTTCAGGGGAAGAAGATCTTATTCCAAATGATAGCCCTCTCTGCTGCACAGCCACATGAAGGCTTAGACAAGGCCGACTCTCATTGGAGTGGCCTTTAAGACGAGAATTGAGAGGCAGAACGAGTTTTAAAAGAGGGTGCTGGGGAGACTAAAAGTGAAGTGGTGGTCTCTTCTACTTTCTAGATCTTGGGGAAGTCTGCCGGCCATGAGAACTGTTTAGTTGCAGAATTTTCCCTGATAGCATCCAATGTGAACGGCCAAGCAGGAAAGAAGAATTCATAGAGGGATGTTGAGAATAAGGATCCAGAAAGCTCCACCTACGTTTCCCAAGATTAGATTGGAAGAAACACTGAGGTTTTCTATGGTTTCCAGTCAGATCTCAAAAGATGGTAAGGGAAAGGCTTGGCTTGCCAATCTAAGAGATTGTACCATGGAGCCACCAAGCAGCCTGCTGGGGACGGGGGCAGGAAACAGCCCTGCCTCCACAGGCTCACCAACCCCAGGGCCTGGCTGAGTGCCTGCAGGCCCTGTGACATGCACACATATAGGGACCAAAGCAGCCTGTGGCGGGGGCATCAGAGCTGGACAGCACCTGTGTGTCATACCAGAGCAGGGAGTACAAGAGGCTGGAGCCAATATTAATGTAGCCAACAAACAGTGCCTCAGTTTCCAATTGCCACCAATCTGTCCACAGCCCTGTCTCCTCCACCTCCCCAGAGACCAATCCCGCGAAATGGGAAGGTCCCGGAGGAGAGGAAGAGAAAACCACTGAAAAAGCAAAAAATGCCTGACCTCACTGAGTCGAGTTGACGGGTCCACTGCGAAAACAAGTTAAGGAAAACACTTCTGCGTGCATGGAATAAGCCAGATGTACACAGATTAATCTCTGCCAAACACCTTAATACCAAACCCTACAACTAAGACAAAGGTAATCCAAAAACAAGAGGGGGACAAGTTTACTTACGTTCTTTCGGAGCATTTCTGACACAAATCTGAAATAAAGCAACAAATGGTAAGTTAGGAAATTTAGGCATTTTCAAATAAAATTTTTGAAAGGGTGAAAACACGATCCTTCCATGTCCTACTTTCCATGCAAACATTTCTAACACTGCATATGTTTCACTGCCACTAATTAAAGATTAACAAGTAGTAATTACTCTGCTTTCTCATTTGCAGCCAGAGAGATAGAGTGCAAAATCACAGGGAAATGCAATTTTTCCATCTAACATCTGCTGGGCTAGTCACACGTATTCCCATAGCACGCAAGCTTAAGCTCTGTTTGGAGGAAGATTGCACTATGTCATGCTCCTGAGTCCTGCTAAGGCTTAGAAGCCATGGGGCTCTCTGCTCCTAACTTCCCTAAAGTGAAAGCTACTTGCTTACACAAGACCATCACTTATTTCTGAAGGCACAGTCCCAGTGGGCCTGGATGTTAGAGTGAGGTGGCTGTGAAACAGCTGGTGACAGCGGGTGGCGGTCTTACCAATTCTACCTGTAAGGTTCGTGCTGTTTCTATGGCCTAGGAAATGGCTAATTCTGCCCTGGCTGGAAGTATTTACTAGCTATAGGTTCCTGCCTTCTGGTATTCCTTTGTTTCAGAATCGAATGTAAATTAAGGTTTACTCTTACCATACACACAGATTCGTAGAAAAGTTGAGCAGACAGTCCATGCTGACTGTCTGGGAGCACACAGCAGCCCCTAAGCTACCCTTTTCAGAGGATACAAGGTGAAGGAGGCTTGGGGACTAAAGAAAAGTTGGACTTCTAAAATTTGCATCAGGAGATGTTTGGTTTTGAGCAAGGTTTAAATCTAAAGAAATTTCTTCTACATATATCTTTTGGATGTTGAGTGACATACAACACAATTCCCTGTCAAATCCTCACAGCACTATGGAAAAGCAATTAAAGGAATATGTAGGAAAAGTACTTATAGGATCAGTGGAATATCCCAACGTATGATAAAAAGCTCAATCCCAAGTTGAACAAGAGTTAACTGTAATTTAATGAACAGGCCACCCATACTTAAAGCAAGTGTAATCTATGGATCTGGAGAAGTCCAGATCTATAACACAGGAGAGGGAAAGGGTGAATCATTTACTTCAAAAAAGAATCCATCATTTTACAAAGGGGTTACCCTAGGACTTCTATAACAAGTTCCCAGAGGCTTTAAACATATAATCTGATATACAAATATAGTATTGGCATGCATTTTTTTTTTTTAAGGTCCAGGTAACTTTCACAAAGTTGGGCAAGTCCACACAGTGACATATGTGTACATCCCACCTGGTTCAGAGATGAACCCCTCCCCATCTCCTACTCCACGCGTGCAGCAGAGGGCCTGCCCATAAGACAAATCAACACAAACACCCATACCTCTGTGTTTCGCTGACTGATTCCTCAGTGCTTTCCTTGTATTCTGGAACAGACTTATTCAGGTCCATACACACTTTGCCCACAAATGCCCGCTGCCCAAATTTATCTGTGAGGAACAGCAAAAAGAATCTCAAGTCATGTTTCTTTCCCACACAGTACCTTTTCTGAGCCTTTTAGAAACATGTTTAAATAAAATCATTATGAAAACACAAGTGAGAATGTAAAAGATTATCCATTATCACACCACTTAAGAACAGTAACAAGGAAACCCCGCTAAATTCCCTAAGTAGTAAATATTGCTCCATCACTTCAACCACTACCTCCCCGACCCTAACTCCCAGGCTGGCCAGGTAACAACTAGGTGTTTTTTACTTATTATTCGGCTTTTCCCTTTGCTAAAATAAATTGTCTATATTTTTACTCAAGTCCTAACTATCCTCGTTCGCATTTTATCACATAGAAAGAGAGGGGACAGCCTGAGCCCCGGGGAAACGCTCTATTAGACCTCGACATATCTATGCCTTGTTTCTTCTCTTTCTTCTTTCTCATCTTTTCCACAACTCACAATCTCCCTGCTGTGTCCTGCTCTACCTCTGCCCCATGGATTGAGTCCCTCTCGATATTCTTCCTCTGTTCTACAGATGAAGTAGCATGGTCTAGTGATAAGAAAATAGGTCCTGGAGTTCGACAGCCTTGGTTGGATTGGACTCCTTATTCCTCTGTTTACTTCTAGGAGGGTGGACATTATTTGTTTAAGGTCGAAACCTGTGTGTGCCCAGTGCCCTGCGCTATGTGCAGGGTTATGAGAAATATACCCAATAATGTATAGAAAATGTCTGGCACATACATAAATCTTAGAACAGATACGTATTCCTGACTGTAGCCATACCAATATTATTATCTGGGAAGAATTTTATTTAGTCCTACTAGCAGCTCTCAGCACTAAAGAAACCTAGTCCTCCTTAGAGGTGCTACAGGAATTCTACAGCAGCTAGAATGTTGAATCTACACTGGGCACTGTTCATTTTTTCCTCCCAATGTCTCCACCTCTGTCCTAAGAATCTTTCAGAAGTCTTTCTGCCTCTCTCTTTCCCTGTCATTCATTTTAATAACTGGCCATCAGAGTAATCTTCCTTGGGCCGGCTGAGTGGCACGCTGGTTAGGAGCTGGCTTGGGCAGCCAGTGGCCCCGGTTCAGATCCCACAAATGAGGGCCAGTGACACTGCCCTCTACAGCTAACAACAGTTCCACCTGGAGCTGGGCTGTGTGAGTCCTCAGGACGGTGTAGGCTGCAGCCCCTGCTGCCGTGGGCTGCCATAGGCTACAGTGAGTGGCTGGCGGCCAGCGTGAGCGGCTGGCAGCTGGAGTGAGCTGCCAAGAGCCGTTGTGAGCGGCCGTCCAGAGGCCAGTGACTGATCTCCCTCACCCGACCGAGAAGAGCGCAATGATGATACCAACATGGGCCAGTGAAACAACGTCCTCCACAACTAGACTGAAGAACAAAAGGACAGCAACTTGTCTGTTCCCCGCCCCCAATTCCCCAATAAAATCTCAAAAAAAAAAGACCTATTAAAAAAAAAAAAGATTACTCTTCCTTAAAGCACCACCTTTATCACATACTTCATAGGGCTCAAAACATTTCATTGAGGTTTTGATGGATATGCAAATCTCTCCACAGTCTGAACCATCCCGACTGCCTCCTCTCCCCCACCTCCATGCAATGAGTCTTGTCCTCCAGCTTCAGCTGCTCAGCTCTGCTTCCTGTGCTACTCCTGTCCCCGTCCCTCTGTCCATGTCATTTCCCCTGTCTGAAGGGCATTTTCCTCGCTCCCCATTTTATCTTCCCTTCAAAGCCCTGTTTAAAGATCCCTTCCATGAAGTCTTCCCAGATGATCCAATTCTGGTTCTCTCTGACTCCTCCCAAAACGACAATAGTTATTTTCAGTGTCAGCCTTCAGGCCTTTGGCATAAACTGCCTTGGTCAGTAAGCAGTAGCGTCAGTACATCAGCCAACAGCATTTACTGAGCACCTGCTTTGGGCTAGGCACTTTGTTGGGTACAAGGTTTAGAATCAGCAATCTAAATCAAGGTCCAGTGCTGCTTACTAGCTGTTTGACTGGGGCAAGTTACATAACCTCTCTGAGCATCGGTTTATCCATCTGTAACATGAGGACACTAATAATGACCTCAGAAGGTTAATTGCATGCTGAGCTGAGCTAATCTCTATAGAGTGCTTTGCAGGATACCAGACATCTTACTAAGAGCACTACAGCTGTTCCTAAGGTTTTTAATCAATGTGCACAGTTATTAATCAACTAGTCCTGTCTGGCTCCTCAAGGGCAGCGATGTGTTCTGTTTCACTGTGTTCCCAGCATCTAGCACAGTGCCCTGGGGCTAACCAACAGCCAACATATATCTGCTGATTATAATAAACTGTAGCCATCACTAGAATTAGTAAATCTGCTCCTCAAAGCCCTAAATTAAAACAAAATTCAAACTCATATAGATCATTCTGGAACCAAAAACCATAAGTAAAATAATCAAATTATTTAAACAATAAAACACGTTCAAGGGCCACAGTAATTCACAGACACCTAATTACTTGGAAGAAATGACATGTTCAGATTCTAGCAATTAAAACGCAGGACTGCCCACATGTATAAGTCCCTTCCAGACATGGTCTGGCTGGCTTTGCTTGATGCACCCATAAATCACAGTTTCATCTCCTCACCTGTAATTTCCGCAAGGAGCAGAGATGAGTCAGTGTGAATTGTTCCAAAGTAACAAGCTGTGGTTGTTCCATTCTTTAGTGTTCTCCTCTAAAAATAAATCACAAAAACCCCGAATCACGTGTGCCCAGAATGTCACATGGCATAGAAAGATAAAAATAGAATTCTAGTTTTCAATGTTAAAATGTTTTTATTTCAAGGTATGCCATCTTGATATGAAATACAGTTAAGGTAAATGGCAAAAGTCTTGATATTCCAAAAGGGTGAGCTAGAGAAGTTGATACTTTTGATATCCTCGATTCATACAGTGCTGTGTTGCAGAATTCATAAAATGTGATACTAATTAACTCCTTATGTTTTCAGTTTGTTTAAGAATATACAAACTTTATTGCATCTGGGAGTGAATTAAGTGAGATTTTTCTAACCATAACAGAGTAAATGTATTCAGCCAGATTTCTAGTTCAATCTGTCAGATTGGTCACATGTGTGTATCTCCCTTCCTTAGAAAATTTCCACTAAAATAACAGTAAAGGAGTACCAAATTTATTAACTGACAAAAAGAACATGAGAAGAGACATGAATAGAAGAGAGTTCATCATCTCCTTGGAAGAGAAAGAATATGGATGAGAACCTGAAAGCAACTGAGAGAGAGAGACGGGGGGGGGGGGGGAGAGCGCGAGAGAGCGAGGGAGAGAGAGAGAGAGAGAGAGAGAGAGAGAGAAAGAGAGAGAGAGAAAGCATGTGGTTGTTAACCAGGAATGGGCTCAGCCAACCACCCCTAACCTGTTGCTTACACGGGGGATTTACTCTTTGTAGAAACTGGAGAGTGGTTAGAGGATACAAGCCCCAAAGGACAAGGCGAGGCATGGGCTGAAAGTAAGTGGTTTAAGGGAAAATCTGGCTCACCTCCAGGGCCCCTGGTCATCTTGCCCAGAATGCCACATGTATTATTCCCACCACTCCTGGCAGGACAGAAGGACTCTTTCCTAGAGAAGATGAGTGGCTCTAGAAGAAATCTGTCTTCACAATGACATGTGGGGAACTGAAAAGGCTGTTCACTGCATTGCTGTTCATCCTATGATGAAGTTCACCAGTCAACAAGTGCTTCTACCTCCACCCAGACCTTCCAACTGGCAACTCAGAGCATCACTCTTACCTATGAATGTATGTTCAAGGTTCAACAGACACAGGAGGAGAGCTGCTATGAAAAGGAGAAGGGAGAAGAAAAAGTCTGGAAAAAAAATCTTAGAAGAAATAGGCAACCTGTAGGGTCAGAGGGAAACACAATTAAAATATAAAAACTATGATGAATAATCTCAAAGAAATAAAAGAAGCTATCACATCCACAAAACAAGAACAGAATGCTATGAAAATCAAGAAAAAGAGCTCTCCAAAAGTAAAAATTTTACAATTTTTTTTGTGTGGAATTATTGGAAGTCAATACAAGGGTTGTAAGATAAATTAAAAGGGACTCCCTCAGGGGAAAAAAAACCCCAAACAAACCTTTAAATGTAAATAATAGGAAAGAACATGCCTTGTCTCAGACAGCAGCATCTACTCTGCAGCAGCCAATTGTTGAAAAAAGCAAATCAGAGTCCAGTGATGTCAGTCCCAGATGCCCAGAGAATTTGAAAATCTGGATTTTTATGTCAATCTTCTTAAATTTTAGGACACTTTGTATATGAAATAAAAAATACCTGGCTGTCGATAGAAGATGATCAGAGGCACTCAGCTATGGACAACGATGAGCTCGCTCTCAGAAACACAAGTCCAGGAGAAAAGCTAATACCATGACAGAGACATCGAATTTAATCTCCGGCAACTACAAAAATGCTCGGATCCTATGGTGTGCTCAGTAAATATTTATTGAATGAACACCTGAGAGAGCAGAATTACTAAGCAACAAATGACATAAAATGAACTAAAATTAGTATCCTTAGATGAATAGGACAAGGCATTATACCCTTGAAAGAGCAAGAGGCTATTATAACAGCAAGAGTGAATTAATGACTTGCAAAATTGGGCCATGGCATTCTTTAAGAATGTAATACAAAGGTATATACAGAAGTTTCAACATTTTTCTAATAGGAATTACCAAAAGAAGAGTAGATTGGAGGGAAGAATATACTCAAAGGAAAGAGAGAGAAATAAATTTCCCAGAATGGAAGAAAGACAGGAGTTCTCATATTGAATGAACTGCATATGCAAGAGAATGAACTGGAAAAATAGATCTCTAGGTGAAATTTCAGAACATCAAGAATGAAGAAAAAATCCTGAAGGCCAGAAAATTAACGAGAATGAGAATCAAAATGACATCAGCACACTCAATGCTTATAGGCAAATCATTTCAAATAGAATTCTCTCTACAGAGGAAGCACGTCATTCAAGAATCAGAACAAAGTAAAACCACTTTTGGTAATTCAAGGATCTGGAAGGTTTATCACTTGCTTTATTGAGAAGGTTTATCAGAGGCTGTATTCCAAGAGAATGAAAAATGAATCCAAAAGGAAGACAGGGAATCCAAATAGCAAAAGAAAAAGTAAAGTTCATTGTTAAATTAAGCGCAGATGTGGAAAAATTACAAAATGGAATGAAATTAACTTTAAAATATTAAATTTAAACGTTAAAACTTATTTTAAATTAAGCGTAGATGGTAAAAAAAAATAAACTAAAACCTCAGATGATATAACACGGAACATGGAGTGTTTGTTGGGGGCGTGTTATAACATAAAGAAGAAAAGGGAATCTAGGTTTTTTGTCTTGTTAGATGGGAGAATAGTGAGGAAAATGATAGAAGACTTGTTTAGCACTTTTAACAACTTATTCTAACAGAGGTCTAAAAAAATGTCACAGTGACAGAGAAAACAAAATCTTTTAAAAAATGTGCAGAAATATTGACCTCTTGCTAGCTCATAAAATAACAGTGAACTAATTCCCAAGAAAAATAATCACAGAAGTTACATTCACTAACTGGAATACAGTGAAACTCAAAATTCAAACAGAAACGTAATCAAATATTTTCTAAATTCTCAAACTTTTAAACACCTTTGTAAAATCTGAGCTTGAAGATGAAATCACAATGGAAAATTTTGGCTAGTTAGCAACGAGGACAACGGAAGTGCTACATGGACACTGACAGCAGGTCTGTCCTCTAAGTCATGGGAGAAAAGCTTCTCAATTGAGAAGTTTCTTCTGGATGAGAAACTGCAGTTTCAAATGGGACTGCAATGAACTAGAAAGACTATAAATTTCAAGATTTTGCCCAAATTATAGTTACAGGGAGAGTTCACAGAGGAGAAAACAAAACCAAAAAAAGAAAAAAAAAAGAAAAAGAAAAAGAAAGAAAACAGAAAGGAGGAGAAAAATGAAGAAAAGGATCCCCAAAGCTACTCCGATTTGTTCCCACTGAGTTCAGCCCATTTAACAAACCAGCTAAATGTGTGTGGCTTACATAACTGAAAAAAAAAAAGTTAGGCTCAAAAATCTTACTAGACGGGCTATCTAAGATACAACTACTTTCCTTCTTCATCTGTTCTATGTCTGGGCTTCCCAGGCTCCTTTTCCACCCTAGTTTCTCATAATTTCCAAAGGGATCTTCCATTAATGACAATGTTGTATTTTTCTCATTTACAACGAAATCTATCAGGAATAACATCAAACTGTTGGCTGGATTTCCCAACCTTTCTTCAGCCTTCAATTCTTGACAAAAAGGATTTTGAGGCCAAATGTTTTGAGCTCAATATTTTGATTCCAAAACTTAAGCTGACAATGAGCTTCAAGACCAGTAAGCCAACAGTCTCTTCACAGATTAGATAATTTCCATGAGCCAAAATGGGAGAAAAGAGCGGCCTGATTCCCTGCCTTTCCATCTTGTCCTTTAACGGCTTCAGACCTTTATTATTATTAGTCATGTGCCAAATCTCTGACAACCCCATGGAGTGAGCATATTTGTTCTATTCTGCAGGAGAATATTTACAACTGGTGTGTCATGGCACACTCACCAGGAATCTCACTCTCCAGACCCTTGACTATAATCTGTGTAATACATACAGATGATGTATGATAGAATTGTACACTTGAAACCTATATAATTTTATTAACCAATGTCACCCCAATACACTTAATGAAAAAATTAAAACGGAAAAAAATGCGTCTATAGATTCCTGAACTTTCTACTCTTTTTTTTTTTTTTTTTTTTTTAATTTTATTTTATTTTTAATTAGTTTCAGGTGTACAACACAGTGCAATAGTTATACATTTTACCCCTCAAAGTGACAACCCCCCCACCCCCAATAGTTTCAGGTGTACAACACAGTGCAATAGTTATACATTTTACCCCCCAAAGTGACAAACCCCCCACCCCCAATACACCCCCCCACACCCCCCCAGGACAAATACCATATGATCTCACTTATATGTGGAATATGAAAAACTGTATGAATGAGCAAAGTAAACAGAAACTGTCTCATAGATATAGAGGAAAAATCAGGGTTGCTAATTTGGAGAGGAATGGGAATGAAGGAGAAGGGGAAGGGATTAGACAGCAAAAATAGGCAACTACAATATTGCTACTGGGATAGGAAAAACAGTTTGGGGAATATAATTAATAATGTTGTAAATATTCTGTGGAATGTCAGATGATCATAGGTCTTGTTAGGGAGACCATTTCATGGATGGAGTAGAGGTTTGATCACTGCACTGTATTACTAAAGTGGAGGTGGTATATCTACTCTTTTTATTAATTCGTTCCAGTCCAATTTAAAACTTCAACCTCTCAACCTCTCACCCAGTTTGCAAGGTTTAAAGGAAGATAGTCCAGGATTGATCTACTGCGATTTTTTTTTCCCTTAATAATCTCAGAAGATGTTTGCTAATATAAACTTCAAATTATTTGCAGTTTGACTTGGCACTATCAAAATCTATGGTGCGAAACTGCCCATATGTTGAAATACAGTTCAAGGACTATTTTCTGAGGGAGAAAATCAAAAACAAAAAACGTCTTGGTTCTATTCGTGGGTACTGCCTTGGTAATCCTTTGCATTGTCCTGGGCAGTCTTCAGCCTAGAGACAGGCTCTAGTTAATAAATCTCAACTTTCTGAAATAGATGTCAACCATACCTTTGGCTCATGCAGCTCTTCAAGTGTGTGGACCTGCTCATAATCAGAAACACAGGATGTGTACACTGCAAATACTTGTCGAGAATAACACCTATTTTGTACTCACTGACATCAAATACTTAATTAAATCTCTGATTTGAAATGCTATTTATGGAGTGTGGCCTGAAGGATACATAGTCTAGGTACTCTCTCAAAACATAAAAGATATATCTGGACTTTTTCATACAGCATCTTGACAATATAGATTTTGACAACATAGCATGTAACTATACCAAAATACTGGGATTAATTTCCTTAAATTTCAGTAGGAGGAACAGATATGCTTTATCTTAATAAATTTTTTTACTTTTTATCATACACACAGTATACATTTTAAAGTTGATTTCCCTCTCTGGGTCAGCAGCTAGACGATTAAAGCCACATTTGTGACAAATCTAATAAGTGCATGGACCCGCATGGCATACATTTACCTCTTAGTTTTATTTTCTTTCTTTTTCCTCCTCCCTTTTTTTTCCTTTGCTGTGATTTCGTGACTCTTTTTCTTCTGTAGGATTCTATGCAATTTTAAGATATCTTAAACCCTTTTTAGAATAATGCCAAGTATAAATAAATTTTGAAGATAAAAAGATCTGGTGTGGTTAACACAGTTCATTAACACAATGCGCCAGCCACTCCATATACAGCTTTAGTCCTTCTCAGTTTTTCTGGCGTTATGTGGATGCACGCTAAATATGTAAGATCCACAATTACACTGAATTTATAATTAAGTGAGGCAATGACAGAGCTTGCTTTTATTCTTTAAGGCTTGAACAATGCAAGACCAGAGAACCTGGCAGTGTGACTAATCACTATAAAAGGCTTATAATATTGTTATTACCACATAGCCTTCACTTTAAGAGAAAATCCATTATTGGATCCAACAAAAATGCAGGCATGTTCAGATGAAGTGTGCTGAATCATCAGACGTAGTAGTCAGCTAGGAAGGTATTTGCAGCTTTAATTCTCAACTGCAGAAGCTGTGTCTGGTTGCTGAGTGGACTGGGTATAGGGTTGGGGTAGAAAGAAGGGAACTGCTTTCTTGAGGTAGCAGAAGGAAGGACATTTTCAGAGCCTTCAACATAGAGTTGGCACACACTGCAGCCACTGTCCAGACTGAACTAAACCTATAGTGCCCTCTAGTGGTATTAAAGCTCATCACATTCCCAAATGCCCTGAAATAGGGGACCATCCTATTTCCCCTCCCTGCGAAGCTACCAAAATAACATGACATTCTTCTGACTGTAATTTGAAATTTTAATTTTAAAGTTCCTTGGGTATTTTTGTAAAGCAAACACATAGGGCACTTACCACGTGTCACGCACTATTCTAAGAACCTCACAAATATTAACTTGCTTAATTATCATAACAATCCTATGAAATAGATACTATCCTTATCTTTATTTTTTTACAGATGGGGAAGATGAGTGGCAGAACTTTCCAAAGGTTACGCAACTATTCCATGTGGTCTCCAGAACAGTATTGTGGATTGGCAGGAATAAGGGAACACACATATGCATTAAACCCAAATTTAGTTAAGTAAAACACAAAAAGGAAAAGAGCATCATGAGAGCCCACCAGACTGGGGATTTGGGATTTTGAACTCAAGCAACACTAGCTGTGTTGGTGAGATGGATACAACCTCACTGGAAAGAACTAAAGAAAGCTCTATAGTCCATTCTAGCCTGGACTATCTGTGTTTTATACTTAAAATTTGCCCCAAGAAATGGATGTTTTTCCAGGTGACCAAATATAGTACACCGATACCCACATGCAGGATACTTACGACAACTTTTGTGTACACTTCCTCGGCAAAGTCGATGCTCTTGAATCTATATTCTGTAGGGAATGTGTACGTGGTCAGCCACTCCAGCAGAGGCAGGTCTACGTTACTCCCCGCAAAGAAATACTGAGGGGCGTGGATGTGTGTATCCACCAGGCCAGGCATGAAGAACTCACTAAGAGGAGAGAAAAAGAATTTACTAGCATTCTTAGTCATTTTCCATATCTTTTAAGTCATGTTTTCTCTCAACCATTATTTAATTGTTCCCCCCCATAGAGGTTTAGAGTGGATGCCATCAGATAATTCTCCTATTATTTAGAGATCAAGAAATGAAAAGGCAGCTCTGCTAAGAGAGCTACAGCTCCTAAGTTGGAATGGCTGGTGTGAGGTTACCAACAGATGATGAAGCGAGGAAAAAGACCAGCGTTGGGCAGAGGCAATGCAGTCGTAGCACAAGAAAGGAGTGAAGCTATGTTTTCATTCCATGACTTTGTTCTCACAGTTGGGGTCGTAAGTCAGAGAAAAAAGACGAGAGAGGAGGTCTTCAAATCTTCTAGAGTTGTGCTGAGGAATTACACGGCAGTTACTTAGGATGACTGTAGATTAGAAATAGAGTGGGGGCCATGTTAGACCCAATGATCATCTTGACCTTGAGGACTGCAGGAAATCTAGTCCTTTCCCTGTGATATAGGGGCTGAACCCTGAACTAGAAGCATCAAGAGAACACTGAGGCTGGCTAGGGACAGGCACTAAGGAGACAAGAGTGAAACGGTGAGTGGGGTAAGTGGTTAAGTGAAGATAGAGCTGCCGTGCATGACATCCATTCTCTACGTGCTTCTGATCACTCTTGCTGTTACAATGATCTGCCAATTAATTTTCACATTTCTATGAGTTCATAATAGAAAGTCCTGGAAATTTGTTTTTAAGACTTTTCAGAGGCACAACCCCACGGAATTGAAGTAGCCCAATGCTGACAGATACTTAAAGCTTTTCTAAAGATCTATGCCTGTGCACTGGTCTCTATTAAGGGTCCAACTTCACCCAGATATTTGTTAAAAGATAGTATGTACCACTATCACCTGAGTCAATATTAATTATACTGAGTTCAAGTTTTGTATATCACCTCAATGGAAAACAAATAATGACATGAGTATCTATAAATATATATATATATATATTTTTTAAATAAGAGCTAAAACTGTTGGTAATGATGATGGTGACTGCAAGTAATATTTACTGAAGATGTACCAGTACTGGGCATCAACTTATTTGTTTATTATAGGGGTTTGGTATATACATTCTCGACTCAGACTGCCTGACTCTGAATTCAGGCCCCACCGTAAACCAGCAGAGGGATATTCAACATGTTAGTTAACCTCTCTATGGCTCAGTTTCCCCTGATACAAAATGCATAGGGCAGCTGTGAAGATTGAGTTAGCATGCGTGAAAACAATATTTAGATCATGGAAAGCACTCCAAATATATTAGTTGTGATGACGATGTAATGCTCACAACAAACTTACGATGAAATACTATTCTTATCCTCACTTACATAAGAGTAAAACTGAAGCTCAGGACATTTAAATAGCTTGAAAAAAGTAAAATCACTCATCTTGTCAGCTCTGGAGTCTAGGTTCAAACCCAGGTTGTTTGTCTGCAGACTCAGTATTTTTGGTCACTACCCTCCATGTGACAGAACTTTTAATTTGCTCCAGAAATGAAGACCAGTGATAACTGCAAGCATGGCAAGGAGGCAGTGTTCAGGAAGACTACAGTGTGGGGGCTTGGAGAGAGGAAGGATGAAATACGGGTTCCTCTCAGCTATTAGTCACTGGCCGCTCCAGGATGCTTCAGTCGTTGGGGCTTTTACTGTCTCCACTGCCATAAAATAGAATGGCAGTGTGACTTCTTCATGTAGTTAAATTATTCAATCAAATAATATTTCCCACATAGCTAACATGTTTTAGAAACTCGGCTAAGCCCTATAGGGAGTCCAAAGAGAAATGAGACATGTTCTTGTCCACAAAGAGATTATAATCTAATTGAGGAAATTAGGGGTGAATAGGGCATCTGTGTGTGTGTGCGTGTGTGTGTGTGTGTGTGTGTGTGTGTGTGTGTGTGTGAGAGAGAGAGAGAGAGAGAGAGAGAGAGAGAGAGAGAGAGAGAGAAAGGGAAGGGAAAGAGGGGAGGAGGGAAGGGAGGGGGTAGAAGGAGAAAGAGAGAGAAACAGGTAGGTAGATCTGGTCAAAACATAAAGGGTGTTCATGGCTAGTAATTTCATGCCTAGTAATTTACCCAACTAAAACAAAACAGGTTTGCAAAACGGATTATACAAGAATGTTTATAGCAGCTTTATTCATACTAGCCTCAAATTGGAAACAATTCAAATACCAAAGGAAAGTAGATAAAGAAACTGTAGTATATTGACACAATGAAATACTATTTAGCAACAAAAAAGGATGAATCAATGCTATGCACAACAATATGGATGCATCTCAAAAACATGATGATGAATGGAAAAATCTGGACACAAGAGAGAACAATTTGAGTCATTCATTTATATGACATTGAAAAGCAGGCAGAAGTAATTTATGTGATAGAAGTTAAACAGTGATTGCCTGTGAGGGGCTGGGGTCTGACTGGGAGGGACACAAGAGAACTGTCTAGGATAATAGGAATGTTTTATATCTTGATTGATCTGTTGGTTAGATAGGTATATGTTTGTTAAAAATTAACGAATTATATACCTAAGATCTATAGAATTTACTATATAAAAATGTCCCCCCCCCAAAAAAAAAAACAGAAACAAAAAAAGGAGTTTTTTTTTAAAGAGTTTTGAATGCTCAATTTAGTGAATTAACATGTATTTGTTATTCTGTAGCCAAGAGGAAGGGAATCATGAGGACATTTGTTTCTTTGTTTTTTATTTTCTTTGGCTGAACTGTGACATATCAAACCTTGGGTTTAGAAGATCTGGTGGTGGTGGGCATGTGTGGGAAGATCCCTTCAATCTTTCAAGCATGAAATTTTTGAATAAAGATTATGGTGATAGAAACAGAAGGGATAAGGATGGATACGAAAAAAGGATGGATACGATCTTCTATTAGCTCTTCTAGGGAGCAAAGGAGAGGAATGAGTCAAAGAGAGTCCTTTTTGGAGCATGGGAGGCTGAACATATGACATAAAGTCTGAGAATTTAGAAGGAAAGTCCATGTGGAGGGAAGAGTTATGTCATATACTTTTTTTTTTTTTTTAAAGATTTTATTGGGGAATTGGCGGAGGGGAACAGCGTTGGGGAATCGGGGAAGGGGAACAGACAAGTTGCTGTCTTTTTGTTCTTCAGTTTAGTTGCCGAGGATGTTGCTTCACTGTTGGTATCGTCATTGCGCTCTTCCCGGAGGAGGCAGATTGGTCGCTGGCCTCTGGATGTCGCTCACCGCGGCTATTGGCAGCTCACGCTTGGCTGCCAGCCGCTCACGCTGGCTGCGGGCCACTCACTGTAGCCTATGGCAGCCCACTGCAGCAGGGGCTGCAGCCCACACCATTACCGGGGCTCGCACAGCCCAGCTCCAGGGGGAGCTGTTATTAGCTGTAGAGGGCAGTGTCACTGGCCCTCATGCGGGATCCGAACCGGGGCCGCTGGCATCCCAAAACCAGCACTTAACCAATGCGCCACTCGGCCGGCCCAAGAGTGATGTCATATTAAGTCTAGAGTCAAAGTACGGCCTCCAAATCTCTAAGAAGCAATCAGAAATGTGGGATAAGATGTCATGGAAGAGTTAAAGATGAGATTCAGATTTGAGAGTCTTTGGGTGGGTAACCCTAGGAGATGATGGTGCCAGAGATTTCTGTAAAAGAAAAAACAAAATTAAACCTTGAGCAGTCCCCTCATTTAAAGAGTAAGACTGAGGAAGAGAAAGTCATGTCTGATCTAGGCTGAGTTACTGTCAGGAGGATAGAGAGGTGTCGAGGACAGCAATGAAGGGAGGGAATACAGGACAGTGACTAGTGTCAAAAACTGCAAGTCTCTTGTGTCAATTACTATCCTAAGTGTTGAAGAGAGAGCCATGAACACAAAAGACGAGTACCAGAGAAAGTACTAGAAAGACAAGAGGACTTCCTTTGAAAATATTTGAAAGTTGGAACGGTTGTGTAGCAGGAGAGTGCAAGTCCTGCTTTGTTTACCCTGTAGGAGAAACCCAAGCATGTTCTGAAGGTAGCAGAGGTCAAAGAAGTAAAAGAGAAAATTCAGGGTGCAAAGTCATCAGAAGCAACAGCACACCAGGGATTTATTGCATCAGAAATGTGACTTTCATCCAGAGAAGCTAACAGCCCTTTTTAGGAAACAGGAAGCATTGTGAAATGCTTAGGAGTAGAAACATTCACACAATCAAGGTTATAGTCCAGGACGTGTCACAGATATCAGTACGTGCTAGAGTGTGGATGGTCAGAGCAGCACATGAGACGAGCAGTCCCTGAGCCCAGCTACTCATTTTACAGAGAGAATGAAAGGAAACTCAGGGATTGCCAGGCTCATTTTCAAATGTGCCATTTGTTAGTGATCCAGCTATGATTAGAACTATGATTAGGTTTTCTCCACTGAAGACCTCACTTACCGCTAAATCGTAGCCACCGGAAACTAAGCTGTAGGCAAAGTAGAAATGGGGCTTAGAAGCTGAAGCAGAAAAGGTTGAAAAAGGAAAAAAAAAGCTCTCCTGCTTTCTTTCCCCTTTCCTCTTTTCACTTTACTTGGTAAGTCATAATTCCATTATTAAATCTCACCTTCCCCCAAATGAAAACCATCAGCTTCATTCCAAAGCTGCAGTGGCAGCCAGGTTGTATCCGAGCCAGAGGAAAAGAGCAGTATGCGTCCCTGTACACACTTATCAAAATATGCACCTGTCTTCTAACCAAGTGGAAGACATTAACAAAAGCCATATGATCAAGACAGACTGTCGACAGAGACCTAAGTCACCTAGTCTGTTCACACTCCAATGTCAACCCTCATCAACCAGCCCTGCAGGTTTTGCGATGGTCCCAAAGGGCCTGGGAGCCCGGAGCTATTTGAAAACAACTGTTTTGCTGCGCAAAAAAAGAAAGGGTGTGAAACCAACAACATCTAGTCTTTACTTAAAATTTTGGCATATTGTTCATTGTGGAGTTTTACATTCATTTTGATTTTTAAAGATACTGCATTAAACTATTACTTATCTTGATTACTGAGGTTTTTGCCCTCCCACTACCCTTAAATTCTGTGCCCAAGGTGAATGCCTCACTCGCGTCACCCTAATTTTGGCCCTGCCAACCTCTCTGTGGTCCGTGGCCACAATCTGACCCACTCCTATCAAAGCGTTGCTCAGAGTTGTTACTTCAATTGTTTTTAAAAAATCCACATTGTGCTGAGATAGCCCTGTATGCGTAGATACACTGAATCTATTAAGTGGACAGTCAAAGACATCATCTCCTGTGGTATTTTAATCCTGACTTACATATCTTATGTGTGTGATATAGGAATTACTTTGCATTTTTTTTGAGGGCAGTGTCACTGGCCCTCATATGTGGGATCCGAACCGGGGCCGCTGGCTTCCCAAGTCAGTGCTTAAACCACGCTTAACCACCGCGCCACTCAGACGGCCCAAATTACTTTGCATTTAAATATGATTTTTCTTCAAAGACTTCAGTCTTCCACCAAAGTTTAAGTTTTTTTCTTATCTTACCACTTTTTGGTGTGTAGTGCTTACCACCTTTTGGTGTGTAGTCCCTTGGTGTCTGCATTTGCTTGATGGATTTAAGTCCAAAAGCAGCCTCATAAAGAGGGACAAAAGGATGTGAAGGCCCACAGATGTGTTTGTCCTCCCTATCATCCAACCACTTCACCATCCTCCCCCTCTCTCCCAACCTCCGTCTCATCCACTCCTATGCCTTCTTTCAATCCCTCATCCTCAAGGCACATAAGCAGGTGATTATAATTGTCATTTGTTCCTCAACATATATTCTCATGAAAATCTAGAGAGAGGAAGCAAGCAGTTAACAGCAGAAGTTATTGGATTCATCTCCACGCCCACTGTCAGCATACTGCCAAGCCCACAGAGAGGCAGCAGAGAGAAGGTAGGAGGTAGGAGATGTGAGTATAAACGCAAATGCAAAAAAACTTTATGGCCAGTCACCCCATCTGTCTGGACTGCGGCCAGCCCCTCTGCCTCAAGGTCAGGAATAATCCCATTTACGGATCTACTGCAGGGAACTAGGTGTCCACAACACCAAAGACAATCCTTTTGCTGACAGCTAGGAGACAAGCTCAAAGAAGGGAAGTGGTTTGCTTTACAGCTAATAGCCACAAAGCTGTAGCCTGGGGATTCACACCAGGTGTTCGATTCCCTAGTTCATGTTCTTCTCACTACATGACACTAAAGTCACTTCCCAGGTTATGAAGATGTTTTTGGAATGAAAATGATTTTGTTTGACCTTAGAAGTTTCACTGACTTCAAAAACATACTTGGCCTGAAATAAGATAAAATCTGAGTTTAAAAAAAGTATTCCCATCTCCACACAACAAATCAAGTAGGCTATAAAGAGAGCAGGCCAATCACACAGGAAATACATTTTGAACAACTATTAAAAACTACTAGCTGGCCGAGTGGCTCAGTTGGTTAAGAGCTCACTCAAGAATGTGAGCTCTGAGCAACAGGGTTGCTGGTTCGATTCCCGGCCCAGGCTGAGCTGCCGCTGAGCTGCCAACAGGTGGCAGGATGGCTCAGCTAAAAAAAAAAAACACACAAAAAAACCAACCAAACAAACTACTGATTGTAGTTGCAACATAAAATCGCAGCTCAAATGCACGTCTGGAGGTAGGTCTTCCCTAAACATGCTGTCAGTTATTGCTCCCCAAATCTCCCTCCTCTCCTCCCAACAGTTTATCTCTATCATGCTCCTTCTCTACCCCCTTTACAGAAAGTATTACAGTGTATCACTGTCATGCTTATGTGTCTATGCACTTGTTTCCGTTCTGTGTTCCCCAGGGGCTGTCAACCCTATAGTACTTTGTAGAGTATTTTCACATCTAGGTCCCAGTTCTTGAACACAGTAATCTCGACAAGTATTTGCTAAAGAAATAAATGAATGATGGCAGCCTCTAGTACTCAAAAGTTTCTGTTCTTCAGTTTCCTGTTCTCTATTTACCACCTCCTTCCCACTTCACACCTCAAAAAATTTAAAAAGGCTTTCTGTTTTTCAAGGCAGCTTTCTGATCATTTAGGACTAGTTCATGGCATCCAGCAAAAGGGAATAACTTGGCTATGACTTACTGTTGGCTCAGTTCTCTTATTTCACATGGCTTGAAGCACCATTCTTTGGCCAGCCTTTCTTCTTGAGATGCTTCTTCTAAAAACATTATCTTTAAAAAAAGGGGGGGGGGAAAGAATCACAAGTTAATGAGCCATAATCATTTGTTGTTATTAAATATATAAATCTTTTTTTAAAAGAGACTGCCCTGTAGCTGAGTTAATGTTAAAAGGTATTTGATACCAAATGGGATCAAGTTTAAAGGCAAAAAGGCAGAGGTTTGCTTTTGGTTGTTCAAAAAAGTAAACTGCATGATGTTTCACCTTTTTTGCCATTCTATAGATATAAAGATGACTTCAAAAATTCTAATTTTGGGGCTGGCCAAGTGGCACGTTGGTTAAGAGTTGGCTGGGGATGGCAGCACTGAGCAGCAGGGCCCCGGTTTGGATCCCACATGAGGGCCAGCGATGCTGCGCCCTCTACAGCTAAGATGGTGAACAACAGCTCAACCTGGAGCTGGGCTGCCGTGAGTTGCCCATGATGGCATAGGCTGCAGCCCCTGTTGCAGTGGGCTGCCGTGAGCTACTGTGAGTGGCTGGCAGCCAGCGTGAGTGGCCGGCAGCTGGTGTGAGCTACTGTGAGCCACCCTGAGTGGCCATCCAATGGCTGGTGAGTGACTGCCTCTCCTGGGAAGAGCTCGATGATAATACCAACATGTGCCAGTGAAGCGACGTCCTCCACAACTAGACTGAAGAACAAAGGGAGAGCAACATGTCTGTTCCCCTTCCCCATTCCCCAATGCTGTACCCCTCCCCCAATTCCCCAATAAAATCTTAAAAAAGAAAAAAAATTCTAATTTGAAGATACAAGGAATTAAAAATGGCAAATAGATATTTTTTTCTTCCCCACCCCCCAAAATATGGGAAACTGAAGTCCAGAGTACAGTGGTAGTGTATCATGGCACAATTTATTAACACTGAATATAAATGCCCATAATTGGTCGACAACTGAGTCTTAGCATGAATTATCTCAATGGTCTGATGTTAGAAATCTGCTATATTCTAGTACTGTGTATGAAACACAGAGTATTAGACTTGAGGTCTGAAGCACCTGGGTCACAGCTGGGAAACCTTGGATGGGACTTTTAATCTCTCTTGGCCTGGTTCCCTGTCTGCAATTGGCAGGGTAACACCAGTACACACTTCACAAGGTTATTATTGTAAGGCCTAAATATGATCATTTGAGTAAAGAAATTAGCACATCCTCAGAACATGTTAAATGCTAGGTCTTTTAGACAATATACATCTGGTAAAAGTTCAACCCTGTATCCAACTGTCCCTTTTTCTGGGCTGCACATGGTAGATGGCATACCCAATCATCAAGCTCAGATGTACTCCTGTGCTTGGCACTATGGTCTCTACATTCAAGAAAGCTTACAGGAGACCTAACTGCTTATCCACCGACAGATTAAAACTATTTTTGGTAATAAATTAATATATAAATTTTATCAAATAACTCTGAAGGAATGCAATGAATTTAGAGATATTGCTATAACAAAACTCCTCCCACCCTCATCTGCTTGACTTATGTGAAAATGATTCTCAGCACTTACATCTATAAAAATAAAAGAAAAAGAAAATGATCAATGGTGCTCCTATTTCATTCTACCAACAAGTAACACTAAATAACACTCATCCATAGATATATTATCTAGTTGGAGGAAAAACAGCCTTTTAATTTTACATTTAATGATTCACCTTTCAAATGTGTAATATATGTTTTTAAATTGCCTTATGGCCCCAGGAAATTTTAAAAGTTTAAATTTATGTGCACAAATTTTACTGCAATGGTTGATCAATAAAAGACTTTCAAGTGTAAAACTATATTGCATTAGCACAACTGTGTAAGGAAAGCAGAAAAGAATTAGTAATTCAAGAAGAAAAAGGGACTATATAGCATTTCAGGTCATTAAAGAGGAACTAGATCATAATTTTTAAAAAACAGATTAAGGTATATATCATCACTATATTTTTAATTCATCCGATAGATTTACTTTTTATTTTACTTTTCTTTTTTAAAGACTTTAGTGGGGAATTGGGGGAGGGGAAGAGCGTTGGGGAATTGGGGAAGGAGACCAGCCAAGTTGTTCTTCAATCTTTGTTGCCATCTGCCTGTCGGCAGCTCGTGGCCTCTAAGCTCAAGGTGCTGTGTTCAATCTTAGTTGCGAGTGGGCGTAGCTACCATCCCATGCGGGAGTGGAACCAACAGCCTTATTGTTAAGAGTGCATGCTCTATCCACTGAGCCATTCAGGCAGCAGCTCAGCTCAAAGTGCAGAGTTCAGTCTTAGTTGTGGGTAGGCGTAGCCCACCATTGAACAAGCAATCTTGTGGTTACACTAGTCGAGCCATCCTGCCACCTGTCGACAGCTCAGCAACAGCTCAGCTCGGGTGCAGCATTACTGGCCCATGTGGAAATCGAACCGGCAGACTTGCTGCTCAGAGCTCGCGTTCTTGTGCCAACTCTTAACCAAATGAGCTATTCGGCTGGCCCATAGATTTACTTTTTTAAGTCGTTTTTTAAGACTGAAGTTTTTAATTTTTAATTTTTATTTTTCAGTTACAGTTGGCATTCGATATTATTTCCTATTAGTTTGGGTGTACAGCATAGAAGTTAGACATTTATATAATTTAAGAAATTATCCCGATTAGTCTAGTATCCACCTGGCACTATACATAGCTATACCAATATTATTGACTTGTAAAATAAGCTTGGGAACCTTTCCTCCTCTTGAATTTTTTGGAATAGTTTGAGAAGAACAGGAGTTAATTCTTTTTTGAATGGTTTGGTAAAATTTACCTGTGAAGCCATCTGTTCCAGGACTTTTGTTTGTGGGGAGTTTTTTGATTACTGATTCAATTTCATTAATAGTAATTGGTAGGTTCAAATTTTCTTTTTCTTTTTGATACAGCCTTGGAAGATTATGTGTTTCTAGGAATTCATCCATTTCTTCCAGACTGTCCAGTTTGTTGGCATATAATTGCTAATAGTAGTTTCTTATAATTTTTTGTATTTCTGTGGTATCAGCTGTCACTTCTCTCATTTCTTATTTTCTTTATTTGGGTCCTCTCTCTTTTTTTCTTGATGACTCTGTTTGGTTTAAGCTTTCTCAATTTTGTTTATTGAAGAACCAGCTCTTGGCTTCATTGATCTTTTCTGGTTTTTTTTTAGACTCTATTTCCTTTATTTCTGTTCTGATCATTATTTCCTTCCTTCTACTCACTTTGGGCTCTGTTTTCTGTTCTTTTTCTAGTGCCTTTAAATGTAAGGTTAGATTGTTTATTTGACATTTTTCTTGTTTCTTTAGGTAGGCCTGTATTGTTATGAATTTCCCTTTTAGGACTGCTTTCACCATGTCCCATAGATTTGAGGTAGTGTGTTTTTATTTTCATTTGTCCCAACGTATCTTGATTTCTTCCTTGATCTCATTTAACCCATTTATTATTTAGTGCCATGTTATTTAGCCTCCATGTGTTTGTGTGTTTTTCAGTTTATTCTTATAATTGATTTCCAGTTTCATAGCATTGTGGTCAGAGAAGATGCCTGACATGATTTCAATCTTCTGAAATGTATTGAGACTTGTTTTGTGGTCTAACATGTGTTATATCTTGGAAAACGTTCCATGTGCACTTGAAAAGAATGTATATTATGCTACTTTGGGGTGAAATGCTCTAAAAATGTCAATTAAATGCATCTGGTCTAGTGAGTCACTTAAAGCCACTGTTTCCTTGTTGATTTTCTGTCTGGAAGATTTGTCCATTGGTGTGAACAGGGTATTAAAGTCCCCTACTATGATTGTTTTACTGTTGATGCCTGCCTTTATGTTGGTCAATATTTGTTTTGTATATTTAGGTGCTCCTATGTTGGGTGCATAAATGTTTACTAGAGTTATATCCTCTTGTTGGATTGATCTTTTTATCATTATGTAATGTCCTTCTTTGTCTCTTATTATAGCCTTTGTTTAAAAGTCTATTTTGTCTGATATAAGTATTGCTACCACAGTTGTTTTGTTGTTGTTGTTGTTTCTCTTTACATGAAATAGCTTTCTTCATCCCTTTACTTTCAGTGTGTGTGTATCTTTTAATCGGAAGTGGGTCTCTTGTAGACAGCATATGTATAAGTCTTGATTTCTTATCCATTCAGCTACCATATGTCTTTTGATTGGAACATTTAATCCATTTACATTTAAAGTGGTTATTAATACATAGTTATTGCCATCTTATTATTGACATTTATGTTCTTCATCTTCCCCTCCCCCAACTTCTTAAATAAGTCCCTTTAACATTCTTTGTAATACTAGTTTGGTGGTGATGAATCCCTTCAGCTTTTTCTTATTTGGTAAACTATCTCCTTTCAATTTTAAATGATAGCCTTGCTGGGTAGAGTAGTCTTGGTTGTAGATCCTTGCTTTTCATTACTTTGAATATTTTGTGCCACTCCCTTCTGGCCTGCAAAGTGTGAACACAGCCAAATGTTGTGAAATTGGCTGATAGTCTTATGGGAGCTCCCTTGTAAGTAACTAGCTGTTTTTCTCGTGCTGCTTTTAGGATTATCTCTTTGTCTTTAGCCTTTGGCATTTTAATTATAATGTGTCTTTGTGTGGGCTGTTTGGGTTCATCTTGTTTGGGACTCTCTGCGCTTCCTGGACTGGTATGTCTGTTTCCTTTGCCAGATTAGGTAAATTTTCAGTAATTATTTCTTCAAATAGGTTCTCAATCCCTTGCTCTCTCTCTTCTCCTGTTACCCCTATGTTGTAATGCTGTTACACTTGATGTTGGCCCTTAAACTATCCTCAATTGGGGGGATTCTTTTTCCTTTTTGCTCTTCTGATTGGGTGTTTTTTGCTACCTTGTCTTGCATATCACTGATTCAATCCTCTGCTTCATTTAATCTTCTATTGATTTCTTCTAGTGTATTCTTCATTTCAGTTATTGTATTCTTCATTTCTGACTGGTTCTTTTTTATGGCTTCTATGTCCTTTTTTATGCTGACTATCTCTTTGTTGAGGTTGTTACTAAGTTCTTTGAGCATCCTTATAACTAGTGTTTTGAACTCTGTATCGGGTAGGTTACTTGACTCCATTTCATTTAGTTCTTTTTCCTACTCATTTGGGATATGTTTCTTTGTTTCCTCATTTTGGCGGCCTCTCTGTATTCATTTCTATGTATTAGGTATATCTGTTACATCTTTCAGTCTTGGCTGGGTGGCCTTATACATTATACAGTAGGTGTCCTGTGTGATCCAGTGGTGCAGTTGCCCCAAACACCTGCACCAGGTGCTCCAGGAATGTCCCTTGGGTGGGTTGTGTGTGCCCTCCTGTTGTAGTTGAGCCTTGATTATTGTTGGTATGTCAATGGGGTAAGACTGACTCTCAGGCTGATTGGCTGTGAGGATTGGCCATGCCCACAGTGTTATGAGCTGCTGTGTGAGGGCTGACCCCACAAAATGGGATTTTTCCCAGTGGGCTCGTGTGCCTGAGTGCCCCCATGTGAGAAGCACTATTCTAGGGACTAGGAACAATAAATTGATAGATGAGATATATCGCATGTTGATGAATGCTATAATGAAAAATAAAGGTAAATGAATGAAATAAAATGTGGGATGTGATGTTCTCTGTGAGAAATTATTCTGAGCACAAATTTGTATGAAGGAAAGGAGTGAACCACTAAGGTATTCTGGGAATAGCATTTCAGCCAGAGGGAACAATCAGTACAAGGGCCCTGATGTGTGTATTTTGAATTAGATGCTTGGTATGTTTTTGAAAATACCAGGAAGGTCAGTGGGAAGAGAGTATAAGAATTAGAAAAAAAGAGTGGTGGGAAATTAGATGGAGGAAATACCTTTATAGGTCATGGTACAGCCTTGAGATTTTTTTTTTTTAAGGAAATCTCTAAATATATTTTGGAAAATGAATACGGTAAAACTACAAAATATCATTGATGTTTTCTTTACAGGGCAATGGCTCTTTCATCCTGAGATTACCTGGGTTTATATGGCCATCCATTTACTTATTAAATTATTCACCATCTAGAGGGGCCCATTAAGACCCACAGTCTTCCTCTTCACAGGCCACAGTGTAGGTGGACTGTCAAAGCACATTCCGAAGTCATTAAAAACCAAATTTCATAAAATCATACAATCATAGATGGTGCCAGTTGGCAGGAACCTTTTCATCTGACCCCCTTGTTTTCCAAATGAGGAAATTGATTCCCTTCTGTTAAACAAATGACTCCAAGTGCTCTCTTACTTGAAACTGGGGCTATTTAGGATGAATAATAATGAGAACGTCAGGAATACTAAAGCCAAAAGCAGATGAGTAATGACTGTCAGCTAATGAAAACAATTTCTGCAACATAGAGGTTTCAAACACCAGATGGCAAATTTGGGCAAGAGACTTGTTGCTATGGAACAGAGTAAACTGCTCTTCAGGCCATTGTGAAATAGCTTGGCCATCTAACAAAATAAGGTAACATATTGCAACCCATAAACAAAATCCACTCTTAGGCACTACAGTGGGAGATAAAAATCAGATAAAAATGTGAGGTCTCAAGATTTCTGAAGCTTTTGGTCAGAGATGAAAATTGCCATATTATTGGGTTGTAGGAAAAGTCATGACGCATTTTGCAATGAAAAACAGAAAAAATATGTCATGACTTTTCCGACAACCTAATAGTTCAATTTACTTCTGACAGATTGATGGAAAAGACAGATGAAATGAGACTGCCTTTAAAAAACAAAGGAAGTCAGCCTATAAAGGCAGAACTATGCAAATTCATGTTACAAAGGCACCAAAGTGTAGCATGAGGGACTTAGATCTTCAAGACCAATATTCTCAGTTTACAGATGAGGAAACAGACCAGGTAATGTGATTTGTCCAAGGTCACAGGGCAAGCCAGGAGTATCTGCTGGACTTGAACCCGTCTTCCCAGAGATTCTTCCAGACTTCTATGACTGCTTCTCTAATGGTATAAACCAAGGATAAGCAAACTTTGACAGAGGGCCAGAGTGAACATTGTCAGTTCTGCAGATCATATTGTCTTTGTTGTATTCCTCAACCCTGTCATGGTAAATCGAAAGCAGCCATAGACAGTGTATACATAAATGGGTGCAGCTATATTCCAATAAAACTTTATAGAAAACAATTTTCATTTCACATAATTTTCATTTGTTAAGACATATTCTTCTTTTTTTGTCAACTATTTAAAAATGTAAATACCATTCTTAGAAGCTGGCTGAGTGGCGTGTTGGCTATGAGTTGGGTTGGGATGCCAGCACTTAGCAGCAGGATCCCAGTTCAGATCCCACATGAGGGCCAGTGACGCTGCGTCCTCCACAGCTCGACGTGGAGCTGGGCTGCCGTGAGTCCCTGGGGACAGCATAGTTGCAGCCCCTGCTGCAGTGGGCTGCTGTGAGCTACCATGAGTGGCCAGCAGCCAGCATGAGTGGTCGGCAGCTGGGGTGAGCTGCTGTGAGTCGCCGTGAGCAGCCATCCAATGGCTGGCAAGCAACTGCCTCACCCGGGAAGAGTGCAATGATAATACCAACATGGGCCAGTGAAGTGACATCCTCCACAATTAGAGTGAAGAACAAAAGGACAGCAACTTGTCTGTTCCCCTCCCCCACTCCCCAATGCTGTTCCCCTCCCCAATTCCCCAATAAAATCTTAAAAAAAAAAAAATACCATACTTAGTTCACTGGCCATATAAAATCAGGCCGTGGGCTGAACTGGACTTGTGGGCCAGTTTGCTACTGCAGTATCCTAAAAGAATGCATGTAAATTAAAATGGTATAATTTGAAAACCATATCAGTGGCTTATACTAGCATCTCTAGGAAGAATTATCATGATTGTTTTTCGATTTGTAATAACTTTTAACAATTTTTCCTTTAACTTCAGGGCCTGATAAAATGCTCTTGGATAAAAGACGCTTAAGTTTTTAAATAAATAAACACTTTAATTCTGTATGTTTCAAATGTTTTAAATGACTGTATGTTAACTGAACACCAGTTTCACTCTTTTTTCTTCATTTCACCATGCATTTGGATCTGAAAGTTTTGAATATTTTAACAGAAGTTTTTAAAGGTTTCAGAATAATCAAAAATTTCCCCATTGATTCTTATGATTACAAGCATACCTCATTTTATTGCACTTCACTTTGTTAGGCTTCACAGGTGTTGCATTTTTACACATTGAAGGCAAGCCCCTCCACCAACAAAAAGATTTCAATTCCCTTTACTGGGGTACTCACTTTATTGAGGTGGTCTAAAACCTAACCTGCAGGGTCGGCTAAAGGGCGCATTGGTTAAGAGCTGGTTTTGGGATGCCAGCAGCCCCGGTTCGGATCCCACATATGAGGGCCAGTGACACTGCCCTCTACAGCTAACAACAGCTCCACCTGGAGCAGGACTGTGTGAGCTCCGGCAACGGTGTTGGCTGCAGCCCCTGCTGCAGTGGGCTGCCATAGGCTAAGTGAGCTGCCAATAGCCACGGTGAGCGACCATCCAGAGGCCGGCAATTGATCTGCCTCATCCGGGAAGAGCGCAATGACTATACCAACATGGGCCAGTGAAGCAACGTCCTCCGCAAACTAGACTGAAGAACAAAAAGACAGCAACTTGTCTGTTCCCCTCCCCAAATTCCCCAATAAAATCTTAAAAATAAATAAATAAATAAAACCTAACCTGCAATATCTCTGAGGTATGCCTGTACTTTGCAGGATTTCAGTTTTCACAGTCATTTTTTTCAGTCCTACACTGTTGTACAAGTGAGGACTGCTGTGTCATGTCCTTTTCAACTTAGCCTGGGGTACAAAACTAATTGTTGATTTTCAATTGTGGAGGGGTGAACTTAATTGAAATGTTTTACAGGAAAGAATGTAGAAAAACCCTGAAATCAAAACTTGAGAGGAAATTTTGAATAGAACTGAGGGGGTTTTGTCTAAAGAAAAAAGAAGTCAAGATTACCATTGTCGAATAATGGAAAAGCCACCACATAACAGTGCATTCTAGGGCAGCAGAACCAGCTTCAATAATGGAATATTCGGCAATAGAGTTTTCAATTTCATGAATAAAAGAAGCTTCGAACAACTGATATAAATGGAACTCAGTGACTCACAATGTAGTGAACCCCTCATAGTTGGAAGTGCCAAGCAGACCATCTGTCAGGGATGTTGTAACAGAAATTAATTCCTACACAGGGTGAGAGGGGAGTCTCCATCCACAGCTCAGAATCCAAATATCCATGTAGTGGCTTTAAAATATCATATGTCCCCAAATTCTTCAACACGTCTCTCTTCAAAAGGTGGACGCTAGCTCTCTCCTCCAACCTTGAGGTGGGTCAAACTTAGTGAGACGTGCTTGGAATGAAATGTTCACAATGCCATGTGACTTCTAAGGCTAGCTCATAGAAGGTTAGCTTCCACGTGGCTCTTTCACTCTTGGTTGTTATTCTGGGGGAAGCCTCCAGTCATACTGTGAGGATATTCAAGCAGCTCTAGGAGGAGTTCCCATAGGGAGAAACCAAGGATTGCTACCAACAATTGTAAGCATCAGCTTACAGTCATGTGAATGAACTTGAATGTTTAAGTGGATCCTTTAGATCCAGTCAAGCCTTCAGATGACTGCAGTCCTAGCAAATATCTTGATGAAATGGTCTCATCTCATGAGAGATATGGAACCTGAGCCACTCAGCTAAACATTTCTGAATCCTTGAAGCAAAGAAACTGTAAGGACAACACATTGATTTCAGCCCCTGAGTTTTGGAGTAATTTGTTTTGCAGCAGTAGCTAACCTATACAATCCATTTTGATCTGACACTGAGGGTACATTGCAAATCTTAAGCCTGCTCACACAGCTTTTTTTTCTTTCAGCCAGTTTCCTTTTTTTTTTTTTTGAGGGCAGTGACACTGGCCCTCATATGTGGGATCTGAACCAGGGCTGCTGGCGTTCCAAGCCAGCTCTTAACCAATGCGCCACTCAGCTGGCCCTGGCCAGTTTTCTTTTAATAGACTCAAACCACAATTCCAAAAAACTAGCTCTTATCATTGACGAATAAATGATTATCTAATGGTATTCTGCTGTAAAAAAGTAGAAAGTAGAGAAGGAATCTAAAATTAATTCCTCCCACTCTGGCCGATTATCACCCCGCATTCAAATCTGCTGCAAAAGAGTAATGTATATCTCACACAGAGATCTTAAAGGTCTCGTTAGCAGAAAAGAAATCCTTCAACAAGTTCATCACTCGGTTGCAAATGGTCAGTGAAACAAGAGCTGAGCCCTTCCACCCTTCATATACGAAAGAACCATTTCCTTCAGTAGGCGCCATTTGCTCACCAAACTTAAAAGTCCAGCCCAGACTTCTATGCACTCCGGATCCATGTATTTGACATTTCCTTTGCTATCTCATTTGTATTTCTCAAGAGACACTTCCAAGTCAACATGTCCAAAACAAAGTCCCTGATATTATTCCCAAAGATAGTCCCTATTCAGGATCCCTGTTTTAGAGAATGAGACCATATTAATTCAGGGCACAATCTAGAAAACTTTGTCACATCACTCTCTTACCCACTGCTTCACAACTCAATGGCTTCCCACTGCATGGAGGATCAAGACAAAAGTTCATAACAGGGTCCTAATCCCTTCTCAGCCTAATCCCATGCCTTGTTTCTCCCTATCCCATACTCCCTCTGCTGCGCCACACTGGTCCCATCTCAGACCCCATAAGCACATTACTCTCCCCACCACTGGGTTTTTACACACCACACTCTCTCAGCATGACACCTTTCCTTCCCTTTTACCCAATCAGCCTCAACTCGCCTTCCCTATTTTAGTTTAGCTGTCCTTGCGTAGGAAGGCTTTCCTGACTAGCTCAAACCCCCTACCCGCAGCCCCATTCATACCCTCATCCCCAATTAATGGTTGTCAAAGTGCCAGGCACCACTTCTTTATGGAAATACAACATTGTGTTAAAAGCACAAAATCTGGAACCAGGCTGCCTGGCTTACATTGTTTCCAGTTGGGTGAATTTGGGCAAGATACTTAAACTCTCTGTGCCTGTTTCATGTAAATTGGGGATAATAGTTATGATCATGTTGTGAGGATTCAATGACACAATATGTGTAAAAAGCTCAGAATGGTGCCAGATACATCACAGGCATTACACAAATCTGAGCTTTTGTTTTATTATAGTTGCAATTTCACATGTATTCATAATTATTATTTTATTAATATCTGTACCACTAGATGGCAAACTTCACAGGGTGAAGATATCTGTTTTTACTTACTATCATGCTTCCATTGCCTGGCACAGTCTTAGCACATGAGAGGTGCCTAATGGATATTTGATGAAGGAACAAATGAATGTAATGTAGGGCCTGAACTCTAGAGAACCTTAACATGTCACATTAAGGGGTTTAGAGTTTGTTCTCTAAATGTTTTTGAACAAGAGTCACATATGAAAATTAATGGAACAATGATTGTAAGGTATGTTGGGAGGAGGAGTGTTTAGAGACAGAACCCTTAGTGAACCATTTGAATGGTTCATCTGGGTGGAGGCAGTGACCAGTGCAGAGGGGTGCAGAGAGAAGTGCCATGTGGGCAGAATGTCAAGGAAGGACCCACACACCGTAATAGTACTCTGCATCTGCAGGGAACAGTTAGGTTATATATAAATATATAAGCATCTCAATGAAAGAATGGGACAACAAAACAGAACTATGGGCGTCGAAGGAGACATTGGTGTGGAGGAGGGATGACAGGAGGAGGGGAGAGGACTTGCACATACAGCTGCCCAACAGCAGCTGTGGACATAGGACTGACGCTCTGGGGTGGCCAGGTCTGGAGATGGAGGCTGAGTGTCAACCCCATGGGAGAGGCTGGCATATGTGGGGAAGAGGAGGTGGGGTGAGAAGGGCCAACGAGGGATTTGCAGCTGATGTAGTTTCTAGAAGGGGAGAAGGACCAGGAGAGGAATTGTAGAAAAGTAAAGTCAGAGAGACAGGACTGAGAGGTAATGCCATGGACGCTCATTCCCACCCGCTATCTAAGAATTCAGTGGAAGGGTCAGCCACTTCCTCTGGCGACCTGCCCTCCCAGGCTAAATAAGGTGCTCCTTTGGTGATGTTTGCATGCATTAGATTTGCCAACAGCAATGTGGGAGGCTGCATAACAGCCACCAAAAACATCCATTTCCTAGACCTTGGAATCTGTGAATGTTACCTCCTATAGCAAAAGAGATTTTGCACATGTAGCTAAATTAAGGATCTTGATAGGGGGAGATTATTCTAGATTACCAGGGTGAGCCCTAATGCAATCACAAGTGCCCTTAGTAGGAAGAGGAAGAAGGACATTTGACAGAGAAGCAGAAGGCAACATGAGCACTGAAGCAAGATACTGTGCTGCTGGCTTTGAAGATGAAGGGAACTGAGGATGCAAGAAATGTAGCTCCAGAAACTGGAAAAGGCAAGGAAACAGATACTCCCTTAGAACTTCCACAGGGAGCAGGGCCCTGCTGACACCTCATTTTGGCCCAATGAAACTGATTCAAAATTCTGACTTCCAAAAATTTAAAAGAATCGGTGTAACACACCAAGTTTGTGGTAACTTGTGACAGGGGCCATACAAAATTCATACAAGCACTTAACTCACTGCACTGTAATTTTGAATTAGGGTATCTGTCTCCCCACTCAAGTATCATCTCAAAAGACAGTGATGATCTGGACCTTGGGGTTTCTGGCACCAAACAGAGTGCTAGACCCATGCAAGCACTCAAATAAATGTTTTCAGAAAGGCTGGAAGAAAAGAAGAAAAGTAGCAGAACGAGAAGAAAAGAAAGGGAGGGAGTTTTGAAATAGAGTGGTTGACAAAGGCCTCCCTCTCCTTGAACATATGAAAACAATAATATGAATGCAGAGAGCCTGGGCAGGGCTGAGCTTCCTGCCCCCATTTAACCCACAGGAGCCAGTGACCTTAAAACAGACGGTACAGGCCACATCCAGGCAAGGCAGGAGGGATAGAAGGGCAATCCTGAGGTGAACTCTAACTCCAGCGTTAACTCTAACCCCACCCCAACCCAGTACAGAGGGGCTAACGCGGTCGATCTCCCCAAAAAGCCAAAGGCAGCATCATCTGAGGGCTGAGAGCGCAGGCTCAAGAATCGCAAAGACCTGACTTTGCATCTGAGCTCTGCTTCTCACTATCTGAAAATCTTTGGACAAGTTACTTAATTTTCTAAGGCTCCGTTTCTCACCTGTAAAATAATACTAATCCTTCTTCAGAAGATTAAAGGAGGTAATGAATGAGAAGTGCCAGGATTCAAGAAATATTATATATAATATAATATATATATATATTATATATATATATTATAATATATATATAGCAAAGCATTAAACAGTACATTTAGTGTACTACCATTTGGGGAAATGGGGGGAAAAAACTACTATATACATATATTTACATATATATACGTATAGTAGCTTGTACATTTTGTATACTATCTCTAGGAAAAAACTGGTAACAATGGTTCCCTATTGGGAGGGGCAATGTCATGTCTAGGGGACACAAACAGGAAAGGGACTTACTAGCCACTACATATCATTTTGTGCACTTGGAATTTCCCATTGTGTGCACAGATTTTTTTTTTTTTTGTATTTTTTGAAATCCCGGTTCAAACACTTATTAGCTGTTTTAACATTGGCAACTCATTACTTAATCTCACTGGACCTCTTTCTTTCCTCACTTTCCTCATTCATAAAATAAGAATTAAAATGCTACCTTCCTCATAAATTGTTGTATGCATTAAATGAGATAACACAAGTAAAATGCTCAAAAGAATGCCTGGCATTGTGTAAGCATTTAATAACATCAGCAGTTTCTACTTCCATAAATACAGTGAGCAACATACTTTATTTATTTTTGAGGGCAGTGTCACTGGCCCTCATATCTGGGACCCGAACCGGGGCTGCTGGCTTAACCACCGCGCCACGCTGAGGGCCCTAAGCAGGATACTTTAAAGGGCCCTCCAGCTACAAAATAACTATCTGCCGCATAAGACTTTTTTGGTAGCCTTGCAGAACATAGGGAAAGTATAAAGGTTTTCTTGCTTGTTTTTTTTTTTTTTAAAGGGAAGAGTAATAAAAAGCTCTAGGCTGAAAGAAGAGCAATGAGCACTAAGCTCAGACGAAATGCTTGGTGAGCCCAGTGGTCCCTAGCTCCCAACAGGAGCAAGTAAAAATCCTTTCTAGGGGAATACATCCCCACACCCACTTCGCAAATGAGTGAAGAAGAAAAACACACAAAGGGTCCTGACTAGCCCAGATCTCACAATCCTTTGAGTATAGAGTCCCTTCTCTAGTTTAGGTATCCTGACTTCTGGACTAATATATTTTTTCACAATATTTAATTTATAAAATCTCCTATACATCCAGCTCCACAAACTCCAGTTATTAAGTTTTAAGAAAGATCTGTAATGGATGAAGACAGTGAAAAGCATTTTTTCCCCTCTCTCTCTCGGTCTTGATGTGTATTGCTTGCTTCTTGCTGTATCTTTTATGCAGCAACAGGAGAGTCATTTTTGCCAACCAGGATTCTATCTTTAAAATTAATATATGCAAAAGTCCCCCAAAGCTACTGTAATTGGTTCATTCCAAGAGCTCAGGGATAATTATGTATTTTCATGAGCACAGCGTTCACAAGTCAAATCTTGGGGTCTAAATCCAACTTTCCGGTTGTATTTTTATGGCAACCAGAGAATAGTGTACGATGCTACAGTCCCTAATTGTAAGGGGCAAAAACATTTATGCTTCATTCTGTTGGTCTGATTTCCAGTTCATCTCTCTTCATCCCACTTGGTCACTGGGACACAACTGTAAAAAGATACTTTAATAGCTGTGTTATCTTCACTGACTCATCAATTTTCCAAGAACACTATACCATTTTGCTCAGTTTTGGGTGTGAGAGTTACTGCCGATACGATATGGGTAAGAGATTGCTGAGGTGCCGATGCTGACAGGTGGCTGAGCTTGCAGGCTGGTGACATGGTACTGACCAGGAGGACATGTGTAGCTTTCAGGATGCAGCATATACCTCCACAAAACCGCAGGTATCTCCCAGGTTCATCTGTGGAATTTACACCTGTACGTGCCAAGAGCCCATGACAGGATGCACGGCAATCAAATCATTGCACACAGAGGCTGGGGAAAGAAAAGCCAAGATTTGGCAGAAGTTGCTTACTATATGCTTCTTAGAACATGTACACCCCAAAAAACAGGAACTCCTAAATTTAAAAAGACAAAAGAAGCATAACAACAAATTCAAAAATCTTGATTGAATTGTGTTTGGGTTTTTTGTTTGTTTGTTTGTTTTTTAAGCTAAAAAGACATGTTAAAGACAATTGGGAAAAATCTGAACATGGATCATGGATCATTAGGGGATATTGGGAAATTACTGTTAACTTTCTGAAGTGTGATAATGGCGTTGTGTTTACATAGGAAAGAGTCTTTAGCCTCGTTAATGCAAGCTAAAGAAACTCAGGATGTCTGCACCTATTTTCAACTGTTTCAATAAAAACAGAGAGAATTAGTAAATGTGAAAAAAAAAATGCTTCTTGGCCTACTTTTTATCATGCTCAATAATGCGTTTTAACTGATAATTCAAGGGAATACATATTGTTTAAATCATATGCCATCAAACTGGTTAAGGATTTAGATAAATGTATAGAAATAATCCTTGCCTTTCAAGAGTTGATTCTCTGGTTGAGGAAATAAAATGTATGTGCATACAGGAAATTGAGGACAATACATAATGGCATGTTTCTACAGGCCAAGTTGGCGTTACAGACTGGCTGAGCAGGGAAAGGTCAGAGAAGGTAGAACATTTCTAGTGAGGACTAGAAAAGTCAGGTTATTTTTTGGAGGAGCTGATAGATAAGGTATACATCAGGGAGAATGAGGGATAAGGGCATTCAGAGTATGAACAAAATGATGGGAAGCCCAAAGACATGAAAAAAGGTAAACTGACGTGTATTTACAGTGTAATAATTATCACATCTTTTCCTTTTACTGCCCTCTCACTCTATCTGCCCAGTGATTTGACATTTTTGAAGTATCTAATCCTGTCCAGATTACATGGACAGTTTTTTTGTGTTGTTTTTTTTTTAGTTCAAATTCCAATGGCATATATAGAGTAAGTGTTCTTGTTTTTCTCCTTCCTACTTGATTATCTAGACAAAGACAGAAAAAAAAGAATGATTGTACAGCTCTCCATTCACACATATAAGGGTTATAGTTTTCCTTCTTACTGTGAGTCATTTATATGCTGCTTTTCTCAGCTGGATTAAAGCTTTACAGTCACCCACCCAGCAAGGAGGGTGGGGGCGAGTGAGGTTTTCTCAATTCCCTTGGAAAAGGCAGAAATCCAAAAATGATTCCCTAAAACGAAATTGCATTTTTGAATACAGAAAACATTTGGTTCTATTGTATTAGCTGGTTTTATATGTTTTAATTTCAAAACAATCTTAGGTTTATAGAAAAATTATGCCTTCCCTTTATGATCTCCATAAAACGAGAAGTTTCATTCTGACTAAATACCAAGATTTATAGTGATACTGAGATGCTAAATTGTACTTCTGGGATAAGACAGTATAATTATTACTAAGAAGCCTGCAACTAATTCTAATTCTAGCTCCTATAATGTTGCCAATGCTTTGACTTCCATTCAAATATTTGCAAATGGGCAATATCAGCATACTTACATAACTTTTACAAGTCTAAATGTTTATATAGAAGTTCTCAAATAACTTAAGAATTGGGGGAATAAAACATATGCAACATATTTATATTTTATTACTATTGAAGGCACTTAATTATTTTCTCAAATGATATATAAATATCTTACACATTTATTATCTCAAAAGAATTGTCTATGATCATTATCTACATGACCTTATCTTCCACCCATTCCAAAATCCAAAACAAGCTGACTGCCACCCTTTCTCTCCACCAAAATAAATCTTCCTAATGTCAACAATAATCGCAGGCTTGCTGAATCCACTGGGCATCTTTCCAGTATTATTATTCTTATTTCTCCTTCTCAGTAGCATGTGACATCTGCTCCACTCCCTCTGTCTTGATGAACCCCCATCCTTCGCCTTCTATGTCACCACCCATCTGTGGTTTCCCTCTGACCTTCGAGCTGCCCTTCTTATCCTATTTATTCTTTTATTCCAAACTCAACCACTGGAGTTAATCTAGTTCCTGTTCTCTTCTTAACACTCCACATTTTATAACCCAACCTCAGATATCTCCTCTGAGCTCCAGACCTACAAGCCAACACCTACTTGATATCTCCAGATGGATAGCACAAGGCTACTTCAACTCAGCATGACCTAAAAGACCTCTGGGTTGGCTGTACCTGGGCAGACCTCTTCCTTGTTCTCTAACTCAGTGATAGCACCACACCCATCCAGTTGTATATGGATCCAACTGGTCTCCAAATATTGATTTTTGCTTTCCTACTGTTTCACAGATATACCAACCTGTCTCCAACTCCACCACCACCTACCTATCTCTTCCATGGTCCACCACAACTTGCTTCTAACTCATCTCCTACACCAACTACTCTTGCCCTTCATCAGTCTGTTCTTGACTCTTCCATTATTGTTTATGCATTTTTCAAATGTACATCTGATCTATCCAACATCTTTCATTGGCTTCCTATTGCCCTGTGGATAAAAGGAAAGGCCCATGAAGATGCTGATTTAGCTATGGCTTTCCTCTGTGGCTTCATCTGTTTCCGCCCCACCCCTTCTCTGTCCTCTGCTACGCCCCACACCATTTCCTAGTTCATCCTTTTTGCTGTGTCTTTGCACAATCATTTCTCCTTTCTCTGCCTAGTTAACTCCCATTTAACCTTCAGACTCAGCTCAAATAGCACTTAGCTCACCAAGATAAGCCAAGTCTTCTGGTTTCATACTTCCATAACACTTTTTCCTTTTTAGAAATTACATACTTACCAGTGCTTCTTTGATCATTGACTCTGAGTGTAAAGAAGGCAGGGCCTGCATCTCTTTTGTCCACCATTTATCTCTTGTCCCTGGGAGTCTGTGCTCCTCATCAGCTATATGGATTCTAATGGGCCCCAAGCATACTAGCTCTACACAGCTAGTGGGGCCACACCACCTAGAGCTTGAGAAGGTTCGTGGGCTCTCACTGGGCTGGGGATCTGGAGTGGCTTCTCTGTGTGTTTGGCACATCAAAAAAAAGGGTTAGGGCATACATGAGACCACCCTACACACAGCAGGAGGAAAACAACTTCAAGGTTAAATAGTACAGAGGAAAAAAATCTGCCTGAACCGGGGCCGCTGGCTTCCCAAGCCAGTGCTTAACCACCGCGCCACTTGGCCAGCCCAACAATGTTATTTCTTAGGTTGCACCTTCACACATACTGGCTATAACCAGCTGAGAATACTGATTAACTATTTCATATCTACTCTGGCAGAACTAGTTGGGCCCCCTAAGAAATAGCAGACAAAGTATTGGAAGTCCATTCTATTCATTCTTCCATTTAGAAGCATTTACTGAATGCCAATTTTGTGCTAAAACACAAAGCATTGTAAGGGACAGGAGATAGATAATAAGAGTGATTGTTTATGGAGGATCTACTGTGTTCCAGGACTGCAAATTATAAGTAGCAATTTATAAAAAAGCATTTCAAGTCAATTACCATTTTCTGAAGAAGCGAACACTTAACCAACTATAATATAAAACCAAAGGGAGTAAGCAGGCCTTTACCATCTACATTATTTCAGATCTTTTACAGAGTCCAAGATAAAGGACCTTGAGAACTTGATGAGGTCTCAGAGTTTCAATTAAAATCTACTCTTCCAGGGTTCCTAATTATTCACTGGGACATGAAACTAATAACAGCTCCCAGTAGCCAAACATATTGTATTAAACTCCAGACTTAAAAAAACAGAGTTCTTATTCTAATAACTGGTTATTGGGGAGATATTTTTAGCTGTCTGTACATTTTGCTGACTCGTAAAGTGAACTTTTCTAACCTGGTTATCTTGTACACCATTTATCCAACAGTCAAGTCACTTCAGTGCCGACCATGGACTAGGAGTTGTGGATATGAAAGTGATAAAGTCAAACCCTCTGCCTTCAAAGCTAGGTTATGGGGGAAACTCACATGAGATACATAAGAGCAGTAAAGAGGTGCCAAGCAGGAAGCGAGTCACAAAGGAGCTCCGCCTGTCAACACAAGGGCAGGACCAGTGTCAGTAGTCATTGAGAAAATGATACTTAGTTAGTTATGAAAGGTATTAATCCAGCAGATGGAAGGTGAAAGAGGGGCAGAGGCAAAGACAAAGGCATAAACAACAGAGAAGGCTGGACAGTCAGCCAGGCCAGCCTTACATTTATCCTGTAGTTAAGCCATAAAGAGTCATAAAACTATTTTAAAGAATTAGCTTTAAAAACTTGTACACAGATGTTCACAGCAGCACTGTAGACAATAGGCAAAGGTGGAAACAATTCAAATGTCCTTCCACTAATGAATGGATCAGCAAAAAAAGTCTATTTGTACAGTGGATCGTTATTCCGCCATAACGAGGAAATGCCACATGCCACAAGATGGATGAACCCTGAAAACACTAGGCTGAAAGAAAAAAAGATAGGCACAAAAAAATGACATGTTGCTTGTGTCCATTTATATGAAACATCCAGAATAGGCCAGTTTATAGAGACAGAAAGCAAACAAGTGGTTGCTGAGGGATGGGGCAGCAGAAGAACGGGAAATGATTGCTTCATGGTTAAAGGATTTCCCTTTGGACTGACAAACATGTTTCGGAATGAGAAAGTGGTGATGGTTGCACAACATTGTGAAAGCAATAAATGACACTAAACTGTACACTTGTATTTTATTATTATTTTTGGGTTAGGAGACACTTGAATATGCTAGAAATAAAAAAAAAATACTGTTTTTGGAAAGAATTAAGAGCCACATGTGGATTACAGGAGAAGGCAGAAGAGTAGCACTAGGGCCCCAGGGGAAACACCAGGCCGAGCAGGAGGTCAGCAGTTGCTCAGGAATCCTTGAGGATGGTTATATTTAAATGGCTTCATCCTGCTGGGATCCCTACTGGGGCCCCTCTACGCTGCCATGGCGGCTCTTGGTCTCCAGTTAGATGTCCAGCAGCACACAGGCTCTGCAGCTGGTTGGTTAAGAGCTGATGGCTGGGCCGGGGCCACACCGCTCCTTGTAGCACATGCTGACTTTGCTCTCCATGGCCCAAGTACTATCACCCTCGCCATTGGTCTTGTCCCCATTCCAGTTCAGGCAAAGCTAGAAAATGGGTGGGACGGAGGAGTAAATGGGATTCAGCATCATGGCAGCCTGGAGTTGGCTAAGCCCCTTTGCACGAGTGCCATATGATAGAGATTGGTGTCCCTGGCCAGTCCCACCTCTACAGTGTCTTTGGTAAAAATGCAGCTCCACGTAGACCTCATGGGCAACCATCACCCACCTCACCAGGCAGGAGGTAACCTTTGCAGGGAAGTGGTACGGGCAATCACTGAGAGCTGGTACAATGCCACGTTCCAGGGGGGCACTGCACCCCAGTCTTCAGCCGTTTCACAGGGCTCTCCATGTGCTGGCACTCAGTGAGTGGTCAGTGATCACCATGTGCTGGGGCTGCTCTTTGGGGAAGTGGAGGGCACCCAGCTTCTATGCCCACAAATAGGGGTGACTTAGGTCAAGTACGTAGTCTCTCAAAGTCAGGATGCCAGCTTTATTAAACTGGTACCAACTGGCTGGATTCACAGTCTTCTTTCCATGATCCCCAGGAAATAAACAGCTCAGGACTGAGTTGAGACAGCAAGTCCCCTGCATTGATGGGGGAGATCAGCTCCATGGCACTTGTCACTTTGACTTTTACTGTCATGATGTTGAGGTTCATGAGACAGTAGAAAGTCATGTGAAGCACATCATCATCTTTGCACTTCAGGTCCAGCATGATGGACAGTGGGTGCCTCTTCAGCATCTCTTCGCACTTGTCATCCACTAAACTCCCAGCGTGAGTCGCTGGCATTTGGTGGTCTGCTCCTCCTTGGCATCCGAGTCGCTCTTGTCGTCTTAGAGGTCCTCAGGGGGCTTATATAGAGCCTTGGCTTCGCTCACACTGCCTCCAATTGCCACCGACACCAGGCCTGTCCATATGCAGTGGCCTGGACAAAGAGGGCAGAAAGGGGAGGTGGCAGGTGCTTGCAGTCTCATGCTGCTTGTGAGCCTGGTGGAACAGCATGAACGGGTGCTCCGGCACCAGGAGGGAAGCCTGCAGGAAGCTGCTGCAGTGAGGCTGGAGGCAGATCAGGTTCTCCCTCTGCACCTCGGTCTCCTTACGGCTCTTCTCCTTATTGGACAGACACTCACAGGGCTTCTCCGCCAGCCTTTTCCACTACTCCAGCTCCCAGTCCAGACGTGCAAGGATTTGCTGGTGAGGGTCTCCCATGGGGGGGAGGAGGCTCCTTATAAAACTCCTCTAAACTCACCGGATCAATTTCTTCGTGCTTTGACTTAAACTCCAGACATTGAGTGATCTCCTTCTGCAGGTGCATCATCTCACACAAAGGTTCTGGAGCTGCAGGTGACAGCTATCTTTCTACTGGGCCTCGTGGGTCTGATCTCTTCCTTTCTTCAACCTGATGTGGGCTAATCAGTTAAGCTTCCTTAGAGTCATGAAACGTATACAGCTCTGGATCCTCCGATCTTCTGTCTTAACTGCCACATCCTTGCCTCCCCTGATCATGAAGAAACTGGTCAGGTCAGTTTAGAGGAGTTTCATAACTCATATTTCAGGATGAAATAGTCCAATTTAGGTGCAAGATTAGATGATCTGAGGTTTTTGACATTTTGAAGTCACTTACTCTTTTGAGGTCTGATGAAAGCTATGAACCCCCTCATAGAAAAACCCACAAGCAGATATTGCAACACTTGCAGGAGAAAGTGGAGGTGGATGACTAGTTAAAGAAAAACCAGGATAAGAAGAACCTGAGGTCCCTTTTGAATCTATCTCTATCAGTCTGTAAAAGCCATCTCTTACTAACTCCTTTGTAAAGCACACATATATCCTCTCTTAATCAGTTTTGTAAATTCAGATATACACATATGGATTAAATTAGTTTAAGAGCCACCTCTTTTGTGTTATTTGGGGAAAAAAACCTAGGGTTGTGGGAAGGCTGTGGATTGGGAGTGCTTCCAGACTTTGAGTTTTATGGATGCTGAGAACCAAGATGTAAAAATACCTTTATTGATGAGAGAGCATCAAACAGGGCTGAAGGAAAAGATCAAGAGGTGGCACAGTAAGAAAGAGGTGGCACAGTTTCAAGGGGGAAGGAATCAGGAAGTGACTAATAGGACACAGCAGAAAATCTTAGCCTTGGCTGCATCATGAAGATGACTTTGTTGTGTAGCATCAAAGGCATAGCAAGGAAGGAGGCAGGGCTGAGAGAGTTAAGTGCTCAGTGGCTGACAGGGTAACAAGACTTTAAATCAAAGCTGGAGAGATACGAAATGCTGGAGAGGAAATGGATCTGGATTCAAATCCCACCTCCATTCCTTCCTAGCTGAATAGCACTGAGCAAGCCACTAATAATTTCTCTGAGCTTTCTGTGCCTTATAATCGGAACCCACTGATGGGGTACAACCCTTTACCCTGTGACACTGAGCATTTGGCTTTAACTGGCAAATCCACAGAAAAAATAATTCACTATGGATGGAATGTAGTGCTTGTGACTTCATCGCTGGCCACAAAATCTAGTTCTTTAGTATATTAAAGACGTAGCATGTAATAGGTAGTCAATGTTTGCAGAATGAATGATTAAAGGCATTGTACAGGTAGCGGAACCCAAACAAAGAAAGTAATCTCCAATTCCTGTGTTTTGACATAAAACAAAAACCTCTTAAAAGTAACATCATTTTCAAACCATAATAGATTTAATCAACATAACGAACCACCTCTAAACATCTGTATTTTGTCTAATAAAAACCACTTTGAGACACGATTCAATTACATGCAGCATTTTGCTTTCTAAAGAACACACAAATTGATTTTAAAAATATTCTCAGCAAAAATGAAGACAAATTGTACAACAGTTGCTATAAATTTTCAGAACATTCATTCAATATTTATTGAGTACCTAATACTATTTGCAACATCCTGTGCTTGCTAAGAAGTAGTAATTATTTTCTACTTTTCTTCTTATGTGAATAGGAACTTATAATCAATTTGAATGAAAATATATACAAATATGGTACACGGTAAGCCAATGTATGTAAGTAGTCTATAAGAAGAATAGACAATAAAAGGGATTTACAGGTGGGAGAGGTCACTTTGGGACAGGGAGGTAGTAAACAGATTTTGGAAATCATACTTGAGGTGAGCCTCAAAGAATGAGCTTCAGCACAAGCAAAATGGAAGACAAGATACACAGGTTTACAAGTTGAAAACCTTCAAAGAAGAGGACAGTCTTTCTCACCAACGTAAATGGGTTGAAAATCACTGAATCGTCTTCTGTTAGGGTCCTCAATATCCATAAAGCTTGGTTATCAGTAAAGGCATGTGCTTCTGCATTTTGCTGGCAACACAAACCAGTGGCCCCGCAGGCTTTTGTCAAGGAGGACTACTCAGGTTCCTGACTCCTGGTGTTCATCAAAACTCCATCAAAAGGCCCACTCTTAGGAGGAGTGCCTGGAGGACATGTGGTCCAATCACCCCTCCGACATCCTCAAGTTTATCTCCAGGTCATTTCAGGTCAGCCAAGACCTGGGAACTTAGACCACCTCCCATGGCCCCGTCCCACGGCCTCGGCCCTACAGTATAGATATATGGACCCCTTTTTTGTCACATCTCCAGCTCAAGTAAAGGTGCTCAAGAGAGGAGACCCTACAAAACTCTACGTTGTGTAGGGTTAGTTGTGAAGCATATTTTTCAGACCATGTCCACCTAGGAGAAATTCTGGTCTGAACTCAGCATCAAGAACCGACATGTTTCTCTTGAGCAGTTGCTTTCAGTACAGATATTGCCAACCAGGTAACACATATCCCTTTAGCAGCTGGCACCTAGGAAAGTCAGAGGCCAGTGAGAGTGTAGTTGTTTCATGATGCGTTTTAACTTTAGTTCCCAGCTTCATTTTATGTCAACAACTGACTCTTTCCTCTCCCTTTAACTATATAGTAGTATTACTACTTGTCTGTGCCCTCTGGGACTAGCTTACATCCTTTCTACAGAAAGATGAGTTATAAATACAGGACCAATTAGATTTCTCTTCTTGCAGGTGAGGGAAATCCACCTGGTCTTTATCCCTTAATCATAAGATCATGAGTAGACATGCCACAGGCCTGCAAGAGATACTGCCTATCTCTGCCTGTCAGACTCTCTCAGGCATGAGCGTTGGGTGACGTACCCACCCACCAGCACTGAGGCTGCCTCACAGCCACAGCACGAAATCAATCAGCACTGCCAACAAATTCCAGGAATTAATAAGACCGCTTTACACACACGGAAGGGCAGCAAACTCCAGTCACACCTAGCAATGTTGCTTCAAAGCCTCAATAAATAAGTGTAATCATGCTTTAAAAAAAAAATCTTCCTGGAGTCAGAAAGGTCTTTATTTTTCACATCACACATGAATGTCTTTGTAGTATACATCACATTCAACACACTGTCCTGACCACCTACTTTGTGTTAAAACAATAAGACAGTGTCGAGGGGCGATTTATGGCAGGAAGCACAGACCTTGGAAATCACAGAGGCATGGGTATGAATCTTGGCTTTGCCAGCTACTCGCTGGGGCTGCAGCCAAGTCAGATAATGCTTTAAGCCTCCATTTCCTCATTTAGAAAGCAGGGATGATGAAGAAGATAATGTCTCATCTCAGGGTTGTTGCGGACAAAAAAATCTGGCTGACACACAGTGTGACAACAACTGTTACTTTCTCTCCAGTTGTCCTCCCATTTGTCAAAGAATTTTAAATTGACTCAGTTAATGAGAACTTTCTATAAAGCTACGTATAATCAAAGGCAAAAATGGAGTCATTACTTCAACAATGGCCAATACTTATTGAGCAATTACTATGTGCCAAGTACTTTATACACACTATCTCATCTGCCTCCAACTCCTTCAGGGTACTATTATTGTCCACATTTTATAAATGAGAGTGCTGAGACTCAGATGTTAGGAAACTTGTCCAAGTGTGTGTCAGAGTTGGGATTTGAATCCACATACTCTGAGTTCAGAAGCCATGTTCTTATCCACCAGGAAAATACCGGTTTGAATATAGTATATGCAACATTTTATGGGAGAACAAAAGGTAATTATTCTAACTGAGGGATCATGGACAGGGAAGCCTTTGGGAAGAAGGGGACATCAGAACTGGGCCTTGAAGGAAGGTTTCATTTTGAGGGAGGCAGAGTAGAAAAGGGGATATGAAAGGAAGACAATTCCAGACCGAGATTGGCACCAACAACGTGGGGGCATAAAAAGGCAGGATGTTCTGGGAAACTGTGAGGAACTGGCATGGATAGGTATTCCTTGGCTCATGGGTACCTCATGGTGGTAAACTTCCATTTGCCAGACAGAAAAGGATGGAGCAGGAGGATGTATTAGAAAAGGAGACTGAGGCCAATGTCATAACTAATGTCTTCCAGGGGCATTTGGACCTCAGAGGCAATAGAGAGCCACAGGTGGATGCAAAAGAGGAGATACCTGATACCATCCATGCTCCAAGAAAGTAACTTTTGGTAACATGGAGGAGATACTAGGATGGGGGACAGAAAACAGTTAAGAGGTTCTTGAAATGTTTTAGCCAAAAGATAATGAACAAGACAAATAATAACAAGCATTGGAGAGGCTGTGGAGAAAAAGGAACCCTCATACACTGCTGGTGAGAATGCAGATTGGTGCAACTGCTATGGAAGGCAGTGTGGGGGTTCCTCAAAAAATTAAGAATAGAATTACCATATGACCCAGCAATCCTTCTTCTGGGTATATACATTTATCCATAAAGTTATATGTGCTCTGATGTTCATTGCAGCTTTATTTACGGTGGCCAAAACATGGAAACAACCAAAGTGTCCTTCGATGGATGATTGGATAAAGAAAATGTGGTATATATACACAATAGAATACTATTCTACCATAAGAAGAGATGAAATAGTGCCATTTGCAACAACATGGATGGATCTTGAGATTATTACACTAAGTGAAATAAGTCACGCAGAAAATGTCGAGAGCCATATGACTTCAGTAATACGTGGGATATAAAACTGAAAGCAACAAAGGAACAAAACAAACAAATGAAGAAACAAAAACTCATAGACACAGGCAACAGTTTGGTGGTTACCAGACGGTAAGGGGGAAAGAGGGGTGGTAGACGAGGGCAAAAGGGGTCAAATATACAGTGATGGAAAGAGAACTGACTCTGGGTGGTGAACACACAATGTGACATATAGATGATGTATTACAGAATTGTATACTTGAAATCTATAACTTTACTAACCATTGTCACCTCAATAAACTTTAATTTAAAAAAAAAAGATAATGAACAGCTGAACAGAGCCAATGGCAATGGAAAGGGATGGCACAAAGACATCCCAGAGGAAAACTGGCCAGGTTTGACTACTGACATGGGAGCCTGATAAGACACTGACATTTTTGGCCAATAAGGAGTAGACAGGAATGGGAAAAGGAGAAGGCAGCTGGCAGTCCTTTGAAAAACAATATAATCCTTTGCGAAAGCAGTATAGTAGTTAGAGACGCCCTGGGCTGCAAATTACAGAGGTGTAGACAATACAGATATTACATTATCTCCCAAAAGTAGTCTGAAGGCAGCAGGCAGTTCCAGGGACACTTACTGTAACTCTTCAATGATGTTATGCATTATGCATTCAGTGATGCTCAAAGAGGGACTAGGTTGGTGTCTCTGAAATCCTCTTGATTTTTTTCCTCAGGGTCTCAAACATTGGCAGCAGCTGCTCCACTCCTCACATGAGAGCATCCAAAAAAGAAAGGACTTCTCTTCCCACATCTATGTCTATAGATTAGGGAGGCAAACATTTCCAAGAAGCCTCCAAGCCGACTTCCTGCATGCCAGACTGTCAGCACTTGCCACCCTTGGATAAATGGAAGGGAAAAGTCATATCTGGCAAATGCGATTACGATTACCATGACTGGCTTACGCCATGCTGTATCTGTGAGCCAAGTACATTACAGGCTGATCAAGTTCAGATGTGGTCATAAGGAAGAAGGGGTTATAGTTATTGAGTAGGTAACCAACACCATCGTGCATTTTGAACAAAGCAGTATGCCTTCCGGAAAACAGGAATTTATAACATAAAAATGTGATACTTGGGCATTAACCTATGTTTCCAGGGAAAGCAAAGCTCTGGTTCTGCAGCCTCAGCAAGGATGGCTTAGCCCAAATTCCCTCTTCAGGGTCACCAGGTATTCTGAGGTCCTGAGCTTGGCAGGAAGATGGGTCTTCACCTGCCCAAGCAGAAGGAAAGGATGATACAGAACTACTCCAATTTGTGGTTTGGGTTGTGAGAACTCCTGGCAAAGCAAGATGATGATGCAGTGTCAGGTGAAATATAACTCTTGCTCTTCCCAGCAGTTTGGGGAATTAAAGAACATTCACCAATTCCCTTCACCAGGGCTATTTAACCCTCTTCTGCATGTCCAAGTCCTCTCTGTTCTTTAATGGCTTAATATTGGCTTCCTTCATCAAGCTTTTCCTATCACCAGCCAATCTGTATTCCACCATACTACTTAATACATTCACAAACATATTTCTAACCCTATCACCAAATCCAGTTGACTTGACCGAAACAGCTATAGATTCTGTCCACCTCTTTCATCTCCATTGCTGATAACTGCTGATATTTACAGGGCATGTGCTACATGCAAGGCATTCATCTACGCACTTTACAGCTGTTAATTCATTTAATCCTTTTAACAACCCTATGAGGTAGACTATAGTGATTATTCTATACATGAGAAAATTTGGAAATAGAATTGTTCAGTAACTTGATCAAATTCACATAGGTTGTAAGTGACACAGGCACTCTTTAAGAGTCCACATCTTAATTGATACACTACACTGCTTCTCTAAGCCACAACCCATTTCACCTAAACTATTGCAACAGTCTTCTATCCGATCTCCTTGCCTGCGCTCAATTCCTCTCCAGCACACTGTTTATACTGAACCTAGAATGATCTTTAAAAAATGCAAAATTTTGTCATGGCACAATTCCTTCCCCCACTCCCTATGTCCTCCAAGATCTGGCCCTGCCTACTTCCCTAGTCATACCTTGTATTATCCTTCTTCTAGAACTTTGGGCTCTAATGACCTGGACGCTTTCATTCCTTCCTATCTCAAGCCTTTGCACAGACTCTTCTCCACCTCCAATCCTACCTGCCTTACCTATTTCACTTCTATTCATTCTTCAGATTACAATTTAACTGTCACTTCACACTCAGGAGGGGCCTTCTCCTCACCCTCAGATTAGTTCAAGTTCTAATCCATTAGAGCAGACTCTGTTAATGTTTCAACCTCCCAGGGCAGAATTTGCATGTTTTGTTCATCAGTGTATCTCCAGCAATGAGCCCAGACTTTGGCTCAGGGTCAGTCCAGTTTTATTACAGATGCAAATCTAAACTCCCTTGCTAACAGTGCAAGTTCTCTGAGGTCAGGGGCTGTGCCTCCGGGCGGTGGCCTGTTATAGTGAAAAGAACATGGGCTTTGGTCCATGGTAATTGAGAATCCAGCTGCACCACTGAGTCTGGATGCATGATTTCTCGAGTCTCAACTTCTCCAACTATAAGTGGGAATAATGACACACTGTGAAGACTAAAAGAGATGTTGAAAATAACGTGCTAGCCAACGTGGCAGCAAATGTTTTTTAGATTTTTCTTCCCAGATGCATCTTTGTGACCCAGTGGGTCAATGACAAGAGTAATGAGGCTGCACAGCTGACCCCCTTCCCACATAGGTCATCCCAGGCCATGCCTTCCTTCTCTACCTGCTGGCCTGCATGGCTGTCAGCATGTGGAAATAAAACAAAAATGCTGCAGTGAGCAACAGGTAAAGGGTTTGAAAGGGGCAGAGGGAAAGAAGACAGAATAAACATGCATGTGTTAAGTATCGACTAAGTGCCAGGCATTTTCACACGTTATCTCATTTAATACTTAGAAAAGGAAAACCTACAAATGAGAAAATCGAGGCTCAGAAAGATTTCAGTGTCTTGCCCATGGTCTCAGAGCAGGTAAATGGTGGAGACCGCACTTGAACCCAGGTCTGTTTCTCCATTGGAGTTTCTCCTGCCACTCCAGGGCACTAAAATGATTCCCTGCCTCACTCTTGCTCCTATGTAACTGTGCAGTAAGAGGCCCAAGGCATCTTTATGTAACTTTAAAGCCAACCTGACTCTGTGGCATGTGGAAAGAGGCAGGTAATTTAGTAATATTTGAGCACACACTGTCTCAACATTAATCAAATATTGGCAAATGAATTATACATGCTGGTGTCTTTCTTTTGAAAAGCTACATGCCCCTTGAGTAGAAAAACTACCTCTGAATTCAAAATGCCCAATGCTAAAATGTTGACTAATTTTTTTAAATTAACCTCATTTTGAATGAGGTTTAATTAATGAATTAAAAGTAGTCAGTCATTACCATTCTCTGGGCCTAAATGAAGTTATATGAAATAAGGGGTGAGGTGTAGGAGGGAGAGGGAGAAGGGCAGAGAAAGTCATGACCCTCTCTGAGATGCTACCCCAGGCCTGGGCTTATAACGGAGAACTAAGGTCCCCAGATCCCCACAACTGGTTCCATCACACAGCCCATAGATTGTGGTTACCCAAAATGTAATCCACCCACTCCCTACATCAGAATCTCCTGGGGCCTGTGTTGAAACGCCACTTGCTGGGGCCCACTCCAGGCCTATGGATTCCGATTTCGAAACTGACATTTTAACAAGCACCCTGAGAGGTTTATGATTCATCCCAACGTTTGAGAACAGCTTTAGCTCAGTAAAAATGTAAAGATCATGATGATTCTTCATATTTATTTCATGGGGATATAATTTTCTGAGAGCCCTGAACATTTTTAAATAAATAAGATATTTATCCCAGCAACTTTAAAGGAGAGGCATTCCCACTTGCAAATGAGGGAAATCAAGTCTTGATATATACAGAGGGTGCCAAAAAAATGTATACACATTTTAAGAAAGGCATAAAACTGTATTAAAATTATAATTCTCAATAGATACCGATAACAAAAGATGAATACAAGTCATGTTTAACTTCTGCAATTACAAGAGGTACTCCAAGTGGTTACCATCAGTGTCCAGACACTTATGATTACAGCAAACTACTGCTTGAGCATAGATAATATCTCTTAAAATGTGTATACATTTTTTGGCACCCTCTGTATATGATATCCCTTGATATGCAGGCAGGAATCAACTGCCTTGCACCTAAGAGGACAGTGGGAAGCAGTTACCAACTCACTGATTAGAGCATTTTATACCATAAATCTAAGCCACCTGATTAACTCACCTTTGTATTCAATTCCTAGTTAATTTTCTCTTGTGGGGGAATGGATTTTTCTAAATTTATAACTTCAGTATGTTCTTTTGTTAGGAATAGACTTCCTGACTCAACTACTAATTACATGTTTGGGACACTCTTCTTCTTCTTCTGTACAACCCCCAGAAAAGGTAATTTTTTGATAAATTACTTCCTTTTCTTATTCCTCTCCACTGGTTAAAGCCAATCCTCAAACCCACTCTCTTGTCTGCTAGCCTACCAATTAAAATTCTGGATACAGGAAATTAATTCTTAAAAAGAATCCTAAGAGTTGAACAGCTCCTTGTGATTAGGAGAACACCTCTAATCTTTCCCCAGTTAACAGTCTCTGTTCCTTTGCCTCTTGAGACTTGCTCTGAGGGTTAAGGGTTCCCTGAAACTTGAAGGTCAAGTACATAAGGCAATAATTTATCTGTCGCAGGGTTTATGGGAGTCTTCCCATTTGGGGGAGCTCTGAGAGTTCCATCACCTTGGAAACACAACAGTAGACTCCCTGCATATGCACAGAAAGAATGTTTTTTTTTTAAAGCACCCTAAAAAACCAGGGGTTTAGTTATCCACAAATGTTAAGTATCCTGATTCAAAACTGTCACTGACTCAGAAGAATTTTAAGTCAGGAATAGTATCTTCAAGCTGACAAGTCACAACACTTGCACTTTTGATAACCAAACTGGTGGGGAAAAGCTCAAAAACGTCCTATCCCCATCTTTATTTTTTTCTTCTAAAAATGGAATGGCTTTTACTTATCAAACTGGCCAGGCCACTGCTGATACAGTTAGTTACCACCGGTGTGCATGAAGCAGTAAAAATTAAACATCAAGTTACCCATGTCAATTATAGAAGCCTTGATTTTGGAAAACGAAGTATAGGAGGTAAACTCATAGAAGACATTTTGAACCACAAAACAGAACTGCTTGCTTTGATGCAAATGGCTATGGGTGTGTATTGGGGCAGGGGATGGATAATATTTCTCTTTATTATGCTTTCTAGTATTACAAGTAGTCTGAATCATTAGTAAATTGTCTGTTAAATGATCGGGTGAATGAATTCAGTTCTTTCCTTATTCTATGCATTGACGGAGCTAAACAATACTGATCAAACGACCTCTCCTCTGTTATTTCTTTCACCATCAATTTATGTAGCGCCTAGCCTGCGTCAGGTACTGTGCCAGGTTCCAGGTACACGAAGGTGAATGAAGGAAGGTTCTGGTTTATTAACGATCTCTTTAAGATTTGCTAGGGTATATAGCTTAGCTCCCCCTTGCACTGCAGCCTGAACTGATGTCCACCCCATGTGAGTACTTTCAGGCTTCTAGCTTCTGCAAATGTTACTCCCTGGCCAGCCCAGGAACCTAGCGCCCCAATTTTTCTGGCATTCCCCCAAGAGCTAAACGCTCAAGTTCAACTCCGGAGCCACGGCGCTCGCTCTGCACGGAGCGCACTCCTGGCTCCGCAGCGCCAGGTGCCTGCCACCCGTCTGACCGCCCGTCGGGATGCGCCCGACAGCCCGACCGCTTACTTTGCCGCTTTCGCTCACGCCGAGGAGGTGATCCCGCAGCACCACCATGGGGCAGGTCCAGGTGGAGTGGACGAACGTCCCTCGGAAGATGTGCGCCAGGGGCGGCATCGGGGCGGCACACATGTCAGCGGCCGAGCGCAGCGCGGGGTCCGCGAACCGAGCAAGGCGCACCGCGAGGGGACGCGGCGAGGGCTCCGGGGAAGCGGGAGGCTGCTGAGCCGGCGGCCGCTTCAGCTGGGTCTTGCTTCCGCTTCCCCCAGCGACCGCCTGCCCCCTGCAAGCCGCGCCCAGGGGCTGGCTCCCTGCTCCACGACGCCAATAGAATTTTTCTCTGGGGAGTTGGCTCCGCGCTCCTGTAGGGTGTGGCCTTCCTTTCCTCCCCAGCCCGAGTTTTGATCCTATGTTAACTCTTTGAGATTCCAATCACCGCTCACGTTGCAGTGGCTGTCACCCAGCCAGGGCGGGCAGAGATGAAGGAAGAAACTGGAGGATTCGGGGATCCAGCCCTGTACTTTGAATAGGTCCCTACACTTTCTTTGGCTTTCTGTCCCCCAACCTCCTCCACCTTTCTTTAGATGCCATACCTAGAATTACATCTGTTTGCTGTCTCTGATCTTTAAACTCTGACGGCTATTCGTGGCCATACCCTGGACTCTTCAACCTCTAGCACCCACAAGGTCTGAAAGGACACAAGTGAAAGTGAAAGGTCGCTTAGGGCTGCCGGCCTTACTGACCAGTTTCATTTTCTGCTTCTGCGAGCTGCAGACTCAGTCCTAACCTGATGCTCTGGTAGCATGTCTTAGAGAATTACCGGGGTGTATAGAGCATTAACTGTGAACACAAAATAGACTCTAATAATTCTGATGGCTGTGTTAGTCACAAAATGACAGTCATGCTAGAGCATCCCGTGAAAGGCGTTCCCCCGTGAACTTCCTCACCAGGTAACTCCAGACACAGGGTGCAGTGTGGCCATCCAGAGGGTTTATCAGATTGCAGATGGGGGCACCACACCCAGTCTTGAGCATAAATCAGACCTCTCTAATGGCTCACCGCTCAGGCCTCAGGTGACCAGCTGACAGCTGCAGCTGCACTCGTCTCAGTCAGAGCGCTTGAGCTTGAAGCTTCGCCTCCTGATGGTCACACCAGGTAGGCCTGAGGTCCGATGCTACACACCCCCGGCTGGATAGGGATTCTCGTTGAATACAGGACTCGCTCTCATCCTTCTTTCGTAAGACTCTGTTCACCTTACCTAACCCTGCTTCTTGCAAACCTCCATGACCCTCTTATGTGACACCGCTCTACCTCCGCTACTGGAGAATATCTTCTGGCAGGAGCCTTGGTTAATGCCTGTGGTAAACAGAGTCAATAGGACTAGATCCATGGCTTTATTCTAATAGAGTCTGACACTGTGGAAAGACACAAATGTGTGTGAGAGTGCTCCTTTGTTAGCCACGTTCTGCTCATGACATGGGGTGGGGGGCACCACTGGAGGTTAATTTGGACTCCAAAGTTGCTCTCTTTGCCTTGAGGCCAATATTTTGGCCTTTGTGCCCATCCACAAACAATTTCAATTTCAATTTTTCTCATACCTAAAATAAATGAATCTCTTTGATTTGCTTCAGTGTGCAAGGGGAGAAAATGAAATACTCAAGCCAAGTGTCTAGGAATAGCAGTGTGGCATGGCTTAGTGGAAAGAGTGCTGGATGAGGGACCTCAGCATCCTCATCATCCTCATTTGTGAAAATGGAAGCTGGACTGGGCGGTTGCTAAGACTGCTTCTAGGTCAATGTTCCTTCCCTACACTACACCCACAAAATCCTTACTAAGCTCCTCTGAGAAGAACAACTGGTTTCCAGTCTGGGCCCTTGCACAGGCTGCTGCTCTGCCCCTCATGCTCCCGTAGGCCTCCAGGTGACATGGCATCTGCATGCCTCAGGGAAAAGTTCACTTCTGAGCAGTGAATGGTTTTGTTTCCTTTCACAGTTGCTCACTCAGGATCCAGTGCTCTCAGCTCAGCCACAAATCAGGAAACCTTGGCTACCTAACTACTCTCACCCCTTCTCCACCCTCAGACTCGGAGTTTCATTTAAATTATTGGTCTTCCTGCAATTTTGATGCCCATCTTAATATCCCCAGGAAATATCCCCGTTCTCAAGGCTATTAACGTTTGGAGGAAGAAAGGAGTGCAGAGCTTATATATTCACCTTTGAAACTGCCCAAGCACATCACAAAACCAGCTTCTGGTGAATATGGTTATTCTGACTCTGACAAAGTAGAGAACAAATGGTATTTATTGTGCCTCTAAAGTCTCAAGGAATTAGCAGTTTCTATTCTTTAGCTCTTTCTATAGCCCATGTTTACATCCATGTAATATTAGAACTGAAAGAGCCTTAGAGATTATTATTCAATGTGCATTTCACTGCACTGCTCTAGTCTCACTATTCAATGTCATTAATGGCTCCTTTCAAATCAGTTTCTCAAAAGGAAATCCAACAACGGTGTGCATCTCAGTGCCCTACCCCCACATATCACTTCCTTCCAAAGAAAAGACTCTCCATGGGATGGATGCTTCCGGAAGCCCTGGCTGCTTCTTCAGGCTCATCTCCCTCTAGTCTCCCATGTATTACGCATCTGCTTCGCTCACTATCTCTCTGGCTGCAGTGTTTTTATGCTACCTTATAGTGTGCCTGCTTCATTTCACTACCCACTCTCCCCTAAATCCTTCAGCTTAATTGTCCACTCCCACCCCCCTCCGATAAATCTTTACACTTCCTCTCTCTCTCAGGTGTTAAGGGCTCCTCCTCTGAGTTTGTGGGGTACTGTTTGTCTGCTGCAGAGGACTGCAGTCTCCTAAAGGACCATGTCCTCTTTCTTCCTTTCTTTTTCTGTACCCCCTAACAGAGTGCCTAGACAATAGGAGCTGCTCGACAGACTTCTATAAATGCTGAATTTCAAGAGATGGCTCTCCTGCGTCTATTTCAGTGATTAAAAAATAAGAGGCTACAGTGACTGTGTGTGCTAATAGTAAGTAATTCATTGGGACTAGAACTTAAGAAAGAGCTTTATATAATTGATTTGGTTTTCTAAGATTTTATTATGAAAAATTTCAAAAATACAGAAAAGTTGCAAAGCTTCATTACTTGAGATCACATTTCTCTCTACTTCAGATGAAGCCAAGTAGTCTCACACTCCCCAACTGGGTGGGACCAATATATTCTGAACCTCTAATTGACTAGGACAAAGGATGGGAATGGAATATTATCAGTTTTGACATTTTGGTCATCTTATGGGTGTAATTATATTTGCACTGGTCAATCTCTCCTGCTAGATAGGACTTGACCTGTTTAAAAAGGCTTTCTCAGGCCAGCCGGGTGGCGTAGTGGTTGGGCGCTGGCTTGGGAGGCCAGCAGCCTGGGTTCGGGTCCCACATGTGAAGGCCAGTGACACTGCCCTCAAAAATAAATAAATAAATAAATGAATGAATGAATGAATAAATAAATAAATAAATAAATAAATAAAAAGGCTTTCTCTTCTACTCTCTTAGTTTGAACCTCATAACAACCCGACAAAGTAGAAAGAGGGTGTATTTTAACCATTTCAGAGACAAGGAAACTGAACTGAGGCTCATGGGCCTTGGCTTGTTTATCCACTTAGTATGGGATGGACCCGGGTCTTGGCTCCAGTCATTCTTACCCATTGCTTCATCACAGTGGACTGAGAAGAATTTTCCATTCAATATTTTTTTATATTCCACCAATCTGTTTATTATTTATTTATATTTATCCCTCCACATAAATTTTCCCCACAGTGAGGTTGTTTGGAGTGGGTCACAACCTGGGGCCTGGAGTTTGAAATCTGAGGCACCCTTCTGCCTCATTTTGTGGCTTAGATGGGGCATAGTCCATGCAGAACTGGTGTCTCCTTTTGGATACTGCAGAAGTGGGACCTAGGCACACCCATAAAGGCGGCCACACCCAGGAGGGTTCATTGGTAGGCTGGAAGACAAATTCTCCCAATAAAGGCACTTTTACCTCAATAGAGGGCTGGGTGTTGGCTGGGAGTGTTTTAGGGGCAGGGAGGAGTCATTTCAATGGAGGTGTTATTTGCAGGTTGCAGAGAGAAACGGAGTTCACCTACACCTTATACTGGGCCATCTGCAGGGTCAGTAGGGGCTGCTGTGTGTCTTTGCTGCCTGAAGGGGAAGGTGACATAGGCATCAAAGCCAAAAAGGCATGTAGCGATTAGGCCCAGTCCCCTGCGATGATTTTGGAGTGATTTTCTCTCTCAACGAGGATAACAACGGAGGTGATCAGGTAGAGGATGGCTACTATGAGGGTTCGCAAGAAATCACTCCAAGGCCAGTTGATGATCTGTATCTTGGTGTGCAGGTCACACATATAGATGACAAAGAAGATAGCAGCAAGGATCATCTCAACCACCTACAGAGTGGAGTATCCTGATGTGGAGGCACTGAAGCAAATCAAAATCACCAGGCACAATGTAATCTCAGCAAACAGAAGAATTCCCTTGGTGGTGCGACAGAAGTTAGTGCAGGCAACCCAGCAGCCAGGGGCCGAAAGGCGCTCGCAATCCGCCATGGCATGGGCTGGAGACCCTAAGGGCTCGGAGGATCTGCTCGCTTGCTCGCAGGTACGAGGACACTGCACACCCAGCCCTCTTGCCCGCCATCTGGCCGGGAAGGGGGCCATTCAATTTTTCCATGACTCACTTGGTCACTGCCTTGTGGGCTGTCATCTACAACTTTCACATTGTACATGGTTTTCCCACAGTTGCCAATGCTACTCTGAAGTAAAACCAAAGTAGGACTACAAGTAGGGCCTCAAGGAGAAAAAAAAATCCAATCAGTAAAATAATCCAGTGATAATAACTCATGTTTTCATGAGGCATTGAGAATGAAGGACAAGAGTGTTAAATGAGAAGCCACTTTCCTCTCCCATCCAGGAGAGGGGCTGTCATTGCACAGTGAAATAAATGCCTGCCTATTTTATTTATTCTTTTCATGTAGCTAAATCTATCAGTTTCCATGGTGCTCTATGTTCACCATGGAAACTCTGACAAGCTCGTTATGCTTTAAGGAAAAAAAAAAAAAGACACACCGAAAATCTGAGATTGGATAAATGCATCCCTTTTAAAATTGTGTCCTGAGTAGGAAGCCTTGATGGATAGCAAACCACAGTGATCTCAATTTTCCAGTTCTTAAGTGAGGATGTAATTTTACATACCCATCAAAGGAGGGCCTTTGCCCCTCCCCCCAAAATGACTTCATCTGTGTAGCAGTAGTTATATCCGTGCATATCTCACCTCTGCATTTACTGGCAATAGAGACATGGTTCAATCCTCACTTAGCCAATTTTTATGAGACTATCATGCTAGTCCCTAAGTATTTTCTTCTGTTTGTTCATTCAACCAATATTTATTGGAAATTTATATTATGATAGGCACTACGCTGGCACTGTGGATATGACAATGTATGAAACAGATATTGACCTGCCCATATGCAGCTAACACTAGTCTTCCTTCTCTCCATCACCTCTGGGAGTAGGAATTAATAGTTTTCATAGTGTTAGCATAACATTTCCCTAGCATGATTGGAGAATAGCATATTATAATATATATTGCATATCACATTTTAAGTGATATAATAATAAGATGCACTTAAGACTAAAGTGACACATATTGATAACAATGCAGAGGTATGTGACTTCTTTAACATTGTTTTAAATAAGTCAACTTTTAAAGTAGATACCTTATTATTTTGTAAAATGTATATGTGTTCATTTTTTAAAGATTTGAATATTTAAAAAAATACTCATATCTCACAATCCAGATCTATCATCATCATTAGCACCCGAGGTTTTCTTAGAATAGTTCAAATATAGAAAAGATAAAAGATAATAGACTAGATGTTTGTAGAGAGAAAAAGTAAGCTAGAGAAAAGCTACCTCTACTCATTAGAACAGCAACTCAACTTGGAGAAATTTGGGAAAAGGCATATATTTTCCCTGAATTTTAATGAAGAAAGAAAAACTTCAACACAAGAGGACTGAGTTTCAACTTGAACTAGGTTTTATGCCAGGCAGGTGCAGGAAGATTTTTTTTTTCCTGGCTGAAAAGTGTTCAGGACCATGTAGGTAGCTGTCTCCATCACCTACTTATGTGGCTGATCCTTACAATTACGTAGCACCTTAGCAGAGCTTAGCTTATGCCTCTTTCCCACCCTGGCAGGAAGCTCAAAGCAAATACTACTGACCTGGTGTTACTTTATCTACATTTCTGCCCTACCACGTATTATAAAAATATCCTACGTTTAATATCAAAGGATAGGCACTAGATAGAATCAATATCTGTGGGTTCCTATTCCAGCTCAGCCAATGATGCCTTGGGAAAGTCATTCCACCACTTTGGACCTTGGTTTCTTCATCTGTAAAATGGGAGGTCGCCTACTATCACTGGTTCCATACTTTTTATTCCTTGAAACTCATTTTCTTATTTCTCCTGCTTAGCCCTTAAGTTTTCAAGCATTTTATTTATATAGAAGAAAGATAGATGCTCAGTATAAGTTGTTGAATGCATTATTTTCCCATTTTCACTCATTGGAGACCATATTAACTACCAATCGAAGCTTTGGATCAATGTGACCCATCTAGTATTATCATGTTGAGTTACCATAATTCAAACCAAAAGCAGATCTAACATTTTACTTAACTCATGCAATCTATCTCATATTGGACAAGTCAGAAATAGCTTAAGAAACATAGTTTTGAATGTGTTGAACAGTCCTCCTAAGTATCCTGGGACCCTAGGTTGATAAAAACCGAAGCAGAGTAGGAAATCATTGACATCATTTCACACATTTTCGAGAACTAATTGTCAGCTTTTCTGCCTTGAACCAGAACAGTTTACTTTACATATATCCAACAGGCCCCATTGACAACTGAGGCCTAGAGAAGGAAACAAATCCTACTTGGGTGGTAATTCTTGAGACCACGGGGAAGGGTTGGTTTTCCTCAAGTGTGTCCATGCCCAGCTCAGGTGGCTTGAGCTGACAATTCCAAAGCTGGGAAGATGCTCAGCTCAGCTAACCATGTGATAAGCTACATACTAAGAGCTGCCCCTTGCTTGTAGAGTCCATGCTCCGGGAAGCTGTGCTAAATTTGGGCTTCTACCCTAGCAGAAAGCCAATTGTTACCATCCTTAGAGAAGCTACCCAATTAGTGCCCTTTAGATTGGTGTATACTTCATATGGAAATGAATAACTAAGCTGAAAATCAAGTGAAATAATAACAAAAACAATGATTTTTTTAGGGAAAACAAAAGAGTTCGGAGGAATTCTTGTAGTCTTATTTGAATATGTAAAATTAAACTTCTTGGGAAAAGTATAAATGAATGTCAAAAATTCCTTCCTCTCTGCAGATTTCTAAAGGGATGATTTTTAATACTGTGTAAATGTAAAGGAACTTGCCATTTATGGAAGACTCTTTCACATGAAAAATGAAAGAAACTAATTATATTTGTGACAGAAATTAAGCCCAAATGGGAGAGAAAAAAATATCTAAGAGAAGCAATTTTTGTTGTTGCTTTTATACATTTGGTTTGTGTTTTCGGAATTCTTGGTGTAATGGCACATAATAGGGACTCAGTAAACAGTAGACGAATTAATGTTATATTATATACACTAATACACCAGTTCAGACTTACTCATCTCCTCCCCCAGTGTTAAAATTGCCATAGTATACATTATACTATAACACACTGTGAAATGAAGAAAATGTAATTTGCGTCTAGGGCATGTGTAAGTAAAGGTGGTAAGTTGAAAGTGGCAGAACATCAGCCCAAACACCTTAAGCCAAAGGAGAATACACTGCCTCGCATAACCAAAAAAATCCAAGGTCACAGTGGCTTCTGGCACACCTTGGTTGCAGGTTCAATCAATGTCAGTCGTACCCAACTGTTCTCTCTCTGTCTCTCTCTGTCTCTCTCTGTCTCTCTCTGTCTCTCTCTGTCTCTCTCTCTCTCTCTCTCCCTCTCTCTCTCTCTCTCTCTCCCTCTCTCTCTCTTTTAAAATCCAGCAAAGCTGCAGTTTGACCAAATATACCAAAATGCCTGGTTCAAAAATCATATCAAAAAGCTCTACTTTGATCATTTCTTTCTTTCTTTTTTTTAATTAGTTTCAGGTGTGATCATTTGTATCTATTAATCTTAAGGTAAAGTGCTGGAAAGAGGGGTGATAGGCCCTCTTCATATTTTTAGACATCCCTGGGTGTCTTAGGCTATGTTTAAAGCATAGTTACACTATGCTCATAAAACCAATCTATGATGAAATTCGTGCAAAGATGCAAGGACATTAATGTTTCCTAAGATCTAACGAAAACTATAAAAATGTTCCTCTTTCCCCAGTCAATTAAATGTAGTTGATTTTGTTATTGTTGCTGCTTAATATGCTAGGTAGGTTACCACTCCCACCCTAACCCAATCCCCTACCCTCTCATTCATTTAGTCAGCAAACACTGAGCATCTACTATATTCCAGGCATTTGGCTAGACCCTGGGAATCAAACGATTAAAAAGACATGATGCTCACCCTTAGGAAGCTCATAAGATAATGGTGGAAACAGACAGGAACACAGGTTAACTAACTATGATAAACTATATACAGGCTTGTCTCTTTTCCTCTCCACCCCTGCAAACCCATGAAGCCCTGTGAGGTCTGGGTCTGTCTCCTCTACCACTGGAGCCACAGGGCTTAACACAGCATCTGACGTGTTGTAGATGCCCAACAGATGTTGGTTAGATGCAGTAAGTACAATGTAAAGGGATGTGTGAGGTATACATAAATATTTAAGAAACTTCTCTAAAAAAAATAGAATAAAATAAAAAAGAAACTTCTTGATTCCTGTCTCAGAAGAGTAGATGTGCATGGAGAGATATGAGTCTGAAGCAGTGATTCTCAACCAAGAGTGGTCTGCTGCTCCCTAGGTGACATTTGTCAATGTCTGGAGACATTTCTGGTTGTCACAATTGAGAGGTGCTACTAGTGCCCAGTGGGTAGCACCCAGGGATGCTGCTAAACATCCCACGATGCACAGGACAGCTGCCCATAACAAATAATTATCCAGTAAATATGAATTCACTACATGTCAGTAGTGCTGTGGTTGAAAAATCTTTGTCTAGGGTAAGAGCCTCAACTACAGGATCTGAAATGACCAGTGATCTTGGAACTACTAGGAGCATCATGGAGTCTTGGAGAATGATGGAATTGAAAATGATTTTCAAGTTCCAAAGGATCTTAAATTTGACTGCAATCCTCCAAACAATAAAATAATTTCTTCTCAATCAATGTTAATTTCTCTATCCACTGTCAATTTTCCTCTGCCGAGAACTCAGTTCGTCGAGCAACAGCTACTTCCCATGTTTTAATGTTTATATTGTATATTATATGAGCTGGAAGTTGCATTTCAAACTGTAACACAATTTGTCCTAGTTTGACTTTCTTGAGCAAGAAAGAAGAAATCAGCACTATCTCCCACAAGTCAGCCCTCCAAGATTTGAAAATGGTGGTGATTGTCCTAAGTTTTACTTTTTTCCCGCATCACATTCATCATCCCACTATTCTTCATGACAGTTGAAAGAGTATATTCAAAAATATTGGATGTGAGCAACTGTTGGAATGTGAGATGCTTTTAGATGGCTTGGGAGATGGTTTCAGCTATCTCACAGACACTGCATTAAGCGGCATTGAATTATATACAATTATAGTGAGAAAATTACTTCTACTTGAATTTGTCAATTTTTCTTAAGTCAAGGAGACCTCAGTATCCTAGTACTAAAAGGTTTGGTAACCTCACTAATTTCTTTTTTCAACAAAGAGAGAGGAGACCTCAGAGCTAGAAACATCTGCAGGCAACAGTATCTAGCTAGAATTCACAACATTATTTTATTTATAATGTGTTTATATTTATGTTTTCTTCCTGTTTATGGCAAGGAGGGCTGGTTTCTCTTTTACAGATTTGACATAGTTGGTTTCTTGTTTATGGATTTGTACACAGTTTTCTAGTTAAATCACTGAGTTTAACTTTTAAAAAGTAAGATGTTTTAAAAAACTAAATTACAATACAGATTGGGCAAAATCAATACGGGTGCCATGTGTTATATCTGAAGTTGGGGAAATAATAGCAAACTATGGTCATAGAATCAAACAGATGAGTAGCCTGATGTTGATTCCACCACTTATTAGGTGGTCTTAGGTGAGTTATTTAGCCCTTTTAACTTCAGTTTTTTTTATATTAAATGCAGATGTGATGATATTTATTTCATTGAGTTACTATATTAATTGAGGCTATGTATGTATGTAAAATATCTAGAAAATAGCAGATTACTTATCAATGTTAATTCACTTCTCCTGTATTCTAATAGCAGATATCTTATCAGTGTTAATTCGCTTCTCCTTTATTCTACCTGCGTCAGGTCTCTCCCTTTCATGCCCTCTGAGGACCTGATGTAATAGTGTGGATATGATCTTTGGAGTTACGTCAATCTGAGATCAAATCTCAGCTTAAGCTGCAAACAAGCTGTTAACCTCTCTGCGGTTCAGTTGCTACAATTTTAAAGTGCTTCACGGGGATGCTGTGAGATTTGAATGACACCTAGCACATAATCTGGTTCATAGTAGGTCCCCCAAATGTTGCCACTGTTGTCTCTCACTGCCTGGTTAATATCCCATTTAAAGGAAGACACCTGGAACTGTTGTGATATTTTTAAAAAGCACAACCAATGATGAATACATTGAAACTTATCATCCCTAATCGGAACAGAAAGCTTCTATTAATCCATTAGCAGCTATATCATGTTATATAGACACAATGTATTTTTAAACCTTTTGTAGCCTGTTATTAGTATCAATCCTATACAAATATAATTGACTTCTTGAACCTAAATCCGAAGCTTTACATTATTCTTAATGATGACCACCTTGTTATTTTGTAATCCAATGTGTTAGTTGTTTCTCAAAGTCTTATGCCATTCCCAGATGTGTTATGTGGCAAACAAATTAATGACCTCGGCCATGGTTAAAAGAGATGAATAGGTCATGGGCAAAGACAGAGCCTCTAGAAGCTCACTCCAGCTTGACCTTGACTATACTTAGTCAGTACATTTTGATGTAGGGCTTCAATCAGCTCTGAAATTCTCCATATTACACTGCCATTTACATGATATTTCTACAACTCTTCCTCAAAGGTTTTGTAAAGTAAAAATTGTTTGATGCCTTGCTGAAGTTGAGATATCCCACACATTCTGTTATCATTTTCATGGCTTAGAAATGGGGTATTTCCCCTCAAATAGTAAAAATGTATTGTTTCTATGAAAAACTATTATAGTAGTCTTCATTTCAGTCTTGTGGACCTTTCAATAATAGCTTTTATAGTGCTCAGCCACACGTTAAATGGAGCCTTGATGAGGAGGGGGTACTACTTTATTCATCCTTCCTACCCCAGTACTCAGCACACCATCCTCGGCATGGAAGCTATGAGAGCAAAGTGACTATGGGCCAGAGGTTCAAAACCCGACAAAGCTGGATCTGAGTCCTGGATCTACCACTTAAGACACTTGATATAGAATATGAATTCAGTTCTATGTATTGTTTTGTACCCAATTTCTTTCCCAGATTTTGAGCAGGGTTGGTGCACACATACAAGCCCCTAATAAAAACCAATTGCCTCCCTAGAGCACAATATGTTTTATGGAGTCTTCAGAAATATAAATGTGGGCCTCACCACCAGCCAGAGAGGTAAACAGGGTAAGCATGGCACTTGGCATTACACAGATGAAAGAATTGAGATAAACAAACATTAAATGCCATGTCCAAGAGCGCAGCACTGGTTCTCTAAGATTCCCAGATGTCCGACAATTAGTTCAAAGCTCTTTCCATCACCCTACTTGGTCTCGTATTTGAGCAATCTATTTCAGCCCCAAACTGGTGTTTATCCTTATTTGCCCAGCCCATTCCCTTCCCTCTCCATTTATTCTCTTTTTTAACGGTTTTCCTGCTTCCCATTATACCAATGATACCAATGATTTCCACTCTTTAGAAAAGGAATAAAGAGAATCTGATTGGTTCTTCTGTACTAAAGGAGAAACACAGGGAGAGTTCAATGTGTCACACACAGGACCAGGATGCTAAATATTGACTTAAACTTGATGATAACACACTCTGGTGATTGCACAGATTCCAATATGTTGGGATTGGGAATTAGCTTCACAGCAAGCTCCCCCAGCTATAACTTAAATCTTGTATTAACGCAGCACTTGCATTATACAGTGACCACTTTGGACCCCAATCATACAGTTATGGCAGTGTTTGATTGTAGTGGAATTTCCAGCATGGTTTGGGAGGATAATTCTAGGAAGCCAGTATAAGAAGAAATGAGGGAACTTCCCTAGTTCTCCTTAAATTGTAACCAGAGTGAATATCTATTCTGCCCATGGTAAATAAGGATGATGGAAGGCCATGGAGTTTAAGAACAAATGACTAGGGATTAATTCCCATGTGGGTGAATGTCATTGGCTAATCTAAAAGTAAGCATTCTCAGCTCCACGTTCCCGAAGAACAACATCCATATACATAAGGGATGTTCAAGCAGTATCCAAACTACATGTATCGCTGATTTTTAAAATAGAAGAGAATTTGTGTAGAATAGCTGAAATACTGGAGCCTGCAAATCAATAGATAATATAGATTGAGGCTAAAAAAAATAAACCAGAAAACAAACCACTCAGAGATTGCTGGGGGCCGACAGTCTCCCGGTGTCTGACAAGGCCACATTGAAATAAAGATCCACGCTCAGCACTGGATGTCTGGGATGCTGCCTTATGGTTAGTCTTGTAATATCTCCTGTCTCTATGAACCCATGTGCCTTTCCTCCTATAGGAGCCAATATACTCACTGCATTTGCGACAAGTTCCTGGGGTATCAATAGCTGGCTGTGTAAGTCAGTGACGGAGCAAGATTTCCTAAAGAAAAGGAAACTCCCTAAAACAGGCTACAGCCTGAGGGGACCCCTGAGCTGAGATATTGGGGATTCAAGCCCCTTGGCCTATGCAGCTGTGAAAGGTTTCCTTGGAGATCAGGAGACCAAGGTCTCTCGGCCATGAGAGTTCTGATAAGAGACAACTTACTGACCATGAGGTATTTTAATTAACAGCCTTGTTTTAACTCTTTGCTTTGTACATTGTTGTAGCAACAAAAACTGAAGCTCTGACTGAGAAACAGATGTTCCCATGTTCCCATCTATTGCAATAATATGCAGCTCTTCATAGGATAGAAAAGGTTTGAGACTCCTTTTGCTACTAAATTCAAGTATATGCCCTGTAAGGAAGTCATGGCAACCAGTATACCCTGGAAAGATACAATTACAAAAAGGTAAAAGCTCTGAGAAAGAGAAAAACATCCTGATCATGTGAAACATAACTTGCAACATAACTTGCAATTGAGGTAATGGTCAGAAGCCCCTATAAAAGGGGCCAGGCTTTAATAATAAAGTGTGTGTGTGACGCTCCTGTGAACCTCTTTCCGGTGTCTCCCTCCTTCTTTCCCCTCGCCAATGCCGTCCCACCAGAGGGAACCCCTGGTCTTTGCGGGGGCTGGCTCCCCGCAAGAGATTGCTACCTAAACAAAAATTACTTCTTGTTATTGGAGAAGAATAGTTCTCCTGAAATAGATGATCATGCAGCCGCCTCCTTTCCTTCCCTGGTTATGCTTTGTCCTTGGAGGTGATGGGCCCCATCTTCTAGTCAGGTACAAACATCCAGGGCTCCCCGACATCATGGGGTCTTGTAAACCAGAGCCACAGACCTAGATTAAGTCAGGTACTGTACTGTCCTGGTTAGGGATGGGTGGAGGGAGGTGAGGGGATGCCAGGAGCGGTAGCTACATGGGTCCAGCAGAACCACCAATAGCCTGGGAAGTCTCTTGGTCTGTCTGGACTTCTGGGTCCCTGTGGAACATTCTAGGAGTGGTATTATTGACACTAATCTGCTTCCTCTTGATTGACTTGGAGATCTTCAGAATGATAAAGCAATAATACAAATAGACTGAGATTGCAACACATGTCATTTACTATCAAATTGGACAAGAGAAAACAGGTGCCAAACATGTACTTTCCTTTCTTTGTTGTGTAAACCTGTCACAGCAATTCTGTCATTTTTACCTCAATTAATAGGAGTCACCATTTTTTCCATGATTCTAGGAGCCATCCCACCACACACTCATATCTTCTCTTGAGTCCTTGCCAGGGTATTATTGCATCCTGTATGGTGGGAGAGTGCTAGCCTATTGGGAAACTCTCTTGTCTGCAAATGTATCTTCCATCCACCTTGGCTGGGAGCCCTCAGAATCGTGCCCCACGCATATTCCCCCAGTGGGCTAGTCTTGAAATTGGGCTAGCTCTCTTCCTTCCTTAGCAGTCCCAGCAGGTCCTTAGGAGAGTTATTTTGTGACTTAACCCCAGTTACTGACCTACTGGTTGGGATGGAAGATGGAGGAGATCGCAAGGAGAGTGCATAATGTCTGGCAGAGAAAAGTATGAGGGGTGTGTGTGTGTGTGTGTGTGTGTGTGTTTTCTAGCCCTTACTAGAGAGGAGTAAGGGGTCATTTGTGCAGGCTCAGAAGGTTCAGGGTAATCTGGAGATTCAAGATTCTTGGGGGGACATCAACACAGATGTCCCCATACCTTATGTCAGGACATTACTTGGCCACTTTTGGCATAGCAGGCCTACGACCTCAGCTACTCTTACAATTAAATCCTGGCCTTGGTCCTCACGTTTGAACCCTTTCCCTTCCAAATTTAAGAGATGAGAGTCTCTTTGTATGTTCCAGGCAGGCCCTCTGACCTTCACACTTAGCATTTATTTGCTGATTAATCAGTCTCAGCTTTTTGCTACTTTTTTCCCAGGCATCAGTGGAGCTTAACAGCAGTCAGCCAATTCCCAGTCCTTATATTACTATCTGCCTCTTCTCAAAAGCCTGATACCTTGCACCAGCCAGCACATGCCCTCCTGTTGGTATACAGTTTATCCCAGGTCATGGCTGGTGAAAGTCTTAACAATTGTACTGGGGCTGCTGGGCTATGTGTGTTCCACCTACCAGTGACAGCATTCTCATTGGCAGCCAGGAATCCGCTCCAAAGTCCCATCTCAGCGTCTGTGCTTGTGGATCCGTCCTGGTACCTCCTGTCATGTGCTGGGATCACCAGATGCTGACTCTGGGAATGTGCTGAGGGAGTGCTCTCAGGATCAACACCTGTGGAAGGAAGTGGAATTACACATAGGAAAAGGCTGAAATTCCAGGATCCGTGGGGAGCTCTGGTGTTGAGATGGCTCCTCAGAGAGACCAGATCTTTAGACCTCCCAGAATTAGAAGTCATTAGATGAGGGTTTCCCCAGAAAACAGTTACAACCTGAGGTGAAGTTTTCTTCTAATACAGCCAAAGACAGATGGATGAGTGCTATGTTTTGACAACTGGGGAAATAAATCCCCCATTCTGAAGACAGATCAGGGTAGCACATCACAGCATCCACCAAATACACAGCATCTCATTTAATCATTATAAAAGTATGCTGCAGTTTTTAAAACTATTGCCATGTTACTCATAAGGAAATTGAAGCACGGAAGTATTATACAGCAATTATCTCAAGGACACACAACTTTGGAGGCCACACCATCTCTGAAACAACTACCTAATTCTACTTAATTCACCTTTGTAACATGAAAGAAGGCATAGACAATACTTAAATGAATGAGCATGGTTGTGTCTCAATAAAACTTTATTTACTAAAACAGGTGGTGGGTGGGATTTGGCTTATGGGTTATAGTTTTTCTGGCTTAGGGGTGTAACTAGAACTACACCTTGAAGGATAAGTAAGCTTTTTATGGGCTAGTAAAGGAAAGACATTGCAGTAAGGGGGAAATGCATGGCATGGTTAGGCATGGCAAGTAGGTGTCCAGGCTGGCTCCAGCATAGGGCTCGGGAAGCCGGGGGTATGATGGGATGAGGTTGTAGTTTAAGATTATGGTCATTAGTGGGGATGGGAGGTGAGCACAATGACAGATGGAAATCTGCCCAGAACATTTCCCCACATCCTCTGCCTAATTTAACTCCACTGACCCTTCACAACTGAGCTCAATCAAGCAAGGTCCTTTTTCACAGTAAAGCCTCATGGACCCTCCCCCAGTCTCAGGCTGGATTGGGTGTCTACCTTGTTAATCCCATAGCCCCTTAGGGACCTTCATCATATAAAACCACACCTAATCATCTGCTCACATATATGTTTGTCTCACCATATCAGTGGTTTTCAATATCAGCTGTACATTTGGAAGGGGAGCTTGGGCACTCCCATACTTTAAAAGCTCTCCCATGATTCTCAACTGCAGCCAAGATGGAGAATTGCTGTACTATACTGTGAGCTCCCCCAGGACAAATATCTCCACTAACTTCTCTTTCATTTCTATCATATAGTAAGTAGGTGCTCAATAAATGGTGATGAATTAGGGAATGAATGGAGGCTCAGGAATGCCAGGGTAAAGAGTTTAGACTCAATATGTGGAGACAATTTTAGAAAATCGCTCAGCCAGATAAGACCGTTACCAGCAACAGCCTGTGTTATAAGGTGGTAAGTTTGGATGGCTCAGCACTACTCTCTTTCTCTCTCTCTCTCTCTCTCTCTCTCTCTCTCTCTCTCTCTCTCTCTCTCTCCCCACCCCTTTTAAACTCGTATTGTCCTATTCATCACTCAAAGTCCAGTTCATCAATTACTTTCTTTGGAAAGCCTTTCTTGACCACTTCCAGTAATTATTTTTGCCAATATATTATCACCGTGCCTGTCACCCTTCTATCATTGGCTATAACAGGAAGCATTGTAAATGGCTTCAGCAAGAGTCTCTTCTATTGTACTGTGGCTTCTTGAGGGAAGGGATCATGTGCTATTTATCATTGTGTCCTTTGGGTTAGGGCCAGTGCATATCTCAGCACAGGTGCTCAATAAATGAACAATGAAACAAAATGAGATTGCTACTGTGGATGAAAAAGGGGCCACATGCTAAACCCGACAAGCTCAGGAGAGGCTTGTACGGTGGACCCTAAAAACTCCGAGACTGAAAGTAACCACACAGGATGGTCTGAACATAAAATTCTTAAGTGAAAGCAAGTCATGGTGGGTTGTCACGTCCTAGGCGTGTAGCTTCCTTGACAAAGGTCAATCTTTACCATAAGTGACTTGTCCTTTTGGTAAAGGCCTATCGATTGTCCTTCTGCATCTAAGATAACTGCTTGTTGGAATGTCAGAGTAATCTCCTTTTTCAGACCCGTGAAGGCACAACCCACAGCACCAGATCATGAGACCACAGAACCCCTCATTTTTATCTTGTTCCCCGAATAACATCTCTATGTGCTGTAGTGTCAATCATTAACTATCCTGTACTCACCAATGTAAAAAAAAGCATGTCTGTCCATTTTTTTTTTTTTACCCAATCCCAGAGATTTCCCCACTTCACCTTCTCCCACCCTCTTAAGCTACCACCAATGGATTTCTTGTAATCTAAGCCCCCCTTACATCTCCTTCTTTTATTTTAATGTATAAAATAAGCTGTAAAACAGCCATTCTCTGGAGCATTATCTCAATCTGTTGAGGCTTTGCTTCCTGGCAACTGTCATCAGTTTGGTTCAAATAAACTCATAAAAATTCTCTACAGGTTTGAATGTTTCTTGCATCTAAACGACATTCTCCTAAGGATTCATTAACCAGAGTCTCTAGGTCATCATCTTCCCATGGCGCTGCTTTTTCCTCACATACTTGATGATGAGTGTTTTGTGTTTTACAAAGCTGATGTGACTGAAGTAATAGAACAAAAATGTATCAAAATCTTTGTATGAGAGCTGCCAACCAGTTCTAGAAAAACTCCAGAAATGGAGATGTCCATCATGGTCCTCTCTGCACCCTATGACTGTCCATTGGGGCTCCACTTAGGTGCTCTTGCCCCTACGAACATCTCATTCTCAAAAAAGCACTCCTCCCCCCTCCCTCTCTCTCAAACCTAAATCCCCTTCTTTATTTGGTGCATATCAACTGGGTGATAGGAGAAAAATAAGCTGTACTTAATTGTGCAAAAAATTCTGGATTGAGATTTAAGAAAAGCAATGTAGACTTGCGTCTGTCTCTAGCCAACGTGTCTTCAGCTCTGTAGGTTTCAGTTTTATCTTATGTGAGGCAAACGTGATAACCACTACATGATGGAAACACGGCTCAGTTTTATTTTATGTAAAGTTCTTAATCATCCTTTCTATAAATCAAGCACTAGGCCTCACCAAAAAATTATTCATTATTCAAATGAAAATTAGGTAGATTTAAACCTCCTGGGAGTATCTATTTAAAAAACATACAAACAAACAACCCTTCTTTATGTAAATAAGCCATTAAATGACACTGAAAGAGATTTATGTGCGATTTGCAACCCCCCACCCACCCCCTCCTGTTTTTGTTTGTGTTTTGCTTTGGCTTACTTGAACCTAACACCTTTATTCTCTCACTAGATGAATAAAAGAAAACTACTTGGCATTTTATTTCAGAAAGATGGTCACTTCCTAATGTGAATGCAGGATTAGAATAAGGACATTCTGTGTCTCTCTGCTATCAGAGTTTGCTGGTTAACTATCTTCTCTTAGTGCTTGCCTACTGCAGTGTGTTGCGGGGAGGTGCCAGGGGCCAGGGGAAATGTTTCTAGTGTCATCCAGCAGTTTTCAGCAGCCACAAGTCATCTACAGGGCAGGGATTCACAGCGGAGAAAATGCTCTAGCTCAAGGATCTGCCTTGCCCATCTTGATAGCATCAAGAGGCATGGCCCCAGGATGACAGAGCCTGAGGTCTTTAAATATTCAACTCATTCTGCTAACTCCCCTGCCCAGCTTTCATGCTTGCCAAGCAAACCTCAAATCAACATTAAGCTTCTCCTATAGATTTCATTAGCAGAGATGTCTGGGGGCCAGTTACATTTCTCATTCTTGGTTAAATACCCTAGTATTTTGGTTTTTGCATGGAGTCTGTTGTGAGCTGGGTGAGCACTGATCTGTGTTCTTATATCTGGGAAATTCTGGGACCCGAGCAGTATCACATCCGTGGAGCTATGAGACAGAAGAACAGAACATGGGATGTGAAAATACACTGGAGCAGATGCCATGAGCCCTGTGTGGGTGCCACCAGGGATTTTCCTTCAGTGACTCCCTGACTTCATCTCATGTGCCAACAAATCCTAACTTGGTCTAGAAGCAGAGGGGTGGTGATTAGTGCTACCTGTGCACTGTGGACACAGCTGGAGGATGCCCGAGGTTCTGGAGGCACAGTGTTCTGGAGAGAACAAGCTCAGAATGTGTCACAGCCAACATGCCAGGATGAGCGAAGCAGTCAGTGGAGACCCCAGCTGTGTCTGGTTTGTTCTCTGACTTACTCACGAAGAGAGGCTGCTGGCCTACTCTGTTGAAAGCATGCAGGGTTTTTAAAATCAAAACAAAGCTAAAATTGGAGTAATTTTATTTTATCTGTCATTGCCAGGCAAGGACATACCTCAGACACCCTATAAGAGAAGCTCCGGTGTGACCCCATCTGATCTGAGAAGTGATTTGTTTTGCTTTGGCTGTACTGTTGTTCACTATTTTATTTTTATTACCACATATTGCATTCTAAAAATAAGCTAGGTGCTAGGCAAAGAAACGGAATCAGACTCAAGCCCTACCTATATAAAGATGCTGGCTGCCAGTCTGTCTCACAGGACTCCTAAGAGGGTTTAGAGCTGCCTGGGAAACGGGTAAAGAATTCCTACAAGGAGCTGTCAAAATCCTGATGCAAAGAACTAATCCATTAAAATTATATCCATATTAAGTGCTTACTATGATACTATATATTTCAGCACTGAAAAGTGAATAATAGCATCTGTCTTCCATTGCTGTTGTGAAGATGGAATAAAAATGCCTAGCACATGGCAAGTGCTCAAAAATGTAGTAGTTTTAAAATTATCACTATTACAATTAGCGCAGCAATTGCCAATGGAAAGCAATTTTTGCCATCCAACACACTCCCACTGTGTCACATTCTACCATTTCAGTATTTGAACCCCTTATTTAAGAGAACACAGAATGGTGAATAAACACATTTGCCATTTTCCATTCACTTAGTTATAAAGATAGCTCTGTAAATACCAAGGATAAAATGGAGGTAACAGGCAGGTACAGAGGCAGCCATACAACTCTCGTCTATCTTACCTATTCATTTCTATGCCAGTTATGGTCATCTACTAATGTAAAATTATCTTCTATTTAAGTCCCTTCTCTTTGGGGATGCCGGTAACTGATAACAAAAATCCAGAAAGCCACCAAACAGGAAAATCTGGAAGTCTTTGGCTTAAGTGAAGCCAAGAAAAATAAATGATATAACTTAAATAGGGTTCAAAGTTTTCTCCAATCACTGGTTTACAGCCACACATGGGTATCAAAGTCCTCTCTAATAAATGGGTTACAGTCACACATCGATAAGAAAAAGCATGAACAGGCCCAAACTAAAAGATAAACAGATATATAAAAACTGAATAGGGAAAACCAAAGAACCCCCATTTGCAGGAAATTACTCCCAAGGTCATCAGGTGAGAGTGACAATATCTCGTTTTTGGGTAGAACACTAGTAGAGCTTACAAGGCCCTGTCTCATACACCATTTCATTTGATCCGCACAAAGACAGTGTAGGCAGATAACCTGAGAGAATGTCCAACGACTAGCCTGAAAGGAAAGAACCAACTAAACTGATAGACATATCGTAGATTCTCCCAGGAAAGGTTTATTTTCATACAGATTTTTGTTTTTCGTTTCAGAAGAGATTTCGTTTCCCATCTACTAATTTAAATTTAAAAATGGGTTTTGATTCAACCTGGTTCAAAGGCTTTTTTTTTTTAAAGGATATAATTTCTACTCCACTGCAACTTAAGCAACCCATTAAATATAACAAGTGCCATGCAGTTTTTAAAAGATCAGCCTAAGTCAGACATAAATAAATGGAAATTTAGGATACAACAGATTTTCTGATGATCTTGAACCTTGCAGGTGGCCAGTTGGAATTATTAGGGTGACAGAGAATTTTTTATCCTGGGATGTATACTAGAAATGACTGCTTTCCTTGAACTGATCTATCATAGGCTGGCAGTTTCCTCAATGAGAGACCCAAATACTCTCATTAAAAATCAGGCAGTTATAGGACAAACTTGAAATAGGGGACAAAAAACTAATCAGTTCCTCAATGTGCCTTCACAGTTCTTTGTAAACCTAATTTCTAAATTGTTCTAACTGGGCAAGCAGATGTGGTTAGGCCTAAGGTTGAGATGCCATTTGCCTATCACTACAGGTCATAACCACTACTCAACATCTGGCAAGTTTGTGTGTCACTGACGTTCATTAGACAGCCAGCATAGTGTCTGGAGTATAGCATATGCTCCACAAAGGTTTGTTGAATGGATGGATAGATGGATGAGCAAACTAGGCACTGAGGAGCCCAATAAAGGAAACATCACTTCTTTTAGCCAGGTTAACACAATCCAGTAAATCAGAGTCAGAATTCTCTAAAAGGCCCCTGCTTTCCATTAAAAACATTCCTGAACCTGCCCTATACTTTCCTAATTCATTAAAAAGCCTTATCCATTTTTTTTCTCCTTTAAGTAACTGTTGAGGACAGAACTTTGGGTAAAATGGGAACAAAGTTAGAAGTTTCTAGGGTCTAGGAAACAAAACAATACAGTTCATTCAATCTAAGAAGCTAGAGAAGCCTAAATGCTCTCAGTCTAAAACATTACTCACCCTGAAATATCTCTCTCATTTTCACCCCAAGTTACCCTACTGTTTGTGATTCTGCCATTAATTTGCTGGTAAATCTTGTTGTTGAATGTGTTGATAAACATCGATATCACTGTATCACAAATTTATTATTATGATAACAGTATGTCATATAATTGTTCTATTTTGTGATTCTAAGAATTTTCCTTTATGCATATAGAAATATTATTTTAAGAAGGAGTCCTTAGGCTTCTCCAGGGTGCCGAAAGGATTTATGGAACAAAAACCATTAGAAACCACTGCTTGAAAGGTAAGACCCTAATTTGCATCCCTCATTTCCACTCTCATCCCATTGGCAGAACTGAGTCACATGGTCACACCTCACTGCAAAGGAGATTGATAAATGTAGTCTTTTTCTAGGTCAATGTCCTAGTGATGAGTCCTTTGAGTCCTCTCTCTCAAATGACCCAGGATTGAAACATAAAGTATCAGACAGCACTAAAAATAGTTTACATTTGTTCTAAAGAAGACAATGACTATGTTATTATATTAGAGGTTAAAACCCTGCTCATCAGCAGTTTCCAAATAAGATTGATCATCAGAATCAGCTGAGAGCTTTAAAATATACATATTCTTGGCTCCCATTTCTGGAGATTCTGATTCAATGCGTCTGGGGAGAAATCCACATACCTAAATTATAAATTTTCTGCAGTGACTCTGGTGACCACCAGATCCAAGAAACACTGCCCTTGATTATTGTTCACTGAGTACTAATCTCCCTGAATGCAACAAGTCCCTCTTAGTGGATCATTTATACTCGTTACCTTGAATGATAACATTCATGAATAATAATTTGAAAATGTAGGGTTTCTTCCCTTTTTAAAATTTCAATCATCATCCTTCTCTCCCTCCCCTTACAGTTCTTCCCCCACGCCAGTGTTTTTTATCCATAATATATAGGGTACTCGAATGTTAAAATAAAGAAGATAACATCGTTTTCTTGCTTAATGATGGAGTGGCAGGTGGTCTACATAATAATTATGAAAAATAACCTGCAATGATATAGTTGTGTCTGTATGTGTATAAGACCTGTTTTTTTGTTAAAAAGGGAAAAGTTATATATGTGTGTGTTTGTGTGTATACTCACTAAGTGCAGGTGAGAAAATGGAGGCCCAGGCAGATGAATGCCCAGAGGTACATGGTTCTAGACTCAGGGGTCTGAGTCTAGAAGGGATGCTCTCAGGATCTCACTATTCCAATCCCATGCTTGTGGGACATGTAAAGTCAGGTCTGAAGGTCAGGCTAGAAACCTGGGCTCCAAATAGAAATGTCAGACTTATTAGCAAATATAAGTAAAGTCACGGGAGTGGATGAGGTCCACAGGACAATATTTGTAATAAAAGTATTTTCATTTACAATAAAAAGAAGACAGATCAGAGGACCTTCAACACATAAAGCATAGAGAAAAAAGAAGCAACTTGCAATCCTAAAGATTAAGTAGGAGAAGAACTGGCAAAGTGTGTTTTAGGCAAGTACACAGAAGAGAATGTTTCAAGGAGAAAGCTGCCAACAGAGTCCAAGACTGCTACAAATCAAGTCATAAAAGGGACTCAAGATGCTTGGGCTTTAGAAATGAGAAGGTAATTGATGATGTTGCCCAGACCAGTTTCAGTGATGTTGTGGGGTGTGCCAAGCTGCAGTGGGTTGAGGTGTGAGAAGAGAAGTGGAGATAGCAAGTGAATACAAGTCTTTCAGGAAGTTTGTCTTTGATGAGATTATATCCAAGGAAGACTTTTTCAGAGACACATAAGGGAAGAATAACAAAATGGTTGTCATAATCTTGTAATAACACAGAGTGTGGTTTGACACAACATACTGCATAATCTTAGCTGGTGCTTAGCATTTCTGAGCTTCTGTTCCCTCATCTTTATAATATGGAAAACAACATCAACCTTAAAAAGAGGTTGAAAAAAGTAAGTTAATAGATTTAAAATTCATTAGTCCATGGAGACTAAATGCTTAGCCAATGGGAAGTGACATTTTACTACTGTTATTCGTATATTATTTAAGAGAATACTGAAGTGCCTATGATTGAAGAAACTGAAGATGGGAAAGGGGGCTAGTTTGTGGGGTACAGTCCCTGAGAAGGCAGAGGAAGATGAGACCCAAAGCACAGGGAGAGGAATTAACTATAGAAAGGGGAATAGAGTCACTTTCTGCTTAGTGCCTTCTATTTTCTGAACGACACAAGTGTTGAGGTCATGTGTTAAGGGTCAGGTGGTGGAAGCATCGCCTTGATAAAAGCAGAAAGAACTTTAAATATCCACCATGGAAATCCCAAGGAGCTGCCTGGAGATGGCTGATAGACATGGTGGGCCTTATAATACACGTTAAGGAATTCGTAGCATGTCTTAGGGACAATGAGTTTACTCCCAATATTATGGGTATCAAATGGCTCATGTTAAAAATGCCATGTTTTGGGGCTGGCCGAATGGTGCATTGGTTAACAGTTGGCTTGGGATGCTAGCACTGAGCAGCAGGGCCCTGGTTCGGGTCTCACATATGAGGGCCAGTGATGCTGTGCCCTCTACAGTTAAGATGGTAAACAACAACTCAACCTAGAGCTGGGCTGCAGTGAGTTGCCTGCGACTCCATAGACTACAGTCCCTGATGCAGTGGGCTGCTTTGAACTACCGTGAATGGCTGGCAGCTAGAATGAGTGGCCGGCAGCCAGTGTGCGCTGCTGTGAGCAGCTGTCCAATGACTGGCAACTGACTGCCTCAGTTGGGAAGAGCGTGATGATCACAATACCAACATAGGCCTGTGAAGAGAAGTCCTCCACAACTGGACTAAAGAACAAAAGGAGAGCAACTTGTCTGCCCCTCTCCCCCAATTCCCCAATAAAATCTTAAAAAAATAAAAAATGCCATGTTTTATATTTACTGGATCACTTGATTTGTTTCTCACTTACAATGATATGGATTGATCAAAAACACCGAAAGTACCCACTGCTTCTAAACAGCCTCTGGAATCATTCTGTTGCATAAAGATGCCATTTTGCTTAGAGTTTTTAAAAGATGGCGCACATCTTTGAGAAAAATATTGCTGTTACTCATAATTATTGACATGACTCACACACCCTATTGATAAGTGTGCTTACAATACTCTTTAAATAGCACTGGCAAAGAGAGAGAAGCAGGCAAGCAGCATTTTAAAACATTAAGGTGTTGCTCTTGTGTATGAGATATACAAGGCTGAAGCTTGTCTTCAAACACAATGGATTCAATTTTGAGGGTCAGAACTAGAGGACGTCGTTCCACAGTAGACACAGAAATTTGTGACTCTTTTGGGTATTCTTTAAAATACCATGTAAAAACCTGTATCATAGCTGCAGAAAAGTGGAAAAACATTCTTCTTTCATAGTGGGAAAACATCCCACAATCTGTCACAAAAATACCACTAATTGGTTCTTTATGCTTAGTTTGATTGATAACATGTATATCTTTATCAATTCATCATTACCAAAATAAAATAACAACATTTGATGAGGAGTAATCAAATGGAGAACAATTTTTTTTTCAGATGACTTATTTGAACAAAAGGATATTTATTTTTCTCTTCCTTATTGTGAAAACAATACATGTTTGTTAAGTATAAAAAAACATAAAAAAGAATCAGCTATATCTCCATCATATCCCCAAATTATCACTGTTCACATTTTGTTGTATGTATTTGCAAAATTTTTTCTAAGCATTTATACATATCCATGTTTTTAACAAAAGAGATCATGCTACGTGTATTTTGAAACCTTTTTTGGATTTGATACTATACATTTATGAACCTCTTCAATGTTATTAAATAAGCTTCTGATATTTTTATTGGCTGTCTTCATCTGACATTTAGAATACCCATTCCTTATTACTAAACATTATTTCCTCCACTGACATTTTTTTCTTGTTAATGCTATGAATTACAATAGGATAAGCATCTTTATAGAGAATTCTTGGCATATAACATTTCTTTCATCTATACTCTAGATTAAAGGCTATGTTTACTTTTTAAATATTACATACATATTCACTGAATTATTAGGCAGTGGTCTAGGCTCAAAGAACACTCAGAGAAACAAATACAGTCCCTGCCCTCTAAAGGCTAGTGAAGAAAGAAAATAAACAGTCCTTTGTCACAGGTGGTTAAAATGACAGCCAGAAAGGATAGAGCAATTTACAATCCCACCTTCAGTATGAGAATGCCTATTTCCTTACATGCTCACCTGCCTTTAATACTAAACCCAAGGAGGAAAAAAAAATTGCCAGTTTGATGGGTGAAAATATTTCTCATGCTAATTTGCATTTCTTTGATTACTAGTGAAGCTGAATATATATATATATATATATATTCACATATTTGTACTGCTTTGACATAATTTGGGGAAAATGCTGCTTTAAAAATCTGTGCAATTGTTTTTTTTCTGCATCTCCCAGGGTTTCATTTTTCTTTTCATGAAATTTCTATAGCTCTTTAGAAATAGAGTTGAAATAATCAGTAATGTGATAAAAACTGATACTTTTGGTGTATGACTTTATAGAGATCATTTATCTTCATAGCACCATAAGGAAGAATGAAGGAGGGAGTTTTTATATGGTACATACAAATGTACATTATCCTAAATTGTAAAGGTATTTGATTATTCTAAAGAAAGGAGCGAGGAATCAATTTCCCGTCTCTCAATGCCTAAATTTACATTATTAATACCTTTCTCTTACATGTATATTTTCACTTCTCTTTATTCAGTCAATCAGTATTCTGTACAGTAGGAAGACCCCTAGAATTAGTTTGGCATAGTGGACCTTAATGATTGTTTATTGGCAACCATTGTCTCCCTTCTTTTGTGTTTGCAGAACTCAGTTTTGTTCCCTTTTCCACTCTTTAGGGAAGGTAAACCTAAACCCAACTTCGGACTACATACTAACCAATCATGTTTACTCCATTTCTTTGCCACAGTGATTCGTTTGGGTCCCAGTGGGTGACACATTTTTTGCCAATGAGTTGAGGGAGAAGTGTGCTGGACAACCTCTGAAAACAATTTCCTCACTTTTACAAAGATAAACACAGAAAGGGACCATTTCTCTTCATGTCAAACACTGGCATGGTGGCTTATGACACCTAAAATAGCGACTGCCACTTTGAAACCAAAGCCACTCTATTGAAGATAGATGAGCATGAAATACAGAAAGAATCTGCATTACTGATCACATCATTCACCCACTGAGTAAATCAACTCTACATAGGAGCCTTTGTTCATGTTTCTTATTGCTTAAGACATTTCCTGGAATTCTCTGTACTTGTCCAGAATATCCTGACTGAGATGCTTTGGTTTGAATTTACAATGTAACTTTAGGGCTATAACTTCACCACTCTGAGTTCAGTTTCTTCATTGGGAGAGAGAAAGAAAGAGTGGGAGTGAGAGGGACAGAGGGACAAAGGGAAAAAGTGTGGGGGGAGAGGGAGAGGGTGAAGGAGCATGAGAGGGAGAAGGAGAGGGAGAGAGAGAGATTGTCCTGTATATCTCAAATCATCACTTTATAAAAGCAAAGTCATTTTAACATTAAAGAATAGAAAAGACGTGCTCCCAGGGGAAAACAAATTGGAGTTTGAATTAAATAAAGTTTTTTTAAAAACCAGCATTCTATCCTTATTTTCCTCACTTATTTGTGGAGTTTAAAATTCCTCCAGACTCTGGTTGGAAAATCATTTGATGAGACAAGTCATATATTCATAAACGAAGTAATGCTATGGATAAATTTTTGGTCCCATATAATTTAAGAGTTCTGAAAAATCAGAGATCATGGAAGACAAAAAGGCTGGGGACCCTTCGTAGAGGGGTGGGGATTAGCCATGTGATGAGTAAGAGATACATTCTGAAAAGAAGGTGGTAAACTGCAAAAACAGAAGCCCACCGCCATGAACAATTATGGTGAATGAACAGGCATGGGGGAGCACTCCAGCCTGACTAGTACGGAGATTTCACTTAGAGTGATGGATCCTAAAATTAGGGCTCATGGACCTTGAGGTCTTTGTGTTTTCAAAGGTAATTTTTACATTTAATGTCTTTATTTAGGGGCACTTTAAAACATTTGTGTAAACATATGCAGACCATCAGGGTGGCCACTTAAACCTAGCCACTGCGAGGGTCCCATTTTGGTATTCATTTTTATGATCTGGTTTATGTAAAAACTTCTGGTTCGCTAAACAATAATGGTTTTTCATAATGAGGGCTATTCTGCTATTTACTTGTTGTTTCCTTTTTTAGCACACAGCTGGACTATAGCTTTACTTGCATTGGGATGTGGCCAGGTGACTGCGTTCTGGCCAATAGAATGTGACAGAAATTATGTGTGGCATTTCCAGGTCTGCCCCATACAAGCACGCCCCCCTCTCCCCCCTCTCCCCTCGCAGCACATCCAGTCCTTGTTCTCTTTCCCCATCTGCCCACTGAGCAGAAAGGCCATTGAGGACTAAAGGCAGGTGGGGTCATAGAATGGAGGGAGACCTGGTCCCTGAAAGACTGTATGGAAAGATGCTGGACCAGACTGCGACATGAGTGAGAAGTGAACTTTTACTGGGGCTAGCCACTGAAAACTCAAATTACCTGTTATAACAGCTAATGCTCTCCTTAACTTGGAAACAAAGCTTTGAAAAGGGAGAAGCAGACAGAAAATGAACAGATCATGTAACATAGCAGTAGTTTAGACTTGCTGAATGTAAGCGAATCCGCTTTCTGGTACCATCAGTATCAGTCTGCAATAGTACAAAAATAGTTTTGTAAGGCAGTTAACACATGATGAGGAAATTTTAGCTTCACATTCCATTGATAATTCACTTAGATACTCTTTAATGTAGATTTCCAAAATGGCAGACCACTAACCTTGTCTTTAAGTGAATAAGATTATTTACAGAATTATGAATGACTCCATTAAAATTGGCATCTGATCATTTCTCACTGCCTTGAAATTATTAATAACATCCTGAATATTACATGTATATGAACACCTCATTGCCATAGACTCTGATTATAGTAGTGATTAGTAGATACCTTTTGATATGTTGAAAATTAATCTGGGCAATTCAGTTTCAGCAAAACAGCACCTTCCGTCATGTTACTTCTGCCACAAGAACATACTAACACAAGTAGCCTGGGTCCCAGAATAAGAAGACACATGGAGAGAGTCTGAACCACTGCTAAACTGCAGACAATGTGCAATGTGAGCCAGAAACAACAATTTTTAAACTTTATTGCTATAGCAGTTAAGATTTGGAGATCATTTATTACCATAGCAAAGCTGGTTAACTTAAAATAAAAAAATGTATAAAAAAACCCTGTTATAGAATAAAAGAAACTTAAGAAATGTAACCATTAAGGACATGTTGTGGGCCACGATTAGCTTTCAATTCAAACAATTCCAGGTATAAAATGTCAGTTTGGGGATAAGTGAAATAATTTGGATAATGTTTGTGTATAATGTAACATTAAGGAATTGTTCATTTTGTTCAATGTGAAAGTGATCCTATATGCATATGTATCTCAGTTAAAAATGTAGAATAATATCGAATGTCAACTATAATTCATATATATAGCCAAAAAAAGTATACACATTTTAAGAGAGGAAAAAAACTATTAAAAGTGTAATACTCAATATATACTACTAAGAAAAGATGAATACAAGTCATGTTTAACTTCTGCAATTACAAGAGGTGCTCAAAATGGTTACCATCAGCGTCCAGACACTTCTGATTGCAGCGAACTACTGCTTGAGTAATGTTGACCAAAGTGTCCACTTGTATACATCTTTTTGGCACCCCTGGTATTATATATATATATGGTAGCTATTACATATATATATATATATATATATATATTAGCACACAGCTAATAGCATATATATATATATATATATATATATATAGTCATGGAATGTAAAGTATAGCAGAGGAAATATAGTCAATGGTATAGTAACAGCTATATATGATGTCAGAGGGGTAGTAGATGGGGGGTTATCACCTTGTGAGCAGTGTAAATGTCTAATTATTATGTTGTTTTATACACCTGAAACTAATAATAAAAAAATAAAAATAAAATAATAGTTGAAATAAAAAGAATAAAAAAAATAAATTTGTTGTTTTTCTCATTTGCTTCATATTTAATTTGTAATTGTAGGTGGACTTCATGCTTGCATAACAAATATGGGGATTACTGGAGAATCAATGGACTAGGTCAACCCTAAAATCTCCCTCCATCCTAAAATGATAGCACTATAAACTGAGCAATAGGAACAAAGAGTCTGCAATCAAGTCCATACCAGCTCCAGCCCAGGCTCTGTTGCTTACTAGCTGTGTGGTTCTGGGCCAGCCATTTAAACTCCTGGAACACTGTAACTGAACTGAAAAGCTAGGATGATAATTATTGCCTCTTAAGATTATGCTGTTGGTATACCACTGGCACATGGTGAATAGTAGCTATTACTACCATCTGTGGAGGTCAACTCATTTTCATTGCCCCGCATTTTCTAGCAGTTCAGCCTGATGGAGTTATGCTTTACATTTATACAAGTTTCTGATTTTGTTAAAATTCATATATTTAAGATCAATGACTTACTTAAGAAAATTGACTACATTTTTAAAATTTGGAGTCGGCTTTAGCTCAAGTGGTTACTTCGTCTGAACATTTTTAAAATTTGTAGTATTATTTTAAGTATAAATTAGTGAGTCTAACAATCAATAATGTATAGCTTTTGCATATTAAAGGAGATTAAGGTAAATCTTGACTTGCAGATATTTTGGATCAAATTAATTCTATTTTCTAGATGCAAATTAAAAAAAAATGTTTTCTAGTACATTAAATAAGCCCAAGTTTATAAATCATATGGACTGAGAAGCCTGTGTTCACAAAGTCCTTTGTTTTGTGGGATGCTTGAGTAGGTTCCATTGAATTGAATTCTAGTAATGCACCGATAATGGGCCAACTCATTCCCTCTTAATCTGGGTTCACATTGTAACCTGTGCACCACAGAAGAGAAATGCGAGCTGTGAATGAACTTTCATTGGACTGAAACTACTCAGAGACTTTCAGACACAGGTACTTGTCTTAGCTGGAACAGGCAATAATTTAAAGATGTTTTACAGACAGAGATATCAAGGAGGCACTGAAAAATAAGGATGTACAAAAACAAAAAAAAAGGAATAAACCATCCCACCATCCCCTAGAGTGGTGTGGAACCCCAGGAGTTCTTACCCATCTGGAACATTCAGTTTATATTCTGAGGACACAAGCCACTCTTTCTCGACTAGAAAAATAATCACGTATAATTTCTCAAGGACAGCAACAAGCATCCCAATGCTTAGTCCTCTTAGGAGCTCACAGTGAAAAACCACTGGCATCAGTAAAAGGCCTCCCTTCAGAAAAAGGTTATTACGGAGTAGCAGGGAAGCACTTTCCATTAGAGTGTGCAGAGCCATTAGAATGCACTGGACTGGCTTCCTGAGGGCATTAGGACTTGTCCTGGCAAAGACAAGTGAAAGTCGTGTTGTGCCAAGATCACTTTTGGCCACTATGGAAACCATCTCTCAGGGTTGGCTTTCAGCTTCATGCATTTCACTCCAGGGGGGGACCCTAGGCCAAACAACAGGAGGGTTTTTGTATTATTTTAAATTCATCAAATTGCAAGCAGCTTTAACCAGAGTCTCAAGTATTACCAGATTAATTGGTCAGGCAGGGAGTGGCACAGGTGTAATTAGCAGGGCTTTGCAGTGAGAGGTGCATCAGTCTAAATCCCAGTTCAGTTGCTACAAAGCTCAGTGATCTTGGGTAAATGACTTAACCCTTCACTCAGCTTCCCTTTCCTCTCCCATAAAATGTAGATAAAAATACCTATGTGGTTATTTTTCTGGGGGTTAAATACTATAACAAAGAGCTGAGACATGGCCGATACTCATTAATTATTCATTTCTCTCCTCCCATTCTTTCTCCTCCAACCCTTTCTCCACTCTCTTTCTCCTTTCCTCCCATCCCCCACCTCTTTCTTTCTCCGTATAAACTTAGTATATTTAGGTCAATTTATTGATCAGTTGTTGGGCACTTACCATGTACTAGGAACTCTGCTATGTGTGGGAGCTAAACAGTGTAAGGTCTAGTCAGGGAGGTTTTTATGTAAAATAATGTATATATACCATCATGATATTCTAGTGTTATAACTTAATGGGCAAATTTAAACTGGGCAATGATTTCTTGACTAAAGGCTCACCAGTGGGACCTTAGTTTCTATCTTTAAGAGCTAAGCTTCCTCTTCCTTCTTAAGAGTAAGAAGGGGTCTTTGCTTCTCTTAAGGTTTGCTTGTCAAAATCTAGGCTCAGTGATGCAAACATCTAGATTGTCTGAGAAGGAAACGGATAAAGGAGCAGCCCAACTCTGGGAAAAGCTGGATCCCCACAGACTGTAAGAAGAGAGGGTGTGGTTCCACCAGTGTTGAGGACCTGCTTTCTGCTTGAACGCAGCACCCCAAAGGTAGATGCCTCCTTACCAAGTCCCACATTCTGGCAAGCCACAGCCATGTCCCAGGGGATGAGTAGGACAGAAAGAAGAGCTGTCGGCCTCTGAATGAACCAGGGACATCATAGAAACCACCACTATGGCCTTGTCCCCCACTGTAGATTGGGCAAGTTAGGAGTTTTCATATCCACAGGAAAGAGAAGCAGATCGAAGGAACTAAAGAATAAATGATATTATATGTCATAACAATGCTGCTTGGGACAGACTCTGTGGGAAGGACAATATAAAACTAATTTGATTTAGAAAAATTAGGAAGTCTGACATCATGCACCCGAAGTTTATGGAACAGCTCAAGCCCTTCTCAGGTACCCATTCTCCATTGCATTATATGCGACACTGACAGCACGATCAAAGTATCAAATTGAAACTTATGGGATTGCCATTCACCAGTTTCCCACAGTTCAATTTAATACTATGGTTGCTCAGAGAAGGGCATGATCAAGGCAGAAGTGGAAAGCCAGTGTTTCGTGTTTGGCCTACAAAACAAAAATTTAAACTCTGTGCAAAATGGACATTTTTTATAAATTTTGAAAAATTAAAACTCTACATGTATAACATTGGGGAGATTTCACATGAAGTACTGCTTTCTGGCTTGTCTAGAACAGTAAGAATATTTGGAAACGCAGGGCCCACATTCCATCATGGCAGCACTTTGCTGAAGCTGCGTAGTGAATGCCCCACTCAGCAAGTCCTCCAGCTTGCTGCAGGCACCACAGCTCCGTATTGCCTCGGTGACACGGACGCCAGCCATCAGGAGCACGTTTCTCCAGAGATGTGAGCCACCTCTCTCATTCGTCTGATAGCTACAGACACTTGCATCTGTGGCTCCTGGTGCTGTCAAGAAAAGTTCATAAAAGGGAGATAACCAGGCTGACAAAGTGAAGGAGCAGCTCCAGAAGGAAGAAATGCCATTGCAGAAGCATGGATGGGTTAGGGTGCCTTTGATGTCTATGGGAAGCTGGGGTGCATCACAAAAGGTTGCTGAGGGTGGGGAGATAGGATGAGGCAAGACTGTGAAGGGCATTGCTTGCGATGCTGAGGAGTTTAGACGCGAGACATGATGGGGATCATCTGAAAGTTTTAAGTAGAAAAACAAAACTATCATGTCTGGGACTTGAAAAATCACCGGTTGGCAGTGAGGCAGATGGATTATGGCAGAAAGTCTGGAGGCAGGGAGGCTCTGGACAGCTGGGCTTTTTTTTTTCATTTAAATAATACACAGGCCAGATATTCTGCCCACTTCTACGCAATGAAAGACTCTTAAAAATGAGGGCATGGTGGATTATTTTATTCCAATGACCAAAGTTGTTGCAAGTGAGGAAATGGAGCTAATATAAAAACTGGGTCTGGGAATGGTGGAAAGGATGTGGCAGACACTGTTGGTTAGCAACCCAACAGACATTCTCTCCTTTCTTGCTACCAATTTTGTTTGGGCTACAAGGTGCTCACCCTCATCAGATGAATCAAGACTGGCTTCAGTCAATTAAGATAATCTCTTACAGTGATTGGTCTAATGGGGGGGGGCTTCTGGGTAACGAATCATAAGAAGACAGCTGAGGTCTTCTTGGAAAGATTTTCCTTATAGAGTCTTTTATTCTCCAGAGTCCTTTGTTCTTGCTTTGGTCATTGCCATATGAAAACATGATTCTTAGAAAAGCTGCAGCCACTTTGTGCTTGTGAGAGAAAAGCCAGAATTGCACAGATATTCATTTACTGGGCACTTGCCACTGCCACGTGTTCTAAGCTCTGGGGATACACCAGTAAAAAAAACAGACAATCTTACATTGGACATTTGTCCAGAGTATATTGTGGAGCGGAAGATATTAGTGTCATTGTTGTTTAAGACACTGTAAATTAAATATTCTGTTACTTGCAGCCCAAAGCATTCTAACAGATACAAACATTTTATCATTACTAACATTAAAAGGTTAATGAAAGGGCCAGCCGAGTGGCGAGACGGTTAAGCACTGGCTTGGGAAGCCAGTGGCCCCGGTTCGGTCCCACATATGATGGCCAGTGACACTGCCATCAAAAAATAAAAAAGAAAAAACAGTTAATGGAGTGTCTAAGCTGACCATAAGCAGGCTTCCCCAAATCCCCAGCCTCAGAGATTTATTTGCATGCATCACCCTGCATGCAATTTATCCCCTTCCTCCACCCCAAACTTACACACACACACACACACACACACACACACACACACACACACACACACAGCCTGGAGGTCTTTCATGCATGGTCATCTGGAACAGAGGGAAAAGTAAGTGATGTGAAAGAGGATAAAAAAGTGTCTGTTATTCACTCCAACTTTCAGGGTCTCCCTATAGAGAAGCAGGGTTTACAAATGAAAGTTACAGCACTGTGATAGGAAACTTACAAGACACACTGCATACACAATAGCATTTGGTGTCAAATTGCTACCTAGAGAGAAAAGCATGTCCCCAATCTCTGCACAGAACAGGGTGGCACCTGGCAGGAATCTCAGGGCAGCTGTGGAGCAAGGACGCCAGGAGGCAGCACTCCCACTGAGGATCCCAGCCACAGTGGTTGGGCTGAAAAACTGCAGTACAATGGCTAGTCGCAATGGACTTACTTCAGTGATGATACATTAGAATGTGTGTGGATTTACTCCTGGGCTTAAGTGAGACACTCGAGAAACTGCCAAAATACTGGAGACAAGCTGATGTCCTAACACACGACAGGAAGCACTGTGAGAAAGCTAAATTCAAGCCTTATCAATGTCCCAGTGATCTGATGAGTTGGGGTCATTCAGGTTATATTGCAATATTAAAATTAAGGAAAATGACTGTGGCTTCTCTTTCCTTCTTTTTCCAATTTGCAGACAGCTTTTCTTTGTTCCTTAACTTAAAACTACCCCCTCCCAAATGTATTAATTTATCAAATTTTAGATCTTGAGTATTCCAATGGAATTTAATCTTTTCCTAGGAAAGGAATAAACAAGTTTTTCATTATAAAGTATAGGCCATGGGAAATTTAGTTAAGGAGGATGCTATAGGAAACATTAGAAGTTTCTTTGGGGTGAGAGGCTCTTAAAGTTAGCTGCGTCAAAGGCTGCTTTGAGAATCTAAGGATGCCCTGGGATTCTCTGCAGATAAAGCCTGTTGGCATCAGTACATCTGAAGCTCATTCATTCCCCTCAATATCAGATGCAGTAGATCCTAAGTTAAATGCTCTTGCATCAGTTCTCTGGCTTCTAGCAGCAGTTCCCTGTTGGTGTTAGTGTGACGCTGATGAAACAAAATTCATGAATTTGGCTTACAAGTTAATCAGTTAGCATTCCATGAGTCCCCGTGCATCCCTAAGCCTCACCAGCATCCAGCTAGTGTAAATGGATTCAGTGCTAACAAATCATCTCTTCAAATAGGTGTCCTTGCTGACACGAATAATAGTTTCATATTCCATGGTGTCCAACTGAGATCCTTTTTCCAACACAACTGATGTCCTTTTTCCAACACAACTGATGGCCATCATATGGAAGGGTCATCAAGAGTCACTGATACTTTATAGTCATAGATGAGTCCTAATGATAGCTACCTAAACAAAAGGCACTTCATCAAGTAGTTTAGAAATGTTATCCCATTTCGTACTTACAGGAGCTGTATGAGATTATAAAATATAACTCCTGTTTTACAGATGAGAAAACTAAGGTTAAGTGTCACAGAGGTAATAAGTGGCAAAACACATTACCCACTGTTATGATCTGAATGTTTGTGTCTGCTCTAGATTCATGTATTGAAGTCCAAACCCCCAGATGGCATTGGGATGTAGCACCTTTGGAAAGTAATTAGGTTTCGATGAAGTCATGAGGGTGGAGCCCCAATGATGGGACTAGTGCCCTTAGAAGATAAAGGGATGTCAGAGCTTCCTCCTTCCACCATGTGGGGGTACAACAAGAAGGTGGCCGTCTGTAAGCCAGGAAGAGGGCCCTCACCAAAACCTGACCATGCTGCTGCCCTGATCTCAGACTTCCCAACCTGCAGAACTGGGAGAAATGAATGTCTGTTGTTTAAGACACACAGGCTATGGTATTTTGTTATGGCAGCTCGAGCTGCCAGTAAGACACCAAGGATGGCTGAGCCTGTGTTTTTCACCTCTATGCTTGTATTCCAACTAATATAAACATTATACTTTGTAATTTTCATCCAGGTTGCAACCCCAAATTAAACAGGCTAATAAAAACACAACATAAATACTCCTAAATCTCCTGAAATGATTTCTGTGAAATAAACTTGCATTTGAAAGACAACAAAATGTACTGACATTGAAAGGAGAAAAGGATGTCTTTCCACTTAATTATTAAAAATCCCCCCATCTATATCCTGTCCACATGATTCTCAACTAATAACAGCCTATTTCACTCAGTGTCAGCAAGGAATACAAAATGCTGTAATCCACATGTGTGTGATTTGTTGCACATGCCCACAAACTATAATTAGCAGATATCTTCTTCAAACATCAAGTCAAATATTTTTGAGTTTTTTTTCTTGCTTACAGAAAATTCAGGAGCAAACAGCTTTGAAAAACTTTTTTAAAAAGGTTGGATGAGGGAGGCAAGAAAAACAAATCCCATTCTATCTCATATCACGATTTGACATTGAATTTATCATCACATTTGCTAATTCTTTTGAAATCATGCCTGAAATAGGTAGACTTGAAGCAAAGAACATACCCATCATAATACAAACATTAAAGAAAACACATCAAAAAAGATGACTTCAAGGGAGGAGCTACATAAGAAGAGAACTAAAAGAGGACTCATTAGATTTAAAGATATGAATATTATTGTTGAATCATTTCATCAATTGATGACTGCAGAAGCACGACTGCCATGAGTTAGAAAATCATAGCACCTCCAGTCAATGAAGTGTTCTGCAGTGTTTAAACAGACTGAAGTGCATTTATAAGCACCAAGTTAGAAATATGTCTATGAGAAAAGCAAGTCTCCAAACAACATGAATAGCATAATTTCATATTTGCAATAGTAAAAATATAGATGTCTAAAAAATGTATGTAGGTATAGATATAAATAGGCTTATTGGGGCCGGCCGAGTGGCGCATTGGTTAAGAGCTGGTTTTGGGATGACAGAGGCCCGGGTTTGGATCCCACATATGAGGGTCAGTGACACTGCCCTCTACAGCTAACAACAGCTCCACCTGGAGCTGGGCTGTGGGAGCCCCGGCGACGGTGTAGGCTGCAGCCCCTGCTACAGTGGGCTGCCATAGGCTACAGTGAGTGGCCGGCAGCCAGCGTGAGTGGCTGGCAGCCAGCGTGAGCTGCCAATAGCCGCGGTGAGCGACATCCAGAGGCCAGCGACCGATCTGCCTCACCTGAGAAGAGCTCAATGACGATACCAACATGGGCCAGTGAAGCAACGTCCTCCGCAACTAGACTGAAGAATAAAAAGACAGCAACCTGTCTGTTCCCCTTCTTCAATTCCCCAACGCTGTTCCCCTCCCCCAATTCCCCAATAAAATCTTTAAAAAATAAATAAATAAATAAATAGGCTTATTGGTACATTTGTAAATAAATGTATGATAGAATGGTCAATAAAATAACAATATAAGCACATTATTTATAAACAACTAAAAGAATTGAACATACTTATTACCAAAGGACAAGGGACTGCTCTTATTCTTATAAGGCTCTTAGTACTACTTGATTTTTCTAGCCAATGCTCGTATATTACTTAGATATTAAAAATTTTCCTAGAGTATGTCCAATTTTCGCATGTGCCCTATGTTTCTTCTTACTTTCATGTTATGCTTCCAATAAGAAGTGTCTGTGCATGCTATCTCCCTCCTCATTTCCCATTCATTCCTTAATCTATAACAAACAGGTTTCTACTCTCCCCAAGACTCCTCAGGAACTGCTTTTGCTAAGGCCATCCATCACTCGTGCCCTTTTAATTCCTCAATCCAGTGGGCACTTCTCAGTCATCGTTTTACTTGAAACTCTTCAGTATCTGACACTTGCCTTCCTTGTTTCTGTGCTTCCTTTGTGTGATCGTGTCTGACTCTTCTCTGATTGCTTCCTCTAAGGCTCCATTTCTTCTCATTGTCCCTTAAAAATCAGCATCCCCAGAGACCTGTGCTCTGCATTTTTCTCGTTCTCCCTGGGCATGTATTCGTGTATTGTATAAATGCTGATTCTATTGCCAGGCTATCCCCCTATACTCCTGACCTACATACACAAGAGTCTACAGGATTTCTCCACCTGAATATCCAATAGAAACATCCAATGCAGTAACTCTAAAGCCAAATTTATACCATCTGCCCTCAAATCTACTCTTTCTCCTGATTTCCATATCTTTCTTGGTTAATGGCACCAATATATTCCCAGTCATATAAACCAGAAACTCGCTTCTCCATATACCCCGAACTCCATATACTCCATACAGCCCAAACTTACATCAGTCAAATCCCACCTTCTCCCCTAAATATCTTGATTCTTCCAACCCTTTCCTTGTCACCTCCCTGCCATCTTCCCATTCCAAGCAGAGGACTACGAGGGTTTGGGGGCTTAGGTAAATGTGCATCAACCCAAGAGTCTAGGGAAATGAACCATATCATATTTCTGAGAGAAAAGAAGGTCCAGATACTAGGAAAGCAAGTATAAATGCCAAAATCAAAGATAAGAAGTCATGGAACCCAAAGTTCAGAAAGAGGGAAACAAAATAAGAGGGAAATCACATTTGGAATGAAGATTCCAGGTAGGCAGGAAGTGAAGCTAGGTCTTAATTAAATGATAGGTAAGAGGAAGAGAAGGAGCACCCTGAGCAAGTGTTGGGGATGCTGAGCCTCTCTTTAAGGATGGACGGATGCATGGTATATATTCATGGTATAAAGATAACTTATGGGGAGCTAAACACTAGAGAAGAGAGTCTTCTCATGTCTCTCTTTTCCATCCTCTCACCCACTGCTTTAATTCAACTCCTTTTGGACTTCTGAAATAACACCCTTACCAGCACCACTTCTTGTCTCATGCCATCTCACACACTGCCACCAAAGTGTCCTTTGATATATACAAATCTGACTATTTCCAAGAACAAAATTCCTTAATGCTGATATTTCAGTTATCTATTTCCTCAGTGATTTAAAACAATGACTTTTTTTTTTTAAATCACAGTTTTTCAATGTGAGCTGTGCATGGGGAGGTAGGTAGTTCTGTTTGTTCTTGCCTAGGGTCACTCTTGTAGCTGCAGTAACTCACAGCTCAAATGGGGATGGAAATCCAAGATGGCTTTACTCGTAGGTCTGGTGCCTCAGCTGATATGGCTGGAAAAGCTGGGACCTGCCTGGGCATCTCTCTGTCTATATGGTCATTCCAAGGAGAACCAGATTTCTTTACCTGGTGGATTAGGATTTTAAAAGGGGGCATTCCAAGCTTCCTGTCAACATGGCAGAGTAGGTAAATGCTGTGCTCACCTCCTTCCATGACCACATCAAAATTAGAACTAAATCATAGAACAATTACTCTGGAGAACCATCTAAAGACTAGCTGAACAGAACTCCTATAACTAAGAATATAAACAAGAAGCTACATCAAAACTGATAGAGCGGCAGACATGCAAAACAGGGTGGTCTCACACCCATGTGTGGAGGCTGAGAATAGGGAGGAATACATTGGCTGCAGAAGTCTCCCCTAAGGAGCAAGGGGTCCTAGACCCACATCAGGCTCCCCGGCCCAGAACACCAATGCTGGGAAGAGGGGGATCCACAACATTTGGCTGTGAAAAGTACCCAGGATTCTGCCACACTGGATGAGACAGAGGGCTATTGAACACACAAGCATCCTCTTAAAGGACCCACACATAGACCCACTTGCTCACAAACACTCACCCTAAGCTCCAGTGAAGGGACAGTGCTCAAAAGATGCCAGGGACATATAAGAGCAAACTGATTTGTGTCACTTCATAGGTTAATTTTACCAAATATTAAAAGAAGATTTAAAGTCTATTCTTCTCAAACTATTCCAAAAACTTCAAGAAGGGAAAAGCCTCCCAGGTTATTTTATGAGGCCAGCATTACCTTGATTCCATAACCAGACAAAGACAAAAGAAAAGATTATAGGCCAGTAACCCTGATGAACATAGATGCAAAAATCCTCAACAAAATATCAGCAAACCAAATTCAGCAATACATTAAAAAGATCATACATCATGATCAAGTGGGATTCATTCCTGGGATGCAAGGTTGGTTCAATATTCATAAATCAATTAATGTGGTACACCATATAAACAAAATGAATAAAAATCATATGATTATATCAATAGATGCAAAATAAAGCATTTGACAAAATCCAGCATCCATTTATGACAAAAACTCTCAGCAAAGTGGGAATAGAGGAAACATACCTCAACATAATAAAGGTTATATAAGACAAACTCACAGCTAACATCATACTCAATTGTGAAAAGCTAAAAGTATTTTCCTTAAGATCAGAAAAAAGACAATGTTGTACATTTTCACCACTTTTATTCAACGTATTGGAACTATGAATTTATACCATCTGCCCTCAAATCTACTCTTTCTCCTACACATTGAGAACCACAACGTTAAACCAAAGATTAGCAAAATTTTCAGGGCCAAATAGTAAATATTTTAGGTTCTGTGGGCCATATGGTCTTTGTCACAACTACTCAACTTTGCTATTCATTATAGCAAGAAATCAGCTATAGACGATACATAAATGAATGAGTATGGCTGTGTTCCAGTACAGGTTTATGGATACTAAAATTCGAATTTCATGCAGTTTTCTTGTGTCATGTGTTATTCTTTTAATTTTTTTCAAGCACTTAAAATATTAAAATATTCTTATTCTTAGCTTGCAGGCTAGATTTAGCCTTTGGGCCATAGTTTTCTGACCTCAACCCTAGAATATAAGCTTTTTGTGTTGTATTCTTAATATTTAATAAGTTCTAAATAAGTATTTGTTAAGTGAGTGAATTAATGAATGAATAAGTGAAAATAAGAATAGACTGAATTCATTGTTTCACATAATATATTCATTTTATTTTAAAAAATGGTGCCTTATCTTTTTCCTTTGGACAAATCTTTAATGTCTCTAGGTCTGATGCCTCATCAGCAAAATAAAGTGTTAGGATCAGTGAGCACCTTTCAAACTATGTTCTATTAACTGTACAGGTTCTCATATATGTATCAAGATGCAATAATATAAAGATGCAGCTAAGTGGGGAGCAGATAAAGTTGGTGGGAATCAGGGATCCCTATACTTACATCAACTAAAACAGCTTCACTATTATGTCTTTTATATATTTGGCTCCAAAAAAGGAGTTTATTCAAAGGAAGAGGTTTTTTTTTTTAAATTGTTATTATTTTATTTTGGAACTACTAGCTGGAGTAACTGATGTAATTAGAGAAGAGAATGAAATAAGAGAAACAAAAATTAAAAAGGAAGTGTCTGCGTTATCATTTGCAGCAAATATGATTGCTGGAAAACTTAGAAAAATGCACTGAAAAACTATTACAAACAAAAGCAGAAATCAGTAAAATGAGTAAGACTATTTTTTACTACATTTAGAAATAATCAATTATAGATAGATAGATAGATAGATAGATAGATAGATAGATAACCTCCATGGATAAACTGAACAATAAAAGTGCAACACCCATGTGAAGAAAACTTTAAAATCCTACTTCAGATCAAAGGTTCAACATCACAAAGACATTACTTCTATTAAATAATCCATAAATGTCAACAGGACTCTTTTTCTGCACTAAACAAGAAGAGTTTAGATTTTATTGGAAAAAAAATAAGCACACAAAAATAGCTAGGGAAATTCTGAAAAAGACAAATAATTAAGGCAAATTAATGCTTATATTGTATATGAAAAACAGTGTAAATCTATAAGTAATTAAAACAGTTTGGTAGTGGTGCCTGAATAGACAAATCAATGGAACAGAATAAAAAGCCCAGAAATAGGCTGAGATACATATGGGAGTTGAGAATATGATAAAGTTGGCATTTAAATTCAGTGTGGAAAAGATAGGTTATTCAATAAATAATGATGTAGTACATTACAACTGGTTAACCATCTGGCAAAAAGTAAAATTGGATTCCTTCCTTATTTCTTACAAGAAAAATAATTTCTGACAGAAAAGAATTAAACCTAAAACATGAAATTGAAAACGTACTAGAAGAAAATATGGGTGAATGTTTTTATAAAAGTAGAGTAGGCAAGACCTTTCTAAGCAAGAAACAAAACCTGGAAGGTATTAAAGAGCCTACTGACATATTTAAAACATGCAAATCAAACAGTTCAGCATGAAAAAAAATACCATACACGAAGTTAAAAGTAACAAATCAGGGCGAAATGCTTGTAGCACATTAGACAGAAAAGAAGTTAATTTCCTTAATATAGAAAGAGATCGAATCAATAAGAGAAAAACTCACATTCCAGTGGAAAAATGATCAAATAACATGAAGAGAGTCCACAAAACAAAGAATGCAAATAGCTTTTTAAATGAATGAAAGATAATTGCACATAAAATGGTGCAGCTATATGTTCACTTACAAGAGGTGAGAGGGCAGATTTTACAGTACACTGTATAGGTACAAATGTTAGGAAATAGGCATCACACACATCTTTTGAGGAAGCATTGAAATAAACTCTTTGGAGGCTATTTAATAATAGCTATCAAAATTTAGACCTAGCAATTTCTTTTCAAGGAATATATTCTACAGATCTGTTTATACATATGTGCAAATTTAGAATGATAGATATTGTAGCATATTCATAAGAGAAAAAGACTGAAAGTGGAATTTTAGTTATGGTATATCACTTTAATGGGAAACTTGGCAGCCATTAAAAAAACAAACACAAAACCAAGATAAATCTATTGGGTTGTCAGAAAAGTCATGACATATTTTTTCTGTTTTTCGCAAAACTGTGTCATGACTTTTCCGACAACCCAATATATTGACAAATATGGAATTATCTCCTAAATATATTTTATATAGAAAATTTAAAAAGAAAAAAGGGACAATGAAATGCAATTTGTGGACTTCTAGTTTAAAAAAAAAAGAAGCAGGGGTGTATGTATGTGCACATATATGCTGTATATTTATATAGAATGTTTCATGAAGGCTACACAAGAAACTGGCAACAATGGTTGCCTATAAAGAGATTGGCTGAAAACAATAATTTGTTCCCCATTATGTATTCTCCATTTATTCCTTAGTAATAGAATCCCAGATTTTAGCAAACCTGATGGCCAACTGGAATAAAGATGACATTTCCTAGCTTCCTTTCCACATAGGTGTGTCTCAGTTCTGGCCAACATTGAGTCCTTTAAGAGGGGGCTGTGATCTCACTCCCACTTCTTCAGGCAACCAGACTGTGGACCTGCTTCCTGGAACCCAAGGCACCTATTTGGAGCATGGGGCGAAAGCCTCATTTTGACAATAGCAAAGCAAGATAAGGGAGTCAGGTTCCTGATAATGGCAGCTTCATCATACCAACCCTGGACTGCTTGCATCACCACTATGTCTTCATGGCAGATAAATAAATTTTTATCTTTAGATCATTGGCATGTCGGGGTGTGTGTCATTCATAGCTGAAGCCAACCCTAACTGATTCAGAAAGGGGGACTAGGTGATTGGGGAGCAGGGGGAGGGGCTAGGCTCATATTACTGAGTCCATTTTACAGTTTAGGAACATGCCAGAGTAGGAACAGTACCATGAAAAATCTGTATAAAGGAGTCTATTTTCTCTTTTTTTGAGCACCTCTAAATTTTCAAGGGCTGTTGGGGCATCTTCATCCCTTAAGATGATCATAGTTTCAGGATATTTTATTCACTCAAAAGCCTAAAAGCCCACATGCTAGACCAAATGAATTCTCACTGAGTATTGTGCCTGTGAGAATCTATGAAAAAAAAGGTGTGTGGTGGTGGTGGTGGTGGTGGTGGTGGTGGTGTGTGTGTGTGTAAGAGAAAGCGCAGTGCACAAAGGAGAGAATTCATTTTAGCACACCTCAATCTCAGTTGGATTCTTCCTAATTATAGATATTCTAAGGCTGAGGCTTTTTGTACCGTCGTAAATTAAGTTGTTTGTTACTGGATCCATTCTTAGCTGGAGTCTTTCCAGTGCCCTGCTAGGAGAAGCAGCCATCTTATTTAATTTAGGATGTGCTGGCAACACTACAAACATCAACAAGAACCCAGGAACATTCTCAAACAGAAGGCATGATGCATTGCAGCCAATGTCAATAATCTCTTTGCTTTCAATTTTGATTTATGGATATTGTTTTTAGGAGAGTCAAAGGAAAGAAAGTAAATTTGGGAACACCGACCACGGTGCTGAGGAAAATGATGCTGATGGGGCTCAGGGCTGGCCGCCCCCAAATATACCACTTCAGCATATTGATTATTTTAAATTAAAGTTGCTTGAGAAACAGCCAGTGCAGAAAGGACACTGTGACAATGCTTTGTCTCCCTGACAACAGAAAATACATCTCCCATATGAAAGGTGCTCTCCCTGCACCACGAGGTAAAGACACATCCTTATGGCTAAGACAGGGAATTCAGGGCCAAGAGGACTATCTAAATAAAACTATATAAGTAAAACTCTGTTTACATTCTTTACTAATTAAGCACCCAAACATACATTTCTTTGTCTTGTCAATTCTTCACTAATTTATGGTTTGTCTGAAAAGTATAAAAGTTGCCTCTTTTGGTCATTTCCTTAGGTCCCATATCTATAAGACTTCTGTATGGTGTGATTTAATAAATTTCTGTTAGTTTTTCCTTTGTTAATCTGTCTTTTATTATAGGGCATTTCAGCCAAGGACTCAGAAGGGTAGAGGAAAATTATTTTTTCTCCTCTATATCATGAAATGATATATTTTCATGCCACTTCAACATAGAGAGTATCTTTGTGATCAAGGTGATTGTGGGGCAAATCCCACGATGTCAGCCTAATGATGATATCAATGATTTTTCAGCCTACCTGTTACTCTCAAAGGGAAGAAAAAACACCTATTTTCTGATACGCATTAAGAAAATATTAATACTATCTCTATATGCTATTATAGCATGAAGTCCAGGATATATTGTTGTATTATCTGTTTACTGCCGTATAACATACCACCTCAAAACACAGTTACTGTACTTATAGCAATGATTAATTATTTCTCATAATTCTGTGGGGCAGGGAGTCGAGTAGGGCTCAGCTGGGTCATTCTTTTGTGTTCTGTAGGTTTTGAGTCAACTGTATTCATCCATAACTGGGCTGGGCTCCAAGGTCCACATAAATAATCATTATATATGTATATATTTAATTATATTTATTAAAGCAATGAAAAGGTAAACCATTTTTTAAATGGCTAGTTATAAGAGGAGGAAAGAAACATGGTAGAGAAAACAGGAAGAAAAGATTTCTCTAAATATATCTTGTTTTGTAGGTTTGGCTTTAGGACTATCTAAATATTGTAACTAAAAATAAAAACAAAATTAAATAATAAAAGCAACCTCTGAATTTAGAAGTAGCAGGAAACAAATGAACCTAACTATATATTTAGCTGGTAGAATGATCAGAGAGAGAGAGGGACATTATAACAAAGGATTTTAAAACACAATAATTGTCTGTTCCTAAGAGTATACATTAGAATTATATTCTGAGGGGCCAGCCAAGTGGCGCGGTGGTTAAGCGCTGGCTTGGGAAGCCAGCGGCCCTGGTTTGGGTCCCACATATGAGGGCCAGTGACACTGCCCTCAAAAAACAAACAAACAAACAAAAGAAATATATTCTGAGGACAAAAAGACCTGCAAAAAACAAACAAACAAACAACAAACAAACAAACAAACAAACAAAAATCATTATTTTCAGTAATCAGGTTGGAGGCATAGTATTAGAAATATTTTCTGAGATGGCTGTGTGTATTATACAGAAAAAATAAAATGACTACTTAGACTGGTACCATAGAGAACTGAAACTTTGTGTGTCATTGCTAGGAAGTCATAACTTGGAATTGAAATTGTAAGTATAAACTCATGATGCATTTTATCTGAATGGCAACAAAAAACGTATTCTGTAACTCTAACCACTGAAAAGGCAAGAAACAATGACCAATCAGGTAGCATTGAGCACTCCTAGTGTATGATCTCTAAATATCATTTCCCTCTTAAAGTAAACAAGGCTCTTTACAAAAATGATTAATTCTGGGTCTAGGGCAGAAATGTAAAAGATATGCTGAAATACCTTATTATTCAAAAAAATCGAGGAAACTATTAAAGACCACCAAGGTGGGTCAAAAATATTCAGGAGTTAACCTAATAAAGTTTCACTGGGGCCAACCAAGTGGCGCATTGGTTAAGAGCTGGTTTTGGGATGCCAGCGGCCCCCGTTCGGATCCCACATATGAGGGCCAGTGACACTGCCCTCTACAGCTAACATCAGCTCCACCTGAAGCTGGGCTGTGCGAGCCCCGGCAACGGTGTGGGCTGCAGCCCCTGCTGCAGTGGGCTGCTATGGGCTGGCAGCCAGTGTGAGCGGCTGGCAGCCAGTGTGAGCGGCTGGCAGCCAGTGTGAGCGGCTGGCAGCCAGTGTGAGAGGGCTGGCAGCCAGTGTGAGCTGCCAAGAGCCACTGTGAGCGACCATCCAGAGGCCCATGACCGATCTGCCTCATCCGGGAAGAGCGCAATGACGATACCAACATGGGACAGTGAAACAACGTCCTCCACAACTAGACTGAAGAACAAAAAGACAGCAACTTGTCTGTTCCTCTTGCCCGATTCCCCAAGCTGTTCCCCTCCCCCAATTCCCCAATAAAATCTTTAAAAAAAAAAAGTTTCACTGGGCTAAAATAGAAGACTTGAGCATTAATAATGATAATAATTTCAATAGATTGAAATTTCATACTAAAAATAAACTACCTTTGGAAGATGCAAAGGAAACATCTTTTTTTTAAGATCTGATAAATAAAGGGGGGAAAAAAATCAAGCCTTTTCTGACCTTCCTATCCAGTCTGTATTATAGAATCAACAATAGTTGATGAAAGGAAGTTTCTATTTATAGAAGTATTCCAAAGAGTGAACAAAAAGGAATGATAGAGTGTCACCATTTTGTAAACTCTAATGGACATCACAAAAAGAGAGACACAGAGGTGTTATTTTCCTCCTGAGAGAATAACATACCTAGGAAGTAGTGTTGGGAAAAAAAAAAAAATCTAACCTGAAACACATCAAGCCTCTAAATATAACTGCCAATTTCTGGGAAATACAGCAAATCGGAATGTTTTAAACTATACCATGTGGATGCAATCCACAAAATCCAGACTATAGGGAACTATAAAATGAACACCATACAAAATTTCACGAAAAACAGAGATATGTAGGATAATCCTACAAATTAAAAGAGACTTTGAGGATTTACCAAACAATGGCAAACTATGGACCTTATTTGATTGTGATTAAAAAAAATTGTAAAAACAAGTTTTTTAAAAATAGGGCTGTCAGTCCAATGTGAACATGGTAATGATTGTGGGTATGTTGAAAAAGAGAGTTCTCATTTCTGAAGATACATATTGAAATATTTATAGAGGAAAATATATGATATTCAGAATAATTTTTCAAAATGATCTTAATGAGGGGAGAGTTGAAGGAATATACATAAAATGCGCTTGACCATGTAGTAACAGTTTTTGAAGCCAAGTGTTAAATACATTAGGTTCATTACACTATTTTCTCTTTTCATTATATTTGAAATTTCCTAAAATTAAAAAGAATTTAACACCAAGATTTGTTAAGGAGTCAGATGAAACCTAACTGGTAGAATCACAGAATTATATAAGCTCCTCCTCTTTTTACTGTCATCTTTTCCCTAAATAATACAACCAGCTTTTTGGTGGGCAGGTTTTATGCATCTCGGTGTACTCTGGTCTTAGCACAGTGACTCAATAAACGTTTATCAAATAGTAATAACCAGTGTTAGCATCAGTAGCACTCTGTCACTCTGGTCAAATTTGTTTAGTCACCTACATGTTTCAAAAACTTTGGATTTTGTTCATAATTGTTAGCAATACAGTCATGCACCAGTGAGGGACCACGTATAAGACAGTGGCCTCATGAGATTATAATGGAGCCGAAAATTTCCTATCACCTAGTGATGTCAGAGCTGTGGTAAGGTCATAGGGAAAGCAGCAATGCAGTCGGCTAGAAGTGCCTGGGGGCACTCACTTGAACCCTGATGAATTCCCCGCAGATATCTCTCCTTTCTAAACCAATGTTAAAACTGGACAGACTCTTGTGGAAGATTACAAGGCACTGTTCAGTAATAACCAGTAGGAAACTTGGAAGAAAAGAAGAATTTATTACAGGCTGTGAAGAGTACAAGGAACACCAGGGAGCATACAGTGAGGTCTGGGGAGAATGGAGGAGAGGAAGAGAGAATGAAAATGGGCCTGGGGTCTTGCTTTTATTGGGGTTGAAAGTGGGTGTCAAGGCTCACTCTTTATTGGTGAATTTAAAACATAAGAGCAAGAATTTAAAGCACAGGAAGAGGGAAACAAACAAACAAACAAACAAGTAGCCCAAATGGTCAGTTAACGGAATCAATCAATATCTCTAAAACAAAGAAGCCTCAGTTAGGGGAGGTGGCTCTTCATCCAGTTTTGTGGCTGGCAATGTGTTTATCTGAGATAGCGGTCTTAGAAGGGGCTGCCTCTTTAAAGTGGATGTCTCCACAATCAAAACTTGTCAGGCACTTACGTGACAGAAAGAAAAGCCAACTGTCAGGCTTACACTATAATTACTCATGTGTTTGTGGTGATGCTGATGTAAACAAGCCTGCCTCCCAGGCTTATAAAAGTATAGCACATACAATTACAGCAGTTCCTATCAGTGCACCCTCTGATGTTCACACAATGACAAAGTTCCTAACGAGGCATGTCTCAGAACCTCTCCCCATCCCTCTCTCCATCATGAAGCAGAGCGGGACTGTAAAATAGCCCTTAGCAATTTTCCTGTGAGACTGGGTACCCTCCACATTGTCACACCATCTAGGCATTCCTGCACCAACTCCCTGTGTAACCTTCGTATCAAACCTCAGCCATTGACAGGCTTTTTTGCTCAAGGGTCCTTCCCCAAAATACCTCCCAGAAATAACTGAAACCTTGGCGTTTTTGCTGCAGTTTTGAGGCTTCAGCCAAATACTAAGCTTCTGAAAGTTTCGCTCCTAACGCACTGAATTTGAGCTCTGCCGCTTTACAGGGTTAGTGGGAGGTAAGAGGAAACCCAGCCAGAACCTAAGGAAAAACATTATATGGGAAACAGAACCTAAGTGTAAAATGATAGGCTATGTATGTGTTTCTAGAGTTTTAAAAAGAAACCCCAATGTCACTATTAAAACCTGGGAATGTTGATCAAAATTCCTTCGTATACTTTGATGGGCATGTGCAATGGGACGCTGACAATCTAAATTTAGAAGAAGAAAATTCACTTACGGGAGGAATGATATGAATTTCCATCCACCTGAAGGTAAATCTTATTCACATAAAACAGTTTACAGTGGATCAAACAGATGTTATGAAAGTATTCACCCCTATTCCTGAAAGAGCCTGACAGCAGCAACAGCTGGGATGACAGGATGCAGACAGCAGGCCATTACTGAGCATTTAACTCATCTGGTGCCTCTGAGATATCAAAAACACTAGAAACCAAGCATTGTGGGAAATATCTTGGCTTCCTCTTTCCAAGATACTTTTGGCCCCTGAATTGGTGTTCTTGTAGAAGACATCTGCTTGTAGGTGATGACTGAGAAAATGGAATAAGTATGTAGCATAAATCTGCCCCCGATTCCCTACTCTGCCAGCCATTACTAGTACACGTGGGTGTTCATTTGGTAGCTGTCCCAGATTACAGAAAGGCAGAGATGGTTTTCAGCTAAAAATGGTGACTCGAGGATACATTTAACTACCCTTTATTCTATCCAAGCTAACTATTGAAATAACCTGTAGATATTACAAACAGGAAACATCTTATAGTAATGCCGGCCATTAAGAAAGGAAGGAATGTTTGCTACATGTCATAATTATAAGACCATGAAGAAAAAGCCTATCACCCCAGGTTTCTTTGAAGTTTGGAAATTAAATTTAAAAAGACCTGAGCAAAATCTGACTATAACCTTCATTGCACTAGCAACGGCTGGAAGTAATGATAGATCATTGGTGACCTTGTAAGGGACACTTATAAATCAGTTCCCACCTTGGGAAGTGCACTGCATGCCAGAGACACATGGAGCAGTGATCTTGGGGTCCTCCCCAATATCTTACACTGAGTATGAACTGCCATGCTAGGAGCAGAGCAGAGAGGCCTTCATAGCTCTCTCCAAATGAAGGCAGCGTTGCCAGAAACAAAAATGGGACTGCTGCCTTGCCGAAACTCAAGCTTGGTTGGCCTGACACTTCAAATCCATATAATCTATAAAAGAAATGAAACCACCAATACTGGACAAACCCTGACCTCCCTCATTAATTTAGGAAATAACTGAAAATGAGAAGAGAGAGTATAAATCAAAAAGGTTCCAATCTAAGTAATCAGATTAAATATTTCTATATGAAGTTTTGGAAGTGCTCTGATTAGTTGAAGAGGATTTTGTTTATTGATACCAAAACAAGCTGTAATTAAAAAGGAGAAAATCTGAAATCAGAAAAGAAGATTGAGAAAATAGAAAACCTTATTGTCAAGTTTCAAACCAATCAATAAATTAGAATCTAAGCCCCAAGCAATCCTTCCAGAACTTGGGAAAAAGCTATAAAGAAATAAAAAGGGTAAAGAAAAAAAAAAAAGATAACAGCTGTGGAGAATAAATCCAGGAGATCCAATGTATGTGTAATAAAACCAATAGATTCAGTTTAAAAGAAATAATATGAATTTCTTTATGTGACATTAATATATTGGAGAAATTAAATATTTGATAAATTAACCCAGGGGCTAGATTGTTTAAAAAACCAATCATACAAACAAACTAACTGAAAGACTAAACAAGAAAATACTTTGTAAAGTAAAAACATATAAAATTACCAATCAGATTTGCAAGATTTACCATAGATTTGACAGAGATTTAATTTATTTTAAAATCCTTAGTATACATCTGGTGATATATTTGAAATTTATAGAGGAACATATAAATTATAAACATATATAAAAGTAAACATAAATTATTAAAATTGATTCAAGCGGGAAAAGTTTGAGTATTCGATTTTTACAAAAGGAATTTAAAAACAAGTAAAGCAATTTGTCTAAAATTACATCTTATAAGAGGCAAAGCACGAATCTGAAACTTCACAGCATCTAAAAAGATAAGGAAAGTGTCTCAATTTATTTTAAGAACTTTCATAATGTTGATAGCAAACCTGACCAAAATAGTAAACACACACACATACACCCAGACACACACACATATACCATGTAGATTAATTTCACTTAATATAAATGTCAAAAGCAGAAATAAAACACCAGAAAATCAAAAGCATACTAAAATAAAGTATTATACTACAACAATTTTATTTCAGCAATGCAAGTTTATTCACTCAGAAAATGTATAGTATTATATCAATATATCAAAGGAATACATCCATGATAATTTAGATAGACTTGATATATCTATCAAAGGCATTTGATATAAATCAATGACATTATCTGATTAAAACTCTAAACTAAGACTAAGACATTTTCTCAATATGATTAATACTTTTTTTTCCCCTCAAAAAAGCAGTCAGGAACATAGTTAAGTAAAGCCTAGATGTGTTTCCACTGAAGTTTGGAATATTTAATACTATTCTTAATGTTCTTACTAAAGGAATAAGACGAAAGAAATAAGTACAAAAGGGATCACATTTTTACAACTATTAAGCTGGCACAGTTTAATCCTACCCACTCCCACTGTAAATCATGTTTCTCACAGCTTTGAGAGACTTACAATTTCAGGGCAGAAAACAGTTGCTAAATAAGTTTTGCTAAATTCTTGTGCTCCCCATTTAACATGTCAAGAATTCATTCCTATGAATGAGTCTAGAATCCCTCCCATAGAGACGATAGTAATGTTCACTATTATACAATAGTTTAACCATGGATCTTAAACAGGTAATGGATCGTATAATCCAAGGCAAGTAAAAGTGCACATATTTTTTTCTGCTTGGGGTGAGGCTGGAAGATGCAAAAGAGAGTGAGAAGGGAGGGTGATGTGGTCAAATGGTGACTCCAGAGTTCGCTCTCCAAACTTTGTCATTTAAAGGGACAGAGTGACATGCACTGAGGCAATCATGAAGCTTGAGGAGCTTGTTCCCTATCCCCATGGGGAATGCTAAGAGGAAGCCACGCACAAGTCTCCATGCCAGCATCTGGCTGTCCGGTAAAACTGATACAGACAGACAGAGCTTCTCCCTTCTTTTACCAAATCTAAGTCAACTGTAAGACATAATAAAGAAAGATGCTACAAACCATGCTATGCTTTGTAAGATCCAGTCCAACTTCAGAGATGGTATCATGTGGAAAAAACGCATCAGTTAGAATCAATAAAATATGACAGAACAAAACTGTCATATCAGGTCACGCCTTAACCTTAGCAGCTCTGTCCCTATATGCATTTGGCATATAATAGGTGTTCAATAAATGCTGAAGAAAAAGGGAGAGAGGGAGGCCTGACTTATCTAGCATCTGAATGTAGTCCTCACAACCATACGTAACCTTCTTCGCTTTCATTCTTTTAAATTCAAAATTTTAGTTCATATTCTCAAGCTTTTCTGCTCTTAACTAGCTCAGACAACCACAATTTTTTCCTTCAGAGGATTTCAGCTTGCCCCATTGTCTTAAATCACCTGAGATCCTTTATCTATTTCCCTTCCTTCCAATTTGGCCCTTTCTCCTGTACAAAGCATGCCTCAGTGCCATTTTTGTCCACACTGTTCTAGGGGCCAATTGTGAAAGGTAAAAAACAGAAGACAAACTGATGACCAGGAAGGCATCTAAGAGTAGACTACACTTGAGCTGAGGTTCGAAGCATTATAGGAATATACTAGTCAGCAAAGTAAGACAGGTAGAGGCACAGCAGTCTCTCAAATGAACCCAGCATGCCATGTCAATGACTCAAAATGCTTCAGACGATATCTAAGCTTCTGATTGCTCAAAAATATAGCTTTTCATAATTTTACATTATAACTTGGTTTCCCGGGCATGAATGCACAATGTGTTTTCTTCTCACAGCTGGGCTATTATTAGGCAAGTTTTCTGAAGGCAAGGCCCAGGTGATTGAAAGGCGTATATTTAACAGGTGATTGTCTAGCTATGTAGAGCAGCAGCTGTCTTGACCCACTAGACCTGGAAATAGTCCCACTCTTGGAAATGCCTTAGTATGTTCTTCCATCTGCCTTGGTAGCTTCTCCTCCTTGGTCTCTTTAATTTGCAACATCTCCTCTTCCAGATTACTGTCCTAGCCCTGTTGTCTTCTTTCTGTTTTATTTTTTAATTTTGAAATATTAAATACATGTAACATTTTTGTAAGGTATGAAGCATAATAGTAAAATCACGCATTCAGGACAAGGACTAGGGTGGGACAAATGAGGCATTTGTTTTGAGTGCAAAATTTAAGAGGAGTGAATAAACAAAATATGACAATTTTAGATAAACACAGGATCTGACCCTGTACTTTTACAACACTGCCGCACCCTAATCCCAGCCTCCTGGTTCCAATATAATTTTGTTTAGAAAAACAGGTAGCCGGAGTGCAGTGATTTGCCAATTTGATTTCTTACTATAGCATTAAAATATAATTTATCTTAATTATGGAGTTTTGGGCATCCCTTAAATTTGCACCTGAGGCTGGTGCCTCTGCTTAGTTGCAGCCCTGACCAGTGTCCATTTATGAAATGGACATTGTTCATTTTTGCTAGTTGGTAAATTTTATAAAATTAAAATGTAAACTTTATAAAACTTGAATGTATTCTTCTCAGCCATGGCTTTCTCTTTATTTCATATTGAGTCTCAAGGAGTCCTCCATGCTTATGTGAGAAGCTGTAGTTCATTCATGTTCATGGTTATCCAGCCTTCTTCTATCATATGACTGAATCTTTATGTGTCCGTTTTCCTACTGATAGGTGTGTGGGTTATGTCCAGTTACTTGTCATTACACACCTTGCTTCTGTGAACCTACTTGTGTCTGCTTTCCATAGTTTAAGGCATTTTCTAGGCCCTAGAGTCTACTGTTGGGAAGAGAATGGCTGAGTTACAGGATACAGGCAATTAAAATTTACTAGATAACGCCATATTGTGATCCAAAATGCTTGCAACAATATCCACTATCACCAGCAAGAGTTTCTGTTGCTCCTCAGGCCCAAAAGCATGCAACTTTTTACAATTTTTTAATTTTTGCTAATCTAGTGGGTGTAAAGTGATATCCCATTGATATTTTCATTTGTAGTTCCATGATTAATAATGAGATTAAATGTTTTTTTATACTTATTGAGTATTCATATTTCCTCTTTAAAATTTCTGCTCATGTATTTTGCCCAATTTTATATTAGAATATAATCTAATAAATATAACATAGGTACAATAATATACAGACATAATAGTATATATATGTGTATTTTGTCTTTTTCTTAATTTTTTTCAGAAATTCATTATATATTCTGAATATCAATCTTTTGTTGAATGTATTCCAATGTCTTCTCTAGGTTTTCAGCTTCTTTTTATATTTTACTTTCTTTATAATATCTTTTCACTTACAAAAAATTCTTCATTTCTTTGTAGTCAGATTTATCATATTTAGCTTTTTTGATTAGTGCTTTTGTTTCTTGCTTAAGAAATAATTTCTTCCTCTGCTGTCATAATTTTCTATATTTTTTTCAAATAGTGTTAAGGCATTGGTTTTCATGTGTAAGTAGGGCTGTAATACACCTGTAATTGATGTTTGGATATCATGTGAGGCAGGGAACTGATTTCAGTTCTTTCAGTGTGGATAGCCTATTTCTCCAGGAACATTTCCCAAAGATTCATTTTTTTCCCCACTGATCTGCAATGCCACATCTTTCATATATCAAGTTTCAATGTATGTGTAGGTTAATTTCTGTTTCATTGGTCAGTTTGTTTATCTTTGTGCCAGTGCCACATGATCTTATTTACTATAATTTTCAAATAAATGTTGCTGTATCTAGCTGGTCACATCTCCTCAACTAGTTTTCTTTAAAGAATATCCTGGCTATTTGTCCCTTTTAGGACCAATTCATCAGGTTCCATTGAAAAACTTTTGGGGGATATAACTGGTATGCATTCAATCAATTTGGCAAGGATTAACTCATTAAATATTTGTGTTCATTAATCTGTACATGGTACATTTCCTCCACTTATTTGGTTCTTTACTGTAGATACTGGGTTGAATGGCCCTCCAAAGATATGACTGTGTTGTAATCCCTAAAACCTGTGAATGTGACCTTATTTGGAAAAAAGGTCTCTGCAGATGTAATTAAGGATCTCAAGACGCTATCTCCCTGAATGATCCAGGTGGGCCTTAAGTCTAATGGCAAGAGTCATAAGGCCCAGAGGGGAAGACACAGACATAGAGGAGAAGGCCATATGAAGGTGGAGGTGGAAACAGGGGCTTATACAGACACAGCCAAGGAACACCTGAAGCCACCATAATGATCCTGCCTAGCTTTGTTATATTTATTCACAAATTCCTTACTTTTTATTGTTATTATACATGACATCTTTTAGAGTTTATAGTTGTTAATGGTTTTGCTGATGATATTCAGGAAGGCAGTTAATTTTTGGATACTGATGTTGTTTCCAGAAACTTCGTTAAAATCTTTTTAACATGTTTAACAAAATAAACATGTCAACATTTTATTACAATCTTGTGTGCACACAAGAAAAAAATGCTATTTATAGGTCAGTTAAAAATATTTATTCCTGGGCCGGCTGAGTGGCACATTGGTTAAGAACTGGTTTTGGGGGCCGGCCGAGTGGCGCATTGGTTAAGCGCTGGTTTTGGGATGCCAGCGGCCCCGGTTCGGATCCCACATGAGGGCCAATGACACTGCCCTCTACAGCTAACAACAGCTCCACCTGGAGCTGGGCTGTGCGAGCCCCGGTGATGGTGTGGGCTGCAGCCCCTGCTGCAGTGGGCTGCCATAGGCTACAGTGAGTGGCCCACAGCCAGCGTGAGCTGCCAATAGCCGCGGTGAGCGACATCCAGAGGCCAGCGACCTATCTGCCTCATCCGGGAAGAGCGCAATGACGATACCAACAGTGAAGCAACATCCTCTGCAACTAGACTGAAGAACAAAAGGAGAGCAACTTGTCTGTTCCCCTTCCCCGATTCCCCAATGCTGTTCCCCTCCACCAAGTCCCCAATAAAATCTTTAAAAAAAAAAAAAAAAAGAACTGGTTTTGGGATACCAGCAGCCCCGGTTCAGATCCCACATATGAGGGCCAGTGAAACTGCCCTCTACAGCTAACAACAGCTCCACCTGGAGCTGGGCTGTGTGAGCCCCGGCGACGGTGTAGGCTGCAGCCTCTGCTGCAGTGGGCTGCCATAGGCTACAGTGAGTGGCCGGCAGCCAGTGTGAGCTGCCGATAGCCATGGTAAGCGACCGTCCAGAGGCCGGCGACCGATCTGCCTCATCCTGGAAGAGCGCAATGACGATACCAACATGGGCCAGTGAAGCAACGTCCTCCACAACTAGACTGAAGAACAAAAAGAGAGCAACTTCTCTGTTCCACTCCCCCAATTCCCCAATAAAATCTTAAAAATAAATAAATAAATAAATAAATAAATAAATAAATAAAATGCCATAAACTCACTATTTAAAAAAAAAAAAATTTATTCCTTCCAGGCTCAGACCTCAAGCTAAACATAATTTGGAAGGAGAATTAGTCCAGATATCTGGGTGTCTGAGCACGTGGCTAACCATAAGACTGCGAAGGTATTTCAAAGGCTGAAAATGAGTGATTATTTGTAAATACATTAAATTGAGAAAATAACGTAAAAAACAATATTTATTCCTAGTAGGAAAATTTTCTTGAAAAAGAGAATGGATTAAATACGGAAAGAAAGAACAGTCTAACTGTTGAAGGTGACTAGATTCTTGACTGGCAGTGAGTTCATAGTCAATTGCATGTGTCACTATTACCCAGAACAAGTCTTTATTCCATCAAAATTCATTAGAAACTGGCACAAGGATTTATTAGAAATGGTAATTTTTCCCAAAAGGTGGGTGTGAATTAGAGGATTGTCCCAGACCACTTTTTCTTTCATGCAGATATTCCAACTTCTACGCTCCATCATCTCCACTTTTCAACTTGCAGCCCTATTTTTAGAGCATGATAATAAATCTAATCATGCTTTTCCTTATCACTGGCAAAAACTACATTGTTCTTGGATAAAAGCCAAACTCCTTAAGTAGCCCATAAAGCCATACAGGGTGTGACCCTCATCATTCTTACACTAGGGTTACCACCACACTGCTTTTCTCTTAGCTTTTGAGAACCAAAGTATTCCCTTGCCTCATCAAGTACTTCTTCTACCTGAAATCCTCTTTCCCTACCTCTCTCCTGGCCAACTCGTCCTCATCCATCCTTCACAGCTCAGCTTAAAGTCACTTCCTCAGAGCCTTCCCTGATCTCTCAATACATATAATAAACTGGAACCTTCCTTCCCCTTCCTGTTTCTTTTGACTCCCAGTATCTCTCCCTGCCAGCACTCATCAATTTATTAAATTTTTAAATTTATTTTTAAATTTATATTCACTGAAATTCACAAATCATAGTCTTGTAACCACTACCACAAACAAGACACAGAACAGTTTGATCATCCTCAAAAATTTCCTCATGCTAGCTTTTCGTACTCAGGCCATCTCCTTGCCTACAACCCCTGGCAACCACTATACTTTTGCTTTTTCCAGAATGTCATTTAAAAACAGTATGGTATTGGCATAAAACAGGTACATAGATAAATGGAACAGAATAAAAACAATAGAAATACATCTACACATAGATGGTCAATTAATGTACGACAAAGGAGCCAACAATATAGAAGGGGAAAGGACAGTCTCTTCAATAAGTGGTGTTGGGAAAACTGGACAGTCACATGCAATGGAATGAAACTGCACCACCGTCTTATACCATACCCAAAAATTAACTCAAAATAGATGAGAGACTTAAACATAGGGCCTGAAACCATAAAACTCCTATAAGAAAACGTAGGCAATAAGCTCCTTGACATTGGTCTTGGCAATGATTTTTTTAATCTGATACCAAAAGCTACAAAAATAAACAGTGGTACTACATCAAAATCAAAAAGCTTCTGGGGCCGGCCGAGTGGCGCATTGGTTAAGCGCTGGTTTTGGGATGCCAGCAGCCCCGGTTCGGATCCCACATGAGGGCCAGTGACACTGCCCTCTACAGCTAACAACAGCTCCACCTGGAGCTGGGCTGTGCGAGCCCCGGTGATGGTGTGGGCCGCAGCCCCTGCTGCAGTGGGCTGCCATAGGCTACAGTGAGTGGCCCGCAGCCAGCGTGAGCGGCTGGCAGCCAAGCGTGAGCTGCCAATAGCCGCGGTGAGCGACATCCATAGGCCAGTGACCGGAAGAGCACAATGACGATACCAACAGTGAAGCAACATCCTCCGCAACTAAACTGAAGAACAAAAAGACAGCAACTTACTTGTCTGTTCCCCTTCCCTGATTCCCCAACGCTGTTCCCCTCCGCCAATTCCCCAATAAAAATCTTAAAAAAAAAACAAAAAAAACAAAAACAAAACAAAACAAAAAACAAAAAGCTTCTGTACAGCAAAGGAAACCATCAGCAAAAATCAGCAACCTACCAAATGGGAGAAAATATTTGCAAGTCATATATCTGATAAAGAATTAATATCCAAAATATATAAAGAACTCATACAACCAAATAGTAATAAACAAACAAACAAAAATCTGATTTTAAAATGGGCAGACTATCTGAATAGACATTTAAAAAAAAACAAAACAAGAAGAAAAAAAAAACAAAAACAACAACAACAAAAAAAACATACAGATGGCCAACAGATCATACATGAAAAGGTGCTCTGTAACATTACTCATCAGGGAAAAACAAATCAAAACCACAATGAGACTATGGTATAATCTATACCAAAAATATTATATAGCAACGAAAAATAATGAAGTACTGTTAAAGACTGATATAGAAAGATTTTCAACATATTTTTGAGTAAGATACAAGGGGAAAAATAATATGTATAATATGATACTATTTTTTCAAAAGTAAAACAAAAAACAATATTATGCATATTTCCAAGTTACAAGTGTATTATGAAAATGCAAAGAATAAAGTGGATACCCAACATATTGATAATGTGGTTATATTTGGGAAGACACTGGGTTTGGTAGGGAACGTGGTCAAAGATTGTAATATTGTTAGTATTTTAATTCATTTCAAGAAGAATGTATTAATTTAGAACTATATACTAATTTAGAAAGAAACATTTTTAAAAATCAAATTGCTTTCTGAGTGCACCAAGTTCTGCTCTAAAGATACAATATTTTTAATAATCAAAACCAAGTACTTTATACAAGGAACAGATAGTATGCCCACATGACTATGTATATTTGAACTAATTAATCTGCAGGAGAGTGAGCATAGAAATCTCTAGCCAGATTTACAGTTAATCAGCTTAACTGTTGACTGACTTAGTCTTATTATGTTAATTTCATGAGTAAGGCAATTAAGGTCCACATAGATCAGCATGTTCAGTTAAAAAAATTTCCTATCTGTTTACTTGGGCAATTTTTACTGTTTAAACTGTTTGGAATCTCGTGGATCAGAGACTTGCCTTGTTGGTTTCGGTTATAACAGACTTCATTACATCAGAAATTTTACTTGTTGCTATCCTTTAAACAAGTTCAGACCTAGAAAATTCCCACAATACCTCATGATAAAGGCAGGTAAGTCATGAACAACTGAAATGTTATATTTTAGAGAATCTGACAATTTCTTTCTCTTCATTTGAATACATATTAACTAAGGTTAACTATCATATAATACTTTTCCTTATAAATATGTTCATTTGCATAAAGAAGCATAACAAAATACTTTCCTTTTGGCTAATAGTTACAAGAATTTTTAATAAGATATCATTCCAGAAACATCATCTATCTCACTTCCTATTTTTGCATTAAACAATTACTTTTTGAGGAAAAATTTAAGGGAAGGAATGGTATTTGATAATGAGAAGACACTTAAAATGTTCTGGAACTAGAAGTTCTATAGTGAATTATTGATAAAGACAGGTACTTTATTTTTTTCCTCCTTTACAAAATAAATTTATTTATACTTTATTAATGATACATGAAACTTAGTCATTTCCCTTTTTCATAGCAGCTAACATAAATGTGTAACTTGATTATTTCCCCAGGAAAGATTTAATGGTGGGACATGTCTTTCCTTCCATCTCCCTTTTTGGCTAGAAATGTAAGAATGAGAAGGACTGTCTTCGGCGTTGTTTTTATCTTATTCTGCCTCTTGGGCGGTAAGTCACTAAGAAAGCATAAATCAAAAAAAGAGAAAATTACTTAAGAAATTATAGAATTGCAATATAAGTGGAGTGTGGTCGTTACCTTAAGGTAATTAAAGTGCTTATAACAAGGCCTAAGGAAGTGCTTAAATAATAATAAGAGCTAACATTGATTGAGCACTTACTCTATGCCAGGTATTAGTTTAAATATTTCATTTGTATTAATTCATTGAATCCTCATGAAAACCCTATGAATTAAGAGTTATTATTTCCCATTTTATAGATGAGAAAACTGAGCTGGTAGATGGTGGCCCACATGTTGCTATTATTATCACTGAGCTGAAACCAACCATACAAGGGTGGCAGCCCTTATAAATATGGCAAAGGAAATGAATTAATTAGATCAACAGCACAGAGAGTGGCTTCCCATCACTTTTCCTCTTCTATGTGCTCTTCTTCACCAACTCCAACATCCTTTTATTTATAACAGAAACACATAAAAGACACAACAGGGATTTTTTGATTCCTTTCACCCAATTCCTAAGGCCCCTCACACCTGTGTGCCTGTTTGGAGATAACATCTCCAAACAGGCAGCTCAAGCACCATCAAGGGAATTCTCCCTCTCAGTGAAAGAGGAAAGTGGTAATAATGAAGACGGCTCTCTATGTTGAGCCTATGGGTTAACAGAGCAGTCTCTTAGACTCAGGAGATTAATGTACATCTGAGTCCCCTGGGGACCTTGCTAAAGCACAGTCCCATTCAGCAGGTGTGTGATGGGGCCTGAGTCTGGACTTCTCAGTCTCACAGCTTGCCTTTAGAGATCCACTGCATGGCTCAGGCTTTCAGTGCAAGAGGTCCCCAGGGCGGAGAATTTACACAATGCCAGATCCTTCTCTACCTTGCCTATGGCCCCTGCACTGTTTTCCTGGGTGAGGTCTGCCCTAGTTTATTTCTCTCCCTCTCATATAGTCCACCCTCCTTCTGACTCCACACCCAATATCCATAGCCTTCCTAAAACCATGGCCCTCACCTTCTTTACTACAACTAAAGACGATGCCTTAACTTTTAGGCACTTTTCCTGACTATATTTGTTCGATTGCCTGAATGCTTATAAATATGATTTCAGATCCCATTTCCTTCCTTTTAATAGTGATGAGCTCTCCATCACCGGCTAAGGCTCCCTGCAGGAAGAGTTATTATAAAGGAGATTCCTGAATTCAGCAGAACCAGTGGTTCTCAAAAACTGGTCCAGATTTCTATACCCAAATCACAAGCCTTCTGCTGTTTCTATTTGTCTAATATACAGATTCCTGGGTCCCACTTATAAATTCTAAAGTGGGGGAGGGAGTGGCCTCTGGGAATCTATGTTTATTTTAACTGCTTAAGAAAATCTGATACACAGTCAAATTTGGAAACAGATCTTCTAGATAATGTCTTATAATCACTGGGCTCTTTCTACATAACCAAAATGAATAATGGTTTTGAGCCACTGAATCTGAGTATTGAAGATAACCAATATGTAAAAATGAATCAAGCAATAAATAATCACAGGGAATTTACTATGCATAGTATGTTGCTTTAGACATTAAAATGGAGGCCTAAGAGTGAATGAATATATAGCTGAAAGTAAGTTTTCTGGCTAAATAACTTTGGTTTGACTTTAATTAGGTACTGAAGAACTGAATACACTTTGTTTTCGTTTTTTTTTTTTTGGTGTTTTTTTTTTTTTTTTTTGAGGGCAGTGTCACTGGCCCTCATATGTGGGACCGAACCAGGGCCACTGGCTTCCCAAGCCAGCACTTAACCACTGCGCCACTCAGCCGGCCCTGAATACACTTTAAATAACTAAGTTCTTAAGATCACCTGGCCTCATTTCTAGTCAGTATCAGTTCAGAGTACTTCCAATTCAAGAATGTAGCATATGTGAATTAGAATTACTTTTAAAAATATTGCTTACTTTTTAAAGTTGAAAATCACTGCTTTATTTTTGGATCTCTCTTTTTCTCTTCCTTTTTTTTTTCTCTTTGGTCTCCATTTCTGTTTTCGCCCTTATATTCTCTCTCCTGTACTTGGAGATGTTGGAGGTCTGATCTGTAGATTATGCAACCTTTCAATTCCCTTCCATGGATGTGTTATAGACTTTGGAACCTGCATAACAAAACCTGGCCAGTATTGTATAAAAGAGATCCACATTAAAGGTAAGTCTTGACACTTAAAAAAAAAAAAGTTATTTAAGATGAGCAAGGAAAAAATCCTTATATAACAGCAAACATTCATTGAGCATTTATATGCCAGGTGCTATCCTAAGGGCTTGACCTGAATTATATTATACCAACAAAACAAAACAATGATAGGAGCTGGATCTTGTCATTATCCCCACTTTTTAAGCATGAGAAATCTGAGGCCTAGAATTATTAAGAAATTTGCATGATGTTATACAGCTAATGAATGTCAAAGTCAAGATTCAAATGCAAGTACTTGGACTCCAGAGCACACATGTCTAATCTATATAGTGTCTCCTTTACATTACTCACATCCTCACAAAAAAATAATGCATAATTTGCCGGCCCTTCTAAGTACAGTGCTATCCAACAGCACAGGCTGCATACCCAGGAAGCCAGTCTTGTCTGCGTGGATTAAAAAGCTAAATGTAAAAATCCAAATGATAAGAACATTAGAAGAAAATACTGGAGAACATATTTTAAGCTTAAAAGAAAAGAGACATCCTTAACATCCAAGAGGGAAACGCTACAAAGGAAATTACAGATAAATTTGAATGTACCAACATTTTAAAATTTAAAATGAAGGCCAACTCCAAAATTTAAAAGATAAGGAATAAACTGGATGAAAATAGTTGGAATATAAATAACAGAAAAGAATAGTAATATCTATCCAGAGTAAAGAACTTTCAAAAAACAATTTTTAAAAAGACCAACATTCAAAAAAAATTTTTAAAACTTGTTAAAGGAAATGAAAAGGCAATTTTCAGAAAAGGAAATATAAATGGCCTAATCTAAAAACATAAAAAGCTGCTCCATTCATCAGTAAATATCAAAGAAATTCAAATTACAGAAATAATATTTTCAATCCATCAGATTGGTAAAAATTATAAAACTTCTATAATATCAAGGTTTAGTGACTTGTGGAGAAATGTATTTCCAATGACAGTTTAGATTGGTTTAGCATTGTTGACAATCTCTGTTAAAATTTTAAATAAGCACAGCCTTTTATAAAGCAATTCTATTTCTTGGCATCCACTGCAGAGAAATATTTATATGTAGTACAAAAAGGCATATATCAAGGTTATCATTATAACTTTATATTTAATAGCAAAGTAATGGAAATGACCTAAATGTTTGCTTCTGGGTGATTGTTATTTAAACTATGGTACGGTCAAACTATGGAATGCTATACAACACTTAGAATGAACTATTGGGTCTTTGGAAAAGTCATGACATATTTTTTCTATGTTTTTCAAAGGTCATTTATTTATATAAAGAACAAAGATCAATCAGTGATACATAGCCCATTTTGTTCGATAACCTTTTGCCATCTTTCAGTGAGCTTCATAATTCCTTGTTCATAGAAGGACCTGTCTTTATTTGCGAAAAACTGAACAAGGTGCTGATTTACAGCCTCATCTGAATTGAACGTTATACCATGCAAGGAGTTTTGAAGAGAGGAAAAACAAGTGGAAGTCTGACGGCGCAAGTTCAGGTGAGTATGGTGGGTGTGGCAGCACATCCCATCCAAGCTCCAGTAATTTTTGACAAGTGATCAAACTTGTGTGTGGTCTCGCATTGTCACAATGGAACACAACTCCTTTACAAATAACAAGCTCTGGACGTTTCTGGATGATGGATTCGTTCAAACTGCCCAATTGCAGACTACACATTCAAATTGATTGTTTGATTCCTTGGTAGGAGCTCAAAAAACATGACACCTCAAAAATCCCACCATACTGAGAGCATAACCTTCCCGATGAATGTCTGCTTTTGATGTTGTTTGAGGTGAATCATCATGACGGGACCAAGACTGTTTGCACACCACATTGTTGTAAACAATCCACTTCTCATCACCAGTTATCAGTCGCTTCAAAGAAGGATCATTTTCCTCACATTTAATGAGCATATTGCAGATGTTTATATGCGCCGTCAAATGAGCTTCTTTGAGTTCATGCGGAACCCAAATATCGAGCTGGCTTTCATATCCCAGCTTCTTCAGGTCCTGAATGCTTGAATGATGGTTGCTCAATGTTTCTGCAATCTCTCATGTCGTGTAACACGGGTTTGACTCGATCAATGCCTTTATTTTGTCGTCATCAACCTCGGTGGGCCTCCCTGACTGAGGAGCATTATTGAGATCAAAATCACCAGCACAGAATTTCGTGAACCATCATTGGCACTGACATTCTTGTAGAGCATTGTCACCATAAACTTTACGCAACTTTTCACAAGCTTGACACGCGTTCTTCCCTTTATGGAAGTAAAACAGTAAAATATGGCAAAATGCACAGTTTGGTCTTCCATCTTCAACTTGTTATAAACTCTCCAAAACTCAACCAAATCGCTCAATTTTTTTTTTTAGAATGAAGCTAGAACTGTCAGCTGTCAAATGACATAGCAATAACATAGATACGAATGACTCTAGTACTTCCAAAAATAAACTAGTGCCATCTGTTGCAAACATGCGTCATGACTTTTCCGAAGACCCAATAGATCCCTTTGTCAACATGGGAAACCTTTTAAAATATTAAGTAGAAAAAATGTGAGTTGCAAAACAGTATGTAAAGTATACCACTTATGAATAAAAATCTCCACAAAGCAAAACTCTAAATTTCTCTATGAAATTGGAAGAGGGGAATAAAAATTAGAATAAAAGTTAGTTGGCTAGTTGGTTAGTTGGGAGAAAGGAATGAATTTGGGGGTCATGTCTGCTGGAATTTGGGGATTAGAATATTACTTGAGCTTGGTTCTATCTGTCTAGCCTACGTCCCTCTGACTTGTACCTTTGCCAGTCAGGGCCCCCTTCTTTATTGAAGAAGGAAGGTGCCAAGGCCCCCTGGAGCCATGAGTGATGGCTCTTCTCTTCCTGAATATGGATAATCATCTAGTCAGCATGGCATCAAAACAAGTATTAAAGGACTCTGCATATTAAAAAAGAGCCTGGGGGTGACTGGTTAGCTCAGTTGGTTAGAGCATGGTGCTGATAACACCAAGGTAGCCAGTTCAATCCCCTCATGGACCACTGTGAGCTGTGCCCTCCCTAAAAAGAGTCAATTATGTCATTGTAGCATGAAAGCAATATGTAACCAATGGCCATGGCTGTTTCCCAATAAAGTGTTTTTAAAAAGCCTGGAAGCTTATATAGCAAAATACTGACAATAGTTCTAGGTGGGCCAACGACCTAGGGTGACTACCACGTTGTAGGAAGAGCAGTTTCCCAACTTGGAAATGTTGCCATGTCACACTGATGGGAAACAAATAGAATTGGAAGTTATGTTTTTTATAGTTTTATCAACAGGGTTTCTCATCTTTGACACTGTTGGCACTGGAAGGGTAATTCTTTGTTACACAGGGCTGTCTTATGGATTGTAGAATATTTATGGCATCCCTGGCCTCTACCCACTCTGTGCTAGTAATACTTTCCAGGTTGAAATGACAAAAATGTCTCTGGGGAACTGAGTGGTGAGCACACAATGTGCTATACAGTAATATCTTGGTTTGCAAGCATGATTCGTTCCAGAAACAAACTACAATACTTGAATTGCAAGACATCGCTCATTTACCACGTTAAAATGTATTAGAAATGTTTGCTCGTCTTGCAGAACATGCGCAAAACACATTACTTGCAACCCAAGGTTTTACTGTAATTGTATACCTGAAATCTATGTAATTTTACTAACTATTGTCAGCTCAATAAATTCATTTTTAAAAATGTACCTGGGCATTATCTACTGCCCTGGGGTAGAGGAGGAAAATCACCCCAGTAGAGAGACTACTGTTGGCTCAAGTTTCCAATCATCACATGATTTGCTGCCTTTGGGCAATTCCTCCTCTGCATTCTCCCTGATATAACCGAGGCTGGGATGCCAGGCTTACAGGACCCTACAGTCACTTACTTTGCACTTGGGTGTGTTTTACACATCTCCTACAGCAAACATGCATTACTTCTATAATCAGGGGAAAAACTAAGTAATGTCAAGAACAACGCCTCCATTTTTGAGAAACACACATCTAAATGATCCATCTGAGGATTCAGCCCTGTGAATAACTCACGATCTGGGTTAAACTTGGGAATGGTATTAGAAAGCTTCCAAACAGCTAACAATTCAAACACATCTACCTACATAGTCAATGGTAATTGCATGGCTTTTATCCTTTGAGTTTGAAAGCTATTTTGTTTTACAATTTCAAACCTTTTGCACTGCAATGTACCCAACTAGAATACTTTTTAGGTGGGAGTTCTTAAAAGAAAGATGATTATATCTCGATAAACCTAGAATTTTACTTTGTATTTGTTTTTTTAACCTGTCAGTTATCTGAAGTCTCTGAGGCCAGGTAGGTTGTATCTCCCAAGGGATTTCTCCGCCTCTCCCTCTTTTGTTTCCCTCAGGTGGAATCCACTGGTTTTCAATTAAAGGCTGCACAGAGTCCCAGGAGGAGTGCTTCAGGAGAATTGTGACGCACGATCAACTTCAGACCTCTCACTGCTGCCATCTTCCTCTGTGCAATTTCTAAGCCAGGGGCCCATCTACATCCAAATTGCTTGGCTAATTAGTCCATCTCGAAGCCTGACCTGGTCATGACAAGATGACAGCTACTATCTATCAGTTCTCTGCAGACCTTTGCAGGTTGTAGGAATTATGGTCTGAAACTAATTTGGGCTTTCAAGGTGTTTAACTTCTCCCCCACCACTTCCAACTCATCTCAGAAATATCCTTTTCCACATCATCTCTCTCCTCTCCTCTTTCTGCTTAATCTGCTTTCTGGTGACGTCAGGGCTACAAAGAAGTTAAACATATGATTCCCTGAGTCACATTATGTACATCATCTCTAGTTTACTAATTTTTCTAAATAGCTCCATACTCCGTAATATAGTTACAAATGAACCATATCACAAGATACCAAACAACCTGAAAGTGTTTATTTGTTTCCCAAAGCAAACTGCCTTGCTCTTTGCGGGTAATTTATGGTATGGGAGGAACTAGTGTAATGAATACCATAGGAAAAATAAGCCATAAATCAACAAACCAGGCCTGAGAGAACTATGACCTTAAATGGCTAAGGGCTTGGGCGGTGCAAAGGTTGACACTTAATTCTCCTATTTGCATTGGGATTTGTCCAAATTCTGTATTTCTACCCCTTAACCACGCCTAAGTAGTTTGGCTTGTCTAATTTTGGCAGATTAAGCAATTCAGCAGGGGGAAATAGGTTCCCATCCACAAGGAATTTAATAGGATTTGAACTGCATTTCATATTTTTTAACATGCCATATATGCAATTATTTTCATTCATTGCCCTACTTAGGCAACTTTGAGATTATTGTGTTTTAAAATTTAAAGTTTTTTCTCTGTATTTTCAGGAGTTTGAGAAATCCAAATGGTAAAAAATAAATCTCAATACAACCTTCTTTTGTTGTTCTTTTCTCTAAACCTAGGACAATATCTCACACACAGTGTGTTCTCACCATATGCTTTTCCATAAATTTTGAAGAAAAACAAGCATTAAAAAAAGAAAACCCAAGAAAACTAGACATTTTCCTCCGCATGCATTTCAGCCGTATTTCTTAGACTACATTTCTGAACCCACTAAGAAAAAAGTTTCTTTACCCTGAGATGATTAAATCCATTTGCATTATTCCACTTTCTGCATTAGCCATATTGGTAAACAGTGGTTACTCAAGATCAGTGAACTGCATGGAGTTTACTTTTATTTTTTTTATGTTTTAAATATAACCTTATTTACCCAATATCATGGGGGAGGTGGGGGTGGAAATGACAAGATCAGATAATCAGTGGCTAACTCCAAACTTAATTTGCAATCCCAGCAATGTGTTGAGAACTAGGAAGCAGGTATTAGGTTTTTGGGTCACTAACTTGTTGATTTTGGTGAGTCACTTTGGTCTCTCTTCATCTCATTCTCCTCATGTGTAAACAAAATGAAGATGATTGGATTATGTGATCTCTCAGAACCCTTCAAATCCTAACATTTTGTGACTCGACATCAACACATTTGCTGCCGTTTTCTTAAGATTAAAAATAAGAGTTGGTGCTGAATATAGCCCATGAGATAGGCTCTGGTTATATGATTAATGCTCACTTAGCTCTGTATAATCCAGGAAATGCAAGCCATGACAGCTGTAACCATCAGTGGAGTGGTTTAGCTGCATGCCAATTGGACCTAAAAGTCACCATGGGAAGAAAAAAAATCTTTCACATCCTTGATGTGGTATGCTGACTAATGCCCCCCGCTAAATGGCCATGTTCTAACCCCCAAACTGTAAATATGTTACTTTACAAGGGATTTTGCAGATGTGCTTAAATTAAGGATTCTGATATTAGGAGATTATCCGTTATCCCAGTGGGCCCAATATAATCACAAGTGTTTTTACAACAAGGAAACAGGAAGGTCAGAGAGAGATTTGAAGATGTTACACTGCTTGCTTCGAAGATATAGCAAAGGGTTCCCAAGCCAAGGAAGGTGGAAAACCTCTAGAAGATGAAAAAGTCAAAGAAACAGTCTCCCCTAGAGCCTCTAGAAGGAACATAACCCTGTAGACACATTTTAAAACATGTGACATACAGAATGGTAAGATAATGGTTCTTTCTTCAAAAAATTTACATATATTGACATATTATATTGGCTTCACATGTACATGATTAGTTGATATTTATATATATTATGAAAGGATTACCAAAATAAGCTTAGTTAACATCCATCACTATGCATGGCTACAAAAAATTTTGCTTTCTTTTAACATGGCGATTTGTTGTAGCGGCTATGGGAAACAAATACACCGGATCATGCAAGGGGTAGTGTGGCGTTGTCCCCCAGGTGTAGGTTTACATGGGATCTGATTTCAAGAGAGGTACCTCAGTGTCACACTGTCTTCCTTGTAATGATTTCTCAGTCATAATTTCCCTTGAAACACACAGATGGCCTACAGACATGCAGTGGCATCTTTTCAGCTTACACCTCCCACCCTATCCATTCAAGGTTTCTTCGGCTAACAAGTTTATTTGGTTCCTATCTCTCACACCTAAAGACAAAGTGATACCAGATTAGCCTGATTTTTTTTAATAGACATCAGACTGAAGGGCCGATGGATCTGGGGATCTGCCTTGATCCTCTTAATACCAGGGTGGCTTCCTTGTTGATTACATTTTTTGCTGTGACTGAAATAGAAACCTCAGTGGTTCATGACCCTTAGTGCATTTAAAAGAAAAGTCTTTGCAATCAAACAATGGGATACCTGGAGGATATGGCAAGGAAGAGACTGAAATGATTCTATTAGCAAAGGAGGGGTGGAACATTTTACCTGCTAGCACTCAGTTACAAGATTTTCTGAAGTTTCAGAGAGTGCATATTTTAGAATTGATATCGCCATTGCTGCTCTCCACACTATGCTGATGAGGAGTCTAAGCCCTTATAGCTGATGGGTGACAGAGTGGGAACTTCTGGTAACATACCATGTGGTCTTCATTCCAGCACAAATGCCAGGAGAACAATATGGGTGATCAAGCAGTTGTGGGATGGTGTAATCTCCATGCCTTAGCATATGCTTCAAATCTCTGAGAGATGAGACTGAGAGTCCTTGAAAGAAGCACAGGAGCAAAGAAGTAGAACTAAATGGGATGGTTGATGACTGACCTCTGAACGTTATAAGCAACTCTGAGTCTGGCCAAGGACTTTGGACAAAAAGAAATATTCAATTAGATAATGAAGAAGAAAAGTCTGGAGCCCTGAATGTTGCAAGTTATGTAAATAAGGAGCCATCTTTTAATGTTTTATTTCCTGCAGTGAAGAACGTCATGGGCTAATACCTCTATGGCTAAAACTTCAGGCTGATGTGCAATGTTGGAGACATGGTAAAACACCCACATCTTTGGGGAGGTCTGAGGCCATCTCAGTACTGTCTATCCAGAGTAGTTCACTGTTTCTCTCCCAGTAGCTGATCCATAGGCTGCAAATCCTAATACAAACAAAGGCACTGCACATGGCTGTACCTGCAGGTGTCACATCTCTCCTATCTGGTGTATTTCCTCAATCTCTGTAAGTCACCTGGTAAGTAATGCTGCAATCTCTCTTGGCTCTCAAATCTCAACTTCCCAATTAGCAGGACAAATATAGAAAGGTAGGTCCATAATCTATCCTTCCCAAAACCTATTAATGTGAATATATTTTCTACCTTCTCATCCCCATACATACCAAAGTTAATAGACCTGCCATCAGAAATTACTGTGTAGAATGGAACTTCCAGGCAGAGCTGTAACTAGCAATTTTGGTGTCGGGGCAAGCATAAAATATGCCCTCAAATTACCTTTGTAATTCATGTCTTGGCTCACATATGGGTGTTACTGATGATACTTACCATCTGGTAGCTTCTTATTTTAACTAATTATCCTTCCTAACTAGGTGTTAGGCTTAGTGATACTATGTGTATGTGCTGCTGAATTAATTGCAAAATCATTTTAAAAATTGGCACCCTGTAAATTTCAGAGACTCAGGGCAAAAGTGTAATGCCCAGGCCGAGTTAAGCTCTGATTATGGAGAGGGAAGAGAGAGAAAGAAGTAGTCAATAACAGTAGAAATTTGAAGCACATTGGACTCACTAACTCAATAAATAGTTATTGAGTAATTCTCACATGTCAGGTATAATGGAGGGTGTTGAGGATACGATAGTAAATAATTAAAATGTTCATGCAGTTAACTGCTCATGCAAAAGAAGCCGAAACAACAATCATTTGATTATTATCTCTCTTGGTTCTGGGGCTGACTGGACTCCACTAAGCAATTCTGGTTTGGGTTTCTCATGGAATTGGAGTCAGAGGATAGCTGGGGCTGAAATCATCCATTTAACATGTTTAGTTGGGGACTAGAACAGGTGGGGTTCATCTATCATCTCTACCTCTGCATAATCTTTCCATACGGTCTCTTTAATACGGCAGCTTCCAGGTAGCCTGACTTTTTACATGGCAGCTCAGGGTCCCAAAAGAGAGAAGGCCAGACAGAAACTGTACCAACCTTTATTACTTATCTTCAAAAGTCACATATGTCACTTCCACTGGACTCTATTCATGGAGGCCCAACAAGGTTCATGGAGGTAGGACACAGACTCCATCTCTTGATGGGGAAGTACTACGTTTATGGAAAATGGGATTGAGGCGGGCCGGCCGAGTGGCGCGGTGGTTAAGCGCTGGCTTGGGAAGCCAGCGGCCCCGGTTCGGTCCCACATGTGAGGGCTAGTAACACTGCCTTCCAAAAACAAAAAAACAAAACAAAAAACAAAACAAAATAGGATTGAGGCAATTTTTGTAAAATATCATCTACCACAGGATCCATAAATTTCACTAGCTGTCAAATGGGCCCACGACATTTAAAAAAAAAAATGAAGAACCACTTCCTAGAACCTCATGGAAATTGAAGTTCACACATATAAGTCACCCTAAAACACCAAAATACCAATCACTTCTTCTGGATCCTACGTAGTCATCATATCCAGCCTGTTCCCTAGTTCATTTGTTCATCTTTTGTTTTGAACTTGTTTCTTTGAAATTATCCTTTTCAATTACCCCCACCTACAAAACATACACATTCTCATTCTCATCCTCCCTCCCTCCCTCCCTGCCTCCCTCCCTGCCTCCCTCCCTGCCTCCCTCTCTCTCTCTCTCTCTCTCTCTCTCTCTCTCTCTCTCTCTCTCTCTCTCTCTCTCTCTCTCTTTCCTTCTCTCTCTCCCCCACCCCTCTCCATTTTCCTGGTATAAATCCTGTCAGTACCAACGTGAACCTGTTTGAAACTCACCAGCGAATCTCATTTTCTATCTTTCTGAATTATATTTTCCTAAACTGCTGGCCTTCCCTGCTGAGAACGTTAACACACTCTTCCGCCTTTGGCTCTTCAGGCCTTTGGGGAGCTTCACCCTTAGCCTCCTTACCGCTCTGCCCTGGGTGCCTCTGCCATCTGGTGGCCAGCACTGGTAACTGCACTCTGTGGTCTTGTTTAATGGCTGCCATGCACTCCTCTCTCTGGGATCGGTCATGTCAGGATGCTCTACTTATTTATATCTTTAGTTCACAGTGTCCTGCACAAAGTTATGCAGAACCAACAGCCTTAAGTTATTAAAATGAATGCCAAGTGGTCTCTATGGCAAGTAAATGAATCAAAACCCATACAGTGCTTGCAGAGGTGGTTTGAAGTCTGACTGGGGAACAATGTAAGACACGTAGGATACAAAAGACAGGTGGGAAGGTAATCCTTGAGGGTATAGTGAGTTCAACTGACCCAGTGGACAACGTATCTCTGAAGCTCAAAAATAAAGTGAGACTCCTGTATGCATCGTTGAGAACCACACCTGGATTCTATCCTAAATGCACAGCTTACCAGCTGTGGGCAAGTTACTTCTCCAATCCTTGGTGTCCTCATGGACAACGCTATCATTATAACATTTACCCTGTGCAGTTGTTCTGAAAATTAAATAGGATACCCTATGAAAAATACCTAGCCCAGGGACTAGCAGGCAGGAAGTGCTCAGTCATTAGTTGCTTTAATTAATGTTATTACTATAGAGATGGTTCAAAATGTCAAAATCCTTTTTAAGACTAGGAAAATTCTTATTACACCCAGGTGCTTGTGATAAGAGAGCAATGCTAGATATTAAGAGGGTGTAGATATGCAGGAGAATCTGAGGGAAAAGTTGGGACTGGAACTTTTTATTTGTGGAGAAGCCATTTAAAACCTTTTCAAGTTTTTCAAAGGCTCTCCCATGCAGAGTGATAACAGGTCACTGTCCTGCCTCATAACCACTAAAGGCAGAACCAGACGGAAGGAGTCTCAGTGATTGGCCAGTAATTATGCTTAAACTAGAAGTACCTCAATAAAGTAGTTTATGTGTCCTTTTTATATTTTTAATATCAAAAGTATATATCTACCCTCAGATAGAATACATTCCCAGAGATGAATTGGCATATGATCTGAATGGCCACCTCCAAGGTGGAAGAGGTCTGATGTAATCAACCTGCCACCAGGCAGCTGGATGATGTCCTCCAGGAATTATAACCTACTGAGGGTTCAATGTCATCCATTAATACTAACATGTGGGACATTCAGCATTAGCAATAGCCAGTGGCCAGTGCATCAGCCTTGGTGAGAGACAATTCATTCTGTTGGTCAAATGCATAGTCTCCATCCCGACCAGGATAGCTCCTTCCTTTATGGACCCATTGCTCAAGCATTGGGTGCCCAGGGAGAGATACTGGCTTAGACTCACTGGGTCAAGTCATCCTGTCCACCTGGTTACTGAGCATCTCCTCTGGAATGGAGGCGCTCTCACACTATAGCCACTTCTATAGATCCACTCACATGTCTCTAATCTCCCAGTCTTGCTAGCTCCATGCCACTGGCTGACTAGCCACACCATTTCCCCTGCCCGGAAGCCTATATATAATATGTGTCTCTGGCCACTTCTCCCATACAAAGCGAACTACCAAGTGTACCGGTTGCAGCTCTATCCACTGAAAGAACTTCCCCTCGCTCTGTCCTTGAGGGTCAATACTGAATGACTATGATGTGACAACTGCCTTTTTCTTCTTCCCACGATACACTGCTCCAACCCACCTGTGAATCAGACACAAGAATTCTGTCATCGGATCATCTGGAAGCTGCTATGAGGCCATGTGCATGAACAGAGGAAGAGGAATTAGAGCCATCCTCTGGACTTACTTGGGCCTGATTCTGATGAACCATTTTTCATCACAGTGGATTGTGGTGGCTCCTCATGATTCAGTGATAATGATAATGCCCAGCCCATCGTAAGCAACCCCATTCTCACAGTCATTTGGTATCCTATGGTCAGGTGCCCAGTGTCTACAATGAATGGTTTTCTACTACAAAAGGCATGACGATGCCCAGAATCCTATGAGTCTGAGTTGCAGTTCTCCTACTGGAGCTTATCAGAGACTAAACAGCATCCTTTCCACCCTGAATACCTGTAGCATCGTTGGGTCTGCTGGGTCAATTAACACAAACTTCAGGGCAGATTGCAATGAAACCCTAACCTGCTGTAAAGTCCTTTCCTTCTCTGGTCTCCACTCAAAACTGGCTGTGTCCAAATTCCAAAGAGGCCCAACAAGCACTGAGACTCTTTCTTAGTGGTTGAGGGTATAAGGTGCTCTAATTTGGTTTTCTCTATAAGGGGGATGTCCCAGCACACCCCAGACAATTGGATCCCTAATAACTTCAACAATATGGCAGCCCCTGAATCTTCTTCACTTTATCAAATTCATCTTTTGGACATCATGTATCTAACTAAGCATCCACAGTATTTGCTACTTTCTGTTCACTATGTCTAACTAATATGATATCAATGATATACTAGACCAGCATGTCATGCTGCAAAATGTCAAGATGATCAACGGAGACTATTTTATGTGAGAAATCATGAGAGCTAATGTAGCCTTGGTCCAAGTCAGTGAATGTACATTGCAGTCTTTTCCACATTAGTGTGAATCCTTGATCACCCTTCCTTAATGAATAAGGAAAAAAATGCCTTCCCCAGACCAACAGCCATACATCAATTGCCAGATCTGTAAGACCAAAGATGTCACATCTAGTACAGCAGCTATAATTGAAGGTACCATTCATTTATCTATATAGCCCACCTTTAGTGCAATGACCCCCATCTGGGTTTTGTAGGAATCACACAGTTGAATTGAATGGAGATGTAATGGGGATCCTTTAAAATTTTGGGTTCAGGGCTGGCCGAGTGGCGCATTGGTTAAGAGCTGGTTTTGGAATGCCAGTGGCCCCGGTTCGGATCCCACGTATGAGGGTCAGTAACACTACCCTCTACAGCTAACAACACCTCCACCTGGAGCTGGCTGTGTGAGCCCTGGCGACGGTGCAGGCTGCAGCCCCTGCTGCAGTGGGCTGCCATAGGCTACAGAGAGTGACCGGCAGCCCACGTGAGCAGCTGGCAGCCAGCGTGAGCTGCCAATAGCTGCGGTGAGCGACATCCAGAGGCCAGTGACTAATCTGCCTCACCTGAGAAAAGCTCAATGACGATACCAACATGGGCCAGTGAAGCAACATCCTCCACAACTAGACTGAAGAACAAAAAGACAGCAACTTGTCTGTTCCCCTCCCCCAATTCCCCAATAAAATCTTAAAAAAAAAAATTTGGGTTCAGACCCTATATCTATATGGACAGGGCTCACACAGAAACTTCCCCAGTGAATGGTTCTATTTGGGGAAGAAAAGTATGAATATATGTTGCATATACTTGCTGAAGGGTAGAAGAAGCTTACCTCCAGGGACTCATCCTCTCCTTCAAGTGATTCGCTTTGGGTGTCTAAGAACAGTCTCAGCCAACAAGGACAGCCACCACTGAGCTTTCAATGATGCTGGCGCCCCTCCCCAGTGCATTCCTTATCATTTTTATAAACAGACTACCCTCTGAGCCCTCTTTGAGAATCTAGTCAGCAGGTGGCTTCTCTGGCCTTATGTGAGAAATCCATTCTTGCAAGCCCACCTGTGTGAGCATGCTGACCCCTTTCTCCACATGCTTCCACATTAGTTTTGGCATCTCCACTTCATCTGCTGAAGGTCATGATCATGTTCAAACTTCAAGGAGCCATCCCAGCAGCATATTGGGACCAGCTTCATGTTTTGTTTTCACAGGGACATTTACTCCTGAGTCACAGGAGAGTTTACTCTTCCCTTTCCAGCTTTATATCCTGCCCCTCCACTCTCTCCCCCATCCTGGTACTCTCAAAATCCATTCCTGAACATACTCCCCTGGTTCTGCACAATACACTTTAGCCCTGTAATTATATTGGTGAATACCGATTTCTACCATAGCAGGTATTAAATCTCCCCGCGTGGGTTATGCTGAGACCTGACTCTAGTTATTGGACTGGAGGCAATGAGCTTGAGGATGGGGATGGGAATGTCAGATCTTGAGAATAAGCATCATCTTGCAACACAGCCACCTCAGGTGAGGTTTTTGCATGGTCTCCAGGCAAGGAGAGGATGCTCTCTCCTCGATCAAGAAGCACTGTTGCTTCTGCCAGCCAGAAGTGTTTGCAGAAATATGGGGAGGTGTTCAAGGTTTATGTGACACATCCATTCAGATTACATCATCCAGGAGCCCTGACTTGAGCATAGGAGATAGTGAAGGCTGTGTATTCAAGTGTTCTTTGCAGCCCTGTTACCTTATTATTAAATCTTGGGTGTGATTTTTAGCACAGGCTGCCCTACAACTTCAGGAGACAAGGCTCATTTATATGCTGCCAAGCAAGCCTCCTGGCTTCCCTGGAGTTAGTCATTGGCTGACCTGCATCTGTCCTTCTTTTCCTTCAAAGGTTCAAGCGCAGACAAGCAACCAGCTCCATCATCTTTATAATGACTGTTGCCACATACCAACCAAGCGCTGAGCTTTTCAACAACGCGGTGCTTCCTCTTTCACTGATGCCTCATCCCAACTCACCACACAGAGAGCCTTAACGATCATGACAGTGCAACAGGCAAAAAAGGTTAGCACCACCCCACTTACCACCAGCCATCTCACCAGTGAGTGAGATTTTTTCCAGCAGCCCATTCTAATGGTCAGTTTTCTAGGGCTAGTTCTGATACCAAATGTCTTAGCTTAGATTCTCCTGAAAGCAGAACTTGAGACTGAGACTTGAATACAGAGGATCAAGGAACAAAGGAAAGGGAAAAGCCTATCAGGGAAGAAAGATAAGCCAATATAGATACGCATTGTCAAGGTTGTGCCTATCTTGATTCCTCTGGTACCCTCTGAGAAGTAGAATAGTCTACCTGAAGGATGCAAGACTGGGGCATTTATTCACTGGCTCCCAACCCCCAGTGGTTGAGGACTGCTCCTGGGTCATTAACTGCCCTCAGTTCTAATGCTGCAGCTGGCTGGTGAACCCTTGAAAAGCAAAGTAATACTCTATAGAAATAGTTAACTTCATGAATTCTGAGGCCTGTGGACATGAATCCTTTCTTTGACCCAAAAAGACCCTCATAATCACAGGCTTATAGAAAAGTTCATCAAGTTTTGGGGGTTTGTTGCAATTTACTCATGACATCACTCCCTGTTGACTACATAAACCATTTTAAAGCTACATTTTCATTCTTTTCATCGACTAGAAAGCCCTAGAAAAATAGGCAGTAGAAACTTTATGTGAATTTTTAGCAAGATTAAATATAGATACCAATTTAGTTAAGATTTCAATAGGTCTCTATATCTTAACTTTATTGTTTAAAATGTCAATTATTGGGCTGGCCAAGTGGCTCAGTTGGTTAAGAGCTCGCTCAAGAGTGTGCGCTGAGCTCTGAGCAACAGCAGTTCGATGCCCAGCCTGAGCTGAGCTGCCGTTGAGCTGCCAACAGGTGGCAGGATGACTCAGCTAAAAACAAACAAACAAACAAACAAACAAACAAAGAAATATTTAAGACTAATGAGAAATATGAAAAAATATTCAGAGAAATAAGAGATGAAAAATTTATATACTACACAACCATGAAATTCTCTTGGCCAAAACCCAGCCTCCATATGCCTGCCTCTTAGGAGATATGAATGGTAATAAGTATTGAATGGGTCAGGTCATTGATAAAACATAAAATAATGATAATAAGACTGGCTAGCAGGTCTGTTGTAATGGGTATAGACTGAGGTTCCCCTGAAGTCATTTAAGCACCTTCCCAGTTCTCTGGTGACTACCACTTGATCCAGAACTTCCTTAGGGGAGAAGTTGTGGCTTTAGGCTTTAGGCTTTGAAGCCATATTCTTGGTCATGACATCTAGGAGGGTCCTGCCCCTGAAACCCTATAACCCTGCTCTCAGCAAGACTCCGGGACTACTTTTTTGCCATTCAAGCATCTTATTGAATTAATAACAAAACACCTAAAATGCTGTTGACCCCGGGTTTCGGCATTGCACTTCAGATTGGGAAGGCCTGCTGTTAGGTCCAGTTTAAGAGAGGGGTCCTCCTTGGAGGTACTAAGAGGCAGCAGAAGGTGGAGCAAAGAGTATGGATTTAGGCATCAGGCAGTCAGGCACATCTGGATTTGAATCCCAGCTCACTGAGCAATCTTGAGGAAATTATTAATACTCTCTGAACTTCTATTATCTACCAAATGGGGAAACTAATGATGACCACCTTTCAGAGTCATAAATAATTTGTGTAGAATTCCTGTACATGGTGACCCCTCAGTACACAGCAGTTTGTTATGGGGTTGAAAAGTGTGGTTTCTAGAGTTCTTGCTACTTACTCATTGTATGATCTTGGGCTAATTAATAGCCTCTCCATGTTTCCACTTCCTCATCTGCATCATTGGAATAACAAGACCTTCCTCACTGGCTAGCTGTGGGGATAAAAAGCATTACTGCTGTTAGTATACTGACTTCTCTCTAGGCATCACACATGCCAAGCTTATTAGTATCTCAGAAACTTTGTCCTTGTCTTTTCTCTTCCTGTATTGTTCTTTGAAAAACTGGTTTCTTTGTGTGTGTGTTTGTTTGTAAGGCATTTAGAACAGTGCCTGGCACACAGTAAGTGCTCCGTAAGATTGAGCTATTGCAATATCACTGTTATCCCTTAGCTCTGTAGAACTCTTAAAATCCTCAGGTCGGGCTCTTCGGGAACCAGTGGTTCTGTCGTCTAGAAGTCTTTTACTTCTTCCAAAGCTTGCTGAACTCCTGCCGCATATACTAGTCCACTAAGAAATATATCTCTCAAGGACACCTCCACTCCCTGATTCTTTGATCATACACTTAGAATATGCACAAATAAAATACCACATCCATGATCTCATCCTTGCCATTAATCTTACTTTGTGGGCTCAGCTAGTGCCCAGAGAACAATGATGGATTTGGGAGTTGAAAGGTCCATATTTGCACTTTTTTTGTTTGTTTGTTTTTCTGAGGGCAGTGTCACTGGCCCTCACATGTGGGACCGAACCGGGGCCGCTGGCTTCCCAAGCCAGCGTTTAACCACCACGCCACTTGGCCGGCCCAGAAGGTCCATGTTTGAAGATCCTTGTTGAGCTCTGGGTGAACTTTGGATACAGCATTTAACTTTCCAGTATCTTCCTTTTTTTGACTATAAGGACTAATTTCCTCACTCTCTGTTGAGAGGATTAAGTGAGATAGCAATACAAGTTGTATATATGTAAGTCATATTGGGTCACTCACCTGTCCACTAGCTCTCCTTTCTCCTTAAAACAAAATCTAAACTCTGTATCATGACGTTTGCCTGACAGGCCTCACCCCTAAACTTCGCTTTCCCTCCCTCTGCTCTAAGCACCTTGACTTCTTTCTGTTTGTCAAATATACCACGTATGCCCATAGCTCAGCTACCTGGCCCTTGTGCTTTCCTCTGCCTGTAATGTTCTTTCTCCAGATCTTTCCAAGACTGGTCTGTCTATCTGTCTGTCCGTTTGGGGCATTCAGATCTCTGGTCAAATATCTCTTCCCCCCAACCTGCCTATTTTAAGTTGCTCTCTATCACATCATCCTCTTTTTTTTTTTTTTTTTTAAAGATTTTATTGGGGAATTGGCGGAGGGGAACAGTGTTGGGGAATCGGGGAAGGGGAACAGACAAGTTGCTGTCTTTTTGTTCTTCAGTTTAGTTGCGGAGGATGTTGCTTCACTGGCCCATGTTGGTATTGTCATTGCGCTCTTCCCGGATGAGGCAGATCGGTCACTGGCCTCTGGATGTCGCTCACCGCGGCTATTGGCAGCTCACTCTTGGCTGCCAGCCGCTCACGCTGGCTGCGGGCCACTCACTGTAGCCTATGGTAGCCCACTGCAGCAGGGGCTGCAGCCCACACCATCACCGGGGCTCGCACAGCCCAGCTCCAGGTGGAGCTGTTGTTAGCTGTAGAGGGCAGTGTCACTGGCCCTCATGTGGGATCCGAACCGGGGCCGCTGGCATCCCAAAACCAGCGCTTAACCAATGCGCCACTCGGCCGGCCCCTCTTTTATTTTCCTAATTGCACTTATTATCACCCGAAATTATTCAGTTCACTTATTCTCTTAACAATTTGTCCTGGGGGAAGGAGCCATGGCTGTTTGGTAGACACTTTCCCCCAAGTGTCCAGACAGTGCCTGGTCTATGGGAGATGCTACTTACATATCTGCATACATGGATGTGGACATGCTCTGCAAAGGTGTAAGGATGTGGGTGTCCTGGAGGGTGTACTGCACAGACTGGCTGCAGCCACTCATGGCTAGAGCTGTGGCCAAGAAAGATGCTCTGAAGGCAGCATCACTTTAGACAAAAGCAGACAAGCAGCATGGTGTGGGGAAATCCTTTTGTAAAGAAAAGTGCTGTGAGCCCTCAAACAAGGGTGGGAGCTCCTCATCACAGTCATGTGAAGGCAACAGTCGCTCCAGAGGGAAACCAGACCCAGGAAAGATCACATGGAGGACATCCTGTGCCCGGAAACTTGACCCAGGGTCAACTGCACCCAGCAGTTTGTGGTTGCTGGTTCCTCCACCAGTTTTACTAGCCTCCGGATCTTTGCACTTCCTTCCTTTTGCCTAAAACAGATGCTTCCCAAATCTTCATGCGGCTACTCCTTCTAGTCATCCAGAGCTTGCTCAAATGTTGTCTTCCTCAAAGAGGTTCTCCTGCTGGAAAGTAACTTCCCTAAGAACAGGGATCTTACCTGTGTTATTCACCTTCTATGTCCTCTTATTCCTAGAACAATACTTGTCCCACAGTAGGTGCTCAATAAATAACAATTTATTCACTGAATGGCACAGGAGTTCAGGTTTTTTGCTGTACTGTTTAGATTCAGGATTCAGTATCACCAAGGTCTCTAATATCTATATATTTTGTCCATGACCTATTTAGCTTCAATTTAAGAGCATTGACTTTGGCATTAACCAGACCTGGGTTTTAACCTTGGTTTTGCCGATAGCTATATGACCTTGGGCAAATTATTTAACCTTTCTGTGTCTCTATTTCTTCATTTATTATTGTACAGATAACAGCAATTTTCTCATAGACTAATTTAAAAATTAAAGAAAATGATATATATAAAAGGCTTAATGCAAGGCTTGGCACATGGTGAGAACTCAATCCATATGACCCATCAGTATTATAGATTAATGTTAGTATTGGTGCTATTTTTATCCTGGATGCACTTTGCCTGGGAGTAGTGTGCCTTAGTAAACTTGCCAGCTGATAATTCTGCCCAATCAAGTGCACGTTCCATGTCGCACAGTTCACTTCTACATGTTTCTTGAGAAGCCACTACGAGTGAATCTTAAAGGATGGGTAGGATTTTGAGAGGCTGCAGGTGGATGCGGAAGGACAGTTCACACTAAAAGGAACTGCACGAAGGACGATAGTTAGAAATGTCTACATAACTATCCATTTATTCATTCTGAACCCACTTTCCAAACACCTGTTGCTACCCAGGCTCTGTGATAAATGCTGGGGGTAAAAAGCAGTCAAATGTGGTCCCTGCCCTCAAGGAGCTCGGTTTGGAGAAGGGACACAGCTGTAAACTGATGCCTTGTGAGAGATGCTGCTGTAGCACGAGTTACATGAGCACAGAAGAAACATTTTTCCATGTGGGGAAGAAGTGAGGGAGAGCCTGAGAACAGGAATAGCAGCCACTGCAGAGGGACTGTTTAGTGGAGAAGTGCTGAAGGTTTTTGAATAAGGGAGTGATATGAAGACCAGAAATGGAAAAAGTAAATAAAATACTCACTTTAGAATTCACCCATCTTCACTCATCTTGAGAGCTTAGATTATTATAAAACTAACAGCAATACCCCCTTGATTAAATCAATCCAGAGCCTCCAAAGCTGATCATAGTAGCAGTAGCAGGGAAGGGACAGCTGACAGCTGAGCTCAGAAAAACAACTTTTCCCTCTCTCCCTGCTGGATTTAGCTCCTTTTCCGTAGTGGCTGTGACCACATGACCTCCAGAGGGCGCTGTTCCCCTTCAGTTCTCAGAGCACAGCGCTGCATCTCAACAGTGAGCCAGTCTCAGAACCCCCTAAAAGGCTTGTTGACACATTGCTGGGCCCCACCCCAGAGTCCTGATCCAGTGGGTCTGAATGGGACCTAAGAATCTGCATGTCTATTGAGTTCCCAGGTACATGCTGATGCTGCTGGCCTCAGAGACCACACTTTGAGAACCACTGTTCACAAGGACCTAAGACCCTTCTTTGTGTCTTCAGAAGCACAGGTGAAACCAGGCCAGTACTTTGAAAGGAGACCCTAGTAAAGACTCAAAAGGTAAAGAAGCAATCAAGGGAAGGCCGATTAGCTCAGCTGGTTAGAGCTCAGGTTCATAACACCAAGGTTGCCAGTTCGATCTACACATGGGCCACTGAGTTGTGCCCCACACAACTAGATTGAAACAACTACTTGACATGGAGCTGACGAGTCCTAGAAAAACATGCTGCTCCCCAGTAAAATTAAAAAAAAAAAAATTGTGTTAAAAAAAGAGGAAGAAGAAGCAATCAAACAACAACATGGAGGTGGGGGACAACACCGAGTTAGATCCAACCAGATAACGTAGCTTCTGTTTTGTGGCTTTGCGTTCTAACAGCGCCCTGGATTCCTGACCAAGATCTAGCCTGTCTTCTCCAGCCCCTTTCTTTAGGGCAGATGCACATGCCCTCATAGAGAAAGAAGTTTTACTTCACAGCCTCAGCAGGAACAAGACCAATGAGAAGAACATAACACAGACTACAACATCAAAACTACAGAATGTGAACAAGTGAAATACATATAAAATAGCAGAAGTCTTCATTTCCTTCACAGAACAGTGTCTTATTTATTTTGTAGCTCTCTCTACTTCCTAAAGTGGTGTGTGCCTAATAAATGTGTGACGTGAACTGAGATATGATTTACAATATCTCTTTATGTATAGGAGCACAATCTACTTTACTGATGTTGTTCATTTGTTCTAATCCAGCTATATTTAATCAGAGATCTTTGAATCATTGATTATTTTTAACATTGCCACAGCTTTCCCAATAGCATACAGGCATAATAATTACAGATTTATCCTTCCTTGTCTTTATACTATGTCTTCCTTGGATCATTATCTTAGAAACCTATGCCTAATTACTAGTCTTGTATTTATTTCAGTGTTATGGCTTGTCATGATTATGTATTGTTTTTGAAGAAAAATGTACATACAATTTCTCCCTTAAAGCAAATCAATGACTATTTACCATTCAATGCCATCTATGATCATCTTGGGAACTAAAATTAAACTCCCCCACTTGTTTCCCTCTTACCTATTTTTTTGTGCTTGTGTGCCCCTTACAGATAGAGCACCAGGAAAGCTCCCTCATGCTTTCTTCCACAGGAATATTTCCAAAGGCCTAGGGGGCTTCAAATCATAGACTAAAGCAGGAGTAGGGGGAAATGAGGAGTGGTGAGAGGAGATAGCCAGAGCATCTCTGTGGACATCATTGGGTCCCCCAAAAAGGGCAGGGTAGGGAATGGAATATATACAAGAGTAATGGAAGGGTGCAGATAAAGCTCCACTAGGGGCAGCCAGCCATGGGCACGCCACTGCTCTTCCCTCCCCTGCCCTGTCATATCTCAGGCAAAAGCCTCGCACAAGACTTAGAGGGATGTGCTGGAAAGAAACAGGAGTCAAAGCAGGCCTGAGGGAAACCAGGAAAAAAGTTATAGAGCATGTGAGAGTTAGAGCAAATTAATGAGAGGGAGGCAAGGAGGGAGGGAGGGAAGGAAGGAGGAAGGGAGGGAAGGAGAGGGAGGGAAGGAAGGAGGGAGGGAGGGAAGGAGGGAGGGAGGGAGGGAGGAAGGGAAAGGTAATGAGAGACAAATGGAGAGACTGTTCTACAGGGATGAATTGCTCTTCCCACCAAGCTCCATACACTCTCCCCAAACAACCTCACAATTCCGTCAACCTGGAAGTCCAAGCCTCTATGGGGTGAGTCACCAACCAAACCCTAAATAAACTGCTTGACCTAGTTCTGAAGAGGATTACGTTCAGCCTCAGTCACTCGTGGATTATTCCTTTATACGTTCAATGGCCACCTGTCTTATCTATCCAAGGGGATGAATAGACTAGCATCATTTTTTTGACATCAAATTCGTGTCATCAACTTCATGTTTGGGTTTAAAATCCCATTCAGAGGCCAAATAAAATAGAATATGGCTCAGGATTCTTATCCAGATTCAAACAATTGAAAAGAGTCCAGGTTAGAGAAATGGAAACAACAAATTAAAATGCGGCAGCTGTTTGCCAACCCTCAGCCAAAAGTTGCTCCTTCAGAAAGAATAACACCTTGACAAGCAAGTGTCATGCTTGTAAACCTTGGGGCAAAGACAGATTTAAGAACTTTTAAACTGATGATTTATGGGTGAACACAAATGGTTTATCACATATGTTTCCCATAATGGCCCAGTAAGGAAAATAGACTTCATTTTATACATGAAGAAACTGAAGTTCAGAGAAGGAAAGTGATACACCAATGATCACACAGCAAGAACCAGGAAGTGGAACTGAGTACTCCTAACCCATAGTCTAATGTTTGTAAAAGTCTGTATAGGCAAAATGTTGGCCTTCAAACTTAACACAAAGAGATATATCTCCTTGTAGTCAATACTATTAAAAGTCCCCCACAAGGTTATGGCTAACTTTACATTCACCCACAGAAAACACAGTCTTATTATTTTTAAAAAGTCAAGGTTGCAGGGCTGGCCGAGTGGTGCGGTGGTTAAGAGCTGGCTTGTGATGCCAGCAGCCCCGGTTTGGGTCCCACATATGAGGGCCAGTGACACTGCCCTCAAAAAAAAAAAAATAATAATAATTAGATGCTTAGTTCAAAGACAATAGCATCTTTTAATTTCTTCTCAATCTCCCTTCATAGAATGTTATTTGTTACGAATCAAGGATAGCCAGACTTTTGTTGAAAGCTTCAAGTAGGAAAAAATACAGGCCCCCAAACAAACACACAGGAAAAAGAAAAAGGAACCCAAGAGAGGTCTAAGATGGTGGAGTAGATAAACTCTGTGCCTGTGTCCTTCCATGAACACATTTAAATTACAACTAAATGATGGAACAATTAACCTGGAGAATCATCTGAAGTCTAGTTGAACAAAGTTTTATAACTAAGGATATAAAGAAGAAGCCATGTCAATACTAGTAGGAGGGGTGGCGATGTGAAACGGGCTGGCCCCAAACCTCCATGTGAAGCTGGAGGAATATCTCAGACGTAGAGTTTCCTCTCGAGGAACGAGGGACCCAGTCGCACACAGGCCTCCCCAGCCCACAACATGTGGCTGGAAAAAACACTAGGGATTCCAACCATCCAGGTGGGACAGAAGACTAGGGGAAACCCAAACATGCTATTAAATGGCCTGCGAACAGATTCTCTCACTCGCAGGCTTGGTGACTTGGGTGGCATAAGAGGCATACAAGGGGCAGAGGTGTGTGGCTTCAAGGCAAGGACGGAAGGACAGTCACCATGTTCCCTGTGTGACCTTCTGCTCCCACGTAGTCAGCAGGTGGGAGCCATCTTTCCTGTGTTGAGCCCGCTAGGCTGACAGCCAAATCTGAATCTGATTGGTCTGGTGAGCTCCTCAGCTCCACTCTGCTGACTCACTGGGAACCTGCTCCACCCAACTGTCTCAATGCTGGAGGCACTTTCTTGGTGAGCAGCCAGCTCCACCTGCATTGCACTCCTTGGAAACTATTAGAGTTCACAGGCCCCAGGCAAGCGACAACTGGCCACAGTATGCTCTGAAACTTTTGCTGAGTAGCTCCAGGCTTAGTGCTGGCACTAAACCAGAATTTACACTAACCTGGTGACCACAGCGCTTCCCAATCTAGTGACTCCCTGAGAAGCTGCCTCACCCAACTTACGTGTCGCACAAAAGAATCACTTCAGATTGAAAGACACACATAGACAGAAAGTAAAGGGATAGAAGAAGGTATTTCACAAAAATGGAAAAAACAAAAACACACAAAAAAAGCTGGGGTAGCAATTCTTATAGGAGACAAAATAGATTTTAAAACAAAGGCTATAACAAAAGACAAAGAAGGACCCAATAATCCCACTTTCTGGTATTTATCTGAAGGAGCCCAAAATGCTATTTCAAGGATCATGTGCATCCATATGTTCATTGTGGCATTGTTCACAATGGCCAAGATGTGGAGGCAGCCTGGGTGTCCATCAATGGAAGATGGATGAAGAGGGTGTGGCACATGTCTACAATAAAAAATTGCTCGGCCATACAAGGGAATGGATTCTTGCCATCTGCAGTGGTATGGATGGACCTGGAGGGTACTGTCCTGAGTGGAGTGTAAGACAGGGAAAGACAGATGTAATGTGATTTCACTTATATGTGAAATCTAAAGAAAAAAATAAACAAACAAAATGGAAACAAACTCATAAAAACTAAGAACATTTTGATGGTTGTCAGATGGGAAGGGGGTTGGGAGAGTGGGTGGAAAAGGGGGAAGGGATTAAGAAGTACAAATTAGTTGTTACAAAGTAGTCATGGGGATAAAGGGTATAGCATAAGAAATATAGTCAATAATATTGTAATACCTATGTATGGTGTTAGATGGGTACTAAATTTGTTGGGGTTATAGAAGGGAGGGGATTGGGGACAGGATGAAAAAGGCGAAAGGATTAAGTAGTACAAATTGGTAGTTACAAAACAGTCATGGGGATGTAGAGTAAAGCATAGGGTATATGGTCAATGATATGGTAATAACTCAGTATAGTGTCAGGTGGGTAGTAGGCTAGTTGGAGGAACCATTTCTTAAATTATATACATGTCTAACCACTATGCTATACACCTGAAATTGATGTAAAATAATATTGAATGTTAAAAAAAAGGAACCCAGAAGACACCAGTAGAATAATATATTTTTTCGAGCTGCTATTATTTTCAGTGACACAAGAGAAGATATTTCATCCATAAAAACTAAACAGTGGGGCTGGCCAGTGGCTCAGTTGGTTAAGAATTGGCTTAGAGCACGTGCTCAAAGCAACAGGGCTGTCGGTTCGATTCCCACATTGGCCAGTGAACGCTGAACCTGAGCTGAGCTGTTGCTGAACTGCCAACAGGTGGCAGGATGGCTCAGCTGGTGTAACAACAAGATTGCCTATTCAATGGTCGGCTACGCTCACCTGCAACTAAAGAACCTGGTCTCTTTCGATAGGCAATATCAAAAAGAAAAAAAAAAAAAAGGTGTGTGTGGGAAAGAGGAGGAGAATAACTTAGATTCAAAGAAGTGTGAGAGACATAAAACATAATGACCAAAAGCTACGAATAAACCAAGATTGCATCCTAGCACACACTAAGCAACTGTAAGAACTATTTTGAAAACAGTTGGAGAAATTTGAACGCTATTTGGGTACTGATATTAAGGAATGATGCTTAACGTTGTTAAGTGTGATAATGGTTTTATGAATATGTAGAAATGTCTTTATTTTTAAAAGATCCATATTAAGCTATTTGGAATATAAATGTCACACTTCCTGCGATTTACTTTTAAATATGTAAAAAAATGAATAATGAATATATGAAGCAATTATGGCAAAATGGTAACAATTGTTAACTGTAGGAGATGCGCATTCATTAAATTAATGTTTCTCACACTTCAATGTGCACATGAATCAGCAGGGAGGCTTAAAACACAGATTGTGATTCAGTAGGTCTGGGATGAGGCCCGAGAGTCTCCATCTCTAACAAGCCCTCCAGTGATGCTTGATGGTACTGTTACATGAGCCATATTTTGAGTAGCAAGGTATTATAATATTTTCTCAGCATATCTAATTGTTTGAAAATATTGTTAAGGCTATTCACAAAAGAAATGAGTATGTAGGCTTTAAAACAGAAGAACATCAAAGTCAATTTGAAAATAGATAAACTCAGAAGAAAGAAATAATGGATAAAAGAGGGACTATAAAGAAAGCAGGATGAGAAAGAAAAAGATAAGTTAGAAGTAAAATATATCAGTAATCACACACAAAAATAAATAAACCCAATTATCAGTTAAAAGATGAGATTGTCAGAATGGAAAATGTAAAAATCCAGTTATATCCTATGTAGAGAGAAAAATCTAAAATATGGACGTAGAAAAACTGATAATAAAAGAGCTGAAAAGTAGATATATGTGTATATGAACAAACGGTAACCAAAATAAAAGCTGTTGTAGCTACAGTAATATCTGCCAAATAGAAGTTAAGGCAAAAAAATGTTATCAGGTTAAAGAATTTCAGTAGGTTGATAAAAGTTTCAAGTATGAAATTGTGGTATTCTTATGAAATGGAATACTCCATTTCATGTGTAAAGGAATGAATCAGGGTAAAAATTATATATACACACATATATGTGTATATATATATATATACACACACACACACACACACCATTTATGTGTGTCTGTGTGTGCATGCATGTGTGCAAAGCTTAAGGATACATAGACACATGAGAAAATTACAAAGAAGTGCATGAGAGCGAAAGAACATGAATTCAGAATAGTGGCTCCTTCTGGCAGGGAGGGTACTCAGGAACATGAAGCATGGAGGAGGCAGGATAGGCCTCTTGTGCTAGCAAATTTCAGGGTTGGAAAGATATTTTCAGGGAAGGATAAACAGAATACAACACCACCTGTAGGATATCCTGCCACAAAAGAGAGAGAAACATTGTGTCAGGCTGCAAAATACTAGTTAACCTGTTCAGAAAATTTTACCTGATTGTACTGAAAAAAAGAAAAAATGTGCCTCAAGTTCAAAGGCAAAGGCAATATAAGGAAACAGAGACGTTAGAGTTAGATTCATAATGGGAATGTCTTTGTCATCATATCTTTGTGTATTTCTCATTCTTTAGGAACAGGCACTTGTCCTGCTTCAACCTGAACAAGGGTGACATGTGGCTGGATGGCGGTATTTATTTTCCAGCCACATCCACTGGTGGGCTGCACTCTCCTAAAACTCTCTCTAGCTTCCGTAACTGTTCCCTGCTTTTGCACCTTGAGTCCTAGCGAGCAGGTTTCTCCCACAACCCTGTTTTTGCTGTCCTTGGCATGGTTGATCATCCTTGGTTGGCTTCCCTTAACCATGCACACAGCTTTGTAAATCGTCTCTCCGTCAAAATTTTCTCAGCTACCACACCTGAGCTTGCCATCTACTTTATCCTGGGTTCTTGACTGACAGACATTAAGCTAATAAATTTTAGGGATAAAATGCAAATGTTTTCATTGTACACTGCTTTATGCCTTTTGGTTTCTGAATCATGTGAATCTATTGTGTTATTTTAAATTATTAACATATACCTTCTTAAACTTTTATTTAAAAATAATTATAGGGCCGGCCGAGTGGCGCGGTGGTTAAGCGTTGGCCTGGGAAGCCAGCGGCCCCGGTTCGGTCCCACATATGAGGGCCAGTGACATTGCCCTCAAAAAAAAAAAAAAATAATAATAATTCTAGGGGCCGGCTGAGTGGCTCAGTTGGTTAAGAGTTGGCTTAAGAGCGCAAGCTCTGAGCAACAGGGCCACCAGTTCGATTCCCACATGGGCCACTGAACACTGCACCCCAGCTGAACTGTTGCTGAGCTGCCAACAAGTGGCAGGATGGCTCAGCTGGTGTAACAAACAAGATTGCCTGTTTGATGGTGGGCTACTCCCACCCGCAACTAAGACTGAACTCAGCACCCTGAGCTGAGCTGCTGCCTGGATGGCTCAGTGGATAAGGTGTGCGCTCTTAACAACAAGGCTGCTGGGTTCGACTCCCACATGGGATGGTGGCTACGCCCACCCGCAACTAAGACTGAACACAGCACCTTGAGCTTAGAGGCCACGAGCTGCCCACGGGAAGCCAGATGGCGACTGGCACCCTCCACAACGAAGACTGAAGAACAACAACTTGGCTGGTCCCCTTCCCCAATTCCCCAATAAAACCTTTAAAATAAAATAAAATAAAATAATGAATTATAGATTCAGAGCAACTTACAAAAATAGTACAGAGAGGTCTCCTATGGCTTTCATCCTATATGTAACTACAGTACATATCTCATTAAACTATAGTACAATATCTCATGTAACTATAGTACAATATTTCATGTAACTACAGTATAACAATAAAATCAGGAAATTGACATTGGTACAATGTATGTGTATAGTTCTAGACTCATGCAACTCCACCGCAATCAGGATAAAAAGTTATTCCAACACCACAAAGATCTCCCATGTGCTACTTAGTCCTTTACAGTCACACCCACCCTCTCACCCCCAATATCCCTAACCCCTGGCAATCACTAATCTATCTCCCATCTCTATAATTTTGTCATTTTGAGATTGTCGTATTAATGGAATTATACAGTATGTGGCCTTTTGAGAGTGGATTTTTTCCCCCCACTTAGCCCAATGCCCTTGAGATCCATCTAAGCTGTTACGTGTATCAACAATTTGTTCCTTTTTATTACTGGGTAGTATTTCATAGTATCAATGCACCACAGTTTTAGTCACTCACTTATCAAGGTGCATTTTGATTATTTGCAGTTTGAGGCTATTACAAATACATCTTCTATGATCATTACCAATGTACAGATTCTTGTGTGGACATGAATTGTGATTTCTCTGGGGTAAATGTCCCGGAGTGTAATTAAAAGTCATATGCTAAGTATATGTTTAGTACTTTAAGAAACTGCCGAAGAGACAGTTACTGATACATCCCTACGGGCAAGGGAAGTAAAAGAAAAAAATGAACATATGGGATTATATCAGACTTAAAAGTTTTTTCGCAACAAAGGAAACCACTAATAAAACAAAAAGGAAGCCTACTGAATGGGAGAATATATTTGCCAACGATATATCTGATAAGGGGTTAATATCCAAAATATATAAAACACTCATGAAACACAACACCAAAAAAACGAACAACCCAATTAAAAAATGGGCAGAAGATATGAAGAGACATTTCTCTAAAGAGGACATACAGATGGGCAACAGGCATATGAAAAAAAGTTCAACCTCACTGGTCATTAGGGAAATGCAAATAAAAACCACAATGAGATACCACCTCACTCCAGTCAGAATGGCTATCATCAATAAATCAACAAACAACAAGTGCTGGCGGGGCTTTGGGGAAAAGGGGACCCTGCTGCACTGTTGGTGGGATTGCAGATTGGTGCAGCCACTATGGAAGTCAGTATGGAGGTATCTCAAAGAACTGGAAATAGAGCCACCGTTTGACCCAGCAATTCCACTCCTAGGTATTTATCCTGAAAAAACCAAGACACTTATTCAAAAAAAGTTATGCACCCCTATGTTCATAGCAGCACAATTTACAATAGCTAAGACTTGGAAACAACCAAAATGCCCATCAGTAGATGACTGGATTAAGAAACTGTGGTATATTTATACAATGGAGTATTACTCCGCTATAAAGAAGAATGAAATCGTACCATTTGTAATGATATGGATGGACCTAGAGACTATTATGTTAAGTGAAATAAGTCAGTCAGAGAAAGACAAATACAATATGATCTCACTCATATGTGGAATCTGAAAAACTGTATGAATGAGCAAAGTAAACAGAAACTGTCTCATAGATATAGAGGAAAAATCAGGGTTGCTAATTGGAAGGGGAATGGGGATGAGGGAGAAGGGGAAGGGATTAGACAGCAAAAATAGGCAACTACAATATTGCCACTGGGATATGAAAAACGGTTTGGGGAATATAATTAATAATGTTGTAAATATTTTGTGGAATGTCAGATGGTCATAGGTCTTGTTAGGGAGACCATTTCATGGATGGAGTAGAGGTTTGATCACTGCACTGTATGACTAAAGCGGAGGTTGTATACCTACTGTAATTGAATATATATAGATAGTCACGGGATGTGGATTATACTGTGGAAGAGAGTCAGAGGAAGAGTAATAGATATATATGATATGGGGGGGGAGTGGGGTGGCGAATTGGGGGTGGGGGGTTGTCACTTTGAGGGGTAAAATGTATAACTATTGCACTGTGTTGTACACCTGAAACTAATTAAAAATAAATAAATAAATAAATAAATAAATAAATAAATAATACAACACTATTCACCACCCTACACCCGACCCCCCACCCCTGGAAGAATATGTTAATATATGTCTTTTTTTTCTTCTAAGCCTCCTATAGATTTTAAATTCTAATAAAGTAAATATCAGTCTTCAATATCCCACATAAAGAAAAAACCTCTTTGGGGTCATTCTCCCTTTTTTTTCAGAGTAAAGGGGTCTTGAGGCCAAAAACTGAGAAAAACTACTGTAGTTTATCCTCAGCTGTTATTGGTCAGTTTCAGGCTCTGACCTCATAAAGACCAGTGTGATGTCATGGCAGACATTTGTATATAAGGTCCTAGCTGGGCTGAGGGTTTAGTCCCTATAAACCCAGGAAGCTGATTAGTGGTGACCTGTTGGACTGCACTAGCTAGTTTGTTTTCTCCTTTTTTCCCGCATTTATAATATTACTATAGTTATTGTTTATTGGCATCACTAATACTTTTGTTGATATAGTTAGTATACTTAGCCAGCTAGTTAATATAGTGATTGTTTATCAGCATAGTTAGTATTTTCAGTGAGTGCAGTAAGCTGGCCACCATGGCCCACGAACATCTAGGCACTTCTGCTGACCAGGAGCTCCTTGATGGGTGTTACAAGCTCCTGAAAACCATTAACAAGGGCAGCTATGCCAAGGTGAAGCTGGCTGACCATCTTCCCACTGGGACCTCGGTGGCTATTCAAATTGTAAAACTGGAGGACTCTGCCAACCTTCACAGACATCTCATGCGAGAAATCCAGTAAATGAAAGCTCTGCAGCACCTGAACATCGTGCAGCTGTATAAGGTTATTGAAACCGAGTTCTCCCTCTTTCTTCTAATGGAATATTTGGACGGCATCAGTATGATGGACCATCTGACAGCTCATGGACGAATGAAGGAGAGGGAGGCCTGCATCATGTTCCAGAAACTTTTATCAGCCATTTACTATTTCCATCAGCAGGGATTCGCACACCGGGATATAAAACCCAGAACATTTTGTTTGGTTGTAACAGGAATCCTAACATCGCCAATTTTGGACTTACCATGGAATTGACTGACAACCAATTAACCACAATGTGTGGCACCCCTTCCTATGCAGCTCCAGCACTGATTCGGGGTGAAGCTTATGAAGGACGAGCGGTCGATATGTGGAGCATTTGGGTAACATTATACAGGATGGTGGCAGGAACCGTCTGGTTCAAAGCTCTGAGCTGGAAAAAGCTGGGACAATAGATAATACAGGGGAAGTACGCACCTTACTTTTTCTGGTTTGAACTAGAGACTTTGCTTCATAAAATGCTCAAGGTGAACCCCATGGAGAGAAAGGATTTAATCGATATCATGTCAGATCATTGAATCAATCAGGACGAGGAGGACCTCATGCCTATAGAGAGCCAGTCAATGAGAACATAGACCCGAGGGCCCGATGGAGGTTGGCACTGCTGGGCATCAGGTGTGAGGACATCCAGGATTTGTTGAACAATAAAGCGGCCTATCTCATGCTCCAGAGAGAAAAGTCTAAATTTCATCTTTGCCTTATGTCAAGGCCTACAATCACACTGAGCAGAGGCCTGCTCCAGGACGGGAGGAGCAGCCAGGGAACTCTACTATGCCACCGGTCGAGAAGTATGACGACGACAACGAGTTGGGGCAGAGGGGCAGAAAGATTGCGGCTCCTCCAGGCGCCTCCAGAAGGTGGAGGTTTTCACTTCTGAGCCTATCACAGAGCCAACTCCCATCACTCCGGGACCCCTCCCCCTCGCCAGCCCGAGAACCATCAGCCCCAAATCTATCCTGAAGTGCAGCACAGTCTCTGCTGAACCCAGCCAGGAGCCAAGGGCTGCCACACCCAGGCAAATCCTGGCCACAGCACCGTCACTGCTGAAGTCTGCCCGGAGTTCAGGCCCATCAGCCACACGCTCAGGCCATGGTGGAAGAGGAAGACCCCCATCGAGGGCTTCCAGAGTAGTAGCTCAGAGGACTCCTTTGACATCAACTGCAGCACCAACACCACCAGCATCGGATCATCACCGGAAATCTGTCATGGTTGGCAGAGGGTTTCCATGGCATGCCGCAACTGCCTCACAAAGTTCTGTCGTACACTGTCGAAAAAGAGGCAGTCAAGACGGAAAAAAGTCAAGCCCTTTTAGATATACTAATATGCTGTATGCCAATGTGAATTGAAAAATAAAGAAAACATGATTAAAAAATAGAAAAACAAAACAAACAAACAAAAAACTGCCAAAGTATTCTCCACAGTGGCTGTATCATTTGACCTTCCCACTAGCTATGTATGAAAGATCCTTATCCTTGCCAGTAGTTGGTAGTGTCATTATTTTAGCTAGAACAATAGATGTGTAGTGATATCTTATTGTGGCTTTCATTTATATTTCCCTAATGGCTAATGATGTTGATCATCTTTTCATGCTTATATTTGCAATCCCTATATCCTCTTCAGTGAAATGTCTCCTCATGTCCTTGGTCCATTTTTTTTAAATTGGATTGTTCGAACATATACTTGTAAAAGGTGGATGGATTCAGTTTGGCAATACAAACTTCCTTTGTATGCCTGAAGGAAATACAAGGCTATTTAATGGTATTATGGCTATTTAAATGTAGATTCAGGAGGCAGAATGATGAGGCTAAGACAAATATTGGGGAGACAGTGTCAAGATATGAACATAGAAAGGGAGAACCAAGGGGGAATAGGAGGGAAGTGAGGGGAAGTGGACAGAAGAAGAAGGGGAGAGAAAAGAGGAAATAGAGAGTGCCAGGGCAAAGAGGAGGAGAGAGGGATAGATAGAACAGAAAGAATAAAGAAGGGAGAGAAGTAAGAGATGGTGGCTCCAAAGAGGAAGATGAAACATGTCAAGGCCAAGTGCACCCTAGGAACAAGGGATTTTATCAGGGGCTAGAAAGTATCCCCAAGATGAACAGGTAAGGGAGACAGACATTATTCATAAAGAAGTTTTCTTGTATTTTAAAATTGAACTGAAATCTGCAAAGTTGTGAAGATTTTGAATTCCTTTAAACTAAACCTGAGCAGAGGTTAGTAGTGGAATTGAAAGAGAATTGGAGTTAAGGGGTATCATCTTTAATTCCAGTTCCACCAATGACTGAGAACTCTGACAAACTCATCTGGAGGCTGGGAAATCAATTCTGCCTCTCCTATCTCTTGGGGGGTGTTATATCTTACAAGACACTTACTAGAAAACACTTTTCATCTGTCAGGTGTTCTACAGATAAAAATTGTGATTGCTAATTTTATTATGACTTTGTGCTCTTCACATTATAGTTAAGTTCAAATACTCTGAAAATGATACTGTCATCCACATAAGTACACAGGACAGCAGACAATCTGGTGGGGGTAAAGGAAACACGGGTGGTGGGGAGGGGCTAGAGTTAATGGTATGGGAGGTTGTGGCCACGGACAGCCTTTGGTGAGAGCCACCTCTCAACCTCTTTCTTCCTGCCATAGCACCAAGAGGAAGCCAGGGTAATAATCTGGACTCTTCTTTCAGGGATTCCCATTGAGTGAATCCAATTGGAAGCCAAAGGACAAGGACATCCATAAACGTGAACTGTAAGTTCAGCTTCCCAAATCACAGAACAGGTTGCAACAGGATGGAGAGTGAATCTAGAAGCACAAACGGAAGATATCCTGTGGTTTGTAAAAACAAACTTCTGTGTGTTTATGTTCAGCCCCCACTAATAGATAGATTATACACCCCTAAGGGCAAAGACTGTCTGATTCTTCCATGGAGCCTTCTATATCACATATGGAATAGTTTGGCATGAGTGAATGAAAGTACTTCAATGTTCAGAGACCAAGTTATAAAGCATTAGATACATAGATAGATAGATAGATAGATAGATAGATAGATAGATACATAGATAGATAGATAGATACATAGATAGATAGATAGATACATAGATATTCAGACAACTAAGTTCACAAACTCATCCTAGGAAAAGTGCCAAATACCTCTTGCTGAATATCACTACATCACCTTCGAAGTACTCCCCTTGGGAAGCTATGCACTGATGCTAGCGCCTAGTCCATTCTTCAAAGCAATTTTGGAACTCTTTTTCTGGAATGGCCATCAGAGCTGTCGTCGTTTTTACCCTTGATGTCCTGAATGTCATTAAAAATGTCTTCTTTTCAACATTTTCTTTATCTTTGGGTAAAGAAAGAAGTCATTGGGGGCCAGATGAGGTGAGTGGGATGGTATTCCAATACAGTTATTTGTTTACTGGCTAAAAACTCCCTCACAGACAGTGCCATGTGAGCTGGTGCATTGTCGTGATGCAAGAGCCATGAATCGTTGGAGAAAAGTTCAGGTCATCCAACTTTTTCACACAGACTTGTCAGCACTTCCAAATAGTAAACTCGGTTAACTGTTTGTCCAGTTGGTACAAATTCATAATGAATGATCCCTCTGATATAAAAAAAAGGTTAGCAACATCATTACAAGAAGTTTGAGAACTTAATTGTCTGACCTTATTCATATATATATATAAAATCTGAAGAAAAAAATCTGCCCTATGTATTCGATCTAATTCCAAAGGGACATCAAAGTGACTGGAACGTAATGGGATAGAGCACAGCAGTTCAAAATGACTGGATCAGGTAAAGCTTTGATGGCACTTAATATACTCCCAGCTGAACACAGATTTTGGCTCTCCTTGAGTGATTTCGTAGGTAGGCGTCAGCCAGTCCAGCCCCTGCTTTTGATTAGCAGGGCTTAAGATGAAATCAGATCACCCAGCATGTGGCTTTAAAGTGATAGCTGGGTAATGGATGGTAATTTCCCATCTATATTATGATAAGGCTCCCTTTCCAGTGGGTCTTTGTGCATTCTGCTAAGTGCCTCTGTTTTTCATTTCCCTAACATATTTTTCTTACCTGAATGCCCTTCTAATATGCTCCATTTTGACAGTCAATGGCTTAGTAAAATTTGCAAGGATTTGTTTCTCTGTGATACAGATTGATTATCTTATCTTGATTTGTTAGGATGCATTTGACCTCCTGTCACTGACAAGAGAGGTGGTGAGGTGTTTTTTTGCAGATAATAAAGAACAGGCAGTTTTATTTCTCAGATTCTATTACAAGATTTGAAGAGTAGGGAAGAGATAGTTGAAGGTTGCTGTAAGGGAATCAATCACTCAAGTGTATGCTGTAGAATGTGTTCCCTGGACACATACATTCAAGACAAACAAGGGCTTTACGTATATACAGACCATTACGTTCTCAGCTTGGGGCCATAGAGTCTAATACATACACTTTCACTTAATAACATAAAATCAAAGTGCTATGTTCATCTCTAGTGACCACAGATGGCACCAATAAAATAAGTCTACTCAGCAATGTGTCAATTACTTCCCTTGAGGATTACATTTCAATTTTTGTAAGTTTTATTATTGGGAATAGCATACAGTCAAGTGCACAAATCTTAAAAGCATAACTCAATCTATATATATATATATATACAGAGGGTGACAAAAAAATACATACACATTATAAGAAAGGAAAAAACTGTATTAAAATTACGCTGATAGTAACCACTTTGAGCACCTCTTGTAATTGCAGAAGTCAAAGGCGACTTGTTTTCATCTTTTGTTAGTGGTATATTTTGAATATTACAATATTAATATAGTTTTCCTTTCTTAAAATGTGTATACATTTTTTTGGATATATATATATATATATATATATATATATATATATATATAGCCGGCCAAGTGGCGCGGTGGTTAAGCGCTGGCCTGGGAAGCCAGCGGCCCCGGTTCGGTCCCACACATGAGGGCCAGTGACACTGCCCTCAAAAAAAAAAAAAAAAAAAAAAAAAAAAAATATATATATATATATATATATATATATATATATATATATATCACGAGATCAAGAAGTAGAACAATTCCAGCACTCTAGAAGTTTCCTTTGTGCTTACTTTAGTTACTGTCACCCTACCCCCAAGGATAATAGATTAATTTTTCCAGTTTTTCATTTAAATGGAATCATACAGTGTTTCTGTTTTGTGTCCGTTTTTTTTGCTCATCAGTAAACTGAGAATCAGCAGTGTCACTGCATACCTCACTAGTTTATTTTTATTGCTGAGGATTATTCTATTGTATGTATTATATATATTTATTTATTCATTGTATCACTGAGGGACATTTAATTCCTTTGAATGAAACTGAACCAATTGGAAATGAATATTTAACAAATTGTACAAACTGTAAAAAGATACAAATCACAGAATAACCGCTTATCGGAAGTTAAGAAATACATTTTCCTCCTCTGTGCATATCCAGTGACAGAGTTTTGAAAATGCCTTTCATCCTCTATTATAGCAACACCTAGTGGTCTACATACAAAGCCTGCGGCATTGGATGGGAGTCTTTATATTTGGAAAAAAAGACCTCTGATAGTATTTAGCTGTCCTCTAGAACCATGTAACAATGTCCTGGCCCCACCAGAAACCATTTAAATCAGAATCTTTGGCAGGTAGAGCCCACGGTTGGTAGCTTATAAACGATGCCAAGGTGAATTTAATGTGCAGCCAAGTCTGAGAACTAATCTAGACTCAAATTTTTGTGAATACCAGACGCCTGGAGGGCTTGTTCACACACAGATTGCTGGGCCCCACCCCAGAGTCTGTTTCAGTAGGTCTGGGGTGGGGACCAACAATTTGCATTTCTAACATGTTCCCAGGTAATGCTGATGCTGACACTCCAGGGGCTACATGATGAGAACCACTGATCTAGACCAACTCTGTCATTTTAAACAAGGAGAACCTGCAGGCCAGGCAGTCCAAAGTAATTTGCAGGAGTCATGGAGCCAGTTAGTGACAAAGCTATAATTAGAACAGAGCCTCACAATCACTTTCCCTCTCATCTGATAGAAGCAAAATTGGGTATCTCTGAATATTATGTCATCCAAAGCTATGCTAAATGAGAGGTGGACCACTTCCCCCCACCAAAACCAAAATAAGATGTTTAAGGGATGGGTGAGGGTAACTCTTTTCTATCAACCTATCTGCAAAAACTTAAGCATCATGAGGAAGTGAGAAGATCCCATCCATCCACCAGAACCAGGATTTGAGAAGGCCAGGAGGGATGGAAAACGGAGGCTATCGAGTTTCTTTTGGCAGCTTGAGCTCTGAGCCCTGCTCAGGAAAGGATGCACACCTCTTGGTCCTGCTCTCTTTCAGCTACCTCCCAAAGGCTGAGCTGCGACAACCCAAATGGGCCACAGGGCCACAAGTCACCCAGTGAGGAGACCCCTTGGGCTACTGTTTGTTTCTCCCACATCTCTCTTGTAGCACGAGATTTAGTCTGTTTTGCTGTATTTCCTATGACATCTAAATCTCACCCCCATGTGCCCCTTACAATAGAGATTTTTCAAATATGGGCAGCTTGTCCCTGCCAGTGACAGCCCACACCCGAGGTTTAGCCAGCTCTGTGCCTAAGCTTCTGCAGTGCCTGTGAGCCCATCATCCTCTTAAGTGGCCAGGCATGCTGTACTGACACAATGCACTGCCAGCATGGACCTTGGCCCGCTGAACCACTTGGTATGGACATGGCAGAAGAGCTCTGCCTGTGGGGCCACAGGACCTATACAGAGGGTGACAAAAAATGTATACACATTTTAAGAAAGGAAAAAAACTATTAAAATTGTAATAATATATACCAATAACAAAAAATGAATACAAGTCCCGTTCGACTTCTGCAATTACTAGAGGTGCTCAAAGTGGTTACCATCAGCGCCCAGATATTTCTGATTACAGCGAACTACTGCTTGAGCAATGTTGACCAAAGTGTCCACTTGTATACATTTTTTTGGCACCTCCGGTATTTTAAATACACATCACAAGTGATTCTAATGCAACCCAAGTTTGGGGACCACTGCTTGCTGGGTTCTGTGAGAGGGGTAGTGGTTTAATGGCATTATACAGCGATTTTCGCAGTGTCCACGCTTTCGGGCAATGGAGAAAATATTTTCAGTTGAGGAATCAAGCAGAAATTGCCTCATTCTACCAAATGGAAGTGAGAAAAGAAAAGAAATTGCATTGGGAAGACTGAGTGTAGGACATTTGCCTATAAGATATAAAACGTTTGGAGGCCGGCCGAGGGTAGTGTCACTGGCCCACATATGAGGGCCAGTGACACTACCCTCAAAAAAAAAAAAAAAGATATAAAATGTTTTTTACAGAAGGAAACTGACAGACTCATTTTAATAAGGACATAAGCAATGACTTCAGAGCGCTCTGATGTGAGGCAAAAAGCAGGCAGTCCAGAGGTGAACAAGAGAACTTGGAGAAAACAAACAAACAAAAACACCAAAATGAGGATCTAGAATGGACCAAAATGATTCTCGCAACTACGGTAATTATATAACCATTTCCTTAGGAAGCACCAGTGGCTGATAGAAGAATCCACGTTAAGGCTTTTTATCACTTGCTGTAATATTGAGTTGTTGGAAATGTCATGACGCATTTTTGCAATGAAAACCATAGAAAAAAATACATCATGACTTTTCCAACAACCCACTAGTTTTCATCACTGAAGGACGGTCCAGGTATTTTGTTTCCCCCCACGAAGTCCTTAGTGAACCACCCGCTCCAACCATGTTTATTTGTTTACACACCCACAGAGACACATGCATACACAATGGCGTCGCACTTTGACTCCAAAGTAACGAAAGCCATTCCTTCGAATTCTCAGGGGATGCCGCTTTCCTCCCCTCCCCAGAGTCTTAGTGGGCATGTCCACAGCATCCCCACCACAGAAGAAAACAAAAATTCCTCATGGGAAAGTTCATCCTAATTTACCTACTGAGGCAGTGTGCTGGACTGCATGCTCTCTACCTGTCTTCCAATTCCAAATATCCATTCAAACAAAACTGCACACACCATGGTTGCTCTAAAAGTTTCACAAGTGATGCAGCATGTAGCTGGGAGGGAGCGTGGATTGTTTGGCAGGCGTCAGGACTCCAAGCCTCCGTGGCTACCAGAAGGATTATTATATTATTATATCTCCACACTGTTAATTCCTTAATGTTAAGGGTGGTAGTCTTTAAATTGAGGTATATTATATATATAAAACAAGCCACAGGCTGGCAGAAAAATTTCCAAGTTGTAGCTGATAAACAATTGTATATAGAATATATATATATAAAGAACTCTTACAACTCAATAATAAGAAAACCATCCAATTTTAAAAGTAGGCAAAATGGGCCGGCCGAGTGGCGCATTGGTTAAGCGCTGGTTTTGGGATGCCAGCGGCCCCGGTTCGGATCCCACATGAGGGCCAGTGACACTGCCCTCTACAGCTAACAACAGCTCCACCTGGAGCTGGGCTGTGCGAGCCCCGGTGATGGTGTGGGCTGCAGCCCCTGCTGCAGTGGGCTACCATAGGCTACAGTGAGTGGCCCGCAGCCAGCGTGAGCGGCTGGCAGCCAAGCGTGAGCTGCCAATAGCTGCGATGAGCGACATCCAGAGGCCAGCGACCGATCTACCTCATCCGGGAAGAGCGCAATGACGATACCAACAGTGAAGCAACATCCTCCGCAACTAAAACTGAAGAACAAGAAGACAGCAACTTGTCTGTTCCCCTTCCCCGATTCCCCAACGCTGTTCCCCTCCACCAATTCCCCAATAAAATCTTTAAAAAAAAAAAATAAAAAAATAAAAAAAATAAAAGTAGGCAAAATATCGGAATAGACATTTCACCAAAGAAGATATACCATTGGCTGATAAGCACATGAAAAGATGCTGAGTTGACATTTAGTCATCATTAGGAATATATGAATTATAACCACAGTGAGCCTGACACCCACTAGAATAGTACTAATCAAGATGGACTGAGAATTACGTGCTAGTGAGGATATGGAACCTTCTCAATGCGGAACCCGCACACTTTGATGGTAGGATTGTAAAATGGTGCAGCCACTGCGGAAAATGGTTGATAGTTTTCTAAAAACTAAACATAAATTTACCATATGATCCAACAATCTCATTTGTAGGTAAATATACCTACAAAAAAGGAAAACATATGTCCATACAAAGACTTCATACGCAAATGCTCACAGTAGCAGTATTCATAATAGCCAGCCATAAAGTGGAAACAATGAAAATATGGGTGGGCAAACAAAATCAATATGTGCATACAATGGAATACTACTCAGAAATAGTAGGAAAAGAAAAAGAATAATTAATAAACTGCTCATACATGTTACAACCTGGATGGATTTCAAAATGTTGTATCACGTGTAAGAAGCCAGGCTTAACCACTACATATTTTATGATTTCATTTACACGAAAAGTTCATAAAAAGCAACTTCGTAGACAAAGAAAGGAGATTCGGAGTCTGGGGGTGGGGGTGTGAATGGAGAGTGACTAAAACTGGGCATGACAGATCTCTTGAGGTGATGGGAATGTACTACAACTGGATTGTGGTAACTGCATAACTCTGTACATTTACCAAACCATGGAATTATACATTTCAAATGGGTGAATCTTATGGTAAATTATACTTCAATAAAGCATTTAAAAAGTATAGAGACAGTTATCTTAAGTGGTTAAGAGCGTGGTGCTGCTGACACCAAGGTTTCCAGTTCAATCCCTGCATGGGCCACTGTGAGCTGCGCCCTCCTTAAAGGAGTTAACTATGCCATTATAGCATGAAAGCAATGTGTAACCAATGACCATGGCTGTTCCCCAATTTAAAAAAAAAACAGTATAGAGATGGAATCATTACATCGTGGAAATAGCTTTTATAGAATTTTACAGAATTTACAGCTCAACTAACACTTTTATCAGTGGTTCCCATTCATTCCCAGGCCCAGAATCCTTTTTGAACAGCAAAACGGGTGACAATCCTGCATATTTGAATTGAACCTTTAGTATAAAATTGAGGAAATGAGTAATTTCAAGAATAACCGCAAACTCAATAATAATTTTAATTGAATTTGCCTTTAACTAACCACATCTACTACATATAAAAAAGGTAAACATGTGAGACGTATTATTCAATCTACTGCCAATGCTGAATGCACGTGGGATTCACAGTGCAAACTGGTGGGATCAGCGTGGGATCCGGGAGTTGAAACTCCCTCAAAATCTCTTCCCCTCCTAATGCAACACTGAATGTTCAATTCCATGGTGTTTTTTGTCATCTCTGCAGGCAGTTTACAGCTGGGAAAAACATCACTGGCTTTTGGACTATAGGCATGTCCCATGTGTGGGCAAAATGTACCGGGTAAGAGAATCGTAGAAAAGGAAGAAGTCATATGACTGGAAAACTACATAAAGGTTGACAGGTCAGACGCTTGTCCAAATATATGAGAGCTGTTTTGTGGATTCCTGTTTTGTCTTTATCCCCTCAGGCCCATTTCACTTATAACTGGTTGGGTCACCACAATAGAACAGTGCAAACCTTATAGTAAATGACTTGTCACCATTCAGAGACAACATGCCTCATGTGGTTTCCTTCCTCTGGGATTTTCATTTTCTGTAGGATATCCTCTCAACTTTACCAACAGTGGCACAGCATCATTAAGCATTTCCAGAACTACCAATTGAGGACTTCCTACATATAAATCAATCACTTGATAGGATCAGAAATGTACTATTTCCGTTGCCAAGAAATGGATTTCAAAATCATTCCCAAATTATTTATAAGAAACACTTGTTTCAGTAAGTCTTGTTTTTGTCCCTGTCCACTGGCAGCCACTCATGCTGCACCTGCCTTGTTCGGCTGGCAGCCACAAGTGTTGCAAAGGCGAGAAACAGAAGAAACTCGCTTAAATTGTTCAGTTGCATCTCCAAATAGTATGTTCAGTGTGCTTTGGGGTAATAAGTACACTACTCTCTGGGTTTCCAGCTGTTTTGTACACTCTTAGTGTACTGTTTTCCCAGAACAACAATTGGACCTATTGCTTTAAATTTAGAATATTTCGTCAGAAAACATACTGTGTGTACTTTTGGAAAAGGTAAACAGTTTTAAAGTCCGTTTATCTTATGTTTCCTGATTTTGCGGACATACTGTAATATCCTCTGCTAAGGGACGTCAGTTTTGTCCTGTGGGAGACCATCTTTCCTAACCTAAGCAGGTCCTGGCAATTCCCCCAGGGCCAATTCATTTCCTGTACCAGTCATTTAGATTGCTGTTCCCCATGTGACCATCATATTTCACAAATTCATGACTAGATTAAATAGGTAATAATAACAAGTGGAACAGATAAGATCATACTCAATTACACAAAAAATTTTATTAATATGCAAATTTATAACTTAAAAGTCCAGTGTAATAGAATATGCTTTTCTAATTCACGCTATATTTTGAATTCATTAGGTAATTTAAAAATATACAATTTTTGATCATTTGGTTTACTAAGGTTTCTCAGAAACTTTGTGCGATATTAATTACAGTTAGCAATACAGTATTGCAGATATTATGCTTCATATGAGGAAATAAGTCATGCAGGAGGAAGAATAAAAAAGTGATTTGAATTCAGTTGCATCAGCAGATGCTAAAAACCTAAGCACTATCCAATGATGCCTAGAACCCAAAGGTTCTTCAGGAAAAAAGCTCTCAATTGTCTAAAACAATGGAAATGAAAGCACCATAGAAGGACTGGCTGTCAGCAGAGTTTTAGAATACCCATATGGAAAATAATGGAGTTATCCAGTCAGCAACTCACATATTATTCTCACACACACTAACCCTAATGTGCACAATTGGTTCTTGGATCAGATGATTGCATAGGCTCAACACCTGGCCCCAACATTTTTCCGCTGTATGCCAAATTACTTATCCTGTTTCTTATCTATTACTGTGAAAGGTAAGAGTTATGCACAAGGCCACAATGAACACTAAATGAGATTATCATGTAAAAGGGCTTAGCTTAGCACAGTGCTAGGATACCGTAAGCACTCAATACATGTGCTCCTTGATTCTCCTACCTCTCTGGTCCCTCCTCAGCCTAAGCTGCATGCACACAGGCACAGCTCCAGGGGTCCTAGCAGAGAACAGCTGCTGAGAGGCTGAGAGCTAGGCAGGGCCTTCAGAGGGCAACAGGTGTTAGAGTCTGGGCTTACACAGAACGGAGATACCTACCTCGGTGGACACCCTTGGCATTAAGACAAGGCCCCAGAAAATACATGCCTAGGAATAAAGACAATACTCTAGGAGTCAGACACAGGAATAAAGAATTCTGGAAATAAGTGTTAAACTGAAATAGACCACCCCTAACAAAGCTTAAACTCATGTTTTAACAGGATCAAGGTGATCCACAGTCATTTATTTTAGAGGAAGCCTTTATCATCCACAATTTCTAGCATGTAATAAAAATTATAGATGTACAAAGCAGGGGAAAGTGACCAATAATCAAGAGATAAAGACAAAATACTCCAGAAAAGCAAACAAAAGTGAACAAGGACTTCAAAATAACTATGATTAATATCTCAAAAAATAATGATGTGCAAGATAGATATCATGCAATATTTTAACAGAATTAAAAATCTATAAAAAAGAATCAAGTGGATATTTTAGAATTGTAAAATTCAGTATTTGAAATTAAGAATTTATTAGATGGGTTTAAAAGCAGGCTGAACACACTAATTCTATTTATCTAAAAGTCAGAATTAATAAATGCAAAGAAAGTACAATACAAAATATATAAACTGAAGCAAAGAAAAAATGAAAGGAAAAAAGAAAGCAGAGCATAAGAATGGAACACAGCTAAAAAGGTCTAACAGTAAGTGTAATTGGAGAGCTTGAAGGAAAGCTGAAAATAAGAAAGAGCAGCATTTGAAGAAATAATGGCCAAGTCTGTTTAAAGACATTGACCAAAAGATTGGAGGAACTCAGAAAACCTTAAGTAGCATAAATGAGAAAATCACACCTTAGAAATCATAGTCAAATGCATGAAAACCAAAGATAAAACATTTTAAAAGCAGGTTTAAGGTGACCTTTCTTTCCATCACCTCCCTGGTCTCTTAGGACTCTCCAGCTTAATCACTCCCTTCCCTGCCGTTCCTTGAACGTCTGGCACAATCTTGCTTTAGAGGCCATGCAGTGGCTGTTTCCTCTGCCTGGAACATTTCCCCAACCTTATTTAAAAATCATAGCCCACTTCCCACCCATTGGACACCCTCAACTCTACACCATCCACGTCTTAGACCTCCAATCACCCTAACATGCTATACTTTTTCCCATAGCACTTTTCACCTTCTAATATATAATGTACTTATTATGTTTATTATGGCTTATTGTCTGTCTCCACCCACTGAAAGGCTCTCTCAGAAAGGATAAGTACCTTAGTTTTGTTGGTTGTTGTACCCCAAGTATCTTGAACAGTGCTTTGCACACATAGGTGCTCAATGGTTATTTGTTGAATGAATGTTACCTATTATTTATTATTAGCATTATTACTCCAAGCCTTTTTAGTCACCAAATAACTTGTTCACGTCATGTCCTTCATATAATAACAGCTTTCTCTATTTACCTTTAGAAATGCTTTTGACATGTAATACAGTGATGCTATGGAGGAGTAGTTAAAACAAAAACACTCTGGGACCAGATAGCATGGATCTGCAAGTAACAGGATTCCATACATATACATATATTCTATATTCTGTTTATATGGAATATATATATATATATAATTCTTCCTTTGCAGAATGTAGGCAAACAACCAAATTGATGTCTTCATTACTAATGAAAAAAAAAATATATATATATAATGACATAGTAGCAATAATAATATGAATTGCATAGTGCTCTTATAGGTTCTAAGCATTTTACCTATCGATGCTTCTATCAAACTCATGGAAACCAAGGCACAGAAAGATTAACTAATCTGTAGCAAGTCACCCAGCTAGTAAGTGATTAAACCAGGATTCTGATCCATATTGAGTTCCAATTTAAAAAATACATATATATTTTCAAATTAGAAAGGATAATTCCTAAAGAAATAAAAGTGAAGTAAATATAACGACTAAATTTAAGTCTGTTTAAAAGAAAAAACAAAACAACCTTTCTTAGCACTAATAAATGAAATGCAGATATTAGTATATGTCACTAGGTGATGCTCTTTGTTAAATTTCTCTCCTGGTAAAGTAACCTGAGGAATTATAATTCACTCAGATGGGCAAGAACTTCAGTTAGGTCTAATAATAATTTAGTTATCTCTTTAACCACATGTTACATAGTCCAGAAAATAATTTTATATGCAAAAGTAAATCACATAAATTGGGAAAAAACTGTCTGTAAGACTGTAAGCTTAGAACATGGTCTCTTCACTTATTTTTATCTTTCTCCAGTATGTCTCCATTTTCTTTAGTGTCTTGATAAGATTTTATATTTTTGTCGACAGAGTTGAGTATTTTTAAAATTCATTCCCAGGGAACATATTTATACCACGTAATGTTGTCAGTGTCTTTACTTTTTTATGTTGAAATATTTTAAAGTGAAATGACACTATACCCTTAAATATTTCAGTATGCATTTCTTTTTTTTAAAAGAAAATTTTTAAATTTTTATTGGGGAACAGTGTGTTTTTCCAGGACCCATGAGCTCCAAGTCAAGTATTTGTCTTCAATCTAGTTGTGGAGGGTGCAGCTCCTTGGCCCCTGTGAGAATTGAACTGGCAACCTTGGTGTTATGAGCGTGCGCTCTAACCACCTGAGCTAACCGGCCGCCCCCATGCATTTCTTAAATAACATTATTATATTTCACTAAAACAATTTCTTAATGTCTATTATCCAAAAATCAAATAGGCAACAAATATTAAAAGGGCCTCAAGCTTACGAGTAATTAGAGAAATACAAATTATTAAGGCAAAGACATACATTGCACACGTATCAAATTGACAGAAATTTAAAAGTCTGCTACCAAGTGTTGGAAAGGATACAGACACTGGAACTCGAACACACTGCTGTGAGGAAAGGAGATGACAGTTCTTCTGGAGAGACAATCTGGCATATTATTTATACTGAAGACATATATACCTAATGCCCTCTACCACTGCTCTACACATGGATGCAAAACAGCGTACCAAAAAACAAGACACGTGTCCAAAAAACACACATGGCAGTGCTCAAGGAAGTATTGTTTTTAATAGAAAAAAATTAAGATAACACAAATGTCCCTCAATATTAGGGAATATAAATAAATTGTGGTATGCAAATACAATGGAATAAAACACAGTCATGTAAAAGGGACAAATCAAAACTCTTGCAATAACATGGATCAATCTTATAAATTTCATAATAACGAAATAAAGAGATACAATTTAACATGGATAGTATACATTTGTTCATAAAGTTTAAAATCAATGACTGCCACTTATTTTCAAATGGTTCAGCAAATGAAATTTACATCCGTGTCCATCTATTCAGATACAAAGAAAACATGGCAAAATGTTAACAAATATGAATCTGGGTGAGGAGTACAAAAGTTCACTGTACTATTTTGCTCTTTTTCTTTATGTCTGAGATTTTTCAAAATAAAAAGAAAAAAAAAATCAAACAAAGCTAATTTATACTGTTTAGGAGTAGTTTCAGTTTCATCATCTGGGTGATAGATGTATGATTTATCTTTATAATTATATATTAAACTATACATATATATTTTATGCATTTTTCCATATGTATACTTCACAAAAGATGGTAAAAAATATGATGAGGTATATAAAAATACTTTCAAAGGAAAATTGCTATATACTTGTTAAACATTATTATTTTAAAAACAAACTTTTTGCTTTATAACAAACAAACATAAGGAAGGGGCTTTTATTATGTAGGCCATTTACTTGAGATCAATTTATCAAAAGGTACATAAATGAGTACTAACTTTTGAGGCTACTAATATAATAAAGTCATCTGATTTTTCCATGAGATAGTTCTTACACAACCATCAATTCTGAATCTTGTTTTCTTTGATATTAAGTAGTGTATTTATTATTCTACATAATTCCTATGAACTGCAATGCTCATTTGGGCAGGTGTGTTAGCATATGCTACTTAAAAAATTATTATAAGAAAACTCTAACTGAAAGTTTTATAATTATTCAAATATACACAATTTATATTGTCCATTTATAAATGCTGCCATTTTCTATAGGTTTTTCCAACTTCCCCATTAGGATTTCACAGTATTTTTCTGTGAAAGTGTGACTTTGTAACAGTCAAAAGTTGTTCAGAATTTCATGTTTTTAAACTCTGATTCAGTTATGTTCATCTATTTGATTGTCATCTTCTTCTGAGTCGTCTAAATCAATATCAAAATCTAAATCTTCATCACTTTTTTCTTCATTTTTTCTGCAGCTTCTTCTACACTTGGAACGTATATTATTTTCAGTATTTTCTGTCTTTTCTGGTTCTTTATTAAACCTAACGATGGAAGAAAAAACTTCTCTTTATTTCTCAGGCTTTCATTATTTAACTGTGTAGATTGAAATGAATTTTATACAACATTTCCCAATTAACAGAAGCCTAGTGAAATAAGTATGGAGAAAAAGATACTTAAAGATTACCTTAAGTTCCAACCAATAATAATACTGCTGTCAATAAAGTAGGCTGAAACAAATTAATACATACTGCCCATTAAAGAAAAGTAGATTATATAATAAGTAAGTCTTTTGTATTGGTAATGAATGTGAACTTCATGGTTAAACATTTTAATTTCCTAAAAATATAAAGTTTCACTTTTATTTTAATGATAGAAAAATTTAACAAATAATTAAGACTTGTTTCCTCTTAGCTAGAGAAAGTCTGTATTAGTGTGATACGTTGCAACTTAAGACTCAGAGCTACTGAACGCTTCCTTTAAAAAAATTCACGTATCAGTTACTAAAAGAGTAAAATCCAAACTTAAAAAGTAATACTCACGGGGTAACAACGTCTTCTTTCTTTCCACATTTTGCACAGACTTCACGTTCACAGGCACATGGTCTACACATTATGTGATATGAATCCTTCACTGTCTTTTGTAAACATTTAACACTAAAAGTGGAAAATGAAATCAAGTATTAATTTTTACTAATTACCTGTGATTTATTTGATGAAATGAGGTGGTGTAGGTAAATGTATAGGTGAAAAGCCTAAAAATCAAAATAGCTAGATTTTAACCTCAATTCTATATTTATTTATGTCACTTTAGACTAATTATAAAGATCTCTAGATAATAGTTTTTAGATGCAAAAGAACAGTTCTTGAGATTTATCTACTTTCTTAAAACTTTTAAAAAATGTCATCAGCAAATACTGATACTTTACTTCTTTCTTTCTAGTTTGGATGCCTTTTGTTTCTTTTTGTGCCTATTTACTCTGGACAGGGCTTCCAATACTAGGATGAATAAAACTGGTCAGAGTGGATGTCCTTGTCTTGTTCCTGATCTTGTTCCTGAAAAGTATCGGCTTTTCACTATTGAATATGATGTGAGCTGTGGGCTTGTCATATATGGCATTTATGGTGAGCTGTATTTTCCCTCTATATCCACTTTATGGAGAGTTTCTATCATAAATTGGTATTGAATTTTGTTCAATGCTTCTTTTGTGCATCAAGATGATCATATGAGTTTTATCTTTCATTCTGTTAATGTAATATATATCATTCATTGATTTACAGGTGATAAACTATCCTTACATCCCTAGAATAAATTCCACTTGATTATGATGTATGATCTTTTAAATATAGTGTTGAATTTGGTTTGCTAATAACTTGTTGAGGAGTTTTACATGTTTACTTATCAGGAATATTGGCCTATAATTTTCTTGTGGTATCCTTGTCAGGTTTAGGTATCGAGGTAATGCTGGCCTCATAAAATGATTTTGGAAGTGTTCCCTCCTATTCTATTTTCTGGAAAAATTGAGAAGGCTTGGAATTAATTCTTCTTTGAATGTTTAGTAGAATTCACCAAAGTGAAAAAGTCTAATCCTGCATTTTTGTTTGTTGGGAGATTTTTGATTACTAATTCAATCTCCTTACTAGTAATTTGGTCTGTTCAGATTTTCTGTTTCTTAATGATTCAGCATTGGCAGGTTGTATGTTTCTAGGAATGCATCCATTTCTTTCAGGTTGTTGAATTTATTGGTGCACAATTGTTCACAGTAGTCTGTGATGGTATGGTTCTGTGTATTTCTGTGGTATCTATTGTAACATCTCCTCTTTCATTTTTGATTTTATTTATTTGAGACCTCTCTTTTTTTTTCTTGGTGAGTCTAGCTAAAGGTTTGACAATTTTGTTAATGTTTTTAAATAACCAGCTCTTATTGATCTTTAATTTCTAGTTCATTTATTTCTGTTCTGACCTATGCTAATTTCTTTCTTCTACTTTCTATTTTGTTTGTTCTTTTTCTACTTCCTTAAGGTATAAAGTTAGGTTGCTTAAGATTTTTCTTGTTTCTTGATGTAAGCATTTATTGCTGTGAACTTGTCTCTTAGAATGGCTTTTGTTGCACCCCATATATTTGGTTATGTTGTATTTCCATTTGTCTTAGGATTTTTTTTTTTTAGTTTTCTCTTGATTTCTTCTTTGACCCACTGGTTGTTCAGGAGCATGTTGTTTATTACCCACAAATTAGTGAATTCTACAGTTTTCTTTTTGTAATTGATTTCTAGTTTCATACCATTTTGGTTGGAAAAGATGCTTGATATGATTTCAATCTTCTTAAATTTTTAAGACTTGTTTTGTGGCCTAACATGTGATCTATGCTGGAGAATGTTCCATGTGCACTTGAGAAGAATGTGCATTCTGTTGCCTTAGGATAGAATGTTATGTATATATCTGTATAATATTGTTAAAATGTCCATACTACACAAAGCAATATATAGTTACTGCAACCCCTATCAAAATCTCAATGCATTTTTCACATAAATAAGACAATCAACCCTAAAATTTGTATGGAGCCACAAAATTCCCCAAACAGTCAAAGCAATCTTGAGAAAGGAGAAAAACATTAGAAGCATCATGTCCCCTGATTTCAACTATATTACAAGGCTATAGTAATCAAAACAGTATGATATTGGCATAAAATAGCACATAGATCAATGAAACAGAATACAGAGCCCAGAAATAAACCCACACATATGTGGTCAATTAATTTATAATAAAAGAGCCAAGAATATACAATAGGGAAAACACAGTCTCTTCAATAAATGGTGTTGGGAAAACTGGGCAGCCCCATGCAAAGGAATGAAACCAAACCACAACAGTACACCATACACAAAAATTAACTCAAAATGGAGTAAAGACTTGAATATAAGACCTAAAACCATAAACTCCTAAAAGAAAACATAAGCTGTAAGCTCATTAACAAAAGTCTTGGCAATAAGTTTTTGTATTTGACATCAAAAGTAAAGGAAACAAAATACAAAACAAACAAGTGGGGGCGGGCGGCTGAGTGGCGCGGTGGTTAAGCGATGGCTTGGGAAGCCAGCAGCCCCGGTTCTGGTCCCACATAGGAGGGCCAGTGACACTGCCCTCAAAAAATAAATAAATAAATAAACAAGTGGGACTACATCAAACTGAAAAGCTGCACAGCAAAGGCAACGATCAATAAAATAAAAAGGCAACCTACTAAATGGGAGAAAATATTTGCAAATAATATATCTGTCAGGGGTTAATATCCAAAACATATTAGGGACTCACATAATTTAAAAACAATCTTATTAAAGAATGGGCAGAGGATCTGAATAGACATTCTTTTTCAAAAAAGACATACAGATGGCCAAGAGGTACATGAAAAGATGTTCAACATCACTAACCGTCAGGGAAATGCAGATCAAAACCACAATGAGAGCCAGCCGAGTGGCGCATTGGTTAAGAGTTGGTTTTGGGATACCAGCGGCCCCGGTTCGGATCCCACATATGAGGGCCACTGACACTGCCTTCTACAGCTACAACAGCTCCACCTGGAGCTGGGCTGCACAAGCCCCGGCGACGGTGTAGGCTGCAGCCCCTGCTGCAGTGGGCTGCCATGGGCTACAGTGAGTGGCTGGCAGCCAGCGTGAGCTGCCAATAGCCGCAGTGAGTGACAATCCAGAGGCCAGAGACCAATCTGCCTCATCCGGGAAGAGCGCAATGAAAATACCAACATGGGCCAGTGAAACAACATCCTCGCAACTAGACTGAAGAACAAAAAGACAGCAACTTGTCTGTTCCCCTTCCACGATTCCCCAATGCTGCTCCCCTCCCCCAATTCCCCAATAAACTCTTTCAAAAAAAACCACAAAAAACCCACAATGAGATATCCCTTCAAAAAGCTATTATAAAAGATTAGAAATAACAAATGTTGGCAAGGATATAAAGAAAAGGGGACTCTTGTGCAATGTTGGTGGAAATGTACATTGGTACAGCTGCTATGAAAAAGAGTATGGAAGTATCTCAAAAAATTAAAAATAGAACTACGATATGACCCAGAAATTCTACTTCTGGGTATCTATCCAAAGAAAATGAAAACACTAATTGGAAAAGATATACAAACCCCCATGTTCACTGCAGCATCATTTATAAAAGCCAAGAAATTGAAGCAACCTGAGTGTCCACTGATAGATAAATGGATAAAGAAAATGTGGTATGTATGTACAACTGAATATTATTCAGCCACAAAAATGAAGGAAATCTTGGCATTTGCAACAACATGCATGGATCTTGAGGGCATTATGCTAAGTGAAATAAGTCAGATAAAGATAAATATCATATAATCTCATTTACATGTGAAATCTAAAAATAAAAAAGCAAAACTAAAACCAAAAAATCTAGTTCATGGATAGAGAGAGCAGACTGGTGGTTGCCAGAGGCAAGGGGTAGAATGTGAGAGAAGGGAATCAAAAGATACAAACTTCCAGTTATAAAATAAACAAGCTATAAGAATACAATGTACAAATGGTGACTATAGTTAATATTCCTGTACATATTTAAAAGCTGCTAAGAGAGTAAATTCTAAAAGTACTCATCATAAGAAAAAGAAATTTTGTAACTGTGTATGGTAATAGCTGTTAACTGGACTTACTGTGGCGATCATTTCATAATGTTTACAAATATCAAATCATTACGTTGTACATCTGAAACTGATATAACGTTATATGTCAGTTATACCTCAATTTGGAATTCTATCAAGATGGCGAAGTAGGTAAATGCTGTGCTTACTTCCTCTTACAACCACATCAAAATGACAACTACACTACAGAACAACCATCACTGAAGTCTAGCTGAACCAAACCCTTACAACTAAAGGTTTATACAGAAGAAGGGGGCTCCCATAAGACTATCAAGGGGCTCCCATAAGATTATCGGCTGGTATCTTAACAGAAACTTTGCAGAAGGAATTGGCATGAAATAGTCAAAGTGATGAAAAACAAGGACCTACAACCAAGATTACTCCACCCAGCGAAGCTATTATTTAGAATCAAAGGACAGGTTTAGAGCTTCCCAGACAAGAAAAAGCTAATGGAGTTCATCACCACTAAACCAGTATTATAAGGAATGTGAAGGGTCTTCTTCAAGGCAGAAAAACAAAAAAGAGAGAATAACAACATGAATAATAAAATAGCAATAACTACATATCTATCAACAATTACTTTAAATGTAAATGAATTAAATCAATCAAAAGATAGGGTGGCTGAATGGAAAAGAAAACAAGACCTTACATATGCTGCCTACAAGAGACTCACCACAGATAGAAAGATACTCATATACAGACTGAAAGTAAAGGAATAGAGAAAGTATTTCATGAAAATGGAAACAGAAAACAAAAAAAGCAGGGGTTGCCATACTTATACCAGGCAAAATAAACTTTAAAACAAAGGCTATAATAAGAGACAAAGAAGGACCCAGTAATCCACTTCTGGGTATTTTTCTGAAGAAACCCAAATACTACTTCGAGGGGTCATGTGCATCCATATGTTCACTGCATCACTGTTTACAATGGCCAAGATGTAGAGGCAGCCTGGGTGTCCATCGATGGATGAATGGATAGAGAGGAGGTGGTACATATATACAATGGAATATTGCTCAACCAGGGAAGGGAATGGGTTCTTGCCGTCTGCAATGGCATGGATGGACCTAGAGGGTATTGTGCTGAGTGGAGTGTCAGACAGAGAAAGACAGACACAATGAGATTTCGCTTATATGTGGAATCTAAAGAACAAAATAATCAAAACAGAAACAGACTCATAGATACAGAGCCAGTTGGAAAGGAGGATGAAAAAGGGGAAGGGATCAAGAAGTACAAATTGATTGTTAAAAAGTAGTCATGGGGATGTAGGGTATAGCATAAGGAATACAGTCAATAATATTGTAATAACTATGTAAAATATCAGATGAGTACTAGATTTATCAGGGTGATGGGAGGGGAATTGAGGAGCAGGGTGGAATAGGTGAAGGTATTAAGAAGTGAAAATTGGTAGTTATAAAACATTGGATGCAAAATAAAGCATAGGAAATAAAGTCAATAACATGGTAATAACTAGGTATAATGTCAGGTGGATGGCAGAATTATATAAATATCTAACCAGTATGCTGTATATCTGAAATGAATATAAAATAATATTGGATGTCAACTCTAATTGAAAAATTTCAAAAAGGGGGAAAAAGTTGAAGGGGAATAAGAGGTTCAAATTTCCAGGTATAAAACAAGTAAGTCATGGGGATGTAATGTACAGCATAAGGAATATAATCAATAATATTGTGATAGCATTGTACAGTGTCAGATGATTGCAGGACTTATGGTGAGCACTTCTTTAGATATATAAATGTTGAATAATATGGTGTACATCTAAAACAGATATATCATTGTATGTTAGCTATATTTTAATTAAAATCTTTTCAAGAAGAAAAAAAATTACACCTCAATTTACAAAAAATTAAAAACGCTTGTGCATCAAAGGTCATTATCAAGAAAGTGAAAAGAAAACCTTACTGAATGGGAGTAAACATTTGCAAATCATACCTGATAAGGGAAGTGTATCTAGAATATATAAAGAATTCCTAACTCAGTAATAAAAATACTCAACTAAAATAAGCAAAAGATCTGAAGAGACATTTTCCCAAAGAATATACCGGGAGTGACAAAAAAATGTACACAAGTGGACACTTTGGTCAACATTGCTCAAGCAGTAGTTCCACCATAATCAGAAGTGTCTAGATGCTGATGGTAACCACTTTGAGCACCTTCTATAAATGCAGAAGGCAAACGTGACTTGGATTCATCTTTCGTTATCAGCAGATATTGAGTATTACAATTTTAATACAATTTTCCTTTCTTAAAGTGTGTATACTTTTTTGGGAACCCTCTGTATATAAATGGCCAATAAGCACATTAAAAAATGCTCAATATCACTAGCCATCAGGAACATGCAAATCAAAACTACAGAGAGATACCCCCTCACACCCACTAGAATAACTACTATCAAAAAGGAGGACAGGGCCTGCCGAATGGCTCAGTTGGTTAAGAGCTCGCTCCAGAGTGCGAACTGAGCTCTGAGCAACAGCGGTTCGAGGCCAGCCCGAGCTGAGTTGCTGTTGAGCTGCCAACAGGTGCCAGGATGGCTCAGCTAAAAAACAAAAAACAAAAAAAAAACCCCCCAAAAAAAAGGAGGACAATGAAAAGTGTTGGTAAGGATACAGAGAACTTGGAATCCGCGTATTGCTGGGGAAATAAAAAGGTACGGTCCCTTTCAAAACCAGTTTGTCAGTTCTTCAAAAGGTTAAATATAGAGTTATTATAAAACCCAATAACTGCATTTTTAGACATATGTCTAAAAGAATTGAAAACACATTTGCACACCAAAACTTGTACGTGAAATTTTTATAGCAGCATTATTTGTAATGGTCAAAAAGGTGGACACAACCCAAAGTCCACCAATTGACAAATGGAAAAATAAGATGCATAGCTATATAATGGAATATTATTTAATAAAAAAGAATTAAGTGCTGATAAATGTTATAACATGTTTGAAAAAAATAATGCTAAGTGAAGAAAAAAAAAACAGTCTAAAACAAATATATATTATATGATTCTGTTTATATGAAATGTCCAAAATCAGCAAATGTATAGTCAGAAAGTAAACTGAAGGGGATGTTTGGCAGAAATGGAGATTGACTGCTAATGAATATATGGTTTCTTTCTGAGATAACAAAAATGTTCAAAAAATGAATGTTGTGATGGTTGCAACTCTGCTATACTAAAAGTCACTGAATAATACACATCAAATGGATGAACTGTATAGTATGTGAATTAAATCTTAATAAAGCTGTTTTTAAAAAGTAAAATGGAAATGTCAGACATAAGAAAAACATGGAGTGAAAGACAAGATGTAAGAAATCCACTTTAAACATAAATATATAGACAGTTAAAAGTAGGATGGGAAAAAAAACCATGCAAATACTAATCAAAAGAAAGTTAGAATGGCTATATTATTATTAAAATGGACTTCTGAGCAAAGAAAATTGTTAGAAATAAAAAAACAGGATATTAACATGACAACAAAAGGATCAATCTTCCTAAAACACATAACAATCTTCCCAAAACACATAATAATCTTCCCAAAGCACCTAACACCAAGGTATTAAAATAAATGAGGCAAAACTACTGAACTAAAAAGAGAAATAGACAAATCCACAATTACAACCAGGGATATCAACAGTTCTGTCTAGCTGATGGGACAAATAGACAAAAAAATATCAGTAAAGATATAGAACACCTGGTTGATAGAAGACTATCAACCAAATTGACACTTACAGAGCACTCCACCCAACAAGAGCAATATAGTCTTTTTAAGTACACATGAAACATTTTCCAGGATCTGAGCCATAAAACCAACCCCAACAAATTAAAATAAATAAAATAAAATAAACTTATAAAATGTCCAAGTATCTATAAGTTAAATAAAATTACTTCTAAATAATCTACAGGTCAAAGAGGAAGTCACAAGGGAAATTAGAAAATATTTTGATTAAATGACAATGAAAACACAGCATCAAAATTTGTAGAATGGAGATAAAAAATCTTGGGAGAAATTATATAATTAAATGTTTCTATTAAACAAGAACTATCTAAACTTCTATCTTAAGAAAGCAGAAAAAGAATAAACTCAAACAAAAGGAAGAAATGTTGATATGAATACTAATAAATGAAATTGAAAACAGAAAAATAGAGAAAATCAATAAAACAAAAAACAGGCTCTTTGAAAAGATTAATATAACATAAACACATAAACCAGAGTAATCAGGATAAAAAAAAAAAGAGAGGAAAAAAATGACCAATATCAGGAATGAAAGAGGGGAGAGCACTACAGATCCAACAGATATTAAAAAATAAAAAGGAAATTTTACTAAAAACTCAATGCTCATAAACCCAACAACTTCATTGGAATGGATAAATTCTGTAAAGATACACTATCAAAACTTGCTTAAGAAAAAACAGTTAATCTAAAAATTCCTCTATCCATTAAAAAGAATTTTAATTATAGGTAAAAACTCTCCAACAAAGAAAACTCCAGGCCCAAATGCCTTCATGATGACCTCTATCAAACATCTAAGAAATAATACTAATTTTACACAAATTCTTCCAGAAAACAATAGGAAGAAACAGTTCCTAACTCATTTGATAAGGCCCTGATACGAAGACAAAGACAAAATTACAGACCAGTACTTCTAATGAACATACATGTAAAAATCTGTGACAAAATGTTAGCAAATCAAATCTAGCAATATATAAAAAAGATACACATCATGGGCCGGCCGAGTGGCGCATTGGTTAAGCGCTGGTTTTGGGATGCCAGCGACCCCGGTTCGGATCCCACATGAGGGCCAGTGACACTGCCCTCTACAGCTAACAACAGCTCCACCTGGAGCTGGGCTGCGAGCCCCGGTGATGGTGTGGGCTGCAGCCCCTGCTGCAGTGGGCTGCCATAGGCTACAGTGAGTGGCCCGCAGCCAGCGTGAGCGGCTGGCAGCCAAGCGTGAGCTGCCAATAGCCGCGGTGAGCGACATCCAGAGGCCAGCGACCGATCTGCCTCATCCGGGAAGAGCGCAATGACGATACCAACAGTGAAGCAACATCCTCCGCAACTAAACTGAAGAACAAAAAGACAGCAACTTGTCTGTTCCCCTTCCCCGATTCCCCAACGCTGTTCCCCTCCCTCCGCCAATTTCCCAATAAAATCTTTAAAAAAAAAAAAAAAAAAAAAAAAAAAAAAAGATACACATCATGACCGAGTAAGATCTTTTACCAAGGGCAAGGCAGATTCAATATTAATATATACATGCAATTCACCAAACCAATGTTATAAGGAAGAAAAACCATATGTGATTTCAATAAATGCAGAAAAGCATTTATAACTTCCACTCATAATAAAAACACTCAGCAAGCTACGAGGTCTGACAATTAAGTTCACGAACTTATAGCACTGTTGCTAACCTTTTTTTGACATCAGAGGAATTATTCATTATGAAATTGTACCAACTGGACAAACAGTTAACCGAGTTTACTATTTGGAAGTGCTGATAAGTCTGTGTGAAAAAGTTAGACGACTTGAACTTTTCTCCAACAATTCATGGCTCTTGCATCACAACAATGCACCAGCTCACACAACACTGTCTGGGATGGAGTTTTTAACCAGTAAACAAATTACTGTACTGGAATACCCTCCTACTCACCTGATCTGGTCCCCAATGATTTCTTTCTTTACCAGAAGATAAAGGAAATACTGAAAGGAAGACATTTTGATGACATCAAGGGTAATACAACAGTTCTGATGGCCATTGCAGAAAAAGAATTCCAAAGTTGTTTTGAAGGGTGGACTAGGTGCTGGTGTGGATGCATAGATTCCCAAAAGGAGTACTTCGAAGATGACCATAGAGATATTCAGCAATAAGGTGCGTAACACTTTTTCTAGGATGATTTTGTGAACTTAACTATTAGGCCTCATAATTCAAGCTCAGACATTCTCGAGACAGCACACAAAAACATACAACAACAATAAATGCCACTCAGCAAGACACCACCACACGTCGATACAAACAGAGCTGTGAGACATTGATATTCCAAGGTAATGAAACCTTACCAAGTTTTGTACAATGCTGCCAATGTAAATGCATGGCAAGTTCGTGAACTTAATTGTCAAACCTCGTAGGTCAATGAGATCAAGAGTCCAGAAATAAACCCATACATACATCAATTGATTTCCAGCACATTACAAAGGGAATTCAATGAAGGGGAGTTTTTCAACAAAGGATTCTGGAACAACTGGAGAGCCACAAAATTTTAAAAAATTAATCATAAACTCAAATATAAAACCAAGAACTACTCAACTTCTAGAAGAAAACATAGGAGAAAATATTTGTGACCCTAGGTTGGCAAAGATTTCTTAGATACAACAACAAAACCATGATCAATAAATCTTGATAAATTAGACAGATCTTCAAAATAAAAAAATTTCTCCAATTCGGAGACAGTATTAAAAGAATAAAAAGGTCAGAGGTTGGCAGAAAATATGTGCAAAACAGTATCTGATAAAAGATTTATACCTACAATGTGTAAACAACTTTCAAAACTCAGTAATAAGTAAATAAAATAACTCAATAAAAACAAGAGCTAAAGATGCGAACAGAGTGTTTCGAGCTGGAGATGGCCTGGGGAATGGGGAAGCAGCAGCCAGAATTTCCTGCGTTTTCCTTGTTCCCAGCCCCACTCGGCACTCTCGAAGGTCGAATCAAGGTGTGTTCACCTGTGCCTGCTGTCCACCGTTGGACAGACAGGAAGCATCACGGAAGGCAGCGAGGTCTCGGACTTGTATCTCTCCAGTTTGTCCATTCGATTTTCCTGCCTCTCTCCGGTTGGTCTCTTTCAGCCTGGACAACTTGATCTTTCCCACAACAAAAGAAACCGAACTAGGTGAGTCTTGACTGAGAATACCTACACCTTTCAGGAGCTTGTGAGTAAGAAGACTGTTAGGATGCCCCTGGTAGCACCGAGGCTGAGAAATCCTGACATAAATCCTTGCTTATCGGAACCTGATGCTTCTACAAGATGCATGGATAAAAATAACTATGATAGGGAAAAGCGTTCCACTTATTTCTTGAAGTACAAAAACTGCCGGAAATTCTGGAATTCTGTCATGGTCAAGAGAAGACAGAATGGAGTGAAGCCACCTATGCCTACAGCAGTAGAAAGAGACGAAATGTTGGTAGTAATGGGAAAGATGCCCTACTGAATATTTGCATTAAAATTGTTTATTTAAAAGCAGAAAAAAAAAAGGTATGAACAGGATTTCTCCCAAGAAGAAATAAGGATGCAAAATAAGCACATGAGAGGATGCTTAACATCACTGATCATCAGAGAAATGCCAATTTAAATCACAATGAGATATAGCTCCTCACTTATGGCTAAAATATCTGCAGCTCTCATACGCTGCTGGTGAAAATGCAAATGGTACAACTACTTAGGGAAACAGTTTGACAGTTTCTTATATACAAACTATACTTCATGTTCAACCCAGCAATCTGTGCTAGGTATCTATTCAATAGAAATGAAAACTTATGTTCCCACAAAACTCAGTAAAAATGTTTTGTGGCAGTGTAGTCCCTAACCACCAACAACTAGCAAACCCAAAATGTCCATCAACGGTTGAATAAATGAACAATTACTGGTACATCCTTACAACAGAATACTTACTACTCATCAATAAAATGGACCTAACTAGTGATCCACACAACAGGGATGAATCTCAAATCCACTATGCTAGATTAAAGAAGCCAGTGGGGAAAGACTACATACTATATGATTTCAAATACAGGATATTCTGGAAAAGGTAAAAATATTGGGAAAGAAAATAGATCAGTGTCTGCCAGGAACTGCGACCGGGGGAGGAGTGACTATGAAGTGGCATGAAAGATGTTTTGGGGTAATGGAACTGTCTCTAAATCTTAATTGTGATGTTGGTCTTACAACTGCACTCATTTGTCAAAACTTAAAACTGTTGTTAAAAACAACAGGCCCAAATAGACTCACTTATGCTAAGCCCCAAGTCATCAGAGATTTAAAGTCAATTTTGGCTCCCTCAGAAATGGACTCTTAAACCAGTCAAAATCAGGAATCACCTACTCAGCACTAAATTTGGTAATCTGCCTGATAAGTCCCTGATATCGCCTAAAGAAAGTGATTTTGCAATAACCAACCAATTTTTTGTCTAACCTATTCCCACTCCCTTCTTCCTATAAAAAGTCTTCCATTTTGTAAAGCTTCTTGGAGCTCTTTTCTATATGATAGATTGGATGCTGCCTGATTCATAAATTGTTCAATAAAACCAATAACATCTTTAAAATGCAATAAGTTGAATTTTGTTTTTAACATTATACATTACAAAGGGTGAATTTTACTGTATGTAAATTATATTCTTGGGCGGACCAAGTGGCGCATTGGTTAAGAGTTGGCTTGGGACTCCAGCTCTGAGCAGGAGAGCCCCAGTTCAGATCCCATATGAGGACTAGTGATGCTGTGCCCTCTACAGCTAAGATAGTGAAGAACAGCTCGATCTGGAGCTGGGCTGCCAAGAGTCTCCGATGATGGTGTAGGCTGCAGTGGGGCTGCAGTGGGCTGCCGTAAGCTACCGAGAGTGGCCGGCAGCCAGCATGAGCAGCTGGCAGCCGGCATGAACTGCCAAGAGCCACCGTGAGCAACCATCCAGTGGCCAGCAAATGACCTGCCTCACCCCGGAAGAGTGCAATGATCACAATACCAGCATGGGCCAGTGACGCGACATCCTCCACAACTGAAGAACAAAACGACAGAAACTTGTCTGTTCCCCTTCCCTGATTCCCCAATGCTGTTCCCATCCCCCAATTCCCCAATAAAATCTTTAAAAAAAAAAATTATATCCTCAAGAGACTTGACTGGGAAAAATAAGTAGAATAAAAAAAAAAAAAAGACCTCTCTGAATTACAACCTAAGTGAAAATATTTATTAAAGAATTTCTGTTTACTTATTTGGTACGTTGGTGTTTTGACTTTCCAAACAGCTTTATTTAATTACTCTGCAATAAAACAACATGTACACCATTAGAACACATATAGATCAAGTTATAATAATCCAAATGGATTGGGAAAATTTTCAGTGTTTTTTGGCTATAACTTTTTAAAAGTTTAAAATAATTTCAAAGGGTCTGTCTTGGTTAGGTTCTTCGGAGGCTTCAAGAAAATTTGAAAATAAATAAATATATAGTTATATACATATATATAGTTTCATACCAGGTACTCCAATCCTTAAGTAAACCAATTCTTAAGTATTCAAAATTGCTAATTAAGCGATAAAACTGTATTTACACAACTGTTAATGATAAAATTTACATGCAAAAAGCTTTAAAAATGCAATATTATGTTTTGGAATTTGAAGTCAAAAGATCACAGATTCTACATTCTCTAGCCAACTAGTCCCCTCTTAACACTGACTGGCTCAACACTTGCAAAGCTTATTAAAATGCAGATTCATGGCACCATGGGTAATCAATCTTGAGGATAGGTCCCAAGAATCTGTCAGTTAAATAAACTCTTCAAGGCATTCTCTTTTTTTTGAGGGCAGTGTTACTGGCCCTCATATGTGGGACCCGAACAGGGGCCACTGGCGTCCCAAGCCAGCGCTTAACCACCGCGCCACTCGGAAGGTCCTTTCAAGGCATTCTTATGCACACTACCACTTGAGAAATCTTGAGCAGATCAAAGTAATACTGTCTTGTGGGGGATTTCCAGTGTTCTTAGTTGAGACTGTAATGGCCAATTCTGAGAAGAGAAAGAATTCTAGTGCTGAAAGCAATTATGCTCTTTTCAAATTTAAATTCATTCTGAAAAAATTAGTTTTATTAGGCTCTGTGAATATACATATATCTATTTATAAGGAGATACAAACACATTTTTTATTATTTTTTATTTTTTTTATTTTTAATTTTTATTTTTTTTGAGGGCAGTCACTGGCCCTTGTATGTGAGAACCGAACCGGGGCCACTGGCGTCCCAAGCCAGCGCTTGCTTAACCACCGCGCCACTCGCCCGGCCCAAACACATTTTTAAATGACTTATTTTCTTTTAATAAATGTGTGAAAATGTAAACTATAAAAGTTTTCTAAATGTTTACAACCTTTCAGTTATGTCACAGAGTGGGACCTTTGTGTGCCCTCTCTTTCAAAACTCTGAATCCATGCTTTACATCCTCATTGGAGATAAAGTGAGAAGTCTGAAAGTAACTGAATTTCTAAATTTTTTTTTTTTAAGGTTTTATTGGGGAACTGGGGGAGGGGAACAGTGTTCGGGAATTGGAAGGGTAACAGACAAGTTGCTGTTCTTTTGTTCTTCAGTCTAGTTGTGGAGGACATCGCTTCACTGGCCCATGCTGGTATCATCATTGTGCTCTTCCCAGCTGAGGCAGTCGCTCGCCAGCCATTGGACAGCCACTGGACGGCCACTCATCACAGCTCACAAAAGCTCACGCCAGCTGCTGGCCAGCCCCACTGCAGCCTATGCCATAGCCAGCGACTCACAGCAACCCAGCTCCAGGTGGAGCTGTTGTTCACCATCTTAGCTGTAGAGGGCGCGGCGTCACTGGCCCTAATGTGGGATCCGAAGAGGGGCTCTGCAGCTCAGGACTGGCGTCCCAAGCCAACTCAACCAACACATCACTCGGCTGGTCTGAATTTATAGATTTTTTTTTTTTCACCTCAGTAATACATTTGTCTAGACAAAGAAGCCTGATCTTAAGGATGAAATGGTTTAGATATTATTTTAATGGTATGAGATATGCATTTAAAGTTTTCATAAAACTTGTGAACTATATCAAAACATCTTTTTTTTTTTTTTTTTTTTTTTTTTTAAAGATTTTATTGGGGAATTGGTGGAGGGGAACAGCGTTGGGGAATCGGGGAAGGGGAACAGACAAGTTGCTGTCTTCTTGTTCTTCAGTTTAGTTGCGGAGGATGTTGCTTCACTGTTGGTATCGTCATTGCGCTCTTCCCGGATGAGGCAGATCGGTCGCTGGCCTCTGGATGTCGCTCATCGCAGCTATTGGCAGCTCACGCTTGGCTGCCAGCCGCTCACGCTGGCTGCGGGCCACTCACTGTAGCCTATGGCAGCCCACTACAGCAGGGGCTGCAGCCCACACCATCACCAGGGCTCGCACAGCCCAGCTCCAGGTGAAGCTGTTGTTAGCTGTAGAGGGCGGTGTCACTGGCCCTCATGTGGGATCCGAACCGGGGCCGCTGGCATCCCAAAACCAGCGCTTAACCAGTGCGCCACTCGGCCGGCCCTCAAAACATCTTTTAAAATAACTGTAAATTATTTAATCACTCCTGAGTGTCTTTTTTTTCTCCCCAAAATGCATAGTGAAGAAAACTTTAAATTCATCTAAATATAAACTTTACCTAATTTCGCTTGAAAATGGATATATTTTGAAAATGTTACGAGGACTTTGGGTAAAATGGCGCATTAGACAGATGCTGTACTAACTGCCTCCCAGGATCACACCAAAATTACAAGCAAATTATACAACATTCAACCCCGGAGGTCCCTGGAACACTGGAGGAACAGAACCACTAAACGAAGAACTTAAAGAGGAAGCGGCGTCGGGTCTGGTAGGACGGGCAGAGACGAGAGAGGGCGAACCCCGTGAGGGAGGTCCCAGCTGTGGAGAGGCTTCTCCGGTTGGGGGAGAGACCCTCCGGCCGCACACCAAGCTCACCAGCCTAGAGGTCCTTTGCCGCGAAGAGAAGTTCTAAGATAGCCGGCAGTAAATTAGTTTGGACTCTCCTTGCTCGGCTCGGTGAGGCTAAGAGCGGCTGGAGAATCAGTGGGGCCGGCGCCCGGGCTTGTTCACCGTTGAGCACTTACCTGGTTCCTGGTGGAGGGAGTGGCTGTGTGAGCCGGGAACCTGCGGGGACGGACTGAACTGAGCAACTTTGGTGCAAAGGCTGGAGATTTTTGAACTGTTGTTCCCGTGGTGCGGAGCCTGCACATGAGTGGTGTAGGATGGGTGCCATTTTGTTGGGCTTGGGCCCTCCCACGAAGGATCAGGTCTGAGACCTAATTGGTCTGGTGGAATTGGCGCAGAAGTACGTGTGTGTGCGCGTGCGTGCGTGCGTGCCTGCGGCCTTGGATTCCCCACCCTCTGTGCGGCTTATACTGAGTTGCCAGGGAAACGCAGGGCGGGTGCTCTCCGGCTCCAACGGGCTGCTCACTGAGACCCAGGAGTGCGCAAGCCGCCTCGGGTCCCGCTCTCCGCACTCCGCTTGCAGAGTTGCCAGGCTGGTGATTGGTTGTCAGGCTTCTCGGCCTGATCTGCAAGCGACTGATTGCGACAGGCTGAGACTGGGAGTTTTCCTGGGAGTGTTGGGCTGTGAACTGTGTGCCTGCGTGATCCAGCCAGGGCTCTCCTGGTGATCTATCTAATACATCAAAGCAATCCCAGAGCGACAGCCAGAATGGGGAAACAAAGAAACACGTCACAAGTAAAAGATCAGAAGAAACCTCCAGAAATGGAACCAAATGAAACAGAGGGATCCAACCTTTCAGAGACAGAGTTTAGAACACTGATGATAAGAATGTTTAAGGAACTTAGCGGGGACATAAAGAAGCATAGGGAAACCATAAAAAACAACCTGTTAGAACTAAAAAAATACAATAACTGAAATGAAGAACACACTGGAAGGAATCACCAGTAGAGTAGATGAAGCAGAGGAGCGGATCAGCGATTTGGAAGATAAAATAGCAGAACTCACCCAGTTGGCACAGCAAAAAGACCAAAGAATAAAAAACAATGAAAATAGTTTAAGAGCCCTATGGGAGAAGGTGAAGCACAACCACTCTCGACTCATAGGAATACCAGAAGAAGAGAAGAAGCAAGGGGTCGAAAATGTATTTGAAAAAATAATGACTGAAAACTTGCCTACCCTGGTGAAGGAAATCAACATACATGCCCAGGAAATGCAGAGGGTTCCAAACAAGCTGAACCCAAACAGGTCCACACCAAGACACATCATAGTTAAAATGGCAAAGGTTAAAGACAGAGACAGAATCCTAGAGGCTGGCAAGAGAAAGACAGCAGGTTACATACAAAGGAACTCCTGTTAGACTAACAGCTGACTTGTCTACAGAAACTCTGCAGGCCAGAAGGGAGTGGCAGGAGATACTCAAAGTGACACAAAATAACGGCCTACAACCAAGATTGCTCTACCCAGCATGGCTATCACTTAAAATTGAAGGAGAAATAAAGAGCTTCTCAGAAAAGAATAAGCTTAAGGAATTCATTACCACCAAGCCAGCATTGCAAGAAATGTTAAAAGGGCTTTTTTAAACAAAAGAAAGGGGTAAACAAGCTAACCCAGAGAGACAATTTAAGAAGATTGAAGACATATCAAGCAGATATAAAGGAAAAACTGATGGTTGCTGGCTGGGAGGGAGTGGGGAAGAGGGAGAGGGGGAAGGTTTTGGACAGTGTATGTGGGACTACAATGTTGCCGCAGGGATATGGGGGCAGTTCTGGGAATGTAATTGATAATGTTGTGAAGAGACTATGATGTTGCGAGAAATAAGTCAATCGGAGAAGGGCAGGTACCATGTGATCTCACTTGTGTGTGGAGTCTGAAAAGCTGAGTGAACGATCAAAGTAAACAGACTCGTAGATGTAGAGGAAAAACTGAGGGTTGCTAATTGGGAGGGCTTTGGGGTGGGGGGGAAGGGAAAGGGATTCGACAGCATAAATAGACAACTACAATATTGCCACAGGGATATGAAACACAGTTTGGGGAATATAATAATGTTGTAAAAATTTTGTGGCGTGTCAGATAGTCACATGTCTTGTTAGGGAGACCACTTCATGGATGGAGTAGAGGCTTGATCACTGCACTGTACACCTGAAGCTGATGTTGTATAGTATTGTATGCCAACTGCAACTGAATATGTGGATGGTCACGGGATGTGGAGTATACTGTGGAGGGGAGTCAGGGGAGTTGTGATGGATATGTATGATATGGGTGGGGAGTGGGGTGGCAAACTGGGTGGGGGAGGGGGGTTTTCACTTTGGGGGGTAAAGAGTATAACTATTGCATTGTGTTGTACACCTGAAACTAATAAAAAAAAAAAAGAAAATGTTATGAGTCTATTGCTAAGAAAACTTCAGGGGTGTTAAATTAATGATGGTTTTGCCTTCTTTTCATTTCTCCACAGAATGTAATTCCTAGGAATAATCTAACAATCTTGACTATTCATATACCACAACTAATCACTTTAGTGGAAACTGTGGTCAGATAATACAGATGACGCTTATAAACCATGTTTACTAACAAAGGAGACAGTGCTGCACTTTTAAAAAATGTTACCATATTTTTTAGGATAAAAATCAGGGATAAAAATTTAAATTTTCAATGGACCATTGTAAATACTAGAAAATATTATTTTAAAAATAACACTGATTTGGGATACAGAAGACTTAGATTCTAGCCTAGCTTAAGCATGTCCTTGCTACATAATCTTTGAAAGTCACTTTAAGTTCTTTGAGAGTCATTCTTATAATGGCTATAAAAGTACTGGCACATTAGCATGAACAAAGACAGCGGGCATCTAACTGTACTAGTTATCACTGTATTCGTCACCTCCACAAACTCATAGCTAAAAAAACAAAAATAAAAATTCCACATATGCTTTAATGACATCATTGTGATACTAACATGATTTTTTATATTGCATAATAAAACATATCAACATTTGGAAGATGTGTATAACTCAGTGAACTAGTATTTTCCAAATGAGCAAATGCATGATGTTACAAAATCATCTGAAAGAATAAGAAAGACCAATTTAGTGTAAAAGCATAAAGGGTTCATTGATGTAGTTTCAGATTCTACATTGTAACTAACCTTTAGGAAACTGCCACTTGTTGAGATGTGGTATAGTATCAAAGATGAATTTCTACAATTATCTGGAAAGAGCTATTAAAATTTACGTTTACTCCTTTTAAAATTTACCTTCTTTTCCTTCTACTATCCAGACAATAAAGAAATTTGTAAACATCAAACTGCTGTTGCTCAGAGCTCAGCTCACACTCTTGAGCGAGCTCTTAACCGACTGAGCCACTCGGCCGGCCCTAAATAATTATTTTTAAAATGTCTGTTTTCATATATAATACAATAAATACCAATATATATAACCCATGTAACAAACCAAGCTCTCTGGGGTCCTCAGTAATTTTTAAGAGTGTAAAAGGGTCCTGAGAACAAAGTAATCTAGACAATACATACCAATGGGAAAAGAACTGAACTTATATTTCTAGTACTGACTAGAAGTAAAAGGCTTATTTTACTCTGCCAACTTTTCTGGCAGTGTCTTCATTTCCTGGTTATGTTATTACACATTAATCTTTATCATAATTCAGCTCCACTTGTAATACCCACCCCTAGGAGATGACTAGGTGCTTTCGTAAACAGTGTATGTGCTACTCCACCCTTGGTGTACAAATAATAGAAACTCCACATCGACAGTCCCATAAAGTCACATTTCCTCAAGTGGCCCTAAGTAATCTGTACTGACATAGAAAGATTCCAAAACTATACTAAGAAATTACATCATATGCTACTTAGGAAATGCTTTTAAGGAAAAAAATGTCCCCAAATTCCAAGAACTTTGAGCAGAAGTTACCATTCAGTTCCCTGTGTCCCTAAATGATGTGTTTGAAAGTAAGTAGAGAGATTGCACTACCTCTTCTTACTGCAGTAGATTTGATTAGAAATATTCTTGAAAGAGTACAAAATACTTACCCCTGACCAAGAGTACTTTAGAAAACAAAGAGAAAATTGAAATCATTGCACTTTCGGGGAGGCAATTTAAAATCAAAGCTTGCTGGGCCGGCCGAGTGGAGTGGTGGTTAAGCGCTGGCTTGGGAAGCCAGTGGCCCCGGTTCGGGTCCCACATATGAGGGCCACTGACACTGGCCTCAAAAAAAAAAAAAAAAAAAATCTTCATTAAAATCAAAGCTTGCTGTATCAATCAATATTAATGTCAAAAAGTAGGCTTCATGCACTGGTAAACAATTGATGAGAGTAATGAAAACTCTACTTTTATCTTTAAATATTAAAGACCAAGGTTCTGAACAAGAATCAAGCCAGGATTATCAGTCACTATATACCACAATATGATGTGTAGAACAACCTGTGACTAAAACTCTACTCTAGGACATATTAATACTGCTGGAATGTGGTGATGTCATTTTCACATCACTGATTAACCACCAGAGATTCGGCCTATTATAATAAATGGTGGAGCTGAAGTGAATAACAAAAGAGGCAAAACTATATAGTTTATTGTCATACATTGGTAAACATGGAGAATACTTGAAAATGGAACAAAAAATAATAATGATCAACCCACTTTAAGTATATATATTCAACCACAAAACCAAAATTCTCAGTCTTGTTTTCTGTTTATTAAATGCATATTCAAAGCACAGAGAAAATCTTTTCCACAGGCTACCCTGATTAATGTTCAGAAATCACCATGTGTGCACTCTCTGTTTACTACGAAGTTTTTTCTAACCAAATTAGCCAATTAAGACCTTCAAGATCATCTTTTATAGACCAAGCCCATTTTTTAAAGTTATCTATTTTTGTGGTGGTGGTAAAAATACAAAATAACATTAACTACAATCTTAACCATTTTAAGGTATACAGTTCAGTAGTGTTAAGTACTTTCACATTATTGTACAATAGATATCCAGAACTCTTTCATCTCGCAAATTTGAAACTCTATATCTATTAAACAACAACTCCCCTTGTCCCCTTCCTCCCAGCCCTTGGTAACCACCATTCTACCTTTTACTGTTACAAATTTACTTTAGATAACCTCATATAAATGGAATCATACAGCGTTTGTCTTTTTGTGACTGGCTTATTTCATTAAGCATAACGTCTTAAAGGTTCATCCATATTGTAGCAGGTGACAGAATTCCCCTCCTTTTTAAGGCTAAATAATATTCCATTGTATATACAGAGGGTGCCAAAAATATGTATATACATTTCAAGAAAAGGAAAAAACTGTATTAATTGTAATACTCAATATATACCAATAACAAAAGATGAATACAAGTAACGTTTGACTTCTGCACTTACAAGAGGGGCTCAAAGTGGTTACCATCAGGGTCCAGACACTTCTGATTGCAGCGAACTACTGCTTGAGCAACGTTGACCAAAGTGTCCACTTGTACACGTACTGTTGCCTCATGAGTGGGAGGTAGACTTTTGGAAAACAAATTTCTTCCTCTCTGCCCTATTCCACCTTTTATGAACAAGATTCTATAAAAATGGATCATTATTTATTTATGGAAGAATGAGACAGGGAATGATGAATCCACTTTTTCAATCTATTTGCCTTCACAATGCAGAATTCAGTGTGTTAAGATGAAATTCTACATAGGAGAATGGAATTTTTTCTCTATTTACCTTAATATTTACTAGGATACAATTTTGAAAATGGGGAAATGAAATAATAAATTACAATACATATAATACTGGTAAGGTAATTAAGAAACTTAACTCACCATTTTTTAGGCTTTGATAACGGTTTGTATTTGCTGTACTTAACACGCCATTCAAGAACTTCTTTACAGCGCTGACAAACTCCATCATGAAGTTTTGCATTAATTTTCTTAAAAACAAACAAAAAAAAACAAATTGAGAATTTCACCTGTGACCCAGCACTGCAAACCTCATAAAAAAGGCACATGAGAGGACTTGTGGTCAAGTGGCAAAGTAGGTAAACACTATGCTTGCATCCTCTTACTACAACATCAATATTACAACTAAACTACAGAATAACCATCATTGAGAATCACCTAAAGTCTTGCTGAGTATAAGTCCTACAACTAAGGATATAAAGAAGACCTACTAGGGAGCTTCCATAAGACTGTCAGCTGATTTTTCAACAGAAACTTTGCAGGCCAGAATGGATTGGCAGGAAATATTCGAAGTCATGAAAAACAAGGATCTACAACCAAGATTACTACACCCAGCAAAGCTATTGTTTAAAATCAAAGGAAGATAAAGAGCTTCCCAGAGAAGAAAGGGCTAAAGGAGTTCATCACCACCAAAACAGTATTACAAGGAATGTTAGAGGCACTTCTTTAAGAAGAAAAAAAGATTAAAAAAATATGAATAATAAAAAGGCAGTAACTACATATCTACCCACAATTACTTTCAATGTAAAAGGATTAAATGTTCTAATCAAAAGACATAAGGTGGATGGATGGATAAGAAAACAAGACCTTACATATGCTGCCTACAAGAGACTCACTTCAGACAGAAAGGCACACACAGACTGAAAAGTAAAGGGATGAAAAAGATATTTCATGAAAATAGAAATGAAAAATAAAAAAGCTGAGGTAGCAACACTTATACAACACAAAATAGAGAGCAAAGCTACAAAAAGGGACCCTGAAGGACCTACTAATTCCACCTCTGAGTATTTATCTGAAGAAGCCCAAAACACTACTTCAAAGAGTCATGTGCATGCATATGTTCATTGCAGCATTATTTACAATAGCCAAGATATAGAAGCAACCTGGGTGTCCATCAATGGATGAGTGAATAAAGAAGAGGTGGTACATATATATGATGGAATGTTACTCAGCCATGAAAAAGAATGAAATCTTGCCATCAGTAACAATATGGATGGACATGAAGGGTATTGTGTTGAATGGAGTAAGTCAGACAGAGAAAGGCAAATACCATATGATTTCACTTATATGTGGAATATTAAGAACAAAATAAACAAAACAGAAACAAACTCATAGATACAGAGAACATTTTGATGGCTGCCAAATAGGAGTGGATTTGGAGAATGGGTGAAAAAGGAGAAGGGATTAAGAAGTACAAATTGAGGGCTGGGGAGTGGCACATTGGTTAAGAGCCGGCTTGGGATGCCAGCGGCCCCGGTTCAGATCCTACATGTGAGGGCCAGTGTCACTGCCCTCTATATCTAATGACAGCTCCACCTGGAACTGGGCTGTGCGAGCCCCGGCGATGGTGTGGGCTGCAGCCCCTGCTGCAGTGGGCTGCCATAGGCTACAGTGAGTGGCCGGCAGCGAGCATGAGCAGCCAGCAGCAGGTGTGAGCTGCCAAGTACCGCTGTGAGTGGCCATTCAGAGGCTGGCGACGGATCTGCCTCACCTGAGAACAGCTCAATGACGATACCAACATGGGCCAGTGAAAGAACGTCCTCCACAACTAGACTGAAGAACAAAAAAAGGACAGCAACTTGTCTGTTCCCCTTCCCCAGTTCCCCTACCACCAAAAAAAAAAAAAAAAAAAAGTACAAATTGGTAGTGACAAAATAGTCATGTGGATGTACAGTACAGCATAAAAAATATAGCTAATATTGTAATAATTATAATATATATGGTATCAGATGGGTGCTAGATTTATCAAGGTGATCACTTAGTAAGTTATATAAATGTCTAGCCACTGTGTTATACTAATATAATAGTGTATGCCAACTGTCATTGAAAAATAAAAAAAATTTAAAAAATTAAATAACACATGCAAAAAGTCACATGAAAAATTTGTTTTTTTAAAAAAATAGTAACCTAACTTTAATCTGTGTAACACTTTATGATATTTTTACATACATTACTCAATTTGGTTCTTTACAAAAGCAAAAATTCTTTAACTGGTGCAGCTAAGCATCATCTAAGAAACTTTTTAAACTCCAGGAAGGAGTATTTTGAAAAAGTCCTCACCACTGGTTCTGATATGTGCATGTCAAAACTCAAAGTATAGTTGTGTGCATCTTACTGTGTATGTAAGTTATACCTCAATAAAAATGTAATATAAAGAACTAATTCATATTTTAAGGCTACTTTTTTGACAATTCAAATCTTAACATTGAGAAATGAGAAATTAAACTTAGAAATTAGACAGTCGTGAATTGTCAGTCTGTGGGGGAGGGCAAAGACTATGAAACTTGAGAAAGAAGTACCAACCAGGGAGAAACAGCTGCAAGCAAGAAGGCATTTAATTATTCAATTCAACCCTTTTGTATTCTCATGTAAAGAAAAATGTTTAGAATAGCAACCTTGCTAATGTTTCTTCAAAACAGAAATATGTGCACAAAAATATGTGTGGTGGGGAAAAGGGCTTTATTGGGGGTGGAAGGGGCTTTTTATTGTAATTTTCTTCCCAAAATGTACTGGTAATTAAGTAGGAAATTTTTAAATGTGTCATGTGTTCTCCACAATGGTTTTATATTTTATAACATATTCATTTGATTCGGGACGTAAATTAAACATTTTCACTAAGTACCCTGAGAGTTCTCTAAGTCACTTGCCTATGGGTCTTTGCCTATTGTTGTTATAATGAGTATAGGCCATTTGAAGTTTTCTTTGCTTCCTCTGTTTCCCTTTTTTATTTCTCACGAGGAAAAAGAAAAGCATCACAAAAGACGCAGATTCTTTGTAAGGTTACTTGATCCGAGTTAAAAGCACAATGTTAGTGGGCCAGCTGAGTGGCGCATTAGTTAAGAGCTGCTTTTGGGATGCCAGCGGCCCTAGTTCGGATCCCACATATGAGGGCCAGTGACACTGCCCTCTACAGCTAACAACAGCTCCACCTGGAGCTGGGCTGTGTGAGCCCCAGCGACAGTGTAGGCTGCAGCCCCTGCTGCAGTGGGCTGCCATACAGTGAGTGGCCGGCAGCCAGCGTGAGCAGCCGGCAGCCGGTGTGAGCTGCCAATAGCCACAGTGAGCGACCATCCAGAGGCTGGCGACCGATCTGCCTCACCCGGGAAGGGTAGAATGACAATACCAACATGGGCCGGTGAAGCAACGTCCTCCGCAACTAGACTGAAGAACAAAAAGACAGCAACTTGTCTGTTCCCCTTCCCCGCTGTTCCCCTCCCCAAATTCCCCAATAAAATCTTTAAAAAAAAAGTGCAATGTTAGTGATGACTGAAACAAAATTTTGAATAGTGCTTGGTATTCTTTAAAATTCTAAACAAGGGGCCGGCCGAGTGGCGCATTGGTTAAGCGCTGGTTTTGGGATGCCAGCGGCCCCAGTTCGGATCCCACATGAGGGCCAGTGACACTGCCCTCTAAAGCTAACAACAGCTCCACCTGGAGCTGGGCTGTGCGAGCCCCGGTAATGGTGTGGGCTGCAGCCCCTGCTGCAGTGGGCTGCCATAGGCTACAGTGAGTGGCCCGCAGCCAGCGTGAGTGGCTGGCAGCCAAGAGTGAGCTGCCAATAGCCGCGGTGAGCGACATCCAGAGGCCAGCGACGGATCTGCCTCATCCGATCTGCCTCATCCGGGAAGAGCGCAATGATGATACCAACAGTGAGGCAACATCCTCCGCAACTAAACTGAAGAACAAAAAGACAGCAACTTATCTGTTCCCCTTCCCCGATTCCCCAACGCTGTTCCCCTCTGCCAATTCCCCAATAAAATCTTTAAAAAAAAAAAAAAATTCTAAACAAGAAGGCAAAATAATCTGACAAAACATTTATTCAAAGAGAAATATTTCAAGGGTATTTTCAAACATCATAAATTAAGCTGTTGGATATATTATGTTTGAATTTAACTCTGTGGTGAAAACTACAATTTTGTTACATACGAATTGTATGTGTATAAGTATTCCTTTTTTTCTTGACGTAGATGGAGAGTCCCAGGGAAAACAAATTCTGCAGGGCATTCTAAGTCCTTCTTACAGTGGTCTGCTAACTTGCCAAAAAGAAGGAACTCTGTGACTAATATCAAATTCCTCTTCTTATCAACCTTGGTACTTAGTTATCTCGTACTAGGCTTACTATGAAATACTCAGAGCTCAAGTTCATGTCATCATTTGTTCTCACTGCCCTCTGTTGCCTAGAACATCTTATTAAAGCATTAATTATATATTTTCATAACTCTAATAACGGGAACAAACTAATGACTTGACCTATGATTACAATATGAATATGATATAAACCGTTCTAATTAGAATGTTCTTAGAATGCAGAACATTACCTGCAATTTTATTATATATAACACTGCTTGCTCGCTAGGAAGCATTCTTTGGTTTCTCTTCTGTTTCTGTATCCAATTTCCGACCAGTTCATCTTGATTTACAAAGCTGCACATAGTTTTGAAACGGGTTTATTTAGGGTGGATCGAAGTAGAACAAAACAGGTCTTTGTGGGAACTTGTCCTGTGAGTGATGCGTGAGGCAGTGTAAATGGAGAAGTTGTACAGAGCTCATATGATTAACAGGCACTACTACAAAATTAAACTGGATTTTCACGCACTCAGAAATGAATGAGAGTAAGAATGAGAATAGTACCTTCACTTAAAAACAGTTGCAGAAAGAAAGAAAACTGTACCCCTTGTTTTACTATATTTTGGCAAACTAGAAAAAGTGAATTCTAGAGACGTGAGCAATGAAAGTTAAGTCCGAGTTCTAGGAATCCTTCTGCCTGGGGCAAAGGAGATGGCAATCAATCCTGCCACACTCACACCTATACTGTGTACAGCTAACTCTACTTTTTGGCAATTAATTTTAGCATATCCCTCATGGTAGAAGAGCATAAGCTATTAAGGTTAAGATTTAAACATGTCCAACTATAAAGTCAAAACTTAAGGTTTGTAAGTACAAAAGCTTTTAAAGATCATTTAACAAGCTTCTTTCCAGACCTTCAAAAGAAAAACAAATCTCCAGTGTAAGATTCCACTGAACTTAGGAATCTTTGTTAAAGAAGAAAACTTTATCAGGTGAATAATTTTTTTTTTAAAGTTAGAATAGATTTAAGGTGTATCAAAAGACATTCCTACTTAATATGTAAGTAGTAAAGTCTTAAAAATGTCTTAGCCATCATTAATTCAAACAACACATTTTATAGCAAATGTTGTCATCCCTGCTTGAAACATTCTGCTATGAGACAATGCATCTTTGGTAATATAATACAGCCATCCCAAAAAAGAAACTGGGTAAAGACTTCAACTCCCAAGACAGCAAAAGCAAGTTGTATATATAACATCTGTACCAACATGCTAATGCTGAAAAATACTTGGTAAAATATAAAGTATCGTTTAACAGAAGGACAATACTATTGGGGAGGGTACAAATTTGATTACCATTCAAGAGCAACTAATATAATCTTTCATTAGGACTTTTTGTACATCATAATTCTTTCAGAAATGCTAAAAGTAAACAATGGTATATTTTACTTCCCTTCATTAACTGAAGAAAAAAAAAGCTTTAAAAAATGAAATTCTCGAGGAAAATGCCAATTCTGACTACTGTTGAAAATTCATTTCCTTGGAATGGCCTTGTTCTTTCCACGGTATTATCCCTCCCCACAGAAATAGGGTATTCTATATCTTTAATTACATTTAAACATATACCTTTTAAAATTTTCTAGTAACAGTCTCTTAGTCTAAAATTGGTTAGAGGATAAAGAATCTCTGGATTTGGGAGCAAGAATTTATACGACTAATGATAATAATGTGAAAATCCATCTTTTAGAGGTTGTTAACTTTTAATTCACAAACTACATTATTTTCAATCCTTTCAATACGGCTAGCACACTGTTGGGCATAAAGTATTTTACAAAATAAATATAAGCAAAAAAAATAGATGAGGCAATCAGATTGAGGGGGAAAAATAGGGAGGTAGGGAAAATTATAAAGCAGTCAGGAGTGCTGCTGGGAAGTGCACTTGCTAAAGATGGGCCCCAAGTGAGATCTGAGCCAGCAAAACATAATATTCCTGATGTTCACAGTATCTATAGGAATGCACGACCATAAGGCCATCTCCAATAAATAGTACTGAGTTCTAAAAACATTCACCTCTATTATGAAAATTTTTAAGCATGCAGAAAAAAGTTAAAATAATAGTAATGCATAGCCAGATACACACTGTCTAGAGACAGCTATTAACATTTTACCTACTTGCTTTTCATGTGTGTATTATTATGAGGTGCAATCAAAAGATATGGTGAATGTTTAAATTTTTAAAAAATGTATTACAGTAAAAGACAGTCATTAATTCCCCTCAAAATATGACCCATCCTCCCATTTCAAACACACTTATCCCACCATTCTTGCCACTTTCTGAAGCAGTTCTGGAAGTCCTCTTTCGTGAGTGTCTTTACTTCGTCCTCCATCATGACAATGCTACATGTCACACATCACTTCTGGCGTGACAATTTCTATCAAATAAAAACATTACAGTGTAACAAGTGGCAAGCTCAGCTAAAAAAACAAAACAAAACAAAACAAAACAAAACATTACGGTGTATTCTCATTCATCTTATTCACTGGATCTGGCACAGTGAGACTTCTGACTCTTCCCCAAAGTCAAATGGACCACGAAAGGTAAACATTTTGAACTGATTCAGGACATGAAGGCAGCCATGACAGCACAACTAAAGACACAAAAGAGGACTTCCAGAACTGCTTCAGAAAGTGGCAAGAATGATAGGATAAGTATGTTCAAAGTGAGGGGGATTACTGGCAATGTGTCTTTTACTGTAATAATTTTATTTAAACGTTCACCGTATTTTGTGATCACACCTCATAAAATAAGTAGCAGACATCAAGATACTTCACCTACTAATCATACATACCCTAGAAATAGGCTTTTCCTACTTAACCACAATACTGTTACCACACCTCAGAAAAGTGAAAAATAACACTCATGTCATTGATTACAGCCAGTCTATATTGAAATTTCCTCAACTGCTCCCCACAATTACCACATCAGTGTTTAAGTACTGTTTGTTCTCTCCCTTTTTATCTAGAAGGGTCTCCTCTATTACACTGATGGTGTTGATAATACCAGGCAAACTGTCTTTGAGAGTATCCCACATTCTGGGTTTGTCTGATTGTTTTCTAGTGGTGTACTTTAACTCATTGCGTTGTCTCCTGTATTTCCATAAAGTGGAAGTTAGGTGTAAAGGCTGGATTTAGCTCTAGGTTTAATATTTTTTGACAAGAATAGTTCATCCATGCTGCTGCTGTGAACTTTATATTACTCCAAGTCAGGAGGACCAAACTGTCCAATTCTCACCCAGTCAGCCATGCAAACTGTGACTGATCACTTGGTTAAGGTGGTGGCTGCCCAGGTCTCTTCCAATTATAAAGATTAGCAATAATATATGGGGTCATGTCAATGTAACATTTTACTTCATGGTTTTAGCATCCATTCAGTATCCTTTGCCTGAATAAATCATTTTAAATGTTAACTCTATCATTCTTTCTACATCAGTTTTTTTAAAAAGGTTGCCAGCTGAAGTCAGTTTTGAGGTATAATCTATATACAGAGAAATTCAGTCATTTTAGGTGCATAGTTCTATGCATCTGTCAACCAAAACACTGAACATTTCTGTCACTCTAAAAAGCGCACTCATGCCCCTTTACTGTCAATCCCCTCTACAACTGACTTTTTAATCTGTTACTGTTGTTTTGCCTTTTCCACACAATGTCATATAAACGGAATGAAAAAATATATAACTACTTGAGGAGCTCATTCCTTTTTATTGGTGAATACTATTGCTGCTCTAATGTTTATTCATTTACGATTTGAAGGGCATGTAAGTTGTTTCTAATTTAGGGTGCTAATAAATATTTGCATACAAGAATTGACATCTTAACAATATTGTGTGAGCAGATTTTTTTTCTCTTGGTATTTTTTCTCTTAATATCAAAGAATGGTATTATTGGGTTACACGATTATTTTATGCTTAATTTCATAAGAAACTAACAGATTTTCAGTGGCTGTAACATTTTGTATTCCACTTTTTCTGCACCCTTTTCAGTGTTGGAAATGGTATTTTTATGTTAGCCATTCAAATAGGTGTGCAGTGTTGTCTTATTATGGTTTTAATTTGCATCTTCCTAATAATAATGTGGAATACCTTTTCATGTGCTCACTTGCCATCATGTATTTTCTTTAGTGAAGGTCCTATTTAAATATTTTGCCTGTTTTTTAATTGGGTTGTTCATTTTCTTATTATTGACATGAGGGTTCTCTAGGCCTTTATTGATATGTACTCTTCCAATCTGTACTTTCATTTTCATTATTTTAACAGTGTTTTTCTAAGAGAAGTCCTTTTTAATTTCAATGAAGAACATTTTCTCAATTATTTCTTTTATGGACCATGCTTGTTGTGTCAATTCTAAGAAATCTTTGAAGAATCATGAAGATTTTCATCTGTTTTCTTCTGGAAGTTCGGTAATTTTAGTTTTTTATATTTAGTCTATGGTCCATTTTGAGCTAGCTTTTGTACATGGTACAAAATACTAATAGAGGTTCTTTTTAAATTGTATATGGATGTCTAAGTTCCAGGACCATTGAACTGTGCTTAATTTATCAAAAAAGTAGCTGTGGGTCTATTTCTGAACTCAGTATTCTATCACATTAATCTATGCATCTACTCTCTTACCGGTACCACCGTCTAGATTATTGTAGCTTAAAGGTTTTGAAAACGGTATTGTGTGTCCTCCAACTCTGTTCTTGTGCAAAATTGTTTAGGTTATTCTAGTTCCTTTGCTTTTCTGTATACATTTTGGGATCAGCTTGTTGATTTCAACAAGAAAGCCTACTATGGTTGTGATTAGGATTACACTGAAACTATAAATAAATTTGAGGGAGAGCTGACATCTTAACAATACTGAGCATTCCAACCCATGAACACTGCATTCCTGGGATAAACCCCACTTGTCTGTTAATATAGTTGCCTTTTTATTTATTGGTGAATACAAAATGCTAATATTTTGTTGTTGATTTTTGTGTCTAAGTCCAATGAGGGAGATTGGTCCATTGTTTTCTTTTTTCTTTTTCTTATAATGTCTTTGCCTGATTTTGGTGTCTAGCTCAGTTTCTAGAGAATTCACGTGCATGGATAGACTTAAAGGCTTAAAACAGCAGTAAAGATTATATATACCTTAGAAGAACACTCAAATATAAAAAATCATGTAGAATAAGCCCAAATACATATTTTTAAGTGCTTAAAAATACATTTACATGATTAAAAGTTTTTTGGTCACAAACTCAGAAAAAATATTTATCTGAACTAGATGGAGCTCAATTTCTTATATCTATAACTAAACTTTGCTTTGATCATATTTACAGAACACTTTTAGGAAAATGAACTTTATAATAGATAAATATGAACGGGGCACGGGAGAGGCAAGAGTTCAAACTTCACATAGAAATCTCTTGTATTCTGTCCAGCAGTCTGTAAACTTTGTTCATCTCCCTATTACTTGGCTTAGCAACTAGTTATTCCCCTTTCTTGTTTTCCACTGTGTACTAACAATGGTGTATTATATTAAATTACTTTCTTATGACAAGAACTTATTACTTTTGCAGATGAAAAATAGCTTTACTGATCAATTTTACAGAGCATTTATATATAAATGTTCATATTATAGAAAGTTTATAAAAATACAATAGAGAAAAAAAGAAGTGTTATCACTGAGATTCTATACTTTCTAACATTTCAAGCACATATATTTACAAAAATTTGCATTTCTCTGTACATAATAATTGTCCCCTTCTTTAGTCAAGTACATAATTATCTGGATATTGAAGGAAATGTTTCCTAATACTGTCTATAGAAATTTGCTTTGCTTTTTTATCCAGGTAGTTAAAATTTTAAAAAGAAAAGCAGACACTGCCATTTTGCTTTTCAAAAAGGAATTAAAAATATTCTTGCTATAATCAACTTAACACATTTACTATAGATAGAACACCGCTACTATACGATCTAGGATATCAATACTGAGTTTTATTCACTTAAAACTTTCAAACCTACAAAGTCTTTTTTAATGTGATAAGAAGTATAGCTTAAATGTCTATTACGTACTCTCAGAAATACCTTATTTGGATAAGTTACTGAGTCTTACTATTTTTAATGTATTTTGTTATTTCACAAAATGAACTAGTCATATAAATAGCTCAGAAATACTTTTGAAGTGAGTTCTAGTAGCAAAATTGGTTTTATTGTCATTTAAGGAAAAATATAAAAACAAACTTACTATAGGGTTATTTCTTTTTAGGAAACTACATCTATTTAATGTAGCTAATCAGAGATTAGCTGTCAACATTTTAAAGAATTTTTCACAAAAAATCCAGTCCATGTCTCCTTTAAGCAAAATATTATCCCACTGTTCTAAAATATCTGATATGCCCAAAGGCTTAAAACCGTAAAACATTGCTGGTTAAAATCAGAATTAGGAAGCAAAATCCTGATACAAAGCTACTAATCAAACTAACCTCAGAGTTCCACAAATGATGGAATCCAATCTTTCATGATTTAGTTTTCACATGCCACCTACTCTCAATTTAATCTTTAATTACAGCTCTCTAAAACTGTGTTTATTGGGGGAAGTGGGTTATTGACCTTTGAAAATGTAGCATTTAAATTATGGAATCAAATGTTGTAAACCCTCTCTTTGAGAAAGAAAATTTTTAAATCAGAGATGGGAACTTCTGCTTTAAGATGGGAGAAACTGTGATTAAATAAATAAAATCCACAGAAATAAATAAAGTGCTTGATATATATATATATATATACACATATCAAATACATAAATATTTGTTATCAATATTTGATTTTTTTACCGTATAAAATTCTAATTAAAAGATATGTAAGGCATCAAGTGAGGTATATTTCTAATGAAATAATTTTCTTCCCTGAAGTCTACTCCATCTTCCTTGCATTCACTCTCTATTCATCATAAGTTCATATAACACCAATACCAAACTGAAAAAACTGAAAATATATTTATAAATCCTCAAAGTGCTCCTCTTATTCAATATGCTTACAACATAAGATTTTTTTCTAGTCAAGAATTAATATTTGATTCCCTCTCTCACTTCATTGTTATTGCTGGCATTTTTAACAAGCGACATCTGCGAAAATAAACAATTGCATTTTCATCCAAAGACTGAATATAAAATGAGTTCTGATAATCCCAAACAGAGGGACTTATTCTCTCAATAAGAGGGTAGAGCTATTGTTTTGAGTTGCAATTATACAGAGAGGGTTTATATAGAAACTACCCAAACTACCTAGTGATTTATTTCATCACTCAAGCAAACTACCCAGATTTTCAATGACCAACAATGCAAACAGACACTCAAAAGGAGCCACACCTGCCTACAGGCAGAAACACGCTGCTGCAATATCTCCTTCTGGCAGTAAGAAAGCTTTTTTTTTTTTTTTCAAAAATGTATTCACTCCCTTGTTTTTAAAGAAGAATTAAAATAAGCTGGTACTGTGTATTTTAACAGGAAAATATTTCTGTAGGATTATAAGAACCAAAACAATGCATTGATAAACCAATCACATCTTTAGGTATGGAGAGTTGGAACAAACAACATTCTGGTATGAAAAGTTTTTAATTCTTTCCATTTTGTTCTAAAAGGCATAATTCAAAACGGCATGCTATGTATGTTAAAAAACTATTTTTATGGAAGAATCCATAATGAAATGCTAAAAACAAATTATAAGATGAACACAGAAATAATAGTCTCCTGACAAGGGAAATTTTGCCTTTCAACAATTAAAACATTGGCACTTAGTATTTTAAGATAATGTGCTTTCAATTATCTTTGCGCCATCTTCATTAACTACAGGACATTTTTAGTAAAGAAGTAACACAAGAACAATTTTTCTAAATGGAAATAAACAGCTTCATTGTCAGAGCAGTTCTATAAGAAGTAAGCCTTTGCTTCCTCAGAATTTTGCTGTAAATGGCCAAAATGTCAATGGTTTTATCTAGGAATAATTTGTCTTTTCTGAAAAGAGACTCACCTTACAAAGTAGGATTGTACCCAACTCCATTTGCTCCTTCTCAAGAGCCTTTGCTAATTACTTCATCCTCTGCTTATCCGTAAAAAATATCCGTTCCACAATATTTATTTAATCAACTCACTCACTCACTCACTCACTCACTCACTCACTCACTCACTCACTCACTCACTCTGCTTGTGTCTCTCTTCAACCCAGGTGCCTGTTCAGTGCTTTCTTTTCACACTATTTATTCTTGGTCAGCTGAACCTGTAACTGTACCCTAAGCAATGAGCTCAATGAGGATTACATCCAAAACTATGTCCGCAGTCCTGCTGTCTCTCTGCAAGTCCCGATGTCCCAGACTGCATGCGGGATATCCTCTTTCCTCCTCGTGGAAATCCTTGAAACACCTCAAATTCATGGGCTAAATAGCAATTACTATCTTAGCAATAAAATCTGTTCCTCCTTTGTCCCAAACTTCATCCTTAAAAAGTGTTCAGGTACAAAACCTCAGGTCATCTTTGACTTCTCCCTCTCCTTTTACCAAAATGCCAATACTTCCGTCAGGTCCTCATTTCTGATCTGTATTACTGAATTAGACCCCACAAATGGAAACTGGATTAGAGAGTCAAGATAGAGAAAGGGAGACCAAACTGTGAACAGTCATGTTTTAATAGACATCTGTCCATATATATCCCTCCTCTTGTCAGAAACTTACATAACTTACATAAGTTAAGGCACTCCCAATACTGATATTCAGGACTCTCCACAATTTGATCCCTGCTTTCTTTTCTGGTCCACTCACCTGTTTCTCCTCCCTATACATCTGAGCACTCCCAAGTAAACAAGGCTGATAGTACAGAAGGTATACTGTGTCTCCTCCTAAGTCTGCTCTGCCTACAGTGCATCCCTTTTGCTCTGTATTTGTGTGTTGGTTTAATTCTTCATTCAAATTCAATTATTTAACATGTGTGTGTCACACATACCTGCTATGGCCAGGCATATATTAGTACTAGGAATAAAAAAGAGGTAAGGTCTTTGCCCTTGAGCTAAGAAGCAGCAGTGTGAAAATTATTATGGCAGAGATAAACAAAGGGTGATTTCGGATTGTCCTCTAGCTAACAAAGTCCAAGTGCCACAGGGAAGGCTTCCTGGAAGCCTGAGAAAGTATATCGCCCTTTGGGGAAATTGCAAGCAGTGAGAACAGCGGAACAATAGGGTGTGAGTAGGCAAGGGATGAGCTAAATTACAAAAGAACTAGTTTGCCAAGCTAAAGAATTTAGAGTCAAACAGGGAAGGGATCTGATTGGGTAAAATCCTAAGCAGCAATTAAAGGCAATACTAGAAGGAAGTACAAAGATCAATAAGGAAGCTGCTACAGTCATCTGCAAATGCTATATATGAAAACACTAATTTGGCTGTGGCAGTGGGGACAGAAAGATGGGCACAGACATGGGAGATAATAAAGATGAAGAATTATCTAGATTCTGTAAATGGTTAAAGATGACTAGTATAGTTGGGTCAAAACATGACTCTAGGGAAAAGTGACTTTTAAGCCAGTTCTCAAAACTCTTGGGTATATAAGACCCAACTGGAAAGCATACTAAAAATCCGATTTCCAGGCCCACTCCCTGAGACGGTGATTCTGTGACTCAGGAGCCGTGTGGCACGGACCATACTGTGAGAACCTGTGGTTAAGGTTATGGAAGGCAGAAATGCTCTGGAGCAAGAAAGAGCTCAGACAGGGTGGGTTTCTAGGACAACAATCCCTCCTCCTCCCACCTTCCCAAGAGAGACATAAATGCAGAAACCAAGACAATACAATCCTTGGGAAGCCAGTCATGCAGACTAGAGTATCAAATATGGGGCAAGGTAATTACAGAGTAATTTCTTGTGTGGTTGGAAGACCATGTAGGTTAGAATCACCTGTGAGGCTTGTTACGAATGATGATTTCTGGACTGAACCCCAAGATCTACTGATTCAAAATTTCTGGCAACTGAGATTCTGCATTTTTTTAAAGGTTTTATTGGGGAATTGGGGGGAGGGGAACAGTGTTGGGGAACCGGGGAAGGGAAAGAGACAAATTCTGTCCATTTGTTCTTCAGTCTACTTGTGGAGGACGTTGCTTCACTGGTCCATATTGGTATTATCATTGCGCTCTTCTTGGGTGAGGCAGATCGGTCGCCGGCCTCTGGATGGCCACTCACAGCTGCTCTTGGCAGCTCACGATGGCTGCCGGCCACTCACTGTAGCCTATGGCAGCCCACTGCAGCAGGGGCTGCAGCTACGCCCTCCCCAGGGACTCACAGCAGCCCAGCTCCAGGTGGAGCTGTTGTTCACCACCTTAGCTGTAGAGGGCAGTGTCACTGGCCCTCATATGTGGGATCTGAACCCAGGCCACTGGAGTCCCAAGCCAGCTCTTAACCAATGTGCCACTCGGCCAGCCTGAGATTCTGCATTTCATACAAGCTTTCCAGGTGATCTTTAAGCATGAAAAGTTTAAGAACCATTATCTTAGATAACCAGCAAGTTGACATGTCTAGAGAAAAGAGTGTTTCCTACCTTACCTCTATTATTAAGGAGGTGATATACTTTTCCTTACAAAGAAAGTTATGATTATCAGCATTGAAACATCACTGGTTAGCATAGATAAGAAATAATACTATATAAAATTTATATAGTATCTTCTGCTTGAAAAAAATCAAGATTCACAGTTAACTATTGATATATCATTTCCTCAACTCTTTGGAGGATAAATAATATTACATCTGTAAATAATTTTACAGATGAAGAAACAAATCCAGGTAGGTTTAATAATCTGTCTGTGATTATACATCTACAAAGAAATATAACCAGGGCTCAAGACCATGCCCTGACTCCAAATTCCATTATTCTGCCCCACTATTCCATACTGCCTGTTTCAGAAACTAGATGTCAGCCTGATTTCTAATTTCACTACTGAGCACATCACTTCTTTGGGAAGGTTCATTCTGATTTCCAATCAAGTGACTTAGAGAAAACTTTGAAATATATAGTGTTACACCTAGACTATTTGCATGCTAATGTAAGCTTTTCTGAGACTTTATATTAATAAACATCACCCCAAAATGTCATTTACCCTAGATGTTCACTCTTGCATGTTAATTTAGACATGGTTCACATTGGTATGGCACTGTATAGAAACCATCTGTTTTCTACTTGCACTTCCTCATGGTCAAAGGAAAATGGAATTTACTATCAGCAGTTTCTGGTCTTCATTCCCATTCCTGGAATTTCAGTCAAATCTAAACACATTCAAAACTCAGGGTTATTTCTTCTTTGCTCTTCCCTATGTTTTAACCCCGCCTTGGTTATGAGATCAAATGTCAGAACAAATCTCAATTAGGAAATCTAAAATTAGGAACATGCTGGGAAATGTGGGTAATCACTAGATCAGTGATTCTCAGCCTTTGTCTCTGCCTCTGCTATTCACATTCCCATGTTACTCTTATCACCAAATATAGGAAACAATATACCTTTATTAATAACAGAAGAGTATTATTTGGGGGAAGGACAGCAAAGACCGATCCTAATACAGTCTCTCCCAAAGGAAGAAGTCTATATCAAAACTAAAGGCGACAATCCGTTTCTATCTTCTCAAGAGATCTTCTACTATACTTATCATTTAACTCTCTGCTTCGCTGTTGACAGTTGCTGGTCAATGTTCTTTTGCTTACTCATGTCCTTGAGTCATTTCACATATATGGGACATGTCTGTACTTTGGCCAGGTGTCTAGACAAAAGCATGCTTAGGAAAGTGTTAGTTGTTTATATGATTTATTATAAAACAGGTCTTTTTTGGTTTTCATTATGAAAATAAAACAAACTAAATAATTTGTTAACAAAAGGCTGCTATCATAAATCTATAAACCACATACCTAATCCTTTATAGAAATTCTCCCTGTTGCTATTCTTAGAACATTCCTGCGGCTGGGGGCAGACATAATTATCTTCATTTTGCAGATGAGAAACTCGAGGCTTAGAGAGTTAAGAGATTTGCTTGAGGTCACACAATTAATCAGGAGCAGCAGAGGCAGAACCCATAAAAAGATACCTTTTAGTTTCAGCACTCTATTAAAGATACAAGTAGAAAGTGTTTCCCTATAGCTTTCAAGGTTTTCTACATATTAAAAGAAGAGGAAAAAAGCCCACAATTTTGCAAAGCACACATTTCAATTTGTACTGTATTTTGACTCAAATTCTAACACTAGTATATTAATTGTTTTACAAATAGGGCCAAACCTGCTGGCTTGTTCCTAAGGTAACCTTTCAGTCTTATGATCTTATTTGTTTAAAAAGCAAAAGACAAAATTCCAGAGTTAGCAAAATTCATTCAGGAAAGAAAATCTTTGCTAAGTAATGTTCTAAAAGAGGATTTACTTTTCTGTTTTGTTTTTCTGTGTGTGAAAATCTGTTCACAGATTTTCAATACAATGAGACCTAGACAATAAAGAGTAACTAAGTAGTAAGCCTCGTGTGCTGACTATGTACAATTCAACTGGAATGCTAAGAGCTCAAGCAGCAATTGCATAGTGTCATGAGGCAACACACATGTTTTTATTAGCACTCATTAGAAGTCAGTCACATTTTGAGATCTTGTCCAACCAGTATGGTATGCCCCAAGTTAGTGATCTTAAAAGAGACAAACTACTGACAGACCATTGCTTAACAAGGCTGAACAAAAAAGGAGAATATTCATTTCCTCCTAATAGCATATTTTAGGAATTTATGGATTTACCTCTTTCAAGCATAATAATTGGTAATGGCCACAAAGCAAATGATTTTATCTTTTTAAAATAAGTCAACATCGTAAGTCATTTGCTTGGGGGCAGGTATACAAGTATAAGAATAATTACGATACTGAAGCTACTTAACTTCTTCAAAGATGGCCTTGTTTTGGTCATATTAATATGACTTAAGAATAACCTATGGATGCTGACATCAGGAAAACATTAGGCTTGTGCCGTGACTCATTTAGTTTAAAGTTCAGTATTCACATGTGACTTACTTAATCTCAGTTGAGAGAATTCTCTTATTCTTAAAAGGAAAACAAAGATGCTTTTGATGACAAGAATATAAAAAGCTAAGGGATAAAATCCAGGTATATTCTGAATAACAAATGCAAATCATCTGTAACAAAATACTACTACGTTTTATTTCTCCAGATTTTTTTCAAAATCTGAATTTGTCCTATCATGCTTCTGATTTTATTCTCACATCATCCCTGTGTGGAAGGAAGAAAGCTGTATTGTTAGTTACTTTTATTCTGATCTGTAGAGTTGATACAGTTTACCCGTCCGTAGTGATAGAGAAAGGGACTCAGCAGCCATACCAGGAGTCTGAAGTCTAATCCAGGTGTTGCCCTGACTCTAGTTTAGGACTCCTCCCAACATGTCGTCAAACTATAAAACGTGACAGTGGTTAGAATTCAATATGCATGTATCATGGCTATCTCTCCTCTGTCTACAGGAACAATCTGGAAAAGTGTGAGTTAGTATGTACTCACACTACCCAAGGCATCTCAAGGATTTTGAAGATGTATGATGCACATGCTTAAAATGTAGTGCTTCCTTACAGTGCTTTAAATCTAGTTGGAGAAACAAAAGTAATGGGCATGAGGTAGACTTGGAGAGCAAGTAATATCTGCTAGAGTTAAAATAGTGTTTAAAATAAGAGATTATTTTTATCAAACTGGGCTTTTTCAAGCTGGGCTTTCAGAAGGATCTGGATTGAGGGGGAATTGGCACAGATCCAGGGCTGATTCAAAACCTATCATTTCATTCAGTTCTAACCCAGTGGGGCAAAGCGGGGGAGTCATGTATCTAGCATCTCTACTAATGATGGTTCATTTGCAAAGGTGTCACAGAATGGGAAAGGCATTTTATGTTTTCAAAGACCATTGCTACACGAGTGATACACAAGCTTAATTTAAAACAACAGCAACTCATTTTCCTTCATACTTTCCTGTACTTCTTCTAATCACGTATTAAAACTAGGAATAGGTTCATCCACAAACAGAAGCGAGAGATTATGTACAAATATTCACACAGGCCGCTGTGTTTTGGCCTTGCCTGAAATGTGTATGACCTGATAATGGAGAGCGAATAAAATGATTTAGATCACTGACTCTAGAGAGAGGAGAAATCCTATGTTTCTAATGCTAGATTATATAAATAATAGTGCAGTTCAATTTATTTACTTTATTGAACTAAAAATACACTTCAAACCCTTAATTCAGCTATTTTATCAAATGACTTTTTCAATTGTAAGAAGATTTTGGTAAATTTACCGATTTGCTCACTATTGTTCTGGTACATTGGTCTTCTCTCCCCAGCTAGGCCATCAACAGCATGACGGCTACGATGAGGTCTTTTTTCATCTCCGTATGCCTACCACAGATACCGGGCAAATAATCGGCGCTCAGACATTAAAACTTTTATGGCGATACTGATTTTTCTTTTCTATAGTTTCTCCACCACCCAAACAAGACCTTTAGCTTGCTTTTATTTCTTATTTATTTATTTTTTTTTGAGGGCAGTGTCCCTGGCCCTCACATGTGGGACCGAACCGGGGCTGCTGGCTTCCCAAGCCAGCGCTTAACCACCACGCCACTCGGCCGGCCTTTGCTTTTATTTTTAATTCCCAGGTTTCGTTGAAACCTGAACTATGGGCATAGATTTTGTCTTCCAAAAAAATTTACCTCTTCTATTTTAGGATTAACATATAACAACATTAACTTTTACTGCCATATTGTCAATGATTATTTAATACTAATTCAGCTTTACTAGGTTCAAGGTTTGCAGCTGTTTCTTCTACCACATCTATTCTTTTTTTCTTTTTTCTTTTTTAAAGATTTTATTGGGGAATTAGGGGAGGGGAACAGCATTGGGGAATTGCAGAAGGGAAACAAACAAGTTGCTGTCTTTTTGTTCTTCAGTCTAGCTGTGGAGGATGTTGCTGACCCAGGTTCGTATTGTGATCACTGCACTCTTCCCAGGTGTGGCAGATAGGTTATCGGCCACTGGACAGTCGCTCACATCTATTCTTATATTTGAGTATATCCCTAAATATATACATGCATTTTGGACAAACTTTTAGTCTGGATGATTCTTTTGCCCTGATATCTGAGCAATAGTTTAGCTTTATGAAAATCAAAACAGGGTTGGCCGGTTAGCTCAGGTCATTAGAGTGCAGTGCTCCTAACACCACAGTTGTGAGTTCAATCCCCGCATGGGCCACTGAGCTGCACAACTAGACTGAAACAACTACTTGACTTGGAGCTGATGGGTCTTGGAAAAACACACTGTTCCCCAACAAAAAAACAGAACAAAACAAAAATCCTCTAAATTAAAAATATTTCCTTTACAGCACTTTGTGGACCTTGCCCTATTTTCTACAAGCTGCAGATGAGAAGTCTGATGCCTACAGGATGATCGTTGCTTTTTTATAGCTAACCTCTTTTTTCCCCTCTCTAGAATCTGTTATGGATTTCTAATCATTGGAGTTGCAAACCATCATCATCTGTCTAGAACCCTTCTTCTATCTGAAGGCCTGAGACGTCCTTCAAATTTATAAAATTTGGGCTTTCTTTCCTTTTTATCATTTCTCCTCACCTTCCATGCCTTCTGGGTCTCCGTTACACTTGCCTAGCTCAGTCTTCTGTATCTCAAATTTCATTTCATCATTGTTATCACTTTGGCCTGTTAAGACTACGTTTTAGAATCATCCATTGGCTTGATCTCCCAAATTACTAAGGTAGTCTCTAATCTTGTCCATACTGCTTTCAGCCATTCTACTCAGGTGTTTACATTTCTAGAACCACAGTTGTAGTTTTTAAGAAATATCACAGACTTTTTTTTAACAGCAGTTTATCCTTGTTTTATGGATATTGAGAGCATTTTGACTCACTAAGGATGGATACCAACTATACTATTTTAAAGTTCTCTTCTATGTCTTGTATTACTTCTGTTAAATAGGCATGGGAGGTAGGGTTTCCAGTCAGTCATACATCTCATCATTTTGGTTTTCATAAAGAGTTTGGTGCTTCTCAGTAGTCTGCAGATATTTATAAATGAGAGCTTAGATCCTCACTATCCAATATGGTACCTACTATCTACTTGTGCCTATTTAAATTGAAATAACAAAATTAAAATTCAGTTCTTTAGTTGCATGGGCCACATTTCAAATGCTCAGCTGGTACATGTGTGAGTGGCTACCATAGTAGATAGCAATTATATAGAATATATCCATTATCACAGAAAAGTTCTTCCGGGTAGTACTGGTATAGATAGAATAAGAAGGATCAAATAGAGAAAGAATGACTAAAACAGAATTGAGAATCGCTATTGCTCCAGAAGTGAATTCAGATATAATCCCTGGCTCTAGATGATGTGATCAAAGTTAACAGCTTGATGGCTTTTGCTTTGAAGGCATGAGAAGCATGTTGCTTCCAAGTGTAAGAGGTTCCTCATTAAACTCTGAGACCAAAAATGATCAGGAATATTGCTCTGCCTATGTCGTTCATGCCATTTCCCCACTTTAGAGAATTCTTCTTACTTTACCTTGAGGGCAACTGTTAGAGAAAGCCACTTAATGCAAATGATGGGTACAGATCTTATTAATTCTGATACTGGCATCATTCTATGACTTCCATCTATGGTGTATTACAGTTTCATAAACTGCTTAGTTGCATCAGTCTAACCCTATCTATTTTATACCTTAAATTTCCTTACTGTTCTTTTCTTTTTTGGTTTTCTAATAATTGTAGTTTTATTTTTTTCTTCTATAATTTCACTGAAATTTGGGGAAAACTGAAAGATAAATGTGAGCTGTTTTGAAGCCTTCGTAAAATCTGACTTACTTTTCTTACTAGACATCAAAAAGAAGCCTTAATAAAGGTGTCCCTAGAGAAGCCTTAAGATTAGAGTTAATTGTCATAGTAAATCAGGCAGTTTTTAATCTAAATATATTAGGGAACAGCTGACCTTGAAGTCATCCATGAGGGTCAAAGAATTGCCCATGGTTCAATAATAGAGTTTAAATTAAAGCAACAGTATCACATATGTAGAAGTAATTATAATATTCTTTTATATGGATGATAGATAATTTATTTCACATGACTATCTTTTTTTTTTCTTTTTTTTTTAAAGATTTTATTGGGGAATTGGCGAAGGGGAAACAGCATTGGGGAATCGGGGAAGGGGAACAGACAAGTTGCTGTCTTTTTGTTCTTCAGTTTAGTTGCGGAGGATGTTGCTTCACTGTTGGTATCGTCATTGCGCTCTTCCCGGGTGAGGCAGATTGGTCGCTGGCCTCTGGATGTCGCTCACCGCGGCTATTGGCAGCTCACGCTTGGCTGTCAGCCGCTCACGCTGGCTGCGGGCCACTCACTGTAGCCTATGGCAGCCCACTGCAGCAGGGGCTGCAGCCCACACCATCACCGGGGCTCGCACAGCCCAGCTCCAGGTGGAGCTGTTGTTAGCTGTAGAGGGCAGTGTCACTGGCCCTCATGTGGGATCTGAACCGGGGCCGCTGGCATCCCAAAACCAGCGCTTAACCAATGCGCCACTCGGCCGGCCCGGCCCCTCACATGACTATCTTAACTTTATTAAAAGCTAGATCTAGCATCATGTCCTATAAGTTTACAGGAAACATGACATCAAATTACTATAATGTCTTATGATAAAGGCTAATGATGGTATACAGAACATTTATATATACAAATATGCAACATGATGTCAAATGTATTACTCAAATTGATGACTTCAGTGAAAGGAGTAATTTCAAAACAAACAAGACAGCCATGTGGTAAGAGAAGGCTGAGCATTTAGTAATATACAAATCTTCCCAGAACAATAAAGCTTTTAAAATAATCCCTAGCTTAACTTGGTATTTCATGTCCATGATGTTGTAAATGGCCTGTTAACACCAAATGACCTTCAAAATCAAGATCTGATTAATAAAGTTACAATAGAATTCTACTGCTGAAAATTATTATACATACATAGCTCCATCACCTACAAGAAATATTTTCTTTTAATGATATTTGACTCTGCCAAAGCAAAAACAAAAGAATCCAAAAAACAAAAATACAACTTAGTTCCAAATGGACATTTGAAAAATTATATTAACTTTAGAGTGTAAACTCGACTCTTCCAACTAAATAAACTTGATAAAATAGCTAAGAAAATGTCCACCATAAAGTTCTAAAAATCTCTCTCAACCTCATGTATAAGCAGATAAATTGGAAGGCAATTAGTACTGAGGTTGAAATAATCAGTTCCAAAGCTACGGGGAAATTCAAATCTACTCTTGATATTTTTAGAAGCTAAAAATCCTACAGAGACCAAATTAATCACTATTGGGAAATCAAATCACAACAATTTTTGTGCCTAATGAAGTAATATATGAAGCTGTGTATTTAAACAGGTAAGATGATCCATCAGTATGCTTTCCTAAATTTACTAACAAATGCCATTTTCGAAAGATAGGCTGGTCATCTGGGTACCTGTATCTCTCTCACCTTTGGCCCCAATAGCTGTGACTTTAAAGCTATTTTAAAATACTTCATATTCGTCAAGATAATGGTTATATTTGAAGAGAAGAGTGGTAGTGACTAGGAGAGGCCAGTGACATTCTCTTGATACGGGTATTGGTTACATGACTGTATTCACTGTGTGAAAATTCATTGAACTCTATTATGATTTTTGCTCTTTTCCATATATTTATAAGCTATACTTCAACAAAAGTTTATTAAGTGAAAATGTTCCATATTTACCTTTATCCTACTTTTTTTTTTTTTTTGGAGGGCAGTGTCACTGGCCCTCAGATGTGGACCCGAACCTGGACCTCTGGCTTCCCAGGCCAGCGCTTAACCACCGTGCCACTCGGCCGGCCCACCTTTTTCCTACCTTTTAAAGCAGTTACTAGTTTGAGATTCCTGAACAAAGGACTCATATTATAGTCATCTTTTGTCAGTGACTGGTACGTAATAGGGACTCAATAAAGACAGGTGCATTAACACAGACCAGTAATCCATTGTACAATGGCAGTAAGCACTACCTGATTTCCATTCCTCCATCCCACAGGACAGAACTACTACTACGCATGCAAATTACACGGCATGATTAGTTCAAAAATGCTTGAGTCCCTGTCTCCTAAGAGATAAATGGTATCTGTGTATGTATATGTAAGAAAGAGAAAGAAGCCAAGACATGTATACTAATAACTAATAGGGCATGCGCCATATTTGTAGTCAGAGCAATAAACTCCACAGGGAAGAAGAGGGACATTCCAAAGGGATTTGTCAGGAAAGCCATAACCGAGGGACAGGCATGTGAGCATGATGGGCATCTTAGTAAGATGAAGGAATTGGCTACATTTATAGAATGCTTAATGCCAGGTATCATGTGAGTGTTTTCATGAACTTGACTTAACCCTCACAATACAGCTAAATCTACTAAAACCCTGACAGGTTAAGAAATTTGTCCACGATCATACAGCCTAAATCTTTTGACTTCCAGATCAATGTCTTTCTACCACACCATGCTGCCACTGTCTTAAATAAGAACTTGTTACCTTTGACCCCCAATCCAAAAAAATTCACATCTGAAATATGACAAAAGCTGATAAGGAATTTTCTTCCTACCCAATGCATACACTTCAAAATATTTTTATTCTTCCAAGTAAACTTACCAAAACCAAAATAAAACAGACTACATTTACAAGGATGATGACCTAAATTGACAGTACTGGAATTTTAATCCATTTGGCTATCCTATTTGGTAAAAAAAGGTCTTAGTCAACAACAGTCTTCTAACCAGAGAGTCTATTACCTAAGAGAGGCTTTTATTCTTATGCTTTTGCCACCACATGTTATACGTTCTCTTTGGAAAGAAGCATAAATACCTATTTATAATCTTGTTTTGGGGAAAAAACCTTCACAGACTCTTAGCCGTTTTTTGCCCTTCTCTCTTTCTTTGAAGAGGACCTTTATTCATTCACTCAAACATTATTGAAGAACCTTCAATGTGTCCAAAAATCTTCCCTCAAAAATGAAAAAGGAAGCCTCATTTTTAGAAGATTCCCCAGTGTAACAATTTTACCTGACGCTTTGCATTTTGTTTTGTTTTCAGAATAAATTCCTTCAACTTCCTGACCCACTACAAGCTCATCGACACACATTCTTCTTTCTGTCTTATGCCCTTCATCTGATTCAACTTCTTGACCTTTCATCCCCAAGCTACACTAACTCCTTGAGGATAATACTACATCAATTATTCCTCTTCTCTTCCTTTATTTCTGAATTATTGTAGTACTCCTGTATTACCCTCGTCATAGCATTTATACTATGTTAGCATAGCATTTTATACAGTGTTTACATAGCATTTATACAGTGTCATACTTACTTATTTACTTCATCCAGTCACCAACTACTTATATAATACCTCTTATGTATCAACCCCTGATCTAGGTATTTAGGATGTAAAGAAAATCTTTGCCTTCGTGGAAATAATATTCTAAGCTGGAGTATAAATAAGACAAACAAATAAAAAACAATGTCAGAAAGGAATGCGATTATAAAAATTAAAATAATGTAATAACTCACCGTTTTTATGAATTGAAACACAGAACGTGAGAGAAGGCTAAGAGTCAAGGGTAATTCTTGTATTTTTGGTTTGAGGAACTGGGTAAATGTTGGAGTTATTTACAGATTTGGGAAACAGTGGAAGAGGAAAGGTTGGGAAGAAAAATGAAGAGTTCTTTCTTTGCAATGTAAAGCTTAGGATGTCTTTAGATACTCAAGAATAGAAGTCAAGTAGGTAGTTATATAAACAAAAACTCTGCAGCTCAGGGGAGAGGTTGGCCCAGAGTTCCAGATCTTGAAGGTAGCCACATAAAGATGATATTTAAAACCATGGACTCAGCTGAACGAAAAATTTATTTCAGGAGACTGAGAGGCAAATGCTATTGAGCAATTGAGATGAGAACTGGCATGATTAACCAAGAATTTGGAACACAGAGATCAATAATCTTGACAAAAGTGGTTTGGTAAAATGGTGGGTACAAAAACTATTTGGATAGGGATAGAAACAACAGTAGGTTTTTTTTTTAAGAAAAAGTGGAGAACAAGAGCTTTTCTATAGAATAAAAAATAAATAAGTTGGAGCTAGAAAAGATTATGGGTTCTATCTAAGGAGGGCTTTTTAAGAAACTGAAATAATGCATTAGAGATGGAAAGACAGATGATGCAAGAGAACATGGATAACCGAGGAGGCTTAAGCCTTTAAGTCCTTTAGGTAGAGAAGAAGGAATGAGCTCCAATGTTCAAATCAAGGTTCTAGTCTTAGGGCGAGACAGGATTTCACCCGCTGTTAACAGAAAGGCAACGTATATGGATGGGTACAGGTACTGGTAGTTTGGTAGATGTGATGGTGGAATAACAGAAAGCTAGATCTACGCAAGGTTCTGTCAGGCAAGTACCACAGAGGGAAAGAAAGATAAGGGAGCTAAGGTATATGCAAAAGGGCAGTTATATCAATGGCACATGGACTCCAAACTACATAAAGAGGGAAAAAAGGGCATGAATGAGGTACAGTGAAAAGCGAATGGGTTAATGGGCAGGAGCACCTAATGAAGTTAAAAGAAAAAAAAGTTATTTGAGGAATAAGGAAACCAGGTAGCAGATGGTGGTCAATATTTTTTTAAAGTTCCTAAGTGAAGCACTTATAAGCAATGAGAGAGTTTAAGGTTTGATCATGGGAATAGATTTCCAAGGTGGGAAATCTGAGAGGTCATATGTCAGATTATCCATGTGGATGTAGCAATTACTAAGTATGATGACAGAAGCTGTGGAAAAGCAGTGAACCAGGTACTAATGAGGAGGTATAACTAAAAAGCAAGGACAGATCTGGAGGGGATAACATTTGATGGGATATATTTCAGAAAAGCTAGGGTTTTGAGTAAAGAAGGAACAGACTGAAGCAGCAAATGGGGGCAAGGGTTCCAAATTGGGGGTTGAAGATGTGGGGTGAACAAGCATCATTACTTAAGGACTACAAGGAAACAGATTTCCGAGGAATAGTCAGGTAGGACAGGAAAGTGAAAAATTTTTTATTTTCAACACTATGTCTCTATTTGGTGGTGATAAACTACCAATTCCAGGAGGCAAATTGGAAGGGTTAGGGGAGGGGGCATTGAAAGTTTGGAAGATTGCATCAGGTAGGATATGTACAGTCAAATGAGGACATAATTAATTTCCCAGTAGTAATGGGCAACCTAGGAATCTTGTACACTAAAAAAACAACCAAAACAAATAAACACCTTTTGTAAGCAGCTCAGTATCTTTCCAATAAATTCCCTTTGTGCTTAAGTTAGCAACTAAGGACTCTTAATGATAATTACTTTCATGTACAGGGCCTTGTACACATCAGACAAGTTCAGAAAAGGAATGTATATTTAATTCATTCAATACACTTAAGTGCTATTTGGCCTAGAGTGAGAAGGAAAATCTCAGAAAGGAATCTTAGGTATGTTAGCTATTCCTTTATCCCCTTCTCATTTCATTTCTTTCTATCACAAAAGTAAACGGTAAGAAAAAGAGCAAGAACAATTGAGGATGGAGTGAGCGGGCAGCAGGGTTGTTCTGAGGACAAACAGGATTCTCTGTATAACCACCTGTGACCTCATAATAACACTTGTGCAGGTGCGAAAAGAGTCCTTCAGCTTAAAATAACAAATACCACAGCAGCCCGTAACTCTCAGCCCTGAGATTCTTTGTCCAACTGCACCATTCCCTACTAGTGTTGCTCTAAAGGGAAAGCGGCCCACTTTGAGAAGAGTGAATAAAAGTTATGACTTTCTCTCTCTCATGTGACTAATTTACCTGGATGAAAAATTATGAGAATACTCCATTTCTAACAGTATACTATTTAACTTTATGTAGAAACAGGTCTTGACAATAGAATTATAAAACTTCATAACCCAAACGTGGCAACAGTACTATTCCTTAATGCATGCACAGATTGAATCAAGACAAATTAATGTCAGTTGTCCTTCACTGTACATAGAATGAAATGTCTAAAATATATGACTGAAGTAGGAAAAAACAATTATATTGTAGCAGGCCTCAACATTAAGAAACACGCAGAATCGATTTACTGGCTTCAAGTGAAAGCACCTTGAAAATGTAGGTATATGGGCTATACCAAGCATGGATAAAATTACCCATATTTTGTGTGAAAGGGAGGAGACAATATAAGAGGCAAATAATAGAGAATATAATACTTCAAAATATTCACCACAATGAATATTCATTAGCACTATGAATTTTATTTGGTATAATATTCTTTGTATGTCATCAGGCCCACCACACCATAGATTAAGTCACTTTGTCAACTGTAAAAGTATGCTTAATTTAGCAACAAGTCATTTAACATAAATCCACTTAACAGATACCATTGGCGAAATATATCAAAAAGGAAAAAATCAAGGGCAGTCCCAGGTGATCTCCAGAGTGCCAGAGATGGTTACCTTGAAACCACAGTGGATTTTATATCCACCCACCGGCCATCCACCTGTTTAACCCTTAATTATAGAAACCCATTGATTGAGAAATGACATTTATCCCCATGATTGACGTTTCATTACAACAAAATTACTCAGATCAGAGATCATCTGAACCTATCTGAGACCATTCCCTAAAGTACAACATCTCTGGGCTGGGGGAGATAGGATATGGCTGTTAGATTAACACCAAGATGAAAAACAATCAGAATTAAACGCCTGTGCCAAAATTTAAGAGTAAGAATACAGGACCAGATAGATATCTATTAGGGATAACATCATTTTTTTTTTTTTTTAGTTTTGTTTTGATTCTGGTTTACCTATTGATAAATAGGCACAAAGTCTTCCAAATGTTGCTCCAGTTATCTTTCTGAATCTGAACCTAAGTAAGGGAAAGAAGAGGTCCCCTGAGCATCTCCTTGAAAATATACCTCTTACTCTTCTTTACTGAACTGTCTTCACCCTCATCAGAATTGATCATAATTCATAATTACATAATTCATAATTATATCTTTGTGCTTGCTTATGGTGCAATTAGCCAGGAAACATAAGTTACTTGAAGACCATCAATTCTTTTAATACCGTACGCACTTGAGCAGAACTTTGCACATGAACATTAAGTATCTGTAGCTAAAGAAAGAGAAAAGGTAATGGAAACCAAAGGTTACCATCAAGTTCACTTTGCTTTCAACATTAATTTCAAGAAATTAATTATTGTTGGATGTTTACTATGATCTGGACCATTTATATATGTCATATAGTTTAGCCTCACAATAATCCTTCCAGGTTTCTCATCTGAGGCCAAAGTAAGGCTCTGAGAAATTAAATATTAAATAACTCTCTTAAGCTACACACCTAGTAAATTTTAAACTCTAGTTTATGTGAATATCACGTTTATCTGATGTGATTGACAGTGGCCCTCAACATGACCTTGTCTTCAGTTATCGCCTCTTCACACAGCTATGGAAAGGTTGGAGGGGGAGGCACCTACAGCAAAATAGTGGTTGTACACAACCCAAGACCTCTGGCTATCTGGACAGTGAATTTTCTATCAGTTTACAGAAATCCTGCTAAACAAATAAATGACTTATAAAAAGCTAAACAGGCACTTTTACATTAATCAAATAATTTGATCCTCAAAACAATCTTACAAAAAGGGACATACTCCCATTGTCTGGACACTGGGGCTAAAGAGCGCTTAATCCTTCACATTGTCCCTACAAACCTATGGGCTTGGAGTTTCTTTCCCCCCAAATAAATATGGCTGCATAAACTTCGTACAAAATTTGAAAGAGACACTCGTGCCATAATCCTCGTTCCCACTGCAAATATGTGGTCCCGATGGGAGCGTGCGACGCTCAATTTCCCCATTCCATTGTAGGTCTGATGAGGGTCCCATTCACTCTCTGTGCAATTAGTTAATTGTTAGCCGCCAAATATATTTACGATGAGACAACATATCCAGGTCAAACAAAGGGCGTGGGAATATCATTTTAGAAAGGGCTGCATTGCAGCCAAAACTAACTCTGGGCTGCGGTCCACACTCACCCTCGCCAACTCCTCTCATTTCCTCCTTCCCCTCCACTGAACTATTCCTTCCTGGAGTCAGATTTAGTGCAACAGGCAGGTTCCTACCTTGGTCTGAACACTCTTATCAAACTTGTCATTTTTGAAGCTAAACGTATTCTGGTGCCTCTGAGGCCTGGAACGAGCCACGTTCCCTTTCTGCGAGCTCATCGCCGAAACCACAATCAACAACGCGCTGAAACAAGGAAGGCGAAGGGAAGACCAAGACGCAGGGAACTACCCCACGGAGCTGACGCCTCTGTCACTGACCCGGAAGAAGCTTCTCCAGCCTTTCCGACCCCTCCCCCTTTCTGCCCATGTGACTCCACGCGGAGGTCAAGGAAAGCGCTCCGACTTCTCAGCGACGAAAAAGCTCTAGCACGCGGCCCAGTCTCAACCCCTCCCGCCTTCGCATAACTTCTCTTTCCAGGCCGGCCTATAAATCCCGCTTTCTTCGAAGCGAGAATTCCCTCATTGGTCTGAACGTGGCAGTCCATCAAGGAGGAGGGGCGGGGAAGTTTTACTTCTATTGGCTCTTCTTTTCCGCAATCCCCGCCTCCTGCCGACTCAGCTCAGCCTCTCCCGGCGCCCGACTCCGGGAGGAGGCTCGTGATTGGTGGAAGTCGGGCTAAACTGGGCTGCGTCCCTCCCCCTGGCCCGCTCGCAGGCAGGAGCCCGGGTCAGCGTTGGCACCTTCCTCCAGTCAGTGACCAACTCCTCCTGGCTTCACGCGTTCTCTGCGGGCCCCCCTCGGTTCCCTTCCAGCCTCCCTCCCGCTGCGAGAGCGAGCCCCGCGGCTGGCAGGCTGAGTCGGAGCAAAGGAAAGGAGAATCAAAGGGAAGAAAGAACTGGCTGGGTCTGGGTGGTGTCTGCAGTGCCAGAAAGGGAGGTTGGTGGCGGCGGCTGCGATCACGGCCGCGCGGGACCTGAGGCCCGAGAGCAGCTGGCGGCGGCGGCGGCAGCTCCAGCGCCCAGCGCCGGGGCCGTTAGTCAGCAGAACGCGAGCCCGTGTGGAGGAGCAGGGCCGGCGCGGGGAGCCGAGAGTCGGGAGCGCGAGCCGGCCCTGTGGGGCGCTGCCGTGCTGCTGGGTCCCGGCGCGGGGGACTGCAGCCTTCGTCCCTCCGCCCCCAGGCCGGGAGAGCCCGGCGGCGGCGGCGGCGGCGACAGGACACATCGCGCCTGGTGGACGACAGCGGATCGGCGGAGGTGGTCTCCCGGCGCATTCTGCCTGACACCTTGGCTGCGGGCCCTCCGGTGCAGGTGCGTGAGGCCGCGCGGGGGCCGGGGCGCTGCGGCTCGCGGCGGGGGGCGCTAGGCCGGCAGCCGCAGCGCGGGAGGGACCCGGCCGGGCGGGGGGAGGGGGGAGCGGGAGGTGTCTTTGTTGTGGGCGACCGGGATCGCACTCGACTCCGGGAAAAAGGCGGGGAAGCCACTGCCGACTGGGTCTGCCTTTTGGAGCGCATTCTCCAGGGGTTCTGTGAAGGTGGGAGGCTGGAGGGTCCCTAGGGGTCCGCGAAGCGGCGCGAGTCTGGGGGGGGCGGGCAGAGAAGGGACGGACCGACGGGCTGGGCTAGGTCTGGCGCCCTCCTGGCCGAGCAGGGTCTCCTTTCCCGTCCTTCGCTTTTTCTCCCTGTGGACCGAACGATGGGGTCAGGTTCGCACTGCCCTCCCCGCTCCCCGCGCGATTCGCGGCGCCGGAAAGCGCGCTCCTCCACGCCCTCGTGGGCCAGCCTCGAGGTGAGGTCGCATCTGGCCGCTGCTCGGTGCTGTGTGCCCTCCGGTCGGGGCCGCGGGGTTCCTTTTCGCCGCATGGTTGAACTTGAAATGTTACCTGTTTTCGAATTTTGAGTTGGAACGCTCGCAGAGTATGTTTGGACATTTTTTTGGTTTTAAAATCCTGAAATGAAAGTTCTATCAACTTAGATTGGATGGTCGTGTAGGGCTTTTATAGAGAGTTTAACCCCCACGTCTTGTTTAAAGAAAAAAAAAAGTGTTCATGGTGATCTCTGGTGAGATTGCTGCCAGTGTCGGGACACAATTTTTTTTAAAAAAAAAACGAGGCTGTAAGTCGGTGAGATGGATTTGGGAAGCCAAAGGATGAATAACGGAATGCAGAGAGGGTGACCTTTAAATGTTGTTTATGAGAAAAGGTATTCCTGTTTAATGTTGTTTTGTGATGATATAATACTTGATCCTCAAGATGATTCATTGATTTTTTTTTAAAGGCTCTAATTAATCAAAAGAACTTGGGAGATCTTGTGTCAGCATTTGAAAGGAATGAGCCTGAGTAGAAAGATCCATCTGTTTACATGAACAGGGAGACTTAAAACGAACTTTTCTCCATAAAGCGTTTGTCTCTGCATTTGTTTATAGCAGAAACTCGTTTGGGTGACATCTGATATCTAATCATTGCCCATGTTTTGATGATTATCATAATTACAGTGGTCTAATTTGAGACTGCCCAATTCTTGGCTTCTTAATAAATTTTTATTTGGGAAGTAGGTGCTGTGGGTTACTTAAAGAAGAACAGTGGAGATAGCCATGTTTCCTATAATAAAAAGTATGAAATCCTTGTTAGGCAATGATTGCAATATTGTTGGAGATTCAGGAGTAAATGAATAGCACCCTTACCCATAATTTGACCTCTCTTTTCTCCTGCTCTAGTATTAATAAGGTCAATTGGGAAGGATGAGATTAGATTTTTTAGAAGGCCTAGACAGTTTTAATTTTGTTCTTCGCCAAATGGTAACTGTAGTTGTAAGTGGCTTGATTCCTTGAGCATCTTTGCCCATTTTGAAATGTGTATGAAATGACATCTGACAAAGAATATTTTGTTTCCCTTTGACAGAATTACCATGAAGCATCATGGCAAAATGTTTTTGGTAACTTAATGGACACAGAACTAGGCAATCAGTATCTGTTTCAAACTGTGTCACTGAACTGGTCTACAACTCCAGGCAAGCTATCCCATATCTGAGTCAGTTTCTCCATCTAATAAAATGTGCCACCTGATCATTTTATAGAAAGGGAAATGAGAACCAACAGTTACTCTGGTTATGTGACATTAATTGTTTTAGTTATATAAGAGTACTTCTTAGCGCAACCCTCATTTTGTTTTGGTATTATGAATTACAATTTCTTGGTGAAGAATTAGCATAACGAAACATAGCTCTAATGGGGAGAATGCCTACCTATATGCCATTTAGGAATCAATAAACTAAAGTTTCTAGCATATTAAGATTGGTGTTCTATCTTTTGAATCAGTGATGACAAGAAAAGAGAGTGACAAATTAACTTGGTTGGTTTATTTACTGGTAGGTTTTATTTCTAATAAAGCCAAGGATTTGCTATTCTCAAAAATTACTACCTTTCCTACCCTGTTAACAGTTTCTCACATATATTGCCCTATATGCTTCTCAACCCCAGTCTTGTGGGTTGGAGGGGGAAAGTGCTGTTTTATGACATTTTCACAGATGAAATAAAGCTCAGAGAAGTTAATGATTTGAATTGCCTAAAGCTACACAATTTGTAAGAAGCAGAACTGAGACTTGAAGCTAGGTTTTCTGACATCTGGTCGTAAATCCTTTGCTCTGGAGCAGTGTTTTCCAAACACCTGTCTGATCCCAACAGTTTTTTGCCAATTCAGGTGAAATGGGAAATAATATAGCAATGCAAGTATTGGCAACGTACAATAAATGAATATTCTTACACGCATTACCAATTTGAAGAAATAAAACTACAAAACAAAATGAAATTTGTTCATAGTACTTTATATATACCCCTCTTTAGATGCTACTCCCTTTTCCGCACTCCACACCATTAACCTGAGATTGACATATACCCTTCCTATCCATTATGTTTATATTTCGCTACATACCTTTATATCCATGAACATTATATAGATTTCCTTTGATTGTTTTAAGACTATTTATGATGTTTGTAGCTTGCTTTCTTCACTCAACTTGCCAAGGTTTATCTGTGTTTATTCAGGTAGTTCCTAGTTTCTTTATTTTTACTGCAATATGATATGTGTTCCATTATGTGACTATATCAGGTTTCTGTTGGTCATTTTAGTTGTTTCCAATTGTTTGCTTATTAAGCAGTGCTGTAGGGAATATTCTTGTATATCTTTACTTAGGTCTAGGGCAGTGGTTCTTGATCATTTATCCCATTTTTATAGAAATATTTTGCAACATTCCCAAAACTACTAAAGTGAAATTTATAATAATAAACTTACATTAACATTTTAAAGAAAGCAATATCCTTACTAAAATATAAGAAGTAATTTATAACAAATAATATATTTCACTGTGTAAATGCTGGGACTCAGCCACACTCTATAAATCTTGCCTACTAAGCGTGGTAATAGGCCAGTAACATCATAATTCTGGGAGTTTGTCACACATGAGAAGCTCAGACCCTATCTTACTAACTCAAACGCTGAATTTCAACAAGATTCCCAGGCGATTTGTGTGCACATTAAAGTCTAAGAAGCACTGCTAGAAAAAATAGTCCGATAAGTATCACCATGAATAGGACAGCTAATAATGCAGGTTAAAACAGTTGTGTTGAATTGGCCATTCAAATACCGGTGGTGGCACTGTGGTTGTTGATAAATAAGTTTCTGAAATAACAAACTATTTTCAGTAGAGTTTGAACAAAAATAAAAGTGTAGTCTTATCTCTTTACACAGTGGTTGCATTCTTAAAAATCTTCATCTATATTAAAAACAACACAAATATACTTTGTGCTAAGTCCTGTTTATAAATATCTGACCTTATTTTTTTCCCCTGTTTCCTCAAATGAGTGTCCAGTAGAATATTCAAAAGACATGGGACATGGGGCAGTATTATCTGTAGGCACTAAGAGTGCTTGGCATCCCTGGAATCTGTTCAGTAGTGCCCCCCCATCCATTATAACAACTAAAAGCCAACATTGAGAAAGATTGCCCTTAGATATAAATCTGGTAATTGCTAGAACACAAGGTAGATGGTGCTTCTTCAACTTTATTAAATAACTACCAGTTTAGTGTGTTTTTCTCCCAAGTGTTTATATCAGTAGTAACACATACTTTGGAGAGAAAACTGGTAGTCACTTAATAAAGCTGAATGGATGAGAAGGTCTAATTTTCCCACCTTCGAAATACTTTAGACTTCTTAAGTGTTGCTATCCTGAGGAGTATGAAATGGTACCTCATTGTAAATTTTATTGGCATCCCCCCAATTTGATCCATAATTGAGAACACTTTCATTTATTTTCTAGCCATTCATGTTCCTTTTCTGTGAATTGCTTTTTTTGTGTTTTTTTAAATGGGGTTGTTTATCTTATTGATTTGTAAATGCTTTTTATATGTTCTGGATAATAATACTTGGTAGGCCTTTCAAATACCTTTCTAGTCTTTAGCATGCCTTTTCACTTTAAATATGGTGCCAAATTGAACACCAGCTATTCTTAATTTTGATGTCAAATATATACTTTTATGATGGTGCTTTTTCTCTTTATTTTTTTATTTTTTTTGTTTTGTTTTTAAAGATTTTTTATTGGGGAATCGGGGGAGGGGAACAGACAAGTTGCTGTCCTTTTGTTCTTCAGTCTAGCTGTGGAGGACATGGCTTCACTGGCCCATGTTGGTATTATCATTGCACTCTTCCCAGGTGAGGCACATCGGTCACCGGCCAATGGACGGCAGCTCACAAGGGGCTCATGCCCACTGCCGGCTGCTCATGCTGGCTGCCGGCCACTCACACTGGCTGCTGGCCACTCATGCTAGTTTATGGCAACCCACTGCAGCAGGAGCTGCAGCCTATGCCGTTGCTGGCAACTCACTGCAGCCCAGCTCCAGGTTGAGCTGTTGTTCACCATCTTAGCTGTAGAGGGCACAGCATCACTGGCTCTCATGTGGAATCCAAACCGGGGGCCCTGCTGCGCAGAGCTGGCATCCTAAGCCAACTCCTAACCAAAGGGCCACTCAGCCTGTCAGGCTCTTTTTCTCTTTAAAGAAATCTTTTCTATCCCAAGGTGATGGATTCTGTGATAGCTTCTTTTAAAAGTTTTACTTTTTCACATTTAGATCTTAAATTCACATAGAACTATTTTTATATAATGAGGTGAATCTAAATTTGCTTAATAAAATGACTACTCTTTATAAAACTGAAATTCTGTCATTTTTATGTTAATGTATTCTGATGAAATTATGGTGGTAAATTGTATTGAGTTTCTAATGTGCCTTTGTGGCAAAATTAAAATTTGACAACTCTGTAATTCCAACTTTTTGTTTTTTTATTTTAACTGTTTTTTGAAATTCATAAGGTTTGAGAACCACTGCTTTAAAGTATTCTGATTTCCGTGTTTTATCTGTGCCTCCCATTCAGCCTCTAAAACACAGAAAGGAAGCAGGCAGTCTTAAGTACTTATCTTCTGTCACCATTTGCATCCTCACATTTCAGTTTGTTTTACATGTATTTTCATAATTTCTTATTCTGGCTAGAATTTTTAAAATGATACTTATGTCCTCTAATTTTTAAAACAATTTCACACTAAATTTAAACATTATTTTAATGTTAATTTGGCTCAGGTTTAGGTCCTAACTTTTTTTTTCATACAGGAATTAAAAGCAAAAATAGTTAAACAAGTTATTGCATACAGGTAAAGATGAAATATGGGAAAGGTAAGCTGGGTCAGTTTATTGTATATCAGTCCATATTCTAGGTTTTATGGGTACATCTGTAAATAAATCAAGCAGAGATCGCTAACTTCTTAGAACTCACCACCTAGCAGAGGGCCATAGGCAATAGGCAAAATAAGTAAATAAAATATATCACGTGTTAGAAAGTGATAAATACTTCTGAAGTGATAAATACTTAGAGAAGGATAAAGGGGAATTGTAGGAGGCAGTTGGACCTATTGGCTGGTTAAGTAGGCCTTGTTGAGAAGGGGAGAATGAGCAGAGATTTGCAGTGAGGACATTAGCTATGCAGACATTAGCAAAATCTTAGCAGAGTGGACAGAATATAGTCTTTAAGTTAAACCTGTGTTCCTGGCTCTCCTGCTTAAGTTGTGTGAACTTGGCCAAGTTAATTGGCTTAACAACCTGAAGCCTTGATTTTTCTCATGTGAAAGGATTAAAACCTAAGAAAAGTATTATTAAGATTAAAGGAGATAAGTGAAAACATCTACCTCCTGCCCCCCACCTAGTTACTCATGTAGCACTCTGTACTTTATTTTTTTGTTTGTTTGTTTTAGCTGAGCCATCCTGCCACCTGTTGGCAGCTCAGTGGCTGCTCAGCTCAGGCCAGGAATTGAACCGGCAACCTGTTGCTCAGAGCTTGAACTCTTGGGCAAGCTTTTAACCAACTGAGCCACTCAGCCGGCCCTTTTGTATTTTCTTTTCGTAGCGTTTTATCACAGTGTATAATAATCTGCCATTGGTTGATAAATTTTATCCCACCCATTCTGAAATATTAATAAGAACCAGTCAGTGTAGTGATATATTTCATTAACATACAGTCATTGTAAACTACCTTTAAACCTGTTTTTATTTGAAAAATCATCTCATGCAGATTTGTTGATAAAGTGTTTTGTGTTATATTGGCTTCATGCTAGAGCTTCACATTGTATTGTAGGAACTGGCTCATTTAGCACCCCCCAACGTCGTTGTAATGGATGCTTTAGATATGTACATTGCACTTAAAGCAATTGAAGCTCCTAAATGGCATAAATAGGGTCAAATCTGACTTCATTTGGTTATATTTTCACTGTTCCCTTTTTTCTTCTTTCTGCAACATTGCTAAAATTGACTCTAAATTATAAAAGCAAACTACACGATTTATGTTATTTTGTTAGATCATGGCCTTTGGAAAATCATTAAGACTTAAACAGTATATTAGTTATGATTTTAATTTTCCTTCAGTAAGTATTTTAGTGTCTAAGGAGGCAATATTAGAATTGGCAATAGAGCTGGCCAAGGGGCGCATTGGTTAAGAGCTGGCTAGGGACGCCAGTGGCCCTGGTTCGGATCCCACATATGAAGACCAGTGACACTGCCCTCTACAGCTAAGATGGTGAACAACAGCTCCACCTGGAGCTGGACTGCTGTGAGTCCTCGGGATGGCATAGCTGCAGCCCCTGCTGCAATGGGCTGCCATAGTCTACATGAGCGGCCGGCAGCCAGCGTGAGCGACCATCAACTGGTGTGAGCTGCCAAGAGCCGCTGTGAGCGGCCGTCCAGAGGCCGGCGACGATCTGCTTCACCCGAGAAGAGAGCAATGATGATACCAACATGGGCCAGTGAAACAGTGTCCTCCACAACTAGACTGAAGAACAAAAGGACAGCAACTTGTCTGTTTCCCTTCCTGGTTCCCCAACGCTGTTTCCCTCCCCCAATTCCCCAATAAAATCTTTTAAAAAAAATAAATGAAATAGAATTGGCAATAGAGTTAGGGGTCTTTACCCTTAAAAATACATACTGGTGGGGCCAGCCGAGTGGCGCATTGGTTAAGAGCTGGTTTGGGGATGCCAGCAGCCCCGGTTCGGATCCCACATATGAGGGCCAGTGACACTGCCCTCTACAGCTAACAACAGCTCCACCTGGAGCTGGGCTGTGCGAGCCCCGGTGATGGTGTGGGCTGCAGCCTCTGCTGCAGTGGGCTGCCATAGGCTACAGTGAGCGGCTGGCAGCCAGCGTGAGCTGCCAGTAGCCGTGGTGAGCGACCATCCAGAGGCCCGCGACTGATCCCCCTCATCCGGGAAGAGCGCAATGATGATACCAACATGGGCCAGTGAAGCAACGTCCTCCGCAACTAGACTGAAGAACGTAAAGACAGCAACTTGTCTGTTTCCCTTCTCTGATTCCCCAATACTGTTCCCCTCCCCCAATTCCCCAATTCAAATCTTTAAAAAAAAAAAAAAATACATATTGCTAAAGAAATTTGTTTCATTATGATTGTCTTGGAGTATTTAACTAAGATTTATTTTTAGGATGTAGAAACATTAATAGAATAAGATTAAGAAAATAAATATATATAATAGGTCAGGATGAATTAAAAAGGGGGTTGAAATAACCTCATTAACTTGGTGTAGGCAATTGTTCATTACAATCCCAACAAACCCGAAATAAATAAAGCCAGTACCTCCTGGAATAAAAGTAGAAGACATTATCAGTTTATTAATTGCAATGAACTTGCTTAGTTTCTGAATTTAGATTGACCTTAAATGTGTTTTGAAAATTAAAATCAATTGAAATAATTCCTGTAGTAAAGTTTTCCCAAAAATGCTATCCACAAACCATGACCTAGATATTTTGTTTCTGATCAGTATCCTGCATAATACCATTCAGTAACTTGGTTTGGCAAGCTTATAATTGAAACACTACAAGTAATATTTTGTTAAGTTTTTTTTTTTAAACAGACCTCAATGGTGCTTTTATTAATAAAGATTTAGGACGGTAAAGTTAATTGAAGTGAGAAGGACTTTTTAAAATTATACACTAAGGATATTTTGATACAATCATCTAGAGTAATGGCTTTCAATTTTTTGTTAGAATCCATAAAAATATTTTGGTTCATGACTTAATACATGCATATGCACACAAACCAAAAAATGTTTCACTGAAGAGTTTCTCTGATCGGTAAGCATGAGCATAGTTCAGAAGGCTTTTTCCCCCTAGAGGAAGAAGTAAAACTTAAACAGAGGCTTTAAAAAAAAAAAAAAAAAAAGAACAGTCAAAGTTGTTTCATTTATTTATGAGAGGGGAGGATTTTACCAATAGAGAAGGGAACAAACTGCACAAAGGTATAGAAGCAAGAAAGAATGTTTCTCTTATACAAGAAAGAATGTTTCTCTTATTAAGAAACATTATGTTCAGTAGAATGAAAGAATAGGAAAGTGCTCAAAATCAGAAAGGGGCTGGAGACCAGGAAGCAGAGAGGTTGGAGGAAGCATGTATCACGTTAAAAAATTTATTCAAGAGGGCTTATGAGGCCCATTGAGAGATTTTAAACAGGAAGGTGACATCACCTAGCAACAGTGTGGAGTGTGGATTAGAGGGGTCTGAGATAGATATTAGTGATTTTATAACATTAGGTTTAAAGTGGCTGAGCTGAGATGTGGCAAATATATATATATATATATATGAAATAGGCCTTGATTAAATGAAAAAAAATGTGGAGAGGAAGAGGGAGGGAAATGCAAATCGAGGTTTTCAGGGTCTGTAGCTTAAGGGAGAGGCCTGTGCTAGAGACTGAGGTTTTTAGATTTATGTACCACTAGTGTACAAGTAATATTTAAAGCCATTGGTATGGTTGAGATAAAAAGACAGGAAAGACAAGGAGACCAAAGTGATAGTTAAAGCCATGGGTTTGAGTTAGTCAAACAAAAGATATGAGCAAGATAAAAGAGGGCCAGCCTAAGGGTTTTTTTGTTTTTGTTTTTGTTTTTTTAAATTAATAAGTAAATAAGACCTTTGAAGAGGTCATCAGAAAATCCAAGATTGGAAGGTAGTTTCAAGAAGGAAGGAAAGGACATGGTACTTAATGCCACAAAGTAATCTGGTAAGTTGAAGACTGAGAAATACCCAGTGCACTTTGAACTTCTAAGTTGGATAGACCCAACAATTTGATGATAGATATAAGATCACAATTCATTTGGGGCCCAATGAGGAATAGTGGAAAGTTTTATTCTGAAGGACACTCAGAGATAGTAGTTAGAATGTAGATATACTTTTTTTTCTTTTATTTTGAGATCCTTGAATATATAGTTTTATAAACAGAAGAGTTGAACCAGTAAAGCAAGAGAGGCGGAAGATACCAGAAACAGAGAGGATAACTGATTAGGCAGGGTCTCTGAAGATGCTAGAGGCATCGGAACCCCCCTTACGTGTGGAAGGAGTGAGAGATCTCGTGGGTGAAAAAGCAAATCAGGGTTTGATTGACTTTTGAGGTCCACAAAGAGATGATCATATCCATGCCTTCCTGTTCCAAGTAAGAGAACATCTTTTTTGCATCTATTGTACTATGCCAGGAATTTAGGTGATGTCTCATTTAATGTTCCAGCAACTGCAGTTTACAGATAAGAAAATTGAGGCTCAAAGAAGCAATTTGCTAAAGCCACACAGCTGGAAAGTAAGCTGTGATTTGATTGCATTATGTCTAGTGCCAAAGCCTGGTACTAAAACTTTTTGTTTGATTTTGGGGGGAACTGTCAAATTTCCCAATTAGGGAAGAAAAGTAACAGGCTACGGATTTAAGTTTTGCCTAGTAAAATTATTTCAGAAAAATTAGAATTTAGTAGCTATTACCAGTTTTTAAAATTTTTTACAAAAGTTTTATTTTTCACAAAGAAGATGTTTTTTAATGTTAGAAAAAAGTATACAGAACATATTCTGAATAAAAGACAAACCTTTAAATTTATTAAACCCACTACTTTTGTCCTTAGCTTTTATTATTTTGCCAAAGAATGGTAAAAATTTTATCATAAACTAACACCAATCCTCAAGCCACCCCTGCCAAGAAAGACTCAAGAAATAACAACTTTCTGTATAAAAATACAGTATATTATTACAGTTCTATACCAAACTTCAGTTGTTATAGCTGAACATTTTATTGTTAAAAATTAATGTTGTATTTCCCCATTTAGAAATTTCTTTCATGTTTTGTTTTCCTGCAGATTGATTGCTAAGCATTCTCATTACCAAACTTTGAAGAAATGAATAAAATGACTGATAAACTGAAGTAACTGAAAAATACAGAGCATTAATTCATGAACTGTTTCCTTTTGTTAATTTATTTGGTACTTTGGGTTTTATTTATTGTGGCTTATTTTTTAAATCACTGAAAGCAATTATAAATCAAAATATTTTCAGGAATAGGAAATCAAATTGCTCTCACAGTATTTTGTAACATGGCTTACTAACTTTTTTGTCCCAGTTGGGGAATATTATCTGTATGCAGAAATACATTTGCTTATAAAAGTGTAAATATTGTCCAACTAACTATAACAGTAAGTACATCTTTAATCCACATGGTTAACCTGATTTTTTTAGGGTTTCTACCAGAGGGGGGAACCATGTTATTTTCATTTAAATCTGAAGTTCTGCCTGTGATTGTGCTGAAAAGTAATGAGAGTAAAACAGGGGGGCGGAAATCAATGTTCAGGAGCTTACAGCCACAATTATTGCCAGCCTTCTCCTCCTGCCCTGAAGGCTATGGAGATGGATAGCATAGCATTCACTAATATCCCCTGATGTTGGTACTAATGATGGAAAAGAAGGAAAGAACTTGGTTTCTTGGCATCTTAGTATCCCAGTCACTGGGTGGTCTACTTTTAGGTTTGACTGAGGATAGGCTGCGCCAGATGAGTGCTTTAGCAGCTACAGTTGATCAACTTGAATGGATGGCAAGACACTTTTGAAAATAAAATTGCTTTTTGTGGTGGCATTAGGGCATTATCAGTTATCACCTAGGGACAATATGGTGCACTCGGGAGCTGGGAACAGGAGCAAATCACTCATTTATTTTAAATGCCCAAGTCATTTAAAAATGAATGCTTCAGGGGTACACATTTCACAAGAAACTGTCATACATAAGAGAACGTTCAGTTTTGCCAATACAAAACTTAAATTAACTCCTCAAACTAATTCATGAATACTGGACTCTAAAATGACCTCCCAAATTAATCAGTTGGGAAGCATTTCAACTTTTTTTGCTACCGTCCAAATAACCTTTTAGGGTCTCCTTTAAAAAAATGTTTCCAGCCTTGACAAAGTATGTGCATGATGTAAATTCATATATAAAAATATAGTATTATAGCTTGATAATCAGGAAATTGAATTGCTTTGTTTCAGTTAAGATAAAACATCTTCGATTAGCAAATTAGTAAATTGTATATATAGTAATTAGTCTCAATGGTCTGTTCTCTTAGGGATTATAAGTGTATCAGAAGGTTCTTTTTTTAAAAAAAAACACACAACTTGTTAATTAGTGTGGTGTGGTTTCCAGAAAGATCAAACCATAAATTACACTCATTAGTGTTGTTAATTTGGTTCAAAACAACAAAACCAAACCTATTTTGATTATATTTAACATTATCTCTGTTTGTATTCTCTCTGATCTTTAGGTATAACTTTGGGTTTTTAACTCTTCTCTTTCATTTAGTTAGTAGATTATTATTGATCAGGTGCTGCTTATATACTGCTGAAGAAAACACACATGGTCATTGGCCTCATAGTAAAGACAATAGGCATTAATCAAGTAAGCCCACCAGTGAATATGTGGCAGGGATCATAATTTGCAACTGTATTAAAGGAAAAAACTGAGTACTATGAGAAAGAATAAACTAATTTAGATTGGGGGTTAACAAGATCTCTCTGAAAAAGTGGCAATTGGAGACTGGAATAGTAGAAGTTAGGTAGAGAGCATGTATACAGTTCCTGATGTGGAAACAGCTTTCATGCTTTCAAGAAACTGAAAGATTGTAGGAGAGACTGCAGCTATCGTGATGAAAGGGCGAGTATCAAGATAAGTTTGGAGGGGTAAACAAAGGCCAGATCGTACAACATCTTTAAAAGACCTGTGGAGAAGTTAGATTTTATTACCAATACAGAAGGAAGCCATCAAGGAGTTCTTAAATAGGAGATCATCTTGTAGGCTATGTAAAAAGAAATGACAGATTAGGAGAATGTTTGTAAATGGCACTCTCAAATATTTTTTTATTTGTTTACTTACACAAAACGTTCCTTCTGTTGTCTTATTCTACGTAACCCTGGTCAGTCCTTTTGTTTGTAAAAGCTGGGAACTACTATGGAAGGGTAGAAAATGTAACCCAAGTAAATCAAGATAATTGCATATATGTGCTCATGTACAATTAAGGATGACAAAAATTGAATAACTTCCCAATTGAATTGTCTTTTTGTTTGTTTAGACTTTAAAATATTAAGGTCAGTGAAAAATACCTGCTATTTGATACTATTTTGACTTGTTTTTAGTAATGTTCCCACAGGTTTTCCTTTTTTTCTTGAGAAATGTCTTTTTTAGAATCTATTTTTGTATTCTTGGTATTTTTAATAGAATGTACAATAATATTCCTCTTTCTGTAATGACAAGGAGAGGGAAAAAACCATATCTAGTTGTATAAAGGAAGATAATGTGAATATACGATAAAATACCAAAAAAAAATCCAGGCAGATTATTGAGGAGAGGTAGGATTTAGTATAAGATATCGTTGTTGGAAAACCTCTAGATCTTAATAGTTCGGTCTTCTCGCATTAAATTGAGGCTGTTATGGGCTTAAGAACTTATTTTGAACAGAATTATAAGTAGAACCTGAGTTTTCTGGGCTTGTGCTGTTTCTACTATTCCTTTATTTTATTAAAATGAGTTAGATATAATGTGAAATAAGAATTTTTCAGAAATTGAAAATTGTATGCAATGCCCAAAAATTAGGTGAGTTTAATATTTCATGCGTAGTCTAAAGATAATATTTAGTAACCTAATTGATGACATTTGGAAGCATGATCTTTAATGCTTGCTTGCTTTCTTCCTCATCCCAGACAAATCTTTACACCAGAGATACACTAGACATGTAGACTGCCAAAAACTAGCTATCAGATTCTTCTCAAATAGGTATCAAGGATTTGCCTCAACTTTTTTTGCAACCTCTGTTCCCCTTCTCTCCATCCTTCCCCAGTTACATTACTTGGCATACAGTATCAGTACATTGTTCTCTGTCAGCTTCATCTAAAATACTTTTCAGACCTATTCTAGAAATTGTCTCTAAAAGAAAACAAGAGTCTGCATCCACTTGTTTGCTTCTGATCTTTAAAGAAGAATATAAGACAGTATTTATTAACCGAAATATCCAGTAAATCAAGATTATCTTTATTTTGCATAGTAGAAAGTAACATGTGTTACTAATTTGGATAATATTTTTAAATGTAGTCAAGTATTAATATTTAACCAAAGGGTGTGGTTTATACATTTTGCAATATTGATGATCATCATTCATTTGTTAATTTTCTCCTTTCTTAACAGTGTGTTTGATATACCTCCATGTAGCAGGTTGAGATTTGCCTGTTTGAGGTTTGTTTTTGAAAATCTTAAAATTTAAATACGTAAAATTCTTCAGCAGCACTCATTACCAAGTTGCTGTGCTTTACTTAAGTCATCAGTACCATCAAATTCTAATGTAAATCTAAGTCGGCATAGACTTATATGCGGTTGCTTAATTGACTACATCATTCTATATATTACATGTGTAAAGAACTACAAAGGTTTTCTATACATTATTGAACAGATTTGTTTAGTGGATCCTGAAAAAGAAGATAACCTACAAAGAAGAAGGGCTCCTGGTGGCTAACTGGGCTCAAATTAAAAATAAAATGAAACTAAACCTAGCAACCATTTCTATACAGGGGCCTCTCTGCACTTCAGGGAGAAGCCTTTATTAAGCTACCTGCCTCCTGCACTGAATTGCCTTTCTGCTCTGTGTTTCTGCCATCTGAGCCAGCTGTTAAGAGGAGTTCCTGGAATTCTATTTCAACCAATAGGACCGAGACTTTCTCTGTCCAATCAGAGCTGCTCAGCTATATCCCCATCATCATCTTCACCAGCCAAAAGAGTGGCTCCATTCTGACCAATCAGGACAGTGCCTTTGGGACCAATCAAACTGCAAGGATTTGGAGTCTTCATTTGAATGAGGACTGAACAATCAGGGACCAAGGCTGGGAACTTATTTCTACATAAGTCAGCTCCCCTCTGGCTCAGAGAGCACACTTTCCCTTTCTACCAAATACTGAAGACTGCATTGTCTCAGCTGGAGCTGAAACACCAAAGATGTCTTAGTGATACAGAGCTGAACAGAGTGGACTGGACTGGAGCAGAAAATTTCAGAGCAGAGCTATCTCTGTCTGGCCAAAAAGGGGCCGCTTCGCCCCAGGGCCACCTCGTAGCAGTGCTGTTCCATAGCCATGCTGCCTTATAATTGAGCAATATAAAAACACTACTGATCTGTTCCACAGCCATTCTGCCTTGCTGTATCACAATTGAACTGTTGGCACTGAATAAAGTTTCCTTTTTCACTGTACCCCAAATTAGGGATTCCTGTTGACATTGAATTGTTGCCAGCGACCATTGGTTGATAGTTTTTATATTTCTCATTTATCTAATCCTCCCCTTTCCCCAATTCTCTTCCACCATTACACTTTTTACATGTATTATTCTCTTATCCTGGAGGGCTTTTTCCTCTGCTTTTGGAAATCTGACCTAACTAAAGTTCTAACTCCTTCACAAAGTCTTTCTCTAATTATTGATACCTACTATTGTCTGATTTCTGAAGCTTAAAATCTACCCCACATTACATAACACCTAACTTTTCATAAAATGAAAAGACCCTATAGAGCATTGATTTATTAAATTATATATTCATTCATTATAGTACGTTTAAAATACTGTGTACCAGCTTATGAATTTATGAGGTGTGATCAAACAATACGGTGAATGTTTAAATTTAAAACAACTTATTACCAGGCAGGCTGAGTGGCGCATTGGTTAAGAGCTGGCTTGGGACACCAGCGGCCCCGGTTCGGATCCCACATATGAGGGCCAGTGACACTGCCCTCTACAGCTAACAACAGCTCAACCTGGAGCTGGGCTGTGAGCCTCGGCGACGGTGTAGGCTGCAGCCCCTGCTGCAGTGGGCTGCCATAGGCTACAGTGAGTGGCCGGCAGCCAGCGTGAGTGGCTGGCAGCCAGCGTGAGCTGCCAATAGCCGCGGTGAGCGACCATCCAGAGGCCAGCGACCGATCTGCCTCACCCAGGAAGAGTGCAATGATGATACCAACATGGGCCAGTGAATCAATGTCCTCCGCAACTAGACTGAAGAACAAAAGGACAGCAATTTGTCTGTTCCGCTTCTCCGATTCCCCAACGCTGTTCCCTCCCCCAATTCCCCAATAAAATCTTTAAAACAAAACAAAACATTACAGTAAAAGATACATTGCCATTAATCCCCCTCAAAGTACTCCCCTTGTTTCAAACGTACTTATCCCATCGTTCTTGCCACTTTCTGAAGCAGTTCTAGAAGTCTTCTTTCGTGAGTGTCTTTAGTTGTGGCTATCCTGTTGTGGCTGCCTCGATGTCCTGAATCATTTTGACTTTGAGGAAGAGACAGACTTCACACAGTGTCAGATGTGGTGAAGAAGGTAGATGAGGACACACCATGATGTTTGTATTTGAAAGAATTGCCATATACCAGAAGTGATGTGTGACATGAAGCATTGTCATGATGGAGGATGATTTGTGGCACACTTAACACACCTTTTCTCAACCATAGCTCACACCTGACTGCACTGAACAGGTTGAAACTTGTCACACACTGTTACTAAGGTTCGATTCGCTGCTTTCGATATTTAAGAACCCTGCCTTTCCATTGGATGGCATTCGGCAGCAGAATTTACCATATTTTGTCATCACATGGAAAGGCTCTGTGACATACATCGCTTCTGGTATACGGCAATTTCTTTCAAACAAAAACATTACGGTGTGTCCTCATCCACCTTATTCACTGGATCTGGCACCTTGCAACTTCTGGCTCTTCCCCAAAGTCAAAATGACTATGAAAGATAAACATTTTAAATAGATTGAGGACATCGAGGCAGTTACAACAGCACAACTAAAGACATTCAACGAAAGAGGACGTCCAGAACCGCTTCAGAAAGTGGAAAGAACGATGGGATAAGTGTTTGAAGTGAAGGGAGTATTTTGAGGGGGATTAATGGCAATGTGTCTTCTACTGTAATGTTTTAATTTAAATATTCACCATATTGGTTGATCACCCCTTGTAGAATTTAAAGAGATTTTAACAAACATTAGGCCAATTACCTTATGTTTTCAAATGAAGAAACAGGCTCAGTAGTTTAGTGACTTGCCCAAGATTTTAAAGACTTAAAATTGACTCCTAATTGGTTAAATATGTTGTTTTTATTTTCTTAGGCATTTACACCTTTCTTTGAAATAATTATTCGAGTTCTTGTTATGCACTCCTGCAAAAGGCAAAATTTCCGTGTTTTAAGAAACCTTGGCAAAATATTGGTTTGTTAAGTCCAGGAGAGGTATTAAGCACAACTAACAGTGACAAGTGTTTGTCGCACATTTTCTAGGAGTAGTGATATTTGTTCAGACCTTTACTTACAGATGAATGTAGCTAAGGCAGCTGGCAACTAGAGGAGAAGGAAGTGGTGGAGATGGCAGTGTATGTAGATAGCCAAACTGTTGATAGACAAACTAGCCATAGTAGTCAAGAATTGCTGGTTTCTTATACAACCTATGTGAAGAGAGGTAATGATCCTTGTTAAGGAATATTATACTTTATTGACATGCATAAATGCCATAATTCCTTCTGTATCCCTACTGAAAAGATATTATATGTGGAGAAGGGTTTGATAGATACTAGGAATATACTTGTATACTGCTTATCATGCAGTTCTGTGGTTTTGTTGTCCCATTTAATGTTTAATATTTGTGTGCAAATTTGAACCATTTCCATTTTCAGTCTGTTCTATAAAGTGACGGAATGTCGTCTTAACAAGGAAGGAGGTTGAAATTTATTTTTTGTTCAAAAAGGAGTCTCTGAACAAAAGGCCAACGTAGAAGGTAGTAATATCTAGATGAACCAAAGGAAAAGGTAACTGGCAGAGAAAAGAAAGGTTCGAGCCTGGGTACATGTGATAAGAGAAAAGCCCAAGAATTCAAAAGAACATTTTGGAAAGAATAAATTATTACTTTGTTTCCATTCTATCAAGACACTCACTCTTAGTCTTTCTTAGCTATTTTATACTTATATTCAAAATTAAGAAGCCTGTATGCTAGAATGTAATTCAAGTGTCATTGAACACAAAACCTTTGTGTTAGAGATCAGGATGCTGAGGTTCGGGCAGGAAAAATGACTCCCCTAATGTCCCAGAGCTGGTTTAGTGTCAGCGTAGCAACTAGAATCCAGCCTCCGTAATTCTTTAGAATCCAGCCTTCCTGATTCATGAACTGGTGGTGTTCTTTATACCACAGACCAGTTACTGAAATTGAAGAAAAAAAAAGTGGGGAGGACAAGACCTGATACGTGTATATCCCTAAGCGGGGAAGGAGCTACTCAAGGGCTGTAAGCTCGCTCAGATTCACAGTTTGTTCATGTACCACAACACCATGCCCATGTCCATGCTAACAGGTGCCCCAGGGAGCCTGCCAAGCTTTCATAGAAAATAATCATTCGAGGACAGATTTAAAGCTTGGAGGTAGAATTCTGTTACTGATGGCTGACAGGATCTCATCTCTTACTCATTCCCACAACAAACCTCTCAGCCTACAGTTTCAAATTTATGTTAGATCTTTCTTATTGTACTTCATTCTAAAATCAACCATTAAACATCATTGCAGCGACAGCCTCTTCATTTGTCCTCCAGTGTTTGACACTGAGCATTAAATCTGTAAACTTCAAGGCATTGAACTTAAGGCTCATTATATTAGTTTCCGTGCAGTAGGCCATGTTGTTTTGTGAGAAGTATCCATTTCTCTCACCTCATTGAAACAGCTACTACTAGAGAAGTGTTTTTAAAAGGAGTTAAAATTAAGGGAAAGAATACCAAAAACAACAGAGAACACAGAAAACCTTTAGGAAAAAAATGTCATAATAAGTCTAGTTATTGGCTATAAGAAAATGAAACTACTTTTTCTTGAGCATAGAGAGAGAACATTCCCCACTAAATTTTACGAGGTTAGTATAACCTTAATACAAAAACCTGGCAAGAGAAGTATGAAAGAGGACAATTAAAGACGATTCTCAATCATGAACATAAAAAATCCTGTGCAGAATATTAGCAAAGCAAGTCTACAATGTATAAAAAGCATATGTTATCATCAAATTAGGATTATTCCAGGAATGCCAGGTTGGTTTTATGGAATTTATCCCATTAAAACTCTTAGAAAGCTAGGGAAAGAGGAAACTTAATCTTTAGAGATTAAAGAGTATCTATAAAAATTCTATAGGAAAAATTATACTTAAAAAGAATACTGTGGGGCCAGCCGAGTGGCGCAGTGGTTGGGCACTGGCCTGGGAAGCCAGCGGCCCTGGTTCAGGTCCCACATGTGAGGACCAGTGACACTGCCTTCAGAAAAAAGAGAAAATGTCTGGGAGAATATCAATAAAATGATAAAATTAAAATAAAAAAAAAAGAATACTGTGGGTCGGCCGAGTGGCGCATTGATTAGGAGCTGGCTTGAGATGCCAGATCTGAGCAGCAGGGCCGGAGTTCGGATCCCACATATAAGGGCCAGTGACACTGCCCTCTACAGCTAACAACAGCTCCACCTGGTTGCCTCTATAGTTAAGATGGCTGGTGATGGTGTGGGCTGCCATAGGCTACAGTGAGTGGCTGGCAGCCAGCAAGAGCTTCTGTGAGCAGCCATCCAGAGGCCGGCAACTGACTGCCTCACCCGGGAAGAGCGCACTGATGATACCAACATGGGCCAGTGAAGCAATGTCCTCCACAACTAGACTGAAGAACAAAAAAAGACTGCAACTTATCTGTTCCTCTTCCCCTTCCCCCTCCCCGATTCCCTTACGCTGTTTCTCTCCCCCAATTCCCTGATAAAATCTTTAAAAAAAACACAAAAAAAACAGAATACTGTCCATGTTTCACCATTAAAGCAGGAGCTTATAAATGACAGTATATTGGAATTCCAGCCAGTGCAGTAAAGCAACAAGCAGTAATGAGAGATTAAGGATTTACAAAGTTGTTGTATGTTAAGTCAGGATACAAAAATGTATTCCATTTCTATACATCAATAGAAAATGGGGTTTTTAAAAAGCTAGAAATGAATAAAAATACTTCGTTTAGGAATACAAAGATTTTGGTTCTTCTCAAATTGATTTCTAGATTCAACACCGCTCATCAGCATCCCAGCAGTCTCACAGTCATTAAGGTATCACATCACAGTTAATCCAAATGACAGAGCCCCATGGGTTTGGTTGTGTAGGTGTTACTGCAAACTGATGCCACTTTTGAGAGCAGTTTGGTAGTCCATTTCAGGTGCATTTTATGAAATAGAAATTTGACATTATTGAAGCCTATATCCAAAGACTTACTAGAATCCTTTCACATTTAAAGACTACTAAAATATGTCACTTCCTTCCACGTAACAAGTAAAATTTGCCATTTGAAAGTGATTTCAGAATCTTAGAAGAGAAAATCAAAGCTGTAAATTTATAGATGCCAGTTCAGGTTTTACTTTACTGTTTTCTGGTGGCCAAGACCATTTCCTTCCTTTTCCCAGATACGTATTCTCATGTTCTAACAGCTATCTCACCTTTATGTTTTCATCCAATCTTTGATTTTTTAAAACTTTTATTTGTTTTTGTTGTTTTGGTATATGAAATGGGAGGTTCATTCATCCTTATTTTTCTTTCTCCACTGGACTCATTATATGCTCCATGGTCACACTGTAGCAAAACATTTCTTTCTCTGCCCCACACTAGTCTAACTCACTGAATAAAAGCATGTGCTCTGGTCCCATAAGGCCGACTATCAAGCCTGGCTTCACCATTTACTAGCATGGTGATCTTCAGAATTTAAACTTCTCTGCTCTGTTTTCTCATCTGTAAATTGAGCCGTGGGAGTAGTGGTACTATCACATAAGGTTGTTATGATGATTAAATAAGGTTAATATTTATGAAGTTTTTACAATAAAATCTAGCTTGATATTTTGATAAATAAACAGTAGCCTGGCTTTCATAACCTTGCAGAATTTCAAACCTGCAAATTTAGATTCTTAGTGTCAAAAGTTAATGGTAATGCTGTTTGATTTTCACAGACTTCAGCCTGAGTGACTTCTGTGTGACAGCCATTGCTAGAAGTAGGTAGACTTGAATGATAAGTACGTGCAGTGAAGGGTCTGTGTGTGCAATATGATTCAAAACAATAAGAACAGACATGTCCTTGTGGTTAATAAATAGTTCATAATTTACGAAGTGGTCCAGTTGATTAATTATATAATAAAGGCGAAATATTTTTTTTAGCTTATTTTTTATTGAAGTATGGTCAGCATGCAATTTTATATTAGTTTCAGGTGTATAACATAGTGATCCAACATTTATAAACCTTAAAATGTGATCACAATAAACCTAGTAACCATCTTTCACCATATAAAGATATTACAATATTATTGACTATCTTTCCTATGCTTTACATTAAAGAGGAAACATTTTTAAACCCAAGAAATTTGGTACCTTTTGAAACAGGACTTCTTGTGCCCTTCATATATGTTTTAATGATTTTAGAAGATACCTTTTAATAATTTATACAGACTAAAATTTAATTTTTCAGTGATAATTCACTGAGTGCTACAGATGTAAAATATCTAAAAATTTTGAGGTCAAGAGAATTTACAGGGCATATGTGTAAATTTTTTGAAAAATTGAGATATATGAAGTTTTTATTTCAGAAATTAAATATTTTGAATAGTTGACTGCTCATACAATTGTTATGTTTAATATATTAAAATTTAAAGTACATTTAATTCAGATTTTTAAATTTACTTTGAAGTGTTAACTCCATTTTGTTTTATTTAACTATACAAGTTGCTAGATGTAGCATCTTATTATTTTGTTTCCAATTGATAGGAAGTAAAATATATTTCAAACAAAATAAATCTGCATTAGAGTAAAACAGTATTTTTATACTTTAAAAAAACATTGCCCCCACCACCAAAAAACAAAAAATGAAAGCAGGGAATGGAACAGATATTTATTCATCCATGTTCATAGCAGCATTTTCTTTTTTTTTTTTAGAGGGCAGTGTCACTGGCCCTCATATGTGGGATCCGAACTAGGGCCGCTGGCATCCCACGCCAGTTCTTAACCACCACACCACTCGGCCAGCCTGCAGCATTTTCATAATGGCCAAAAAGTGTCCATCAATGGATAAATGGATAAACAAAATATACACATACAGTGTAATATTATTCGGTCTTTAAAAGGAATGGAATTCTGACACATGCTACAACGTGGTGAATCTTGAAGACCTTATAAAAGTCACAAAAGGACAAATATTGTATGGGTCCACTTAAATGAGGTACCTAGAGTAGCTAGATTTATAGAGACAAAAAGTAGGATGGTGGTTGCTAGGGGCTGGGGGAGCAAGAGTGTGGGGAGTTGTTGCTTGGTGGGTACAGCATTCTACTTGGGGAAGATGAAAGTGTTCCAGAGCAGTCTGGTAGTGATAACTGCCTCACAGTGTAAATGTACTTAGGACCACAGAACTGTACACTTAAAAATGATTGCAGTGATAAATTTGTTATGTATCTTTTATCACAATTTAAAAAAACAAACATTATTTACCCACAGTGGCCTGGAGACAGAGAAATCTCTCATTTTGGAAAGCAGAGCTGTGAGAAATGGGGATCTCTTTCACCCCCTCACAAGCATCTGCACTCCCCTCCCAACCTCATCACTTATATCCACCCCCCAAAAATTATACGCATTAACTATAACTTGCTAAATATAAATTAATGTGCTTGTTTGGGTGCTTTGGTATGAGTGGTGGGGAGAAACTTGTAAAATCTCTGTAGTTTTTCAAATTATAAGTTTCATTTTTTTACATACTATGGAAGACTGAGTCTGAAGTTTATGAGAAGAAAAAGATGCCATAAAGTTCTAGAACTAGAAGAAACTTTAATATCTACTTCAAATTTCTAATTTTATAGAAAAGGAAAGTTAGGTATAAAGAAATTGATTTCCTTAAAATCAAATTTTTAGTAGTCAAACTAGAACTAAAAGCCAGATTTCTTGATTCTTAGCTTTGTGTTTTGTTGTTTTTTTGGTGTGTTTTTTTTTTTTTTTTTTAAGATTTTTATTGAGGAATTGGGGAGGGGAACAGTGTTGGGGAATTGGGGAAGGGGAACATTGTATTTTTCCAGGACCCATCAGCTCCAAGTCCAATCAACACTTTCAATCTATTTGCAGGGGTGGGAGAGTGGGGTGCAGCCCACCATCCCATGCAGGTACCAAATCAGCAACCCTGTTGCACACTGAGCCATCTGGCTGCCGATCGGCAGCTTGCGGCTGCTAAGCTCAAGGTGCCATGTTCAATCTTAGTTGCAGGGGTGGGGGTGGGAGGGCGCGCAGCCCACTGTCCCATATAGGTGTCGAACCCGCAACCTTGCTGCTAAGAGCATGTGTTCTCACCAGCTCAGCGGCAGCTCAGCTTGGGTGCAGCTCACTGGCCCATGTGGGAATTGAACCAGGTACCCTGTTCCTCAGAGCTCGCGCTCTTAACCAACTGAGCTGCTCGGCCGGCCCTTAACTTTTTGTTTTCTGAACTACACTGTACTCGTTGGAATACTTTACTTGGAAGAATCCTTGTTTGCTTTATTGGACCAAATAGTTACAGCAGTACCATGTTATTGAATATTTGTAAAGTATCTTCTTTTTTTGTAAAGAACAAACTTAATTTGTTCCATAGGCAGAGGTGGATGGGTGTGTGTATGAGAGATATTGAGAGTGGCAGATGATGAGACTTACTCTCCAAGTACTGTATCCTCGAAAATCATCTTTTTTTTTTAGTAGTTATAGGCGTTCTAAGCCTGCAGCCAGTCAGTCCTAATTCAGACTAGAAGTCTTCTGGGTCAACAGGCTTATACAAGTGTAAAGGAAACTCAGTTTAGTTCTGTGCTCACCATATAAATGAACAGTCAATGAAGAAACAGCCCAACAACATGAACATTCAAGATGTACACAACAACAAATTTGTCTTAATTAGTATTCTAAGAGAGATTGGAGAGGATATTGTACCCATAAAACAGAAACAGTTTTAATGTTAAAATTTATCTTATACTTTGGAATACTAAAAGTAAGTAGTGATCTGTAAGATAAACTAGAAGAATTTCCCAAGAACATAGAGCTGAAAGAGTTGGGGAGAAAGCGAGAAAAGCTTACAAGTATAATGGGTAGTCCCTAGGATCCCTAAATAGGAATTCCTAATAGAACAGAGGAGAAGATGGAGTGAAAAACAATCAAAGAAGTAGTAGGCGAAAAACTCTCTGAGCTAAAGAAAATTAAGGGGCTTTAGATCAAAGGATCTGTTAAATACAAGATAGAAAGGATAGAAACTAACACACATTTAATATAGTCTCATAAAATTTCAAACCTAAGGGTAAAAGAAAATTTCATAATTTTTTTTTTTGGTAGGAAAGAGGTGAGAATCACTTAAACAGAAAACAGATTGGTATTAGACATCAACATCAGATGCTAGCAGATGTTGGCCAATGATTTAAATTTTGAGGGAAATGTTTAAAAACAACCTGTAATTCTGAAACATGCCTAGTTTGCTATAGGAATGAAATCAGAATAACTTTTCAAAAGTATACATAAATATGTGGTTTACAACCCCAGGCGCTTAGAAAGAAGACATGGCAAAGTGATTGGGGATGTATTCCAGCAAAACCAAACAAAAGAGAACCCTGTGAAAAGGTTAAAACATGAGATTGAGAAACAACAAAAGGATGTGATGAAAGGAAATTGTAAGTAAACAGACAGCTTGGCTGTGAACTGATCCAGAACATAATTGTTTCAGATTAAAACAACTCACTGGGGTCTAAGAATATCTTCAAAAACAACATGGATTCTTTAGCACGAATTCTAAGTATAAGAATTTGTTAAATATGATAAAAGTTTATGGATTTTTCTGAAAACTAAAGGCAGAAACTCCAGGAAGAATAAAAGGTCTTCAGAAAAATCCAAATATGATGCAAACTGTCTTATTTTTGAACAATTTTCAGCCCTTGCAATTTAGTGATATACAATAACTACTCATTCTCTGGATTTTGTAACACTGTTTGGATGGCAATGAATAAAATTAAAAATACTTTCTATTGTTACTCCAATTTTTAAAATCCACCTATAGAACAAAACAGAAAAACTTAACAGTTATAAAACAAACTGCAAATGATATAAAAATGTAAAAGTAATTGTACAGCCAACAATAATAGTAAATGATTACATGAGGAACCAATAGAAACTTCCTCAAGTTGATAGAACAAAAAATGGAGATTCAAGTATAATATTTAAAGTTCTATAAACAAACAATAAAAAATAAAAACAAATTTGAATGATCAGAGAAGGGAGGAAATTAAATAGGGTAAATTCTCTGAATCTTTCATAGTGAGGATACCTTATGATTAATAGAGGATAAATGTATGGCATTAAACACCAAAACTAAAAACAAATGATGCAAGCCCTATGGGGCTACCTTGCTGCCCAGCCCCGGGCCTGAGCCGGGGGTGGGGGTGGGGGGGAGTGTTGGGCTGGGACGCGGGGAATGTCCTCGGCCTAGCTTGTTGAAACTAGGTGCTCTGCTTTGGCCAGCTCGGCTGGTGTCTGCAGGGTGTGAGACTTGCCGTGTTCTGAGATGACCCAGCAGTCACACAGGGCCGTCAGTGCTACACTCTGGAAGAGATCCAGAAGCACAGCCACAGCCGGAGCAGCTGGCTGGTCCTGCACCACAAACTGTATGATTGGACCAAATTTTTGGAGGAGCATCCTGGTGGGGAAGAAGTATTAGGGAGCAGCAAGCTGGAGGTGATGCTCCTGAAAACTTGGAGGATGTCAGGCACTCTACACATGTTAGAGAATTGTCCAAAACATACATCATTGGAGAGCTTCATCCGGATGGCAGTTCAAAGATAACCGAGCCTTTGGAAACTCATCACCACTGTTGATTCTAATTCCAACTGGTGGGCCAATGAGGTGATACCAGCCATCTCATCACTGGTTGTAGTCCTGATATATCACATCTACACAGCAGAAGACTACATCCTCAGTAGCCGACAAAAGAAAAGACTGCTTTGGACCAAGGAGAAAAAAGCCAATGTTAACTGCTTGGACTGATAGAAACCTTCACCTGAAAAGTAATTTTAATACACCTCTTTCCCTCTTCTCCTATGTTAGAAATAAAACAATCCCTTCCCCCATCCCCCCAAAAAAACTGTTCTATTATCTCTAATCTTGAATTTTGCAGTATGTCTTTTTGTTCATCAACTTTATTTTGATGTTCCATGACTACATAATTTACTTATTGTAGACATGATCTTTTAAAAATATATCTGGCTTTTAAAATTTAAAAAACCCCAAACTGACTGAAAATTGTAATTTCTGGGATTGATCCGGGTTTGAGAAGAGATGTTTTGTTGTAAATTTTTGTTTTTCTCAAATTCATACAAGCACATGATTAATAAACCAAATGATTCTATGAAGTTTGCTATGAAAATTGGCAGACCCGGGCCCTCATCTCCTTGGTATATCCCTTTCCAGGGGCCTTTACTTTCTTTTGAAGGATTCTTTTGATACTTACCTGCATATCTAGATAACACTGTTATGTTGCTCCTTCTGATATGTTCACATCCCACTTACATAGAGGATATAGATCCCCACCACCATTACACACATCCTTCCCATTCCCCCAACTTCCCCATGTCAACCCCCCTTCCAGTACCTGGATCTTTCAGATTAGTCTGATAACTCAGAAAAGATTCTTCCAGTGTAAACCTCTGGTCTTCTGGGGAGAATATCTAGGGAACTGAACTCTTTTTTTTTTTTTTTTTTTGAGGGCAGTGTCACTGGCCCTCATATGTAGGACCAAACCGGGGCCGATGGCTTCCCAAGCCAGCGCTTAACCACTGTGCCACTCGGCCGGCCCCGTGTGAAATTTTTTAAACCATGTCTTGTAATACTTTTATAATTACACTGTTATTTTTTAATATATCAAATTTTAATTATGCAGCTTGTGTAATAATTATTTGAAGTGGTAGTGTTATCACCATTTATCTTTCTGTCCTTTGACTTTGGCTCTAGTTTATCTTACAGCAGTTTCACTTGCCAAAGGACAAAGTATTACAGTACTTTGTAGGTTTTTTACTTTATTAGGACTTGGTAAGGAATGGCTCACTGAGCACTTGTTCATGGGTAGTGTTCGCCATAAATGGTTTTATACTTTTTAAAATAACTCTTAGAAAGTCAAACCAGGACCACTAATATGAGCCCTCTTTGAAAAATAAATTGTGTTCATTTATAATCATCAATAATCCTTAAATTTTCCGAAATGTATTACTACTTCGAATAGATTATACTGATTATATTGTGGTATGAATGGGTATTACATTCAGCCCTCCATGTTAATGTGTTCTGCGTAGATGGATTCAACTAACCAGGGATTAAAATATTCCCAAAAAATGTTAACATTGTTTTTAAAAATGTTACATTGATGCTGATGTGTACACTAACTATGTAGTTAGTCCTACAGTGGTTGCATCTGTAATGAAATGTGTGTGAACGTTTTTTCTTTTCATTCTCTAAACAATAACAGTATAACAACTATTTACATAGCACTTTATGTTGTATTAGGAATAAGTAAGCTAGAGATTATTTAAAGTATACAGGAGGATGTGCATAAGTTATATGCAAATACTACATACACCATGTTATTATATAAGGGACTTAAGTGTCTGTGGATTTTGGTATCCTCAGGGATCCCCTGAGATACGGAGGGAATGCATTGAATAAATGTTCACCCGAAAAGCTTCCCCAAAACAGACTTTACTTCTTATAAATGAGGAGGGAATGTGTATTTGTGGAATGTCTCTACTAATGTGCAATGACAGCATTTCTGTGAACTCCGAGGGTAAGCATGTATTGGAAAGTCTTTCCATAGGGGTGCCAGAAACTGGTGATTTAGGTGGGGAAATGTGTGTCCATGTTTTATCTTTTGCTCAGCAACGTGTAGAGGTGTGACTTTGAAAGCTGAGCTAATTGCACTTTCCAGAGACCAAAAGCTTGATGAGAATCTGGTATTAGCATATGCAGAAATCGACAACCTGTCCTGCTGAATCTGGAAGACTTGATTCACTGGTTAGGGCACTGCTTAAGTGGATCATCAGCATTGTTATGTGTTTAGAATACTATATGGGTTCTGTTAAGGAAATAGTTGGCTAATAGTCACAAGTGTTTTCATAGTTTCTTCTGGTTTACTTGCAACTCCAGCTTATTATAGGGAACCTTACAAGAATGGGAATCCCTCTGACCAAGCATTAAAAGGTATAGGTAGCCTAATTGATTTGAATTGCTCATTTTTAATTTAAAAAAATGGCTTTTACATTAGAATTGGGTTAGCTGTTGTAATATTTTTGTCAAGATAACCTTCTCCTAAAACAGTATTGTGTAGATAACGTCATTTAGTTCTATATGGTTTACACTGCTGTTGGAGGAACTATAGTTGGAAGAACTATAAAAATTGCCTATATGCACTTTGAAAGGCCAGAAAAGCTACAACATTTCAAGCTGGTATGGATATAAAGCATGTAAGCTCTGATCCTGTGTTGCATAGGTTTGAACGGTTCTAGTTCAGCACGGCCTGCTAGGACTTGCTGCAGTGATAAAAATGTTCGTTCTGCACTGTGTCATTTGGTTTCCGCTAGTCACATGTGGCTAGGTGACTGAGAAAATGCATATGTAATTCTAACTAAAATTTAAATAGCCATATAAGTAGTGGCTCCTACATTAGTGCAGTAAGCTCCAAGAAACTGAGGGAAACCGTAAGTATAGAAATGGCTACATTGACCTGTATAAGACTTCTGATCCAAATTGGTTTGCTTGACATAGTTTACAGGCTTCTTCAGCCTTTCCATCTTTTGTAATATTTTTGTAGATCAGTTTTCTCACCCCTGATCCTTACTGCTTAATATTTTTTGATAAAAAAAAATAACTTCATAACTAACACTAGGGTTGAGACTATTTTGATATCTCTAGTGGATGCTGGTCATTAAGTATTTCTAGAATCTTAATAGTATTTAAAAATTATAACTGTACCTTAAAAAGTAACTGACATAATTCCTTTTCAAAAAGAAATGGTTTTGCCACAATTTCTCCTTTCAATTTGAAATTTAAAAAAATATAGATAGTATTTTTAAGTTTTTGAGTTTTTTCAGTTTCCATTCCCATATAGCTCAGATAATGTGGCCTGTGTCTTCTGTCAGAGTTGAATTTTCCTAGCAGAGTCACTTGATCATGTCCTGTGATATCTCTGAGTGGATGCTTCTGCTGCTGATTCCTATCATGGTCTAAAAAAAGGGAAGAAATACAGCCTGCCTACCCCAAAGAGACAAAACAGTTTCACAAGCTGTATTTCTCTAATGTGCATAAACAAATAAATTTTTTTTTAATGTGTTAAAGCATCATACCAAACACCTAGCTTCTAAGTTACAGTTAGTGGAAAATTTTGACCATTATAAATGTTTTGGATGCTCCACCTTGACTGTAAAAGCATGTCCCCAAACTTCTTTAAAGGAGAATATTCAGCTTCTCTCTATGCGCTAAACCCTGTAATGTATCTGGCTCTCTAAAACCATGACACTGATAGTTTCTGCTTATCACTGTACTTGGGTAAATGCTGCTGCAGATTGCATACTAGATCTTAGGGTGGGAGTGCCTAACTTGCATGGTACCCTTAATGGCTACTGAAGTGAGCTTCATTTTCCTTGGCTTTGGTATTGATACAACCTTAGGCTACTGAGCTATTATATAATTGACCACCTTTATATGATAGTATTATGGTGATTTCTTTTGGGTCAGTCTATTGGGATATATTGGACTCCTGGCCTCCTTGTACAGACTGACCTAAAATCTGATTTCTTTTTCTGCTTTTTCATCTCTGCTGTCACTTCTGACTAGTCTGTTCTGATCTTTGTGACCTCTTGCTGTTAATAATCAAACATCCACTCATTTGTCCATTTCTGGTTTGAGGCTCTGCTATAAATCTAATTTTATTTTATTTTTTTTCTGGTTTCTTTTGTCAGTTTATCTAAAACACATCAGGCTTTAATTTTGATAATAGGTTCGTGGGGGCGGCCGGTTAGCTCAGTTGGTTAGAGCAGCGCAGTGCTCATAACATCAAGGTTGCCAGTTCGATCCCCCCATGGGCCACTGTGTTTCACCCACCACAACTAGAATGAAACAACTACTGGTCTTGGAACTGTTGGGTCCTGGAAAACCACACTGTTGCCCAAATTTAAAAAAAAAAAAAAAGGGTTTGTGGGGGCTTTTTTTAATGGTAGCAAATGGACCAGCCTTTACATTTTGTGCAATCTCCCCATTTTCAATTATTTTTTTGCCATTAAATACTCAGAGATTTGTTTATAACTTAAAAAAATAATCTCCGAAAAGTGTTGCCGTTAATTCTGAATCGTTGGGCCTTCCAGAAACCTGATTGCTAAATAAATGGGCTTATAACTAACTGGAAGTTGTTGCTGATTTTCTGCATGGCAGGATAAATTTGGACATTCTACAGAACTGACTACATAATATTACTTTTCCCAGATTTATTCATGAATGAACCAAATTCAAAATAATTCATCTTGGACTTTAGAATGTAGTTCTTAACATGAGCTCAAGTATATTAAAATTTATCGTATCCTACTTACGTTCTAAATTGGATACAGCATAGTTGTCAAAATATCACACAAAATGAAAATGTAAGCATTTTTAAATGTTTAGAGAAAAACCTTTAGAAGACCTTTGAGTGCTAGTTCTATTCATTACAACAAAATCTTGAACCTTAAAAGAATCAGTTGTCCTTTGTAGATGGTAGTAATGTGAGTCAATCTGTATTGAAAGAAAAAGGGAGATCGAAGGAAAATTTTTTTTCAATAAATTGTTAATACGTCAGGAGTTGACAGGAGTCAGTCATTTCAGTAATTTCTTCTGTCAGGAGAGAGGAAGGAGATACAGTAGGTCATTCTATTTAGGGACTTTTTTTTTTTTAACACTAGTCTTCCTGTTTTGCTGAGAAAGAACTCAGATGTTCATCTTTTTTTCTTCGTCATTGAGCAGGAAAAGTTACCAGGAGAAGCAGGTCCTTAAATTATTATTTCATACAGTTTTAGGAAATTCCTCCTGCTGTAAGTGAAGTAACTTCAGTCCCCTGCCAAAAGGAAAGCCTTAATTTTCACAATGGGCCATCTGTTTAACATTGAGTTGACCTTTCATTTTGTGAATTGATTTCAAGAGAGGCAAGGTTTCCTCCTCCCTGGATGACTGTCCTATTCTGAGCTTCATAGTACACTGAATGATTTTAGTAACTAGCAATGCTTTTCCCACATACACCCACCACCACCCCAAACTTAGGTTCATAGGTTTTTATTTGACAGCTTCAATTTTGTCCATATAAGAAACCTAAGTAGTTGTCACAAAATAAATTTGCTTTCTTTGTTAACATGTGATTTAGTAAACTTTTTATTTTGGCGTGGGAGGGTTGGTAGATGCAGAGAGTTGTTAATCTTATTAATTTACTAACTCATTCATCCAAAAAATATTAGAAACAACATTATGTGCCAGCTACTCTGCTCGGCACTAGGGGTCCAGTGGTAAGCAAGCAGCTGTGATTTTGCCCCCTGGAACTTCTAAACTGGTTCATGGCACATTATTGTCGTTGATCTGTGAGCATCTTGTTTTACTAAATTTTCAGTTTTTCCCTTCAACCTCCCTTCTGCCTCCATAAACATTCACTCAGATATGCATGTCCTTACATATTTGTCCTTGAAGATACATAACATTTATATGTTTTTAATTTATATTAATGGTGGTATAGATCTGTTTATTCCTTACTTTTTTCACCTAGTGTATTTTTAAGCTCTAGCCATCAAAGTCACTACTTCTGACTCTGCATAATATTCCATTGTCTGTATGCAACATATTTACATTAATTTCCCCAGTGATGGAATCTGTGTTGCTTCCTACACCTTGATATAAATAATGGTGCAGTGAGCACCCTAGTATATGTTACTTTAAGGCTTATGCAAGTATTTCTTTAGAGTACTTAATCCCAAGAGTGGGATTCTTCTGGGTCACAGGTAGACAAATGGCTTACGAAGCAGTTCACAAAGGTTCCTGTTTTCTCCCTCTCCCCCCCCATTCTCACCAATACTTGATATTACTCAGTTTTCTAATTTTCATTTTTCTTAAAGTGTTGAAGTGATATTTTTTGCATTTCTCTAATAGTTGGTGAAAGTGATCTTCCTTCATATACTTGTTAGCCTTGTTTATCCTGCTGTAAATCTCATTCGTATCTTAAGTTATATTAGTTTTGTCTTATAGGTCTATAGCCCCTCTGGGGTTTATCGTCTACATTTTGAGAGGTAGGCATCCAACCACTTTGCCTATGTCCTAGATGCCTAGGACCATCTTCTCAAGGATCCATCCTTTCCTATTACTTTGAGAAACCAGCTATGTCATAGGAGATTCTCCTTTATACACAGGTCTGTTTATAAGCTCTGCCGCTTGTTCCTAGGTCTGTTTGTTTCTGTGCTGGCACCAGTCTGTCTTTATTACTTTGTGCAGTCTATGTAATACCTAGGAGGGAAAATTCCCAGCTATCCAACAAATACATGAGTATTTATGTCTTTCTTTGCAAAGTTACCTGAGCTTTCCAAAGACTTTATTTTTTCTAACAGTTTTATTACATGTTCACATATTACATAATTTATTACATAATTCACATATTATACAATCTACTAATTTAAAATGTACAATTTATTAGTTTCAATACCTGAAACTAATAAAAAACAAATAAATAAAATGCAATTTGGTGGTTGTTAATATACTATTAATAGAATTGTGCAGCCACCACCCAAATCAATTTTAGAACATTTTTCTTACCCCCAGAAGAAACCCCATAACTCGTTAGCCATTGCTTCCCAACCCTCTCAACCCCCATAACCCTGAAACCACTAATCTGTTTCTGTCTATATAAATTTGCCTATTCTCGACATTGCATATAAATGGAATCATATAATAAATGATCTTTTGTGACTGGCTTCTTTCACTTAGCATAATTTTTTCAAGGTTCATCCTCTTTGTAACATGCATCAGTAGCTGTTCCTTTTTATGGCGGAATAATATCCCATTATATGGATATAACACTTTAGTTTATTAATCAATTGATGGACATTTGGTGGTTATTTTGGATACTGTGAGTTATACTGTGAACATTTCATGTGCAAGTTTTTGTGTGGACATATATTTTCATTTCTCTTGAGTGTATACTTAGAAGTAGACTTGCTTGATCAATTGGCAACTGTGTTTAAGTGTTTAAGGAACTGACAAAACTGTTTTACAAATTAGTTGCCACATTTTACTTCCCACCAACAAGTTCCAGTTTCCCAAGATCCTTGTCAGCCCTTGATATGATCTGTCTTTTTGACTGAAGCCATGCTTGTGGTTTTGATCTCCTAATGACTAATCATGTTGAGCATCTTTTCATGTGCTTACTGGCCATTTGTAAATGTTTGGGGAAATGTCTATTCAGAGTCTTTGTTCATTTTTTACTTGGGTTTTTATGGTTGTTCTTTTTTATTACCTAAGAAAAGCATACATTTCGTCAAAATAATTTAGTTTATTGACACTTTTTTTTTTTCACTATGTAGGTCTGTCTTTTTCATTTAGTGGTTTGTATTTTGCCTTTCACTTGATTGGTCTTGTCTGAGCACTCCTTCCACAAAACAGTGGTTCACAGTTCAGGCTGCAGTCATTCTACCACTTGGGATTTCCACCACCTACCAGCTGTCTGGTTACATAGGTTACATAGCTCTGTGCCTGTTTCTTCTAAGGGTATAACGGTAGTCCCTGTGTCAGAGGGTTGTTGTTAGGATTAAATGAGTTAATATATGAAAGTTGTTTAAAGCAATGCCTGTCACTTAGTAAGTGCTCAGTGAAGGCTAGTTGCTATTGGTAGTAGTGGAAGTCTTTTCTGAGATTCAGCTTTGGTTGGGTCTATTAGTTTCTCTATTACTTTTTGTTCTCTATTGTTGATATCAGCCCTTAATTTCTTTTTTCTTATTTCTTTGTGCCTACTCTCCTTTTTGAGTTTAACATGCTAATAAATATTCAAAGCTAGACATTTGTAATGAATAACTATATTTAAGATTGTCATGCAAACTATAATTTTTATGGTGGTTGTATCTGATTCATACTTACATTCATGTTTTTCTTCCGTGTCTCAAGCTTATCAACAGTAATAGCATTCTGAACAAGTCAAGTGACCGGTGCCCCAGCGCTTGTACACTTCTTAAATTCTCCCTGACGCTTTTTCCAATCCTCTCTATATTAGTATTCTCCAAAGTTTTGATTTTGGATTGTTAGGGATATGCTTTGCTACCTTCTTTTATTTTCTCCTCCATTGCTTACTTACAGGAAATGTTCTGTATTTGTCATAGTTCAGCTATCTCATAGAATCTTCTAAGATTTATTTTCCCTCTTGCTGGACTATTTCAGAGAGAGTCTTGGTTTGGTAAACGTTCTGGCATTTTTACTCAGATGAGTTTCCTATAATATTAGAATTAAAATTATCCAAATTTAAAAAGATATTTCAGGCAGTGACCGGTTAGCTCAGTTGGTTAGAACTTGGTCCTGATAACACCAAGGTTGCTGGTTCCATCCCCGCATGGGCCACTGTGAGCTGCACCCGCCCTAAAAGAGTCAACTATGACATTGTAGCATGAAAGTAATGTGTAACCAATGACGATGGCTGTTCCCCAATTTAAAAAAAAGATTCGTTTCCATCTTTGCTGGACTGTTTCAAAGAGGATCTTGGTTTGGTTAAAAAAATATATATATCTTGTATGCCTGCAGATATTTTTATTTTATCGTATTGAAATGGTGTTTTATCACTATGTAAAATTCTAGGTTCAAAGTTTATTTTTTTCCTTACTTCAATATTACCCCTCAGTGTGTTGCTATTGAAAAGTCATGTTCATCTGATTCTTGTTCCTTTGTAGATAATTTGTTCTTAAGTATCTATTTGGCACTCTAAACTATTTCAATCTGAACTTTCTTTATTCTGAGAAATTCTTAGATTATCTTAATTTTATCCTCTCTATTTTTTTCCTGGGACTCTGATGGGACTGATAATGGGATTTCTGTTTTTATCCTCCTTAAATTTTATTTTATATTTTCTATCTCTTGGTCCCTGTCTCCATGAAAAATTCCATATTTGGGAATTCCTCAACCTGATCTTCCAACTCACTAATGTGTCCTTCAACTGTTACGATTCTCATACAACCAGTTTAATTCTTTAATTCAGGTACTGATTTTTTTGTTTTGTTTTGTTTTGAGGGCAGTGTCACTGGCCCTCATATGTGGGATCTGAACCGGGGCCGCTGGCTTCCCAAGCCAGCGCTTAACCACCGCGCCACTCGGCCTTCCCCAGGCACTGATTTTTTTATATGAGGAATTCCAGTTGGATGTTTCTTTAACAGTTTTTTTCTACATCATCCTTAAGTATTCTTTTTCTTTCTCTCTCTTTCTCTCCTTTTCCAGGTTTATTATAACTTATTTTAAATCCTTGTTTCTGCTTCAAAAATTCTATAAATTATTCAATTTGTTGTCTGTCTTTTATGACTTTTGTGGACTCTGAAATATGTATCATTTTCCCCCCTATAGTTATTCACTGCCTTATCTCCTGAAGCTTTTTGTTGCCAAGAAATAATTAGTAAATGACATTTTTATTCAGTTGTGTTTTATATAACACAAATTGGACTTAGTCTGAATTTAACAAGATATTTCAATGATTTTTAAATTTTTTATCAAGAATAATATGTTTCCTCAGTTGCTCAGCTCTGATCATACTAAAACTTAGGATTATTGGTTTTATTATACTTTTATTATGAAATTTTTCCCACTTACAAAAAAGGAGAGAGTAACTTTTTTAGCAAGTCTATGTTGCTGCTGTATACCAGGCCTATTATTAGGAAGGCGATAATTTTCACGTTTTTGTTATTAAATGGACACTGGTTATCTCAGTTTGAGGTAGTGACTGTGGGAATAATTCCTTCTGCCACCATTAAGAAAGTCAGGCTGTCCTTTCACTAGACCAGACCCTGGCACTGCAGCGTTTCTCCTGGGTGCTTCTCGTCTTTGGCGCTCGTCCCCAGAAGTATCTCAGCAGCACTATATGTGTTTAGTCAGCCAGGTTTATTTCAAAATTACTTTATTATAGTATGTAAAAGTCTTCACGTTCAAGAGGTAAATTATAGGAACATAGTCCAGCTATATGCAGTTTACTTATTAATCAGGCTTTTAATAGGCTGTTGTGGGGTACCGGGTGATGGCATGTCAGGTATCGGGGGCAAGTATTAACCTCAGGCAGATTATTAAACAGATAGCATTGCTATATTTTACCTTCTACTTCATCTTCTTTTGACCAAATCATCTCTTTCTCTGCAACTGACCCTTTTGATGTCCCTTCCCTGTCATCTTCTTCACCAAGTCCTTTATGCTCCTGACCATAATAATAAATTTGTAGCCAAATGCCGTAGTAGACATTGTCAGTTTATTGCATAGTCTTTGTCGGCCACACAGAATCCTTCTCAGCACAGCGCTGCAGGGAGCCAGTGAGAGTTAGCACTAGAGATGCCACCTGGTCGTCATTTCTGCCCTGACTCTTGTTCCATCCAGACCAGGGCTCGGCAAACTTTTGAGTCAGAAGAGCCAATCCTGCCCCTCACAACAATTTAAGAAGTATTCGAGAGCCATAAACAAATGAAATCTCCATTATGTGAATAATATCCTTTAAAAATTGTATAAATGAAACTATGATAGTTTTATCTTCATTTTCAATTTTACTTCAGAGCCACATGTACGTGCCCAAAGAGCCGCATGTGGCTTGCAAGCTGCAGTTTGCCGACCCCTGATCCCCAGACTAAGACTTTAACATATTTAGGTTATATTTCCTTTGAAGGCTGAAAAGCAGTAAAGGTAGAATGGCAAGTAAAGATGTTTCCCAATGTCTAAGCGACACTTTTCTGCCCTTCTCTTACTCATCTTTTAAAGCCTTTTTTCTCTGTGCTGTTTCTGCTGCTTCTTTCTACTCAATTAGTTCACAGTAAGGACTCAACACATTTGTATTGGACAGTACAGACTAGATTTTGATTCAGTAGTAAGTGAAAAAGGCATTCATTTCTTTCCAAATATTTTTACCTCTAGTCATTCCTGAGGTGATTTCTTCTCATTTTTGGTATAATGTACATTTCCCTACTCTTGTATTTAGATTTTTTGGGAGAAAATTAGGTGCCACCAAACCTCTGGAAGGTGTTTGTTTTAATGCCTTCTTCCTAAAACTAAGCAAAGCGCTACTGCAGCTAAGAGGGGATAAGAATTTGAGAAAAGACAAGACAGAAGGAAATGCTGATAGGACAAACAAGTTAATATGAGGTAGATACTTGGAGAGGGGCCCATTCCTCAGGGGGCCGATTATATGGCCATTACTGTATTATATGCCTTAACTATATCATTGTATTAGTTCTTCTCAACGCACTCAGATCAGTGTAGGCATTGGCCCCACATAAGACAGTGAGGGTCACAAAGGTAAATAATTTGCCGAAGGGAACACAGCTAGTAAGTGGTCAACTGGGGATTCCACCTCCCTTTCTGACTACAGACCTTTGTTTCTTCCCATCTAACCATTTAGAAAATTTTACCTTGACCAAATTTTACCTTTTACTTTAGTGGACTTTATAGTATAGCGTTTTTAATTTGGCCAGTGATTACATACATTTTAATGTTTAATAGGTTATTTGGGCCTCTGGCACTGTCGCTAAAATGATAAGCTTCTGTTACAAATAGTGCCCTGAGCCCTTGGCTGTGTCCCCCATGATGTAGCAGTGATGGGGCCTGGTGTCAAATCCTGGCTCCACCAGTGCCTCCCCTTGTGCAAGTTTCTTCTCTTAGACCAACATACAGGGTCGTTTCGAGAATTAAACATAGAAATATGCATAGAACACTTAGCACAGTGCCTGACAAATAGTAAATGCTTCTTAAATGTTACTATAGATTTACTACACGTTAAATCCCGAACTTCTCCATGAAATTCTGAGGATTTTCACTGAGTTACTCAGAAATTAGAAACTAAAGATATTTCATATTTCTATGTTATTTGTAGAGAAAAAAACAAATATTACCTCTGCTCTTTATACTATTTATCATATTTTGGTTAAATACTATAAGATGTAATCACTGCTATTTGAAACATATCATATAGTATTTGAGTCTCTCTCCTAGTCAGAAATATTGCCTCATCCTAGGATTTAAAATATTTCTAGGAAGATCCCAAAAATCTGTTAGGGGAGATGATACTTGAAATAACAGTAGTAGACACTGGCCACTGGTGTCTTTGTTTTAAACCTTCTATTTATGAGAATGCAGAATTCACTTCTGTGATTAAAACGTTTTCTATCTCCTTTTCTTTTTCAGAAGATGAATAATCTTTCATTTAGTGAGCTGTGTTGCCTCTTCTGCTGTCCACCTTGTCCAGGGAAAATTGCTTCAAAATTAGCATTTTTGCCACCAGATCCAACTTATACTCTAATGTGTGATGAAAGTGGAAGCCGCTGGACTTTACACCTGTCAGAACGAGCAGACTGGCAGTACTCTTCTAGAGAAAAAGATGCTATTGAGTGTTTCATGACTAGAACCAGTAAAGGCAACAGAATTGCCTGCATGTTTGTGCGTTGCTCCCCCAATGCCAAATACACTCTACTCTTCTCACATGGAAATGCTGTTGATCTTGGTCAGATGAGCAGCTTTTACATAGGACTGGGATCACGGATTAATTGTAATATATTCTCATATGATTATTCTGGATATGGTGCAAGTTCTGGGAAACCAACAGAGAAGAACCTCTATGCCGACATAGAAGCTGCTTGGCTTGCTCTTAGGACAAGGTAAATAGTAGTTAGGAATTATTTTCCAATATGTTATGTATAAGTATAGAATAAAAGTTTTTTTATAACATACGTTTTGAAATATTAAATAAAGATTATATTTGCCATTGTATACCAAGGAAGAGTTAAACATAGATTATAATGTAAAATTTTATATAATGACACAAAAAGTTTTTTAATCCTGGTCACATTTGTGTATATGTTTTAATGTGGGTGTGTGTGTCATTTTCTTAAAAATTTAAGCCAGTGACCAATATTTGGGTTTTATAAAGTTGTTAAGAGTGTGATAAACATGTTTATTCAAAGTTGCAGCATATCAAGGGAATGAGAGAAAACAGTGATTTAGGTAATTGTTCACTTGATCTATCATTAACTATAAGAGGCTGAATTGTTTTTGTTAAACCCTAAAGCAGCGTTTTGATGGTTTTATACAATTATCTCCTTGAAGATGTGACCTAAAGATGCTGTGATAGAACTATTTTTAATGTTCATTCTGTAAAATGGAGATTTTACTTTGCACTCTGGACTCAAAATTTGGAGAGATGATCTCAAGTGAAAATAATGTTATGACAAATCATTTTAGTAAAATCTCTTACTACATCAATTATTCTTGGTTATAATGATACATTTTGGGGAACTAGAAATTGAATTAATCTTTTCTAGTCACCAGGATACTTAAAATTTTCTTGAAAAATAATGAAATTTTGTAGACTTGACTATTTTCTCATCAAACAGTGTACAATAAATAGAAAGATATCTTAGTACAAGTTATTCCTTATATTATACATTGATAAACTGCCTGAGTTCCAGAGTATTTTAGACAGAAGCTAAAGGACATAAAGAAAACTTACCATTTCTAATTTAATGTTTACATATTAGTGGTTTCAGTTAGTTAAGAACCTCCTCAATTTTGTTAGTAGGTGTAACCTTTTTTAGAAAATATCTTTAGAACCATTTACCCCTCCAAGATACATAATAAAACTAAACTCTCATAGCAGAGTTCTGTATAAAGGAGATTCTTGAATCAATTGAAAAGATACAAAACCATATATTTGATGAGTAAAGAAAACAATACATGGTAAGTAATATAAGTAGTTGGTAAAGAGTTTGGGGAGGGAAAAGGAGGAGTGAGGAATGTTAAAAATATGTAAACTTAAAAACCACCTTAAATGACCAAAGTCAAAATCTGCTTCACATATACTGATGTCAGTTGCTTCAGGCCTACAAACGAAGAGACAAAAATGAATGCCCAGTCAAATATAGTTGTAGTATAGTAACTGTCAGGAAAGGGTGATTATCTTTTTTTAATAACAGATTTATTGTGACATAATTTACATGCCATATTTCACTCCTAAAGCGTAACTTCTGAATTGGTGTAGTTTTCAAGGGTGTTACGTTAAAGCAGGTAGCCTTCATTCCACTTCTAGGTAACCCGAAAGGATAACTTCCTGCATATAGAACATTAATATACAGTTCAGTGTTCTGTGTTTACATAAACGAAGACCGTTAGAAATGGTCAGCTTAAGTATTTTTTCTTTTTTAATCTTGCCAATTTGAAGGAAACATTCTCAAATGATTTCTGATCTTGGTTAATTAATCTTTTTATACACACTCAATGACCAGTGTGAATGGAGGTACAAGGGCAGAATAGATCATTCCTAAGTAGTCTCACATACCACATTAGCTGGCATCAAATTTCACATTCATAGTGTTTCTCACGTTGAACCATAAATATTTAGGCTGGAAGAGTTAGTTAAGTGTAGGTAGTCTTAGGAAATTTATTTAACTTCTCTGAGTCTGTTTCCTCGTCTGGCTAATGAAGACGTTGAATTAAATGATCTCTTAATACCCTTTCTAATTCTGGAATTCTATCTAATAAAATGTATATAATTAGAATTCATGACTTTTATTTCCTTTATTTGATTTAGGGCTTAAATAACCAGGAGGGGGGAAATAAATAATGAACTTAAGTAATTATTATTTGAATGATCTCCTTTTCAGAGTAATCTATAATAATCCCAGTTTCTAAACTTCTGATCGATCCATCACCAGAAAATAAGGGAGCAATATTCACTGTACAGCCTTCCCTACAGCCTTTGAAATCATTATCTTTGTGCTATAATGGAAACAGCACTGGACTATGAGTCAGGATACCTGGGTCTAATTATAGGTCTGTCACTAACTCAGTCTGACTTTGAACATCTGCTCAGTAAGCAGCTGAACTAGATTAGATGGTCTCTAAAGTCCTTTCTAACTTGTACTATTCTGAAATTCTGTTATTGCTTTCAGTCCACTGATGCTAAATTGGCGGATGCCCCTGTTGCTCTGGAGCCTTGCCATTACTTGCTTTAGCCTCAAGTCCGTAGTTGCCACCAACAGTGCTGCTATTCAACCAGTATCAACTGTGTAACCTCAACGGTTATGCTGATGCTGCAAATGATGTTCATTTTCCTAATTTTTTAATTCCTATACAGTATACATAGCTAGGCCTATTTAAAGAAAAAAGCTTTTCTGAGTTCACTTACATTACAGTCTGAAGTAGACAGAACCCAGTCTCTGGGACATATCCAAATGCTTGATTGGGAGATATTATGGGAAGCTGTGTCACTATCTGGATAGTTCTAATAGTCTGTGCCCCTGGAAAGGGCCATGGGGAGCACATGAGTTTTATCTTGCTTTTTCCTGGAAAATGTTCAGATACTTTGGAAAGCTCTATTTCCTTTTCAAAAAATTAGAAGCTGTTGTGCAAATGGCCCTTAGCAGCCAAAAGTAAGTACTGCCGGGCCTCTAAGTGGAAGGACATATCTGACCCTTAACCCCACGTTCATTAGCACCTGTAGCATCCCACTTAAACTTGCAGTAGTTTACAGTTGGGGCAATTATACTGCAAACAAATAATAGCCTGAAACATAGTTTGTACCCAATATTATTGAGTCAGTGAGTTTAGGTATTTAAATCTGAGGCATTTTTAAAGGGAGTGAAGCAACATTCTTGAGAAAACTGTTCATGAAGTGTATTCATAATTAACTGAATCATTTGGCATTTGTAATTCTCATTCATCTGTTTTTCTTTTTCATCATTAGTTCATTTCTATGGTAAAGGCAAATTTCAAGAATTAATAGTAATTTGCTCTTGCCTAATACGAAACAAATATTCTATTCATGCCATCCTGTACCTATGTCGCATTTTCATCACTATGACCAACTTCAGAAAACAAAATAAGCCACTTTTTTTTTGTTTTTTTTTGTTGTTTTTTTTTTTGAGGGCAGTGTCACTGGCCCTCACATGTGGGACCGAACCGGGGCCACTGGCTTCCGAAACCAGCGCTTAACCACCGCGCCACTCGGCCGGCCCTAAATAAGCCACTTTTGATGTTTAGAGAAATAAAGAACTATTGTTACAGTAAATGGAAAATAAACACGAAATATCCATTAAACATCAATCTATTAAAATATTAGTGATATATGTTCCAAATTTAGTCAACAATATACTACATTGAATTACATAAATGGTTTAATAAATCCATTTTTAAGATTGAAATTTTAAGACCTGAGCAATTATTTTTTCAAAAGGTGAAATCAAAAGAAATTAAATAAGCTAAGAAAATAGATCTTACTATAGCATTAAATATGATAGTGACAACTAAGACACTTAAATTTTCAATATAAAATTGTTGATATTGTATCATTCTGTTATGAAATGAAGTCCTTAGGAATGATTGAACATTTCATACTAGCCCAACTCTTTTTTTTTTTTTTTTTTTAAACTGGACTTTGTAGATATGGCATTCGCCCTGAAAATGTGATAATCTATGGCCAGAGTATAGGGACAGTGCCATCTGTGGACCTTGCTGCTCGATACGAGAGTGCTGCTGTTATTCTTCATTCTCCTCTGACCTCGGGAATGCGAGTTGCTTTTCCTGATACCAAGAAGACCTACTGTTTTGATGCATTCCCAAAGTAAGTATCAATGTTCAAAACACTTGACTTCAAAGAAACTTTTGAGGGAATTTTATTTCATTACTTAAGGTATTCATGATACAACTCACTCAGCGGTGAGCTGCTTCTGTTTTCCATATATTATAGAAATTGTGAAAAGTTAACTTATAAAGAAGGTGGTGGCAGGACAGCAGTCAGGAGGCTAAGATGGTTGAGCAATAATGATCTGGGTGAAGAGTGCTGAGGGCCTTTTACCCAAGACAGCAGCACTAGTATTGGACACAAGAACGAATTTGAGAAACGAAATTGACAGAACTAAATGTCAGGCTGGATATAAGATGCTAAACAACTTGAACATAATTCCCAGGTTTCTGACTTAGGCTGCTCATGGGTGATGGTGCCATTCAGTGAAACACATAATACTGGAGGAAAGAAACAAGTGGAGGGAAAATGAGACATGTGCGCATAAAAATGAGTGGTTGATTTCTAGTGATAATCTGACAAAGGAAGTGAAATGCAAATAAGTTGAGTCTTAAATGAACTGGAATAAGTTGCTGCCACAAAGTCTACAAACATGTGGTGTTAGGCAAATTTGCAAAAAGGGCTATTTCTCTTGCTGCTTCTGAAGACAGGATGGTAGTTCCCACCACCTCCTCTTCATAGCTGGAGAAAATTGATAGCCTATTTTTCTCAAAGGGAGAAGGCAAGAAGTGAGAAGCTGGCAAATTTCAGTTTTATTTTCTTTCCCGAGTTGGCAACAACACAGAGGATTTTTTGTGAGTGATAGATGCGCCAAAGGCCAAGTCATCACTTGGTTTTTTATAAGAACAGCAAGGGTCATTTCCAAAACAAATTTTTTTCATCGTGAGCCAGTAAGGGTTCACTTCATAGGGAAGCTTATGGAAGCATATGATCTTATCACTAGAGCAAGCTGTGGGGCGGGGAGGGGGATTTTTAGTTTCTATATTTTAGTTTCTATAGTTTGGGTTTGTTTTTGTTTTAGATACTGGTAGATTGGAAGGTATGTGCGTTATAGTACTCCTGTCTAGCTGAATAGTGGGGATGATAGGTATTTGGGGTACTGCTGTTGCCATAAAACTCACCTCTGTCAAGCTCCCCTTTCATTATTACACCAATGGAGAGGACAGCACCAACAGTGTTTGAAAAAGATTATACATTTCTTTTTCTTTATTCTAATTCCTTTACTATTGAACATTTGACAACAAATAATATACGCAAACATTTTTCCTTATCAAATGCAGCCTTGAATTACTTCATTGATGATTTTTCTCTTTTCAAGATTTTATCTTCATTTTGTAGTTACAATGCTTTATCTCTCTCTATATGGGATTTTTAAAAGAGTTATTTGTTTGTAAAATTTCTTAAACCTCCATGTAGTTTATGTTTCCTTTGAGTTGCCTTTTTTTTATTCTGATTGTTTTGATCTCTGTTTTATGTTTAAAATGTTCTCTTCTAATGTCTGATAATTCTTGGTTGTCTGCTTATGGTAAGAGCGAGGGACGAAAGTGCTGATCTGAAGCCAGTGATTAAGGCCTGTGGGCTGTAAGCGTTCCTATAGACTGATCTGTTCAAGCCAGCTAGCTTGGGAATCCCCACCCCGCTCCCATGTCAATATTTATATACCTTTCCTCTTAAAGTGGATGCAGTCTCCAAAGAAGACTTTCTGAAACTCCCCTTGGTGGCTGAAGGCCTTGCTGCCAGCATTCTGAAAGTCTAGTGGGGAAAAAAGGCTCACAGCAGCCAAGATGCATACGTCTGCCCTAAACTGTGCCTGCCAATCCCCTAGTCCATAAACTGGCCAGTTTGGGGTAGAGAGCAATTACCTAGCTGCTAAAGAAGGGGAAAGAACCTGGGGGGAGAGGTACCTAACCCATTTCTTAAACAGACTTGAAACAAATTCGAAGATTTCAATCACCCCCTTCATCCTGCTGTCATTTCCTAGCCTTCTGGGGTATTCCATGGAATAAATTGGGTTGGTTCTTCCCTTCACCTTCTATCTTCTTAAAATTGTGTTTTCTCCTATCTGCTTTTGTGCTCCAAAATTTTATCTTTTACTACACTCACTCTATTTTTATGAGTTAGTACCCTAAGACAAAAACAGAAAATCATTTTGCTGTCATATGAGTACAGAGAGGAATTAAGTTAAGCACCTGCTTGAAATGGTCCCTAGTTTCCTCCTCTAGTTGCAGCCCAAGTTTCTCTGTGCAAAGCATCAACATTGTAGAAGGTTGGAATAAGGTGATGGTAACCATTGAGTGAGCCCCTTAAAACAGAAGTACGTGAAGTTAACTTCCTCAGATGGACTTAAGGTAGAGTATGTAAAGGTGACTTTTGAAGCTTATTTGAAATCCAAGGGGCATCCATCCCTACTGGCTCAATGCAAAGACAGTTTTGTGTTTGAATTCTCTCTCTGACATAGCACAAGAAAATTTGTTACATGTTCCTGTTCATAGTTAATTCATTGATTTCCGCCCCCCTCATCTTTCCCAACAGCATTGACAAAATCTCTAAGATAACCTCGCCAGTATTAATAATTCACGGGACTGAAGACGAAGTCATTGACTTTTCCCACGGCCTCGCGTTGTTCGAGCGCTGCCAACGGCCTGTGGAGCCTCTGTGGGTTGAAGGGGCAGGTCACAATGACGTGGAACTCTATGGACAGTACCTTGAAAGGTTGAAACAGTTTGTGTCTCAGGAACTGGTAAATTTGTAAAGTATTCTGTAAATTTGCATACCCGGTTTTCTTTTGCTGAACTGCACTCTTTGGTAAATGACATAAAACCCGAAGGTTTTGTTTGCAAATCATGTCAGTTGCCTTCATAAATGTACAGGTAATGATTTGTTAACAGACTTAATGAAGGTTTTAATTACCAGAACTAGAACTGGAAATAGCAGTATCATGCAGTCAGGCTGTGTAATTTATATTTTTTCTGTGAATTTTTTTTTTTTTTTTTTAAACATCAAGATGAGTACTGTATGGAATTTTAATTCTATAAATTCAGATGCTGTAAAAGTATTGCCAAATGCTTTTGCATATGAGAAACAAATTTATAAATATTTTTTAAACATCTCAATGTACTAAATATCCTGGTATACAAATGTAATATTCTTTCGATAAAAAGCTGTATATCTAAAATAATTCAAGTACTCAAAATAAACTGTAAGAAAACACACAAGTTCATTAGAGATGACCTAACCCCTGTTGTACAGGGATAGAGGTTTAAACAGTGATTTTATTGTAAAATACATTGAATTTTCTGTATTTCCTGGTTATCATACATTTTCTCCTTTACAAAAAAAAATGATGTAAGTCTTAATTTTTATGCTGTCTGTTAATTTACCAACTAGTTACCTTGTAAATGAGAAGTCATAATAGCACTGAATTTTAACTAGTTTTGATTTATAAGTTTGGTACTGTGAGGCAACTACTTAAAATTTTTATTTTAGTTATTTAGGCATTTAAAGCTTCAAGAATGATTTTGTATGCAATGTTGTTTTAAATTTTGACTAATCTCGTACAATTGCAGTACTCTTCGATATAAGACAACCTGAGAGTCCATTACATGTTCTTTAAGACCACAAACAGACTGGCTTTGGTCCCTTTCCATTTTGGCTATTTTTATGACTAGGACCTATTGTTTTAGATTACTATCTGAGAAATTCATGGATTCACTCCTGGATGCAGGAGCTAAGAAAACATTTCATTCATAACTTTTATAATAACCAATGTAGTAAAAAATAAAGTTCACACACAAAACTAAGTTGCCTTTCCTTGAATGAATCTTGCCTGAATAAAACAATGAAAGAAAAATAAAAATTAAATTAACGGTATGTAGTCTAAATTGTAAATGGATGAATATTGAAAATAATACACACTGTGGATATATTTTAAGGCCTTATGTAGTTTTAATTGTTCTGCTTGTTCTGTGGTTATGTCTAAGACTATAGTATATGATTCTCCTCAAAGTATATCAAGTATTGTGAATGCTTTGGTTCAGATGTGTCAAACTAACAGTAAAACAACAAATATACCACTCAGCTGTGCTTGTTTGCCTTCTTCCATGCTCCCCCACTCCTACTAAAAGAGTGAAAAAAGATAACATTCATCTTAATAGAACACATTTCTATAGTTTTCTAAATTTATCATCACTTCTTTCTTTTGGAGAGGTTTTTCCTTCTCAAGATTGCCTTGGAACCTATGTGATGCCTTCTTTGTACAACATAAACCCCAGAGTTTAGCTAAAGTGTTTTCTTTGACTACCTGGGGAAATCCAAATATTGATCATACTAATTCCATATTCACAGATATTTATTAAATGTCTCCATCTTGCAGAACCCAGTGCCAGATAAAGATAGTATTGACCATGTCCTCAGACTTCACAGAGTAGAGGAGACAGATGCCTTGCTGCACAGATATTCAGAAAGGGCTGAAGGAGATTAGTAGGGTGTTGTCACAGGTGAAAGGTACTAGTGGGAGGGGAACATAGGGAGAAGGGCGAGGAAGAGTCCCCATGAAGCAGTATTTGAACTGAGCTTTGAAAGATGACTAAGAAATGACAAGACCTGGGTGGCCCAGGAAAAACATTCCTGGCTGAGGGGAACAGTATATGGAAGTGGAGAGGAAGGATGATACATTTGAAATGGAGAAGACTAGCCGGAGATCAAGGGGAAAGGGTAGCATAGAGATGACGCTGGCAAGCTAGTACGGGGCACAGTCTATATGGTATCACAGAGCCTGATCGCTGTCTTAGAAGCAATAGGAAGCTACTGATAGAAATGAAATTGCATGTAGCAAGAGTTTGCAGACAAAATAAATATGGAGATTTTAGCTTGCTACAAATAACACGTAAGCCAACTGTTCAGAAACATAATCTTAGGGTGTGGAAAAATTCATCATAGAAAAATAATTTTATATATACCGGGGGTACCAAAAAAATGTATACAAGTGGACACTTGTCAACGTTGCTAGAGCAATAGTTCGCTGTAATCAGAAATCACTGGACACTGATGGGAACCACTTTGAGCACCTCTTGTAATTGCAGAAGTCAAACGGGACTTGTATTCATCTTTTGTTATCAGTATATATTGAGTATTACAATTTAATACAGTTTTTTCCTTTCTTAAAATGTATGTACATTTTTTTGGCACCCTTTGTATATATAAAGTGCTGGTCAAACCACATCTGCAATGTTCGTTTCACTTCAGGATGCAGTGAAAGAATATTCGCGAATGAGAACAATCCTGGGGTGTTTTGCCAAGATAGAGGCCCATAAAGTGAAACCCAAAAGCTAACTGAAGGAATATGTTACTAAGCAATGATAGCTGTCTTCAAATATTTGAGAAGCATGTACAATTATTCTTTTTGACCCTCAAAGTAGAATGAAGTGAAAATTGCAAAACGACAGATAAGATCTCAGTGTAGAAAAGACTTGATGGTCATTTGTCGATGAAGGAAAGCAAGCCCTTCCTAAGGATTAATGACTCTTACTACTGTAGCAGACCAGAAGCTGAATGACATTTGTCACGATGCTACAGAAGAAATTCCAGATTAAAATGAGAGGTTGAGGGGGTGACTGGTTAGCTCAGTTGGTCAGAGCATGGTGCTGATAACACCAGGGTTTCTGGTTCAATCCCTGCATGGGCCCTGTGAGCTGCACCCTCCCTAAAAGTCAACTATGTCATTGTAGCATGAAAGCAATGTAACACTAATGACTGGCTGTTCCCCAATAAAATTTAAAAAAAAAAAAAGTTGAACTAGACGGACTGTATAAGATCCCTTTAAGATTTTACGTTAAAAGATTTTATATTTCATTTAGATTTCTTCTACCTACTCAGCATTGCTTGCCCTGTTGCATTAGAAGACAGTATTGTGTAAAAGTATTGAATTGGCAATCAGATCTGGGCTCTTCTCAGCTGACACTAATTAGCCCTGACATTGGCAGGTTACTTCTCTGGACCTCCAGTTTCTTCACTAGAAATGAAGGCATGGAACTGATGGATTAATATCTTACTTTTCTAATGTAAAATGAAAATCAGCCTCACTCATATCATTCTTGAACCTTAGCTAGAGTAGATCCAGGTAACTTATTTTGATATCTGGCTCTTGTGCATACTAAACATGGTGCAATTTGGATGCTAACACTAGTCCTGGGAAAACGGTCAGCAGTGTACATTAACTCCTGCCATATCTTACAAGTACAAAAAACAGTAAGAGCTTTAATCGTTTATCATCTTCACATTTTTCCAGACGTCTAACTTACTCAAACATACCAGTTCTATATCTTACCCAAGAACATATAACACAGTCATTTTTTTCTCGATTTCTGTGCATATACTTGTGTTGCTAAGTTTAAGAAAGCTTAATAAAAATGAATTTTTAAAATTATAAACTGACATTGTCATGTAAATTTAGGATATTCTTTTTTTCTTAGTGCATTTAGATATTTCATATGACCAAAAAGTAATTTTTCAAGAACAGGTATTATGGAAAGCCAGATAAACTCATAAATCTTAACACTTTAGATATGATGTAGCCTAATCCCTTTATTTTACTTGTGAGGAAACCCGAAGAAGTGACTTTGCCAGCCTACAAGCTAATTGTCAACAGTTGTACTATCTCCTCTTCACTAAATTTATCTGGACTAATATACCAGTGAACTGTTTTAGTAACCTTTTGAACTATAATACAGTATAAGCTTGTTTGCTCTCCAATGTTAATCATAATTTTATTTAAATAGCTCCTAGATTTCTTCTTATCAGCTGGTTATTCATTGAGTGATAGATTGGCATGTTGTGCCTTTCACATTTCTCAAAATTAATGATTTGTGTATTAACACTAATTCATTTTACTAGGCTTAGTGACAGCTATTTTTGGTTGTGTTAAAACCCAGTGAAGATGGTAACTGTAGTCAAATAAACAAGTGTTTACTTCAACAGCGCCTTTACTATAAATTATATAACATGCCGAGAATAAGCAATTAGGTTGAATAAAGTAGCAAAGCAGTTACCATTGATTGGTGATGGATGGGACTTTTGGTTTATTGCTTTGATCTAAAACAGGCAATATATTCAAATACTATGATAACATGTTGCATCCTAATAATAATGTACACCCCAATTGTACTGTAACCAAAAAAGGAACTATTCATATGATACTTGGAATTGTATTTACATGAGTAATGCTAAGGAAGGAAGAAATGCTTTTAGCCTAGAAATGACTACTTGACATTAGAGTTAAAGCAAAAAAAAAAAAAAAAAAAGAAGAATAACCTTCATAAATGTCAGTGAGCTAAAAGGTATTAAATTTCCTTTCTTTAGAAGCCAGACTAGAAATTATTTTACTCCATTTCCTCTTGTAGGCCATGTACTTACTGACTTGCATGACACTATTGTAACATCTAGAGAAAAGTTTTAATGTGTGTTTTAAGAAAGGAGATCCTTATATTAGAAAAATAGGGGGAAATGCTTTTTTTACTCTGATATTTTATCTGCTGATAAAATTCAAATTTCAGTTATCCTATTAATTCAAAGTTGGATTTTTTCCCCCAAATTACTGCTTAAGGCAGTATATTGAATTGAAGAGGTAAGAAGGATAGCAGGTAGACTTATGGATATAGGGGAATCTGAGTCAAAAAATTTAAATGTACTACTCTTTTCCAAATTACCTGCAAAGTATGGTACATTCATCAACTATAAATCAGAACTTCTAATTAGCATTTTACGTTATAAATCTTGCTCAAATGATACTTGTATGTATAAACAATTTCAAATTATATAAATACAGGTTTAAAACCAGTGAAATCCAAGGCCATATATATTACTTTAGCAAAGTTCAAGATTTTGCTTTTTTGCTTTTTTTTTTTTCCTAGTTTTTTTTGTTTTTTTTTGAGTCTGGAAGTCTGAATTCCAAGCCTTCTAGGTCCACCACTAGAAGATAGAGTGGGCAGGTGGGAAAGACACAAGAAAATAATATACAGCCCTGAATACATGTGATGCTATCAAGAATGATAATTAAGCTTGCTTAAGTATCCAATGTAATACCAAGTAAAAAATTAGAAATGTAAATGGTTACACCTCTATGAAACAATGTGGGATAAAGCCAGGAAGGAATAAATACAATGGAAAATGATTGTGTGGAGGTAGTAGCGTTATGGGTGAGGTTTTTTCTTTTCTGAGGTATTTTTTATGTTGCTATGTTTTTTAAAAAGAGAGAAAAAAAAAACAGGTTCTTAACTTCCACTGCCAGAAACTGGCTCCTAAGTTCAGGTTTCTGAAATCATAGGATTCCACTGTAGACCAAGAAGAAGTAACACATTTTTAACCTGGCTGTCAGAGCAACAAATAAAAGTAACCAAAAAAAAAAGAAGAGGATTCCTTATATTTGGGTGATGTTGAATTTTTTGGTTTGGAGGTTTTTTTTGGCAGGGAGTGTAACGAGTTGTATAACATCTGAGACTTACTCTCATTGTCAAGTCTAATGAAAGTTTTCTGGACGATGCCTACATATTACCTCTATTAATTTTACAAACCCAGCAATGCATTGTTATAATTATTAGTTTGCCATCTATAGCCATTTTCTTAGCCCGCTACAGCTTTGCACACATTCACCTCATTTGTGCTGTTGTTGGCAAATATATTACATTTCTATATGTTACAGGCCCATATATAGATATCTATATAGATATACTATGTATGAAAATGCATTTTAAATCAGTTAAGAAAATATGCATTTACATAATTACCTTCACTTTTGTTCTTGTGGATTCCTGTTACTGTCTGCGATCGCTTGCTTTTAACCTGAAGAACTTCCTTTATTATTTCCTGTAAGATGAATTGGCTGGCAACAAATTCTTTTTTTTTTTTTTTTAATGACAGCTTTACTGGATATAGGATTCTTGGTTGACAGCATTTTTATTTGCTATGTTTTCACACTGCCTTCTGGCTTCCATTGGGCTCCCTTGTAAATGACACATTGTTTTCTTGTAGCTTTCTTCAGGATTTTCTCTAACTTTAAGCATTTTTATTATGATGCATCTATTTGTGGGTCTGTGCATTTATTCTTGGAGTTTGTGAAGCATCCTTGATGTGTAGGTTATTATTTTTCTATAAATTTGGAAAATTTTTTGCCATTCCTCAATTTTTTTTTTTTCTTTTTCTCCTCTCTGTTACTCTCAGTTCAAGGGCTATAAGGATTAGAATTAGTCATCTGCTCTTATGTTAATGGACCCCAGGCTGCTTTACCTTTTAGGTTCTAATGTTTGCCTTATAACCTCGCAGGTGTCCTTTCACACTGTTAACTGTCACTACTTGCTACTGTGAGCTGCTTTCTCCTGCCTGAATTGCTGTTTCTGTTTCTACTCAGGGGATCTAGGGTTAGGTAAGTGAACTCATTAAAGTATGTCTAAATTAAAAGCACAGTGGGTCTGCTGAAGGCCCTGAAAGGTTATATGAGCTATAGCCAGACAGCCAAGACCAAGGCCACCCAACCTGAGGTAAGAATTAGTTATTGGCTTCCCAGAAGATTGGCTTCTGTCTAGATTTGGAGTTCTACGATTGGCTCCTAGGAGCCAACTTCCCTGGCAAATGTTTCTTTTAAAAAGTCATGTATTTTCAAGAAACAAAGCAACGTACCATCTCCAACTTTTGCCAGTGTTGAAACAGTGGCTTTTAAATGTCACCAATCTGAGAAACAGAGGGAATATATGCATCAATTGGCCTTGAATTTAGCACTATTTAATAGCCATCGTTGACCAAGATGATGGATTTGAAAGTGTTCTCTTTACAATCCTGAAGACAAAAAGTTGAGCAGTTGCAAACGTTAGGGAATATGGAATAGAATTAAGCAAATATGCATAATCAGGGTAAAGCTAGAGTAGGTAAAAATACAGCCCAAACACCCTGTCAATTAAGGAACATTTTGCAATTCATGAGATACCTGGAGCATAACATTTAAAAAAAAAATGCACTGGGTTAATAATTTGAATATGAGTAAATAGTGTGGAACTGTTTTGAAATGCTGGAAACAGCTGTAATGGTGGGAGTATGACTAGGAATTAATCTTGTCTCTTCAGCACTCATTAAGCCCTTATTTTGGTCACATTGGTCTCTGTATTTTGGTGCTTCACAGCCTAAAAGAAATAAGCAAAACGTAATGATAAAGAAAATAAAAGGACACATAGAGAAAGCCTCACAATAGCTTTTGTGGCTGTACCAACATTTTGGATCCTTCCCAGTGTTTCCCAGGTTATCTACTCAAAGCCTCACTCCAGAAAGACTTGGAGTAAAACATGAGAGATATTGGACTGTCTATATCCCTTTTGTTAATAATCCTACTAGTTCTATGTAGTTCTCTAAACATACTGCCATGCAGAGTATTGCAAAGAAAAGGTCTCCAGAGACATGGGCCTTCCATATTACTGCCCTCCAAGAAGCTATCTGCTACCTAATCATTGTTACATTGAAAATCTCTGAAGGGCAGAGACTGGATTTCACTATTCACACAGCTGACCCTTGAACAAGAGGACGACGAGGAGGGACGCTGACCCCCTGCTCAGTCAAAACTTCCAGCATAGCTTTTGACATCCCCAAAATGAACTACATCAGTCCTTCACATCCACAGATTTAACCAACTGGGGCTCAAAAACAGTATTTTCAATCCATGGTTTGGAATCCTTGGCTGGGAATGGGAAGATATAGTGTTTTTCATTCTCGGTAGGCTGAATCTACAGATGGAGAAGCCGGGATTTGAAGGGCCAACTTTATTTCTTGGAAAACAACAACAAAAAACACAGTATGTGTAAGTGGACCCGTGCAGTTCAAACCTGTGTTGTTGAAGTATCGACTGTATATCTACTCTTCCCTTGGTCACTGAAAGCTTCCTGACAACTGAATTCGTACTATATGAGGAGAAAATATTCCAAAGAGGTAAGACTTTATTTTTGTTCTTCATTTCAAAGTTTTAAGTCAATAGGATAGCCTCATGATTCAAAGTTGTGACTTTATATTTTCTTTTTGTATCTTAAATTACATTAAAGAAGAAAACAGCAAAATTAACGACACATGATGGGAGCAGAGGGTCGGTAAGCTTTTAAAATCTTATACTAATTGATTTCTTGGATCCACAGATTCATTATCAATTAAAGGTGGGTATTGTTAATATATCCATTTTTTGACCTTGGAAGTTTACTATCAAGATTAAATGATAATCTTAAATGGGATTTTTTTTTCAGTGTTCTAAATTAATATAAAAATATAAGGGGTTGTTCAGGTTCTAAAGATGGATCCGCATCTAGAAATGAAGAGGATCAGGCCATGAATTAACTTTTAGATAATTTTTAGGAAGTGTTTATTCTTGATAATGTGACAATTTACTAACAAATTTGCAAAGAACATTTGAAATCCATGCAACTCCATGATAAAAAGATGGCCCATTTCTTTAGCCATATTCATAAGACTTGCAGAATATAAAGCAGCCAAAAGTTCTTGCAGCAGGGAAGGTAGCAGCAGCTGGAGGAGCGGTAGCAAATGACAGCAAATGCACCTTTTGTCCATACAATCCTGTCCTTCTTTAGCCAACACTTTGGCTCCAAATGCTGTCCTATTGTCCCCAAACATACTGCCTTTGTGTTCTGAGTTTTGAGAGTTAAACTAGAAAAGCTGGAGGCAAGACAAACAAATAACACTGACAGCTGAAATGAAAATCCCATAGTTTCCCAGAAAATATTTAATCTGTAGTGGCAAATCTTTAATGCTCATTTTTCTTAAAAAACACCCCAAATACATTATTTCAATCTGTGCTTCTCCAATGATATAAGAATTAGTTATTCAAATTTAATTTCTTATAGGTTTGATGTTCAACTTTTAAAACTTAATAAATTACTAGCAAATTAACAAACAGTAAGATTTAATCTCTTATGGAGGATTTAAAAATGTACACCCTTTAATTTCTTAGTGTAATATTATATTTCCCTTTATAATGAAAATTTTAAAGGACCTACAAAAAACTTTATACCTGGATCAAGTTCTTATCATAATCTGCATTTTATTTTATTTTATTATAATGTGTTGGCTACAGGATCACTTGTTTCCTTTATCCAAGAATCAGTGGATTTAGATGGAAAAACTTTTTTAAATTTAATTTTATTAGTTTCAGGTGTACCAAACAACATAATGATTAGACATTTATGCCCCTCATGAAGTGATAGCCCCACCCAATCTACTAACCCTCTGACATCGTACATAGCTATTACAATACCATTGATTATATTCCCTATGCTATACTTGATGTTATATATATATGTTGGGTCTTCAGAAAAGTCATGACGCATGTTTGCAACAGATGGCACTAGTTCATTTTTGGAAGTACTAGAGTCATTTGCATCTATGTTATTGCTATGTCGTTTGACAGCTGGTAGTTCTAGCTTCATTCTAAAAAAAAAATGAGCGATTTGGTTGAGTTTGGGAGATTTTACAAGTTGAAGATGGAAGACCAATGTGCGTTTTTGCCATATTTTACTGTTTTACTTCCATTAAGGGAAGAATGTGGGTCAAGCTTGTGAAAAGTTGCATAAAAGTTTATAGTGACAATGCTCTACAAGTGCCAACAATGGGTCATGAAATTCCATGCTGGTGATTTCGATCTCACTGACACTCCTCAGTCAGGGAGGCCCACCAAGGTTGATGACAACAAAATAAAGACATTGATCGAGTCAAACCCACGTTACACGACATGAGAGATTGCAGAAATGTTGAATATCCATCATTCAAGTGTTCACAACCACCTGAAGAAGCTGGGATATGTAAGCAAGCTCGATATTTGGGTTCTGCATGAACTCAAAGGAGTTCATTTGACAGTGTGTATAAACATCTGCAATATGCTCATTAAACGTGAGGAAAACGATCCGTTTTTGAAGCGACTGATAACTGGTGATGAGAAGTGGATTGTTTACAACAATGTGGTGCACAAACGGTCTTGGTCTGGATGTGATCATTCACCTCAAATGACATCAAAAGCAGACATTCATCAGAGGAAGGTTGTGCTCTCAGTGGGGTGGGATTTTAAAGGTGTCGTGTTTTTTGAGCTCCTACCAAGGAATCAAACAATCAATTCAAATGTGTATTTCGGCAATTGGACAGTTTGAACAAATCCATCATCCAGAAATGTCCAGAGCTCATTAATTGTAAAGGAGTTGTGTTCCATCAACACTACGAGACCACCCACAAGTTTGATCCCACGTCAAAAATTATTGGAGCTTGGATGGAATGTGTTGCCACACCCACCATACTCACCTGACCTTGCGCCGTTAGACTTCCATTTGTTTCGCTCTCTTCAAAATTCCTTGCATGGTGATATGGATGGACCTAGAGACTATTATGTTAAGTGAAATAAGTCAGTCAGAGAAAGACAAATACCATATGATCTCACTCATATGTGGAATCTGAAAAACTGTATGAATGAGCAAAGTAAACAGAAACTGTCTCATAGATATAGAGGAAAAATCAGGGTTGCTAGTTGGGAGGGGGGTCGGGATGAGGGAAAAGGGGAAGGGATTAGACAACAAAAATAGGCAACTACAATATTGCCACAGGGATATGAAAGACAGTTTGGGGAATATAATTAATAATGTTGTAAATATTTTGTGGGGTGTCAGATGGTCATATGTCTTGTTAGGAAGACCATTTCATGGATGGAGAAGAGGCTTGATCACTGCACTGTACACCTGAAGCTGATGTTGTATAATATTGTATACCAACTGTAATTGAATATATAGATAGTCACGGGATGTGGATTATAATGTGGAAGGGAGTCAGAGGAAGTGTAATGGATATATATGATATGGGGGGGGAGGAGTGGGGTGGCCAAATGGGGGAGGGGGGTTGTCACTTTGAGGGGTAAAAACTATAACTATTGCACTGTGTTGTACACCTGAAGCTAATTAAAAATAAATAAATTAATTAATTTTAAAAACAAAACAAAAACTCCTTGCATGGTATAACATTCAATTCAGAGGAGGCACCTTGTTCAGTTTTTTGTAAATAAAGACAGGTCCTTCTATGAACAAGGAATATAAAGCTCACTGAAAGATGGCAAAAAGTTATCAAACAAAATGGCCAACATTATTATTGATTGATCTTTGTTCTTTATATAAATAAATGACTTTTGAAAGACATAGACAAAATATATCATGACTTTTCCCAAGATCTAATATATTTTTTTAAATTATAGTTGACATTCAATATTATATTAATTTCAGGTGTACAAAGAAGTGATTAAGCATTTATATAATCTAGGAAGTGATTCCCCCTGTAAGTCCAGTACCTACATGGAATAATTTTTTAAAACAGCAATTCAACCCAGAAGAGACAATCCCATTAAAAGGATTGTCTGAGCAGAGTTGCCATTCATTTACCTACTCTGAAACACAAGCTAATCAATACAAAATCTACAACTTCATTGAAATTAGCTCATTTCGCCAAAATTTTGGAGAAAGTGGAAGGGGGAACTTTGAAATACTTAATGAAGAAAATATTCCATCCGCTACACAATGTAACATAAAATATGCATAAATGAAGAAATTTTATTTGATTTAAACTTTTTTTGTGGTTTGTGTTTTCCGATTCCAGAAGCTGATACCTGGTTTTTCTTCTACTTTTTATTTATTTATTTATTTTTTTTGAGGGCAGTGTCACTGGCCCTCACATGTGGGACCGGAACCGGGGCCGCTGGCCTCCAAGGCCATTTGCTTAACCACCGTGCCACTCGGCCAGCCCTTTTAATGCAGTTTTAAAATGCTGTTCTAGCTTGTATATAGTTCTGAGAAAGAGGTTTTTAGATTGGGGTCCAAAAATATTCTCCATCACCCACACTTGTTTTCCTACTTCTATGCCTGCTCCATCAAAAAAGCTCTGCAAATTCCCAAAATAAGGAAAACGAACTTAGAATAATCAACTTGGTACAAGAAAAGAAATATATTTAAATTTATAAGAAATTCTCAGGGAGGAGATAAAATTTATTCATCCTAGTCAATACAGTTGACCAGGCTTACTTTTTATGTCTGGCTTTTCTATCTGCACAATGCTGCTTACATCAAAGGACTATTAGATAATCCTGTGAGAGGATATATGTGAAAGGGCTCTTAGAAACGTAATGCTATATTCAATTCTGATGATGATGATGATGATGATGATGATGATGATGATGATGATGATAATGATAGAAAAGTGAGTATAATATTCCATTGATGCTTCCAATAAAATGCTGTTGGTGCCTCACTTATATTCCTTCACTCTTACCACTTAAGTGCACACAGGGCCATGTCTTAAAATCCTTTAAAAAAACAAACAAAAACAAACGATCTTACTAGCTATGTGACTTATGCAATCCTGTCTGAACTTCATGGTCCTCATCTGTAAGTAGTTGCAATTTAATATCTATTTGGCCTATTTACTGGGTCTTCTCAAAGATCTAATAAGATAATACATGTAAAAGAGATTAGATTAGATTAGAGAGATAGACAGACAAATAGATGAATAGATAGATCTATAGAAAGATATTCACACAGAGATTTTTGTTGTAATTATTAATTGAAGAAAGCTTCAAGATACTAGTTTAAGTGAAGACAGAAAGCATTCCAGGTCTGAGCAGGTGGTTTATTATGGAAGGAGTATTAATAGATCAGCTAGATTTAAAAAGAGAATCTGTTTGCAGAATAGAGGAAAGTAATGTATAGAACTGTATAGATTATACAATTTCTTTTCTGCCCAGTCTGAAGTGTAGGGCGTTCTATGTGATAGACCGTGGAAGCCATAATATGCTGTAGAAAGGTATACAGAAAAAGAGGTTAACAAGATTATACTAGACATTGCTTAGAAGGCAGAGGGACCAGAGAAGCAGAGAATGCCTGAAAAGCAATGTAATTTCCTGGTTTCTCTCTTCTTACCACTGTTTCACCTCTCCATATATCCCTGCGGGTTGGCAGCAATTAAGCATGAAGCCTTCTTCACATTTTTCTCTATTACGTTTCCTTGATGGTCGATATTTGAACAAAGAAAATCTGGTAGTATCATAACTTTAAGCCCCAGGAAGCTCCTAGCAGTACAAACCCCTTGTTCTAACAAGTAGGGGCTTGTTAGTGTTTTTGCCATAGCTGGACAGAGGTAGAATTAGTGGACAACAGGGGTAATTTACATCTAGAAGAATCCTTGGATATTAATAGTTCAGTGCTCCCAACTTTACAGATGAAGAAATGGTGATCCACAGTGCCTACATTGGTCCAAGGTTGTACAGCCTGATAGTTAGGACAATAGCTCTGTTTATGTCGCCTAGCTCGAAGGTATTGCAATGTAACTAGAAAGAATATGGAGTTATACAGAATTGATTTTTTATTTCTTGTCCTCTTGGAAAATTTGGACATATGACGTATGTAATATGAGTCCATTTCCCATCTTTAAACTTTGCATTCCAATAAATAACCTTATAGAGTTATTTGGAGGATAAAATAAAATGAAAAATTCGACTGCAGTAATGTCCTGGTGCATAGTTAACAAGCAGCCCTTGGAGCTGATGAAAGAACCATGATTTGTAAAATTGGATGATTTTCGTGGTGTAACTATTCCTCCTGCTCTCAATTTCAAGCTTCTAACAGTTTAAAAAATGGCTGGCACACATCCCAAAAATCTAACAATTGCCTCTCACAGGCCCATATGAGCTGGCACAGGCTGGCTCCACCACAGCACAGAATGGAAATACTTGACACGTAGTAAATACTCAATAAATATTAGTTGCCCTCTTCTCACAAGGCACAGGTTCTTCCTACCATGCTTCGTAACTATTGTTTGATGAACACTATCTCTTTGAACTCCACAAGAAATGAAAGTTATTGTTGTAATAATCTACGTAAATAAAATGAACTCTCTCCTGTGAAGATGTCTGCACCTGAAGGTATATTTGAAGTGCTCTTTCTACAATACAGGATGTGTGAAGTACCTGGAAATTCACCTTGTGGAATCCTTGTGACCTCATAAAGAGATCAATTGACATTGTCTAAAGCAGATAAAAACCGGAGACTATGAAGCAGAAGAGATAATGGTGATTTTAAATAAGAACTTTGAATGAATCTGATTGAACTATAATTGAGCTCTTTCTCACATGGGCGTCTCTGTGTAACATATGAGTAGAAGTAGTGACACATTTGCTGTTTCTTAATGATTCCCCTGAATGATTCCAAATAGAGCAGCTGTCCTATTTTGTATGTTTGCTTGCTTACTTTAAAGATGCACTATGGACTCCCAGAAAGATTAACTGATACAGGATTACCCTCGCCCTGTAAACAACTAGAAAACTGGAAAACATATATGAAACAACTGTTGTCAGATATCGGGACCACTGTATATTTAAGATTGTGATTCCTGAAAAACAATTGAAGTCAGCCTCATAACTTTCCTGGCTTTCTGTCTGGAAATAGGGTTGCCAGGCAAAATATAGGATGCCTAGTTAACTTTGAATTTCAGATACATAATGAATTTTCAAATTATAATTATGTATAAAAGCACAACTTTGGATTTTTATTTGTTAAATCTGGCAAACCTACCTGAAGGCGATTTTTATAAACTGCAACAAGGGGAGAGGAAACTCAAATGGTGTATACTAATTTCACTAGGATAAGGAGACAGAAATTCTAGCTTTGTGAGACTGAGGTAGCTAGAATTTGCAAGGCAAAATACTATACGGAAGCAAGTTACACAGAGAAAGCACTACAGAAATGTTCACAAGGGTCCTCTTGGTTCCCAGGCTGAATATTACTCTGTGTAGCCATAGGATGAAATTCCACAAGGCCAAACAAAGAATAAAGACTAAAGCGTTCACATAGGACTTGGGGACATTTGAATTCCATCCATCCAGGTCAGAGATATTTCTTTGAATATTTGAGGCCATCAAAAAAGACCTGAGAAGGATCACACATGAGGAGCAGGGCTATGTTGGCCCTAGAATAAAGGCAACACTAGACCGACTGTAACAAAGCTTTAAACCAAGCCTTGAAAGTATCAAGATGATCTGCAAGTAAATTAACTGCCCGCCAAAACAAATTTCAACACTTTATAAAGAGGACAAAAAAATGGCGACACTCAGCAATGTAATATTTATAATGTCCATCTAATCAAAAATAACTAGACAGGCAAAAAAGTAGCAAATGCTCACTGCAGAAAAATCATAGACAGACCAAAAATTACTGAAATGATGGAATTAGTTAACAGGGAGTCTACAACATTTTTTTTTTTTTTTTGGTAAATATGTTTGAGGATTTAAAGAGAAAACAAATAAAATGAGAAGAAAAAGCTATAAAGAGAAAAACTGCGCAGGTGACTTACAGTCTGATATTTTGTACCATGAGCACATACTATCTAATGGGACATGATGGCAGGAAAAAACTGTCTGACTTATCATTTGCTGCAGGACATCTATAGAAAAAGTGAGGGGTGATCCAGAGAAGATTGTATTTCTCCTGAAGAGTTCATTCTCAGAGTTCACAAGAAAAGAGTCAACACTATAGACTGTAAATCATGCAAGAAAACTGCATATCTGGAAAATAAGCTTTTGAAATAAGCTTTTGAAATAAATATTTTGAAAATAATCATTTCCCCCGCTTTAGAGACAGAGCTAGGTGGGTGCAGAACCTAGTTTACATCGTGACTATAGAGAGGAGGTAGGAAGGAATGGGGCGTATACAAAGTATGTTACAAATAGGCTCTTAAATGTTTTTGCCTCCATGTTACATGCAACTGTGTTGATTTGTTTTGTATTTGTGTTCAGCTATTTCAAATGCATGTTAAGAAGGATTCATTGGTGCTTTTTAATCAGAATAAAAAAACCATTGTTTTAGCTAAAGGCACTTAATTTGTATAGAAGAAATTTTGCAGCTGTTTTCTTTCCACATTCCTCCACCTCCTTGTTTTTATTTATTTTTTTATTGGGGAACAGTGTGTTTTTCCAGGACTCATCAGCTCCAAGTCAAGTCATTGTTTCAATCGAGTTGTGTAAGGCACAACTCAGTGGCCCATGTGGGGATTGAACCGGCAACCTTGGTATTATGAGCACTGCACTCTAACCAATTGAGCCAACTGGCTGCCCCTTCAGATTCCCCTTTTAAACACATGAAAAAACATGTTTTTCATCTTGAACATCTCAGTTTTACCCTTTATCCCTTCCTTTTCTTCCCTCTGTTTACCTTCATTTGCATCGCATTCAAAATTTTCTCTTAACCATAGAAAATTTTACCAAGCTGTTATATCAGTCTAACTTAAAAAATAAAAATAACAATAACCACCAAATAATTCATGTTTATTACCTCGTGGTGAACTGTCTCTTGTATCAGAAAATAGCTGATGGATTTGTTGATTCATCATGAGGTTAAATAATGTCCAAAATGCTCTGACACAGCTGTGATGGTGGGGTGGGGCTAGCCACCTGTTTATTTCAATTAACTGAATTTTGACCCCTCCCTTAAAAAAAAGTGGTTCTAAGAAGCATATGGTAGGCACAGTGCCAAGAAGATACATTTCTTCTATTGCCAAACTTCAACTGTGTTGGTAAATAAACTAAGAGGGCGTGCAAGGACATTCCCTTTTCACTATCATGCCCAATGTGACATTCGATGACAACATATTTTTAATTCAAACACAATTAGCCATGTTCAAGCCTTAGCATTTTTAAACTCAACTTCAAAGAATGAAGAGATTCTGAAAAGATGCCAAGAAACAAAATCAAATTCAAATCAAAGTGTTTGCCACAGACCTTAGCGGATTCAGGTCACACTGTCTTGGAAGGGACTAAAAGCTCTCCCAGATTAACCCCTTGTGAACAAGAGGTTGAAGCATTTTTTTTTATTTTTTTTTAGTGATGGATGCTTCAAAATCCTTGTCAGAGAATTCAGTATCTACATAATCTTGGTGTCCATTGTCTCTTCTCACTGGAGATTTCCCTGGCTCCTGATAGGAGTGATTTTCAGTTGTATTTGAGTCATTCTGTTATGAGATTCTGGTTCATATTTAATCTTCTGTTTGAGTAGGCCTCCTGTGACCCCACGCCAGTGGAGGAAGGGTGGTGATGTCTAGTTATGTTGCTGTCATGTGGTGTTTACACCCAGGCTCCTCACTTGGTCTCCATTGAACCCTGGGAAGCAGACGAGCATCTCACTATTGTTGAGTGGGGGTGGGGGTTCAGGCTCCCCACTGGGCCACTGCTGACACTACAGGGGCTGAGAATCCGAGTGGCTATTCAAATGTGGTACAAGTTTCAACCTCCCACTCGGCCCCCTCTGATAGCACCTTGGCAGGAATGGGTGTCTCATTATCACTGGGTCGGGGTGAAAGTTCTGCTTCCTCATATGGTCTTTACCAAAACCTGGGGCAGATAATGGGGTGGTCTCATTACTGCCAGGTGGGGATAAAAGCCTGGACTCCCCACGACTTGGCCTTAACACTACCCAAGGTGCAGGGGAAGAGAAGTACGTTGAGAGCATTCATCTAGGCTCTCCATTCACATTTTTTTCCGTGGTGTTTGGCTGGAGTAGAGCAGTTATTCTCCAGAAGTTATCTGTTTTGCGAGGCCACTCCTTTCCTTGTCCTATAGCAGGAGAGAACTGACTTTTTTGTTTTGTTTTGCTTTTTAATCTGCACCTGTTGGCTTTTCCAGGCTGCCTGCTTTTTCAGAACCCAAGCTAGGCTGTATGAGGCAAGAAAATAACCCATGTCACCATGTGGTTCCTTGGGTCCTCCCTTAGCAGCCTCCCTTCTTCTCTCTCCACCTTCTAGAATCTTCTTATATGTGTTTTACATACAGTGTCTAGGATCTTTAGCTATACTTAGCTAAGGACTAGGGAGATGTGTCCATTCCATTTTGTCCTGGAACTGAGAACTCAGTGTTGAATTTCTGTTTCTGCTCTCACTGCCATAGCGCCATAAGGCAATGGTTCCAGGAAGGAAAATGCACATTCTTTTTATTGCTAATGCCCACCACCCCTAACTCCCAGTCCATGTAGGTAGATATCAAGTGTTTCAGCTCTACACCAACACACCACAGCTTTCCCCTTCTAGTGGCAGTGCAGTGGGTGGCAAATAAGACAATTCTGATGTTAGAAATCTAAATTTCCCAGGTGTTTGGTTGTTTGCTTCTGGCTTGGGAAGCATAGCCCCACCAGCTGTGCTTTCCATGAAACATACCTGCCAAGACAAGATACCTATTCTCTATCATGAAGGCTCCAACGTCATGGTATTGTAGAGCTTAACTGACGGTTCTTTAGGATAAATTCGGTATTGAGATAGGAGAAGGAAACGTCACACATATATTTCAAATGTACTCTCTAACAACAAACACAAGCACTTTGAGCCTTGAAATCCTTTCTTCTGGCACATATTTCAAATAGCAATTGGGGCTGCCACTGAAAGAGGTGTAGTCTGTGCATTGCACAAAGGCACCCGGCCAACGGGACAAAAGGGAGCTAAGCTCCAGCCAAGGCTCTGCTTGCCAAATCATGTACCCACAGGGCTGCATCACCCAGAGGGAGTGCCTCTTTCAAATTTGCACAAAGGCTCCCTATAAGCAATCAGCTGGGCTCAGAACCTAACAATAGCAGTATTGCAGCATCTCCAAAGAAATACTCTCTTGTATTCCATTAACCCATTATACTTGAATATTGAATTGATACTCATACATAATTTATATCATCACTTCAAAATAATTTATTTTCAGATATTCAGGCCCATTAGAATGAGCTCCACATCATCTGAGGTAGGACTTATTGCAAATTTTGGCCTGGGTCAAACTGACTTTTTAAAGAGATTTTTCACGATCTCCCTGGGACTGCAGCTTCCATTAGTGAGGGTTGTTAATTATAAGGTGTTGAGCAGATAGGCTCCCTGATCTGCACAACCCCCTGTCCTTTAGCTGTGAACAAAACCCTCCCTTATTCCCCCACTGATCTGTGACACATCAGTATGTCCTTTGAAGGCAGCTGAAAATCCCTGCTATCTTGGAGTGGCTGCATCACTGATAAAATCTGGATACTGAAGGCTGAAACAGGCAACTGAAGAGTTGTGAGATGAGGCCCATTACTTCTCTGCTTAGCCAGTTAGTGTCCACTTAGTGGATATATCTCTTCTCAGAATAAGAGTTTTAAATACCTTGAAGCAAATAAACTTTATAAAATATACCATTGGGGGCCGGCCAAGTGGCGCGGTGGTTAAACGCGCTGGCTTGGGACCCTAGCGGCCCTGGTTCGGATCCCACATGTGAGGGCCAATGACACTGCCTTCTTAAAAAAAAAAAAAAAAAAAAATGACAGCAGCTTGCCTGTTCCCCTTCCCGATTTCCCCAACGCTGTTCCCCTCCCCCAATTCCCCAATAAAATCTTTAAAAAAAAAAAAAATATATATATATATATATATATATATATATATATATATACCACTGGTCTTACTATGAAACAAATGGTGATGTAGGTGGAAACACTTGGCTCACGTCAAGACAAATAACACGAGAGCCCCAAAGCATATGCTAGTTTTTTAATCCACAGCATTGACCCTTCATTTCTTGGCTTCACTAAAATATTAATTACTATTTTAGAAATATTAATATTTTCAAAAATGAAAATGAGGGTTAGCTCAGTTGGTTAGAGCGTGGTGCTAATAGCACCAAGGTTGCTAGTTTAATCCCCGCATGGGCCACTGTGAGCTGCACCCTCCTTAAAAAAAGAGTCAACTATGCCATTGTAGCATGAAAGCAATGTGTGACCAATGACCATGACTGTTCCCTAATAGACATAATAATAATAATAGTAATAATAATAACAATAAAACAATGAAAATGATTATGAGCTGGTCATAGTGCCAGAAGCACAGAACTGGGCTCTGCCAATTTGCTCAGCTCAGCATATCTCTCCATACCACTACACCCCAAGGTCTGTGTCTACTAGATGAGGGGTTTTAGCTCTGAAATACTCTCATTTTTATACATCCCAAACAAGTACAGCTTGAGTGAGTAGCATCCTTTGAGTTACATTTTTTTCTTTTACGTGCCTACTATCATTTCCCTAATTCATTTAAAATGTTTTTCTCCTTCATTGGGAATTGATTTCCCGTTGACTGCACTCCCATTTTTGAAATGCACTCATTTCTAACAGCAAAGACAAGAATTCTGTAAATAACCACACCCCTTTTGCAGAACACTGTGTGTGATACCACAGGAAAACTCTTTGTGAAAATCCAGGGGCAGGGGAGGGGGGAAGGGGGAGTCCCTTTGTAAGGGGTGAAAAAGATAACTATTGCATTGTTTTGTATATCTGTAACTAATAATAATAATAATAATAATAAACTTTAAAAAAAAAAGAAAATCCACTGTAAGGAAAAATAAAATCAATTTTGGAGACTTGCTATAAGATCTCTTTTAGTACTTAAGGGTAAACAGAACAAATTCTTTATTATCGTCCCATATAATATGCCCCATTGTATATGTGTAATGTGTAACATTGTACAAGAAATGGTATTTTGAAAAGTAGATTAAATCACAGAATTGAACTAATATGCTTCTCTAAAATGCTTCTCATAAATCTGCATCTTGCCATATGCATGGACTTTCACTATTAAAGTGTTGTTGTAGTTGTTGTTTTAACTTTATTGGGGAACAGTGTGTTTTTCCCAGGAACCATCAGCTCCAAGACAAGTTGTTGTCCTTCAATCTTAGTTGTGGAGGGCGCAGTCAGGTCCAAGTCCAGCCACCGTTTTTTCAATCTAGTTACAGAGGGCACAGCCCACTGACTGATATGGGAATCGAACCGGCAACCTTATTGCTCAGAGTTCACACTCTAACCAACTGAGCCACTCGAGCACCCCTAAAGTGTTAAACTTTTGAAGTATGTGGTTTGGAAATAGTCATCCAATGTGAAGGATTAAAACAAAACAAAGTTCATTAAAAGACCGGGATTCTGATCCTCATTCTGCCACGTGCTATGAGATCTTAGTTAAGGCACTTCACCTGCACATCTATTTCTACATCTAAAAAGTGAAGAAGCTAAATTAGATGTTTGCTAATGACTTACAGTCCTAAAACTATGTGAAATATTTCTTGGATTATTCTTCAGAAGTCAAATCATTAGAAGAACTAAGAATTCCGAATTTACAGATGAAGAAATTGGGATTCAAATAAGTCATGTAACTTGCCGTAAGTCGCAAAGCTAAATCGTGGACTGGCTGATTACCTACGTCTGTCTGATTTCAGAATTCATAATTTTAGTTCTACCTCCAATGCAGTTCTGTCCTTTCAGGAGGAAACTTTGGTTTCCATAACTTTAGCATAACTCGTATATCCTCTAGAAGAGTCCCCTTGGAGAAAGTACTGGCCTGCTCGAGGGTTGGCCTCTGTATCTTGTCTTTCAATTAAGTGAGAGAGTGGTTCTTTTATGGTGGTTCCTGTACCAGAAGCATCAATACCACCGAAAATCATGTCAGAAATGCAGATTCTCAGGCCATACCCCTGATACATACTAAATCAGAAACTCTGGGAATTGGGTCCAGCAATCTGTCACTTAACAAACCCTCTAGGTGATTCTATTATACACTACAGCTTGAGAACCACTGCACTAAGATGCGTGACCTTGGAAACGCAGCCAGGACTCTCAGCTCCAGCTGCCAGCTCTGAAATCCTATGGTCCTTCTATGATCTAACATCTGAATTATTAATGGGAGGATAGATCAGATTCATATCCCTAATTTTAAGAACTGATACCCAATAAAGTGAAGAAGAAAAAGAAGGCAGAGAAAGAGGACAAAAAGGACAGCCTTTCACAGAGACCCCAATCAATCAAAGCAGCAATTTTGTTTGTGGTGATTCATGGCAGTGATGCTTGTGACACCCCAAATTAGAACTTTTTTTGGAGTCATTCTGAATGCAACTAGCTCTTTGGGAACTTAAAAATTTATTAGGCGACTTGAAGCTCGGCTCAAAGAAAGGCAGAATCAATTAAAAATATTCATTCTATTTCCTTAACCCTGCTTTAAGTCATTCAGGAGACAGTTTCTGGGAATGGAGTCTAATAGGTCTTTTTTTGCAAACTGGAACAAAGTAATACCTCACTTCCCAAGAGTTATAACCTCTCTTCCCACCCCCACCCACCACCCCAGGAGATGACATATATTTCAGGATCCATTTCAACCAGAGATGACATAACCAGTCTTCCAGGTAGCTTCAGGAACTCATGTTTCCTCAGCTTAGCAATGACTCAGCGGATGGCAGGGGGTATGAATGGCCTTAAGTACCATACTGGCGCCAAGGGTCATATTTTCATTATTTATTCAACATTTTACTTGCCCACAGCCTAAGTCCCTGTAACCCCATCCTTATGTTGTGCATCGCTTGGGTCAGAAATCTCTTCCTTAGGCTTACCCTTGAGGTTAGAAAAGACGCCATTTTTCACTTGTAAAGTTGAAGCTACAGACTCATTATCAAAATGTCTGGTGCATACTAACCATTCAATGAACGTCTGCTGAATGAAACAATGAGTTGACTAAAGTAGAGCAGAAGCTTAAATTTGGTTTGTAAATGACAGTGCTAGTTGTACACCATTTTGAACACATATTCTCGCTTATTTCTTTCATAATGGGGAAGGAAATTAACATGTTCAGAGCACTTGCTATGCCCTGAGTACTTTGTGCATCGTTGTCTCATTTAATCATCACAGCAACCTTGTGAGGCTGGAGTTATTAGTCCCATTTTGTAGGCAAGAACACTGAGACTGAGATTTTTTTAATCTTCTGTACAATTTTATCACCTAAAATTTTCTCCTAAAATTTGTCTCCTTCTGTTTTCCCCTCTGTCTAATACTGATTTAGTATGTGGACAAAATGTTTCCTCAGAGTTGACCCTCAGACTGTGGCTTCGAAACTGATTGATGTTCAAGAATCACAGGATCTACTTTGAAATAACAGAAACAACCCATTATGGCAGATTAAAGGAGAAATAGGTAAACCGTGCTATTTTTTGTTTTATCAAATATTTTATACATATAAAATCATTAATGGATATGTCATATATATGTATATGTGTGTGTATATATATATATAATATATGAATAAACCAGAGATAAATTTTAAGAATATAGTAGCACTTATGTGCCCATCACCCAGCTATATGTATCATTTATTCACTATATCTCGACCCAGAAATAATCATTATTCAAAATTTTTGTTATCCTTCCTTTGCTTCTCTTAATGGTTTTATTGCATGTCTTTGTATATGTATGTACAAAATATATTATTAACTTTGTTCTAAAACTTTGTATGTAAGGTTTTATACTGCAAAGATCCTTCTGCAATTCTTCTTGCTCTTTTAACTTAACATTATGTTCCTGAGATTTATCCATTTTTGTCCCAAGGAGCTGTGGTTCATTTTCACTGCTGGAAATATCTCATTGTATGAACATATGATCTATTGCCCATCTGTCAATGGGCATTTGGATTGTTTCCAGTTTTTGACCACCACAAACAGTGCTACCACGAACATTCTTGTGTGTGTCTCCGGAGGACATGTATGTTTCTTAAGGTAAATACTACCTAGAAATAAATTGCTGAGTTTTATGGTATGTTCATGTTCACCTTGATAAAGCAATAACAAATTGTTTTCTAGAGTTTGGACCAGTTTACACTGATACTATATGGCAGAAAAAGGGAAGGGGCCATGACTTATCCCCTTCCTCCATAAGTGGCCAGCCCACATTGAGCTCTAGCATGGGGATGGGCACAATTTAATTTTAAATCAAGTTTGGTGTTTCCAGTATTTCATGGGACTAAATACTTGGAAATATTGAATTGAGAATGTGCTTGACACTGGAAGTGACCATAATACTTTCTACTACTCAATAGAGAACAAAAAAGTCATTAAAACTGTTAGCATTTTCATACAAGTATGAGAAGAGACAGTCACACGGAAGGTTAAAGGGACAGCGGGAGACAGATATTAAGATGTTTCCTCATGACATTCTGGGAGTACTGATTTTAAACACTGATGTCTATAGAGAGTGGCAAAAGAAGAGATTATAGAGAAGGTGGCATGGGGCAGATCAGAAGGCAGAATGAATCACATGAGGATTTGGAACTTTTCCCTAAAGGCCCTCAAAAGCCATTGAAGGGTTCTAGGTAGGGGAATTTTGTGATCAAAATTGTGCTTAAAAAAAAAAAAAATCCCTCTAATTTCAGGGTAAATGGTGATTTGAAAGTCAGGAGAGGCTTAGTTTAGGTGGCTTGGTCTAGCTTAGTGGCAATGAGGATAAAAAAAAAGAAGGTTTTTGAGATAAGCCTGATAGAAATTTAGTAATTGGTGAGGTGGAAGGCCAAGATGGCTCCTATAGCTCTCTGCCTGTCTTTGAGCTGGGACACTGTTCTTCTCCTGCCTTCAGACTTGGGCTAGAGCTGGAGCTCACACCATCAGCTCTCCTATTCTTAGACCTTTGGCCTCAGCCTGGAACTGCACCATCTGCTCTCCTAGTTCTGGACTTCTCAGCCTCCATGATTGCATGAGCCAATTCCTAATATTCTCTCTCTCTCTCTCTCTCTCTCTCCTCCCCCCTCTCTCCACCCTCTCCCCCCCCCCCCCGTTTCTCTGGGAAACCCTGACTAATACAAGAATATCATGTAGAATCCAAAAAACACATTAAAAAAATAGTGCAAGTCTGTAACTAATTAAAAAAAAAAAAAGATGGCTCCTATAATTCTGTTGTGATCCACTAAGTAATCAATCAGCAGTGGTATTTCCAGAGACTAGGAATTCTCTTGCTTCTTTACTATTCTTGGGGGGCATACAGGGAAGACAATAGTGTCTCCATCTTAACTGATGTAGTGACTAATACTCAAGAAAACCAAGTAATTTGCTTTATTTTTTTTTTTTTTTTTTTTTTTTTTTAACAATGCAATAGTTATCTTTTTTTTTTAAAGTGGATTTTTTTTTTTTTTTTTTTTTTTAAGATTTTATTGGGGAATTGGTGGAGGGGAACAGCGTTGGGGAATCGGGGAAGGGGAACAGACAAGTTGCCGTCTTGTTCTTCAGTTTAGTTGCGGAGGATGTTGCTTCACTGTTGGTATCGTCATTGCGCTCCTCCCGGATGAGGCAGATCGGTCGCTGGCCTCTGGATGTCGCTCACCGCGGCTATTGGCAGCTCACGCTTGGCTGCCAGCCGCTCACGCTGGCTGCGGGCCACTCACTGCAGCCTATGGCAGCCCACTGCAGCAGAGGCTGCAGCCCACACCATCACCGGGGCTCGCACAGCCCAGCTCCAGGTGGAGCTGCCGTTAGCTGTAGAGGGCAGTGTCACCGGCCCTCATGTGGGATCCGAACCGGGGCCGCTGGCATCCCAAAACCAGCGCTCAACCAATGCGCCACTCGGCCGGCCCCAAGTAATTTGCTTTAGTCCACATATCTCATTACAGGTTGAGAGCTGTTGGTGTCTTACATTTTTTACTTCAAATGGCAATGCTTGAACTAGCTGTCTTTGATTGCATTTAGAAACAAATGCCCCACCTTAGGTGAAGTTAAGTGTGTAATATAAAAGAAAAGAGAAAGAAATTGAGTTATGATGTAGTCCTTAAAATATTTGTACATTCAATAATTTTAGCAAAACATAATTATGCTCCTTGGAATCATGGAAGTTTTCCATAAAACCCTAAATTGTAATACAGCTGAGAAAACTCTGAAGTGGCCTGGGTAAACTTTTATTTCTCTCATAGCCACAAGATTCTGCAATTTATCTTTTAGAGCAGTATTTCTCAAACCTGAATGCCCACATAAGTCAACTTGGGGATCTTGTTAAAATGTCAGTTCTGCTTCAGTAGGTTTGGGGTGCAGCTAAGTTTCTACATTGTTAACCAGCTCCCCAGCGGGGGATGCCCGGGCTGCTGGTCTGACTTCTGAAAAAGCCAGGTTTTAGCTGAGCCCAGGACTTTTCAAAGTAGATGTGGGCACTGAGAGAAATCAAAGTGAAAGGACCCACAGGAATCCCAGGAATGTAATTAGGTTGGGGAGAAGCAGAACAAAACCTTGCAAAATGGTGAGGCAGACAAACTGTCAGGTCTCTCTCCCCACTTCCCAAATTCCTTTCTTCATTCTGCCCCTCGCCTATGATGTTAGTCCTTGTCTCTGCAGACTTACTGATCCTTCCCCAGGGGCAGACTGGGAGGTGGTTTTTCTTATTATCCTTCCCAGGAAGCTGCATTTTTAACTGTATCTTCACATTGCAAGACCCCCAAAAATAAAACTTTAATGTGGCATGACAGGTGATACTTCGATATTTGTGGGGAGCGGTCCCTGCCTACTTCCATATCAGACAGACAAATCCTGGGTAAGAGAAGAGACTCTGCCAGTTCAAGTGGCTTGCCCTATAGGGAATATTTTACCCTGCTTCATTCCCCGTGCTTCCTTAAAATCAATCTTTAAGATATGCCAAATGTTAAAAGGGAAAGTATTTCTCTCCAAAGAATATCTGCTGGCAACTTTGTGTCTCCTTAGTCAGAAGTGATGTGGAGTGGCAGGGATGTGGTAGAACTCTCAGTGTGGGGAGGGATAAGCATGTGGAGATGGATTGGATTAGACAGGATTGTTCCAATTAATCGTGTTGACTTTAGAGCCAGGAGATTTTAGGTTCTGCTCTGGGTTTTGCCATTTACATTCTCTGTGACCTTGACCAAGCCATTTCACATCTTTGGTTTCAGTCTTTTCACAGGTAAAATAAAATGGGGCAAAATCATTTTTAAGGTTCCTTCTGGTTCTAAAAGCTTCAGGTGAACCAAAAAAAAAAGGAGAATTTTAAGCTGTTGGTGTTTACGATGCCTAGTCATCAAAATCACTTTGGAGAGCTTTTTAAAAATATAGATCTCCTCCTACCCTCTTCTGATCGTTTGTGGATGCAGCCTTGGAAACTATTTCCATAAAGTTCTCCAGGTAAATTATGTCCATCGGATAAATTTGGGAATCACCAAAGCAAGGCACAAGGGGGCGCCTGGGAGATGCTGATGTTTTATCTCAGTGATTTAAACCCATTTGAGTGTTAAAATAAAAATACAAGTGATTTGCCGTTTCCATATCTAATTTTACGTCATATAATTTGAAATGGATTTTTGGTTGAAAGCGTTTCTTACTCTTTGGTAACTTTGGGTTTAGTTTTCTTCTGTGTGAGATAAAACTATATTACTATACTATGTATATATACAATTAATGTAATCTTTGGCATTCAAGCTTCAGCATTCAAGTTATCTCCTGATGTGAATGAAGGATACATGTTCCTAGTTTTCTAAGACAATCCCTTGAACCATAGCCCCCGACATTTCTCTTGCCCTTTTCTTGGAAGCTTGTAAGAAAGACTACTCTTCACCTTATTGCCCCAGGAATTGCCCTCAAGGTATATTTTTTATAATCTGTAAAATGAAGTTAATAGGAGAGCTAACCTAAGAGGGTTGTTGTGAGGATTAAATGAGTTAGTACATCTAAAGTATTTGGAACAGTGCCTAGCATATACTAAGCATACAAAATATGTGAATTATTCATATTGTTGCTGAGCTGTTATTACTATCTGTCTTGGCAGGGTCTCCACCCCTCAGTTACCCTGTCCCAAAACCTGGGTTCCACTTTTCTTTGCTGTGCTTCAGAGAGAGAGGAAACAATAAAGTAAAAGGAATGAAAGGTTAACAACAGGTGAATCTGGATAAATGACATACCGGTTTTTTGTGTACTCTTTTTTATTGTTGCAACTTGTCTGTAAGTTTGAAATGATTATCAAAATGAAGTTACACAAACAAAACAAAATGTTTCACTGACTTCCTCAGAATAATGCCCAAAGCCCTTAGCTGTGTCTTCAGACTCATTGCCTCGTGTTTTTCCCCTTGATGTGTAAGCTTCAGCCATAATACACGATTTTTATTTCATTACCTTTGCACTTGCCGTTCACTAAGTTGGAATGCTGTCGTCTTCACCCACTTTTCTACCTGGAAAATTCCCATTTATACTTCAATGCCCAGGGTGTACTCACTCCTGTGTGATGCCTGTGGTATTTGTTGGAATTGATCACCTGATGCCCCTGGGCTGACTCTCTCATTTTGACTCCTGTGCCCTTTTCTCATGTTGTGTAATTGGTCTGTTTCCTCTCATAAACTCAAGAGCTGTTGGAGAACAGAGTCCCTCGTGTCTTGTTCAGTATTGCATTGAGAGCCTGAGTCTGATTTCTGTGCTCTTGTGCTCCTAGGGACATTTTTATTCTCCAGGCCTTGCTGGTTTGTCACCTTGGCCACAATGACATTCGGTTTGCTGCTGCTTCCTGTTGTTCCCAGCTGAAGCTTGGCTCCTGGCCACTCGCTCTCATTTTTATTTATTTATTTTTTTTACTTTTCCCCGTAAGAAGGAAGTGAGGCTTTACTGATGAAGAGCTAAAATATCCCATAGCCATCCTTGTTACTTATAGAGCTTCCTAGCACCCAGTGACCTCTTTCCTTTACTCTAAGTCTGTGTTTCGGAGCCAGTCACTTTACCTCTTAGAAATCTCACTTTCCTCATTTATAAAAAGGGTCCACTCGAGTCCAACATCCCTTATAAGAGAGTTAGGGTCGGGGGGTGGGGGGTGGAAATAATTTTCCTTTTACTACTAGGCTTTCGGCTGAGATCCCTGAAGCAGAATATGACACACCATAATATTGCCTGTTTGCCATAAGGATTATCTTGAACTGGTTATTTTTAAGAAACAGCAGACACAGGGGAATCTCTGAAAACCAATAAGTCACTCTTTTGTAAGAGACATTTATAAGGGCAACTGTCATTTGTAAGGGGGTCTCCCTCTCTCTAGCAGGTAGAGAAGGGTAAGATTCTAAGTCTCCAGAAACTGTTGTTGAAGAAGTTCCAACTTAAATCTGCATCACAATCTTACCCTTGTTTACCAGGCTTCTCCTGGCAACCTCCCCAAACTGCCCTCCCCACACTCCACCTCTTTTTTTTTTTTTTTTTTTTTTTGGTCATTAGCAAAAGATGGTGTTTAAGGGAGGATGTCTCAGCTAAGAACCCAGCATGGTCGAGAAAAAATTATTTTTCTTTCCCTATACCTCCCCCACGCCCTGCCCCGTAATGAAAGACAGGTTAACAAGGAAAAAAAACCAACTCACACGCTTAATAATGTGTATATCGCCTATATATAGGAAAGGCACCTGGGAAAACTGAGTAACTCCCTGAAATGACTCAAGTCAACACCTTAAATATCATCTTCAGCTAATGACAAAAGACGGTGTTGGGGTGTGGGGCAATTAAGGGAGGTTACCAGGGAAAGCAGAGTAAATAAGGGTCAAGTTGTGATGCAGACGGAAGTGGGACCTTCTCCAATGATAAAGAGTTTCTGGAGATTTAGAGTCTCATCCTCTTTTCCTGCTCCAGAGAGTGAGATACCCTTACAAATGGAGATTACACTTGTAAATGTGTCTCTTACAAATGAGTAACTTGTATCCTGTTTTCAGAGCTTCTCCTGTGTCTGCAGTTTCTCAGAAATAATCAGCTTAAGATAAACCTTATGCCAAAGAGGCATATTTTGGGGTGGCAAATTCTACTCCCCTTTAATAACATTTATTTTCTGTTGCATATGCTTAGACTTCCTGTTAAGACAGTCATTTCATTTAATCCTTCATGCTTATTTGTCAAAGTTCATCAAATGTTAATAGAAGCTAACAAGTTACTTTCTGAGAGTAATATAAGTCAAAGACCAGTGTGTCCCACTGGTGAATGTCTGTCCTCTTTGGATTCTTATATTTTCATTCTACAGAGATTTTAGGGTAGAACAAGCTTAGCATAGTTTAGAGCAAAACCAAGTTTTAGTAAAACCAAGTTTTCATTGCTTGATTTTACTATCATTCAAAACAATAAATTTTGTGGCTAAAAAAAAAAATGGGATCCCTTGGAGAAAAAAAAATCTTGACATTGGCAGCAAAACGCATTCACTGTGAATACCAATTGTGAGGACTGAGTATTGTCCACACTGATGAAATTGACTACATACTTACAATTTGCCTGTTGGGAATATAAGTATGATACTGGATGAACACTTCATAATAGCAGGGACCTTGTCTTTCATATTCAACACTATTCCAGTGCCTAGGACAGTGCCTGACTATAGTAGCAGCTCAATAAATATTTGGTTAATGATTAAATGAATGAGGTCAATAGGTCTTTTTGAGGCAATGTCAGAGCTCCAATAGCCCAAATATATTGAAGCAAATGACAAAGAGAACCCTGAAATGTCAGGTTGTTAGATGCCCTCAGTTTGCCATAAGAATACCACTTGGTGCTTCTGCTTGATCTGTAATGATGTTCAGCTGCACCTCTCAAGTCCTTTCCAAGGTGGAGAGTCTACAGATGTTTCTGGATTGAAGGTTGTAATTTTTTTTGGACCCTTTCAGTTCCTGTTGTTTGTTACATGTCACAGGTTTTGAGCCTGGGATTTTCTGGAGCAGTTTGGCTCCAAACTGCTGAGTTACTGACAGATGTTCTCTTGCTCATTTGCAGTTTATCTGCACGGAACAGTTTCCTGTATCCATCAGTGATGGGAAAATGATACAGCCGACAGTAGTATCATGAGTAACCCAAAGTTACGTTATAGTAATCTTCTGAGTCATATACTCTAACTTTATTCCCATTTCAAAGGATTTGCTGTTATTTTCTTAAAGACCCAGTTTATTTCCTCTTTGAGTTCCTGTTAATCTGCTTGTCTCAGATTTCCTGAAGACTTTGCTCTTTTTGCTGTTCTTCCAGTCTAGGGAATTGACAAATAATGCTGGGGCAGTGGGCAAGAGCAAGGCCTTCAGATGTACCCTGTAAATCATCAAAATGTGATGTACTATACATCCTCGGCATGAACTGGAAATGAAAAAAAGAAGCTGCAAGTAGAATTGATTCCTTTGGGCTTAAATTGGATGGGCAGCAACACAGATTCCGCTGTGGGTTGAAGTCATTTTCTACTTTGGCATTACTCAGTCCATGGGGAATGGAGGAGTCATTATTTAGCAGCAAGATTCTGGGAGCGGGCCAGCATCTACATCTGTTCTAAACTGTAAGTGGACTGGAAAAAGGCTTGGAAAAAAAGCCAGAAGAGGGAGGTGAAGAACAAGAACCCTCAAAAAGGCCATGAAAAATGACTTAGTCCACTATGAGGAGACTGGATTTAGAGAAATGTTTTTATAGAAATAAAATATATACAATTTTTTCTTCGTCTTTATTCGTAAAGTTTCTCTCTCTTATGAGACAAGAATAATAATAAACAACACAAGAAAATCTTATTAGGAAAGACTAAAACATCACTTACTGTACTTGGGATATGTCTTAATGATTCAAACCCAATACCTTGATAATACCTTCTAAACATCCAACACACTTAGTGAGCTGTATAGTGGATCTCTTGTCTCCAAACGTGTGACTACATCATCTTGTAGGAATCACTTGTTTTTACTTTTTTATTTTCTGAATCGAGGTACTCTGTTAATTTTATGTCATGAAGACCATGGGTGGCAGAGGGCATGGCTTATTTACTGGAAAGAGTTTGAAAAGAGGTTCAAATTCCAACTCCATTATTTCCTGGCCCTGTGACTCCAGGCCAGTTGCTCCTGACCTTGTAATGGGGATAGTAATATCTAATTCATAGGGTTATTGTGAGGATTGAGTGTGTCCCTGGGCGTATGGAAAGCGCAAGGTAAATATCAGTTTGCTTGGTTTCTCTTTATTCTCTGTGATTCCCTTTCCTTGTAGCTTATTGCCCTGCAGATACTGTTGCATATCCAGAGGCTTGATTTCCAGAGAAGGTACTTTTGTCTGATTGGAGTTAATGAAACACACTTGGCTTTTCTAAACTTGAAATGATCTTTTCTAAGTAGCCAGAAGTGGCTGGAAAAACCAAGAGAGAAAACAGGTTACATGGCATATATGCACAGAGAGGGAAGTTGTAAGTCTCCTTGGAGCAACCGCGTGGATTTTATGAAGAAACTAGGGCAAGGGTCAATTGGGCTATTTAGCCAAATGTCAGATTCTTTCTGAAAAGACTTGCTGAAATGGCAGTCAAATTTCAGTAAGCAGCAAATAGAAAATTTAAAAATTTCCATGTGATATAGGAATTCTTTTTTTAGTTTCTCGGGAAAGCACATATTTTTCTAATCAATTCCTAGGATGTATAAAGAAAATAAAATAGTGCTTAGGGGTACCCGGGCCCTATTCAACCTCTTTGAGTCCCCATTTCTTTATGTTAAATGAGAGGATCGAAATGAAATTGATTATTTCTAAGGTCTCTTTTAATCTAAAATTCTTAGATTTTGTGCTTTGTTTAAACTGATATTAAAGTTATTTGATGCTTCCTATAATAACAACAAATAATAATGATTTACAGGGAACTTTCTTGGCATGTTTTGGGTCATTTGCTCTGTATAATTACCATAGAAAGTAGGTATTATTATTAGTCCTCTTTTACAGATGAGGAAACTGAAGCCTAGAGAACTTAGCAATTTTTCCAAGGTCATCCAGTTAGCAAATGGTGAAGCTCAGACTTAACTGGAACTCTCTGGTTCTGTCTCGTGCTTTTAACCCAAACCTATATTACCTCCCAGTACATACTGACAATGGGATAAGAAGCTTTATTGGCAACAGAGAAAATTCAATTGTAGTGAGAAACATTCTCTTAAATAGAATAGTGAATAATTATACATATCAGAACTGGGAAATTTGTCAATGCTTTGGACTGTGAATCTTATGCGTAAGTAAATGTTTTTGTTTGTTTTTTACCTTGGCTCTTGCTAGCCAGGTACAGCAGGCATTGACTAAATTTTTATTGCATGAAATGTACATTGTGTAACTTCATTATAAATCATTATTAAGGTTTTGAAGCCTAGAAGCAGCTTTATAACTCACTAATCTATCTACCCCCCATCCCACTCTTTTATAGAAGGAACTGAAATTCTAAGAGGGGAGAAGGAGATATATAACCAGCACCCAGTGCTCCTATCACAAGCCAGAGCTCTTTCTGCTTTGCTGTCATATGGAATTCTTTGCCTCCTGACAGTGTATTCACAGGGCTCAAAGCCCATCTCCTCGCCAGTTGAGATGCGCAGGTCTCCAGTTTATGGCCTCTGCTTTTTTGCCCATTATCTACCCTTGAAACAGGCTGAGGGCATTGCAGGAAATGCCAGCTGGCATGGCACAGCACTCCCTTGAAAGAAGGCTAATTTTGCCTGGCTCTGGAGAACTTGCTTGCCTTTTTTCAGCTGTGTCTGCACCAATATGTCTAGATTTACAAGAGCCAAGAGGATGTTTCACCATCTGCCTGTTAGTCAGGAATTGCCCTTTCTGCTCCTCTGACAGGGTTTTAGAAGGCTTGGTGGCTCAGGGCCAGCCCACTGAGGCGCTCCTCCTTGGATTGCGTGCTGCTGAAGGAAACTGTTGCATTTTGCAACAGCAAGTGTGATCTCGACACAATTGCAGCATGCTGCAAACTTTCTTCTAAATACATGCCATTATCACATTTGGGCAGTCAACTGAAAAAGGCCTGGCTTAAAAAAAAAAAAATACATTTTTTCCTTAATTACAAAAGTACTACTGTTTATTATAGAAAATTTAGAAAGTACAGAAAAATACATGGAAGAAAAGAAATGCCATCGGTTAGATTACCAATCCAGGGGAATCATTGTGAAGTTTTTGTTATACTTTATAGCTTTTAAAACATATGTATATGGATTCTACATGTGTGTATATATTCTTTTATTAAAAAACATATCACAAGGGCAGTTGAGTGGCTCAGTTGGTTAAGAGCTCGCTCAAGAGTGCGAGCTGAGCTCTGAGCAATGGCGGTTCGATGCCAGCCCGAGCTGAGTTGTCGTTGAGCTACCAACAGGTGGCAGGATGGCTCAGTTAAAAAAAAAAAAAAAAAAAGATATAATTTGGGCTGGCCGAGTGGCGCGGTGGTTAAGCGCTGGCTTGGGAAACCAGCGGCCCCAGTTCGGTCCCACATGTGAGGGCCAGTAACACTGCCCTCAAAAAAAAAAAAAAATCACAAACATTTTTGTACACTATTAGATGTTATTTAACAATATTTTTAGCAGCTGCATAGTATTCCATCATCTATGCTTATAGTATATTCTGTATATAGCCCTTTTGTTGGGTATCTAAGTGCTCTTCAGCTTTTTGCTATTTTAAGTAATGTGGTGACAAATCTCGTTTTTTTTTAGAGGGCAGTGTCACTGGCCCTCATATGTGGGATCCGAACTGAGGCAGCTGGCGTCCCAAGCCAGCTCTTAACCACCGTGCCACTCGGCCGGCCCGACAAATCTCCTTTTTGACTGATTGTTTTCATAAGCAAGCTCTTAAAAGAAAAATTGGTGAGTCAAAGTCATGACTAGTTTCTAGTTTTAAAGCTTTGACACCCACTGCCAAACTGCGTTGGAGCAAGATTATGCCAATTTACATTCCCACAATAGTGTACTAGAGAGCAAATTTCAGAGTGTCCTCAGATATTGATGGAGGTTTGCTCTTTGTCATGCAATGAAATTCCTTTTGTGCTGCCTTTTTAAGAGACCCAGAGTCAAGATCTATATAATTGTTTTTCTTTGGAGCAGGATTTGTTTTCCTTAGAGACATAACAATGTGATGAACCTGGACATGACATGGCCTGTTGTTTTTAGGTTAGACGTATGAGCTAGAGAGAACTACTTCAATTGCAGCCATCACTTATAAAATAATGTCATTTAAAAAAAGACCATTCATTATGTGTCAACCCTTCATATATATAGAGGGTGCCAAAAAAAATGTATACACATTTTAAGAAAGGAAAAAACTGTATTAAAATTATAACATTCAATATATAACAATAACAAAAGATAAATACAAGTCATGTATATGCATTTTTTTGGCACCCCTGGTATTTTCTCTGATAGTTTGAACAATTAAACAATGTAGAGTTTTTTTTCCCTCCATATAACGTTCTGCCTATGAAAACCTGGGCATTTTTATCTTGAGGCATTGCATGCCTGCTTTTAGGAGAGCCTCTAAGAAATATTGAATCAAATATTCAAAAATTTGCAAATTTCTGCAATAACCTCGGCCCTTGATACCTGTTCTTTGCTAGATTAAAAATTAGTTAGGTAAATCTGAATTACGTTCACTTTACATCGTTAAATACCCATTGGAGTGAAATCTTTTTTTTTTTTTTTTTTTTTTTTTTTTGAGGGCAGTGTCACTGACCCTCATAAGTGGGACCCGAACCGGGGCGGCTGGCTTCCCAAGCCAGCGCTTAACCGCCGCGCCACTTGGCCGGCCCATCTTTTTTTTTTTAAATGATTTGTTTTTTAATTTTTTTAGCTGAGCCTTCCTGCCACCTGTTGGCAGCTCAGCTCAGGCCAGGAATCGAACCTGCGACCCTATTGCTCAGAGCCCGCACTCTTGAGCACGCTCTTAACCAACTGAGCCACTTCCCCGGCCCAGGAGTGAAATCTTTAAACATACTATTCATAAATAATATGAATGTATTCTTCCAAATCAAATGTTCAATGAATGTTTAAATGACATATACATTTTTATAATTATAAAAGCAAAGTTAAAGGAATGTGCATAATAAAAGCCAAAGTCAAGCTTCTAAATGTATATAGAACTTGGTTCTCCCTCTTAGTTTGTGTGAAGTACTCATAGCTCAGTTACTGTATAGCTGAGAATAGAACCAGGTCTCCAGACCCCCAGGCTTGGTCTGATTTTTGTTGCATGGCCTGCCTCAGGCACAAAAGACTTCTCAGCTCTCACTCTTCGTCCATTTTGCCAGCAACCTCTAAAAACAATCATTCTAGTATAATTGCACTCTGTGTTCCCAGTTGGGCCAAGGCTGAACTCAGGCTCTTCTGGGTGCTGAAAAGATCCAGGGCATCATAAAAAAGCTCGAAGCTCTACAGAAGTGTTATAGCAACTAACTAACCGCTGGCTCTGATCTCCACTCACTCGTTGGGTTATTCCATCCAAGAGAAAGAAAGAAACCTAGAGCAAAAGACAGATGTACTTAATAACAAACCCTTTGGCTCTCTCTGCCCAGTATGCACATGGTGCCCTCTAGTGGCAGAGTGGAGCATTTCCAGAAAGGGGATGGAGACTGCCGATGGTATTGGATAGTTGATTAAATCATTCCAAAACACACACTAAGATATTCCTGCTAGCAATTTGTTTGTTTATTCTGAGCTTTATTGGAATTAAAGATAGAAAACAATATCCTTTTATTTGCAATTTAAAGTGCAAGCTGCTATGGCAATCCAAAATAGTTTACAATAATTATTTATATATATACCTTATCTTATTATCCTTTTAGACATGTTATTATTTATAAAAAAGTGAGATAAATCATTTATGAAGTTTAACAATAATCAGAAAATTTTCTTCAAAGCACATTTCTTTCTTAAAATTTTTATTAAATTTATTGGGTGACATTGGTTAGCAAAATTATATAGGTTTCAAGTGTACAATTATAGAATTGTATGTGTTCACTACACCAGATTTAGTTCTTCTATCACCATATATGTGACACGCTTTACCTTCTTCTACCATCCCCCTTCCCCCTCACCCTCTGATGATCATCCAACTGTTGTCTGTGTCTATGAGTTTTTGTTTGTTTGTCTTGTTCGTTGCTTTCAGTTTTTATTTTTAAGATTTTTATTGGGAGGGCTGGCCGAGTGGCTCAGTTGGTTAAGAGCTAGCTCAAGAGTGAGAGCTGAGCTCTGAGCAACAGCAGTTCGATACCAGCAGGAGTTGAGCAGCCGCTGTGCTGCCAACAGGTGGCAGGATGGCTCAGCTAAAAAATAAAAAAGATTCTCCAAAAAAAAAAATTTTTTATTGGTGAATTGGGGAAGGGGAACATGGTGTTTTTCTAGGACCCATCAGCTCCAAGTCAAGTTGTCCTACAATATTAGTTGTGGAGAGTGCAAGCTCAGCTCCAAGCCCAGTCACCACTTTCAAACTAGTTGTGGGGGCAGAGAGGGCCCACAGCCCACCATCCCATGCGAGAATTGAACCAGCAGCCTTGTTGTTAAGAGCATGTGCGCTCACCAGCTGAGCCACCTGGCCACCCGTTGGCAGCTCAGCTGGAGCCCAGCTTACTGGCCCATGTGGGAATTGAACCAGCAACCGTGATGCTCAGAGCTTGAGCTCTTAACCAACTGTGCCACATGGCCGGCCCCTGTTGCTTTCAGTATTACATCCCACATATAAGTGAAATCATATGGTTCATATTTCTTAAAAAGATGCTCAAGAAGGTGCATGAAAAATATGTACTGTATATACTAAACTGCACTTTTAGGCATTATATCTTCTCTTCATATTTCCTTTACCAATAATATGTAACAGGACTTTTGATATCCAGATGTTACCACAGGAAGCTTGTGTGATGCAGAGAAAAGATAAAGACATGATTCCAAAATTAAGGTTTGCAATGATAGTTGATTAACACCTGAAAGGCTTGAAGTATCTTCATATAATTAAAAATATAAATCTAGTTGTATTATGTCACTGAAATCAGGCTTTGAATGGTACTTGATGTGCAGGCTCTTCACCTTTTAAATTATTTATAAATTGTTTTACACAGGAAGGTATTTCATTTCTGTGCTGTTTCATAGGCTGGCTATGAATAACAAAGCTTATTTGTAAATAAGATATTTATTTATAATAAACAGCTGATTGGTTGTGAGAGCCAACTTCTTCTCCTAAGCCCCAGTGTAAAATAGATACATGCTAAATATGGAATGTCTAACATACAGATATTGGACTTTGAAAAACGACAATCTTAAAAATTTCCCATTTTTTCCTCATATTGCATAGCTGAAATTCATCTACTTCTTATAAAGTGTCCTCTTCATTTAAGCAGACTTTTGCTCCAATCCCCTTCAATTTCCTTCATCACACTATACAGTAGATTCATAAGTTTATTTTGCACCCGTGTTAAATCTTTAAGTAGCTCGCAGTTTTAACTCTTAGTCATAAAGTAGCATCTTTATTATACACGAAAATAGTTCAGAGATGCTGCTTGAAAGGTGAAATGGTCCACAAGTGACTTGCCTCCTTCCTCCCTTGCTTTGTACAGGGCGAATGCCTTGTGTGTGCCTGGTATGAGGATCATTGCCTCCAAAAAATTGGTCTATTCCTCCAGCTTCTTTTATTTCCTTTTCAAATGTGTCCCATTGTGTTTGGTAAATCTGCAGCATTCCCATCAAAGATACGAACCTTTTTAGGATCTGTATCAATATGCATTAAAAAGTTATTTCACACATAAGGATGGTAGCTGTCAGTACAATTGCTGGAAAATCCTACATATTCATCCATGTTAAATATCATATATTTAGAAAAAAGGTCTCCATTCTTGTGATGTTCCATTAGTTTGTTTTACCAGATACTGATGTTGGGATACCCAGTGGACCCACCGAGTCTTCTGATGATGGAACTGCAGGAACCCCAACAGCATGTTCAGAGAGAAAAGTCACCTGTTTTATCTTGCATTATTAAATATTCAACTATGATATTTCCATTCTTCTTGGACCAAGGGTTGTGAATGGCTACTTACACAGCGCTAGCTTTTGAACTTGCAGTTACTTCTGGAGTAATTTGGATGACTCTACAATTTTAGCTGTAACAACCTAAACTTCGCTGCATACAAAGAAATTGATGCCACTTTCTAAAATTAAACAATTTTGCTCTTCTTAATCATCATGATTGCCTAGCTCTTTTGTGCTTGTGTAGACATATTTGCATAATAGCCAAGGATGATGAATCATTTGAAAATGAACCAGATTTGGAGAGGCAGTCTGCCCATCATTTATTAATAAGAGAATGCAGCAAAATAATGATACTCATGTTGTCTTTTCCTTTCATGGTGTCGTTGAAGTCTGAAAGTATCAGCTCACAGCCAGCTGCGAAGGGCTACTGTGCTTTGGGACATGAGGATTTGGCACAAGCAGCCTGACGTCACAGTGTGGCATGAGTTGCTTCCATCTTATTTTTGTTTCCCATATATATTATAAAACTCTTCCTTTAAAAATAATTTAAAGAAATATATATTTTTAAAAGTCTCTCTTTATCTGTATAAAATGTTCTAAGTCAAGGTCCTAACCGCCACACAGAGTAGATGACCTAAAATGCTAGTTCAGTTTCAAGTACTTGAATCTGGGGCAAAAGGGGACCTTCTTTTCTCACTATTGGCACCCCTGCCAACCTTGCTAAAACACTATATTGAATTTCCTCAAAGCAAGGGGAGACAAAAGCCTTTTATATTGCCATGTAGTTTTAAACCAACGGCTTCTTTTGCATAGTTCTATTTACTGCGTAATTAAGAAGGAAAAAAGACTGTGCTTGGAGGAAAATTCTCTTTAAATTGATGTTGCAAACCTTGTAAAATACAACACATGAAAAAATTTAGTTTTCGTTTTCATGAAGAAACAATTTAAAAAAGGATTAAAGCTTCATGTAGACACTCTAGTAATTTTATTTTTTTATTTTTTAAAGGTCCGAGCTTTTATTTTATTTTTTATTATTATTATTTTTTTCTTTAAGAGGGCAGTGTCAGTGGCCCTCATATGTGGGATCCGAACCTGGGCTGCTGGATCCCAAGCCAGCTCTCAACCACCGCGCCACTCGGCCTGCCCAACACTCTAGTAATTTTAGAACTAATATTCTTTTTTTTTTTTTAATTGGGGAATTGGGGGAGGGGAACAGTGTTGGGGAATCAGGGAAGGGGAATAGCCAAATTGTTGTCCTTCAGTCTTAGTTGTGGAGGGCGCAGTTAGCTCAGCTCCAAGTCCAGTGACCATCCAGCCGCCCGTTGGCAGCTCATGGCTGCTCAGCTCAAGGTGCCGTGTTCAATCTTAGTTGCGGGTGGGCATAGCCCACCATCCCATGCAGGAGTTGAACCTGCAAACTTGTTGTTAGGAGCATCTGCTCTCACCAGCTGAGCCATCCTGCCACCTGTTGGCAGCTCAGCTCAGGTGCAGCTCACTGGCTCATGTGGGAATCAAACCGGTAACACTGTTGCTCAGAGCTCACACTCTTAACCAACTGAGCCACTCGGCCAGCCCCTAAAACTAACATTCTATATGAAATCTATGTATTGGGTTTCAATGAAGTGAAAAATATTCTTCAGAGATGAAAACATGCCACACTTTATATTTTACTCAGTCTCTTTACAAAGGATGTGTGACATCTTCAAAGATAGAACAGATAGAAAATGAAAGTGTATGTTGAAAAAAAATGATCTTAGGCAACTCCGACAATGACATATGCTAAAATTTGGCTTGCTCTGCCTTTGCTAAAGGGCTCAGGCAAATTTCAGCTCTCACAACATTTATATATCCCACACATGTAGAAAAAATATTCAAAGACCAAAAAAAAAAAAAAATCAATAATAGTAAGAAAAATAAGAGTCTCTCTGCCTTAATTTCCTTATTTGAAAAAACCTCCTCAAAGCTAGCAGATAAGGAAAATATTTCATTTAGGAAATTTACTGTATGAAACACACAGCAGGTTATTAAAAATTGTAACCCCCAAGTGTAAAACTCTTGAGCTTTGGCTGGTAACAACAACAATTGCAGAATACTTACTGCAAGGAAACTGAGGTAGGGCCTGTGAAAGCTTTTAATAGGTTAAAAAAGCAGCTTGAGAAATATTTAGCAACTTTACCCACACTTACTAATGGCATCTTTCATAGAGGGGAACTTAAGTGGCTCACAGATCATACCGTTATTCCTATGAATCATATTTTCAAACTGTCACTACATTTTGCAGTTTAGTTCTTTCTGTTCAGGTAAGACCTGAATATATCTGTACTAATTTCAATCTCTATTTTATTTTCTTTTAAAGACATAAATGACCAGGCTGTCAGTCATTTTAAACATCAGGTGAACTTTCAATTCTGCACTTATAATTGTGTTTAATGTATAGTGTTTCCTATCGAGAAGCTTATGTGAGCCGGTAATTAACAGGTTTAAAAGAAATTATGTTGAATATAGTAATTTCCCAAAGTTCTCTTTTGGGGTGCTCATTAAACTGGTAGATTGCTGGGGAGTGCCACCTTCTAATTCAGTTTATTCAACTAATTCTGGAAGGTAGGCAGCATCTTTCTCTGAAAAGGTTGAATGGAACCTCACTCTAAGACTGCCATTTAGGTAGTGCCATAATATCATTATGATGTGTGACAGTTTAGAAAACATTTCTACGTTTGTAATTCTATTTGATTCTCCTAACAACCCTAAAGTAGTGAGGTTCTGTTTTATGAGGTTCCAGAAGTAAATGAACATATCCAAGTACACAAAGCTATTAAGCGATGAGGCAAGCTTTGAATTCCAAATCTGGGTGACTCCAAATCTCAAGCTCTTTCCAGATCCTTGTTGTTGTTTTTTTAAATTGAGGTATAATTGACATATTACATTGTATTAGTTTCAGGTGTACAACATAATGATTCAACATTTGTATACATTGCAAAATGATAACCACAATAAAAAAGATTGGTCCTCTTGTAAGCAAACTCTTACTGCCACCAGCACTCTTCATCTCTCATCAAACCTACTCTTCGGCCAAAGTGGTGGCCTTCCTGAATCATAAGGAAAAGTAGGGTAGACAGATGCCAGTCTAAACTCATAATACTCACTGGCATCTTGTCAACTAGGTATGTGCTGTCACAGTTTTACCTCAAAGGAGTAAACTTTGGTAAAGTTTAAAAAGACTAGGACTTGGGGTGACCAGTTAGCTCAGTTGGTTAGAGCATGGTGCTGATAACACCATGGTTTCCAGTTCCATCCCTGCATGGGCTACTGTGTGCTGCGCCCTCTAAAAGAGTCAACTATGCCATTGTAGCATGAAAGCAATGTGAAACCAATGACCATGGCTGTTCTTCAATAAAATTAAAAAAAAAAAAAAAAGATTAGGACCATCTGTTCCATAATTCCTACCCATCATCCCATCACCACAGCCACCCACATATCAAATAAGCAAAAGTTTTTCAGAAAAGATTATAAGAAAGTACCAGCAAATGCAGCCTCCATTCCTATTTCCAAAGTTATCTCCAGATTCTCAGCTGGTGCTCAGTCTGCCTGCTTCCTGGCATCATGAGACACAGCTCTTGCCCATGAGCCCTGGAAAAGTCCCAGATGGATCTGAATACTCCCAACATTTGGCACCCAACTTTCCACTTGGATTTTTCCATGACCTTCTCAATATCCAACCCCCATAGATATGAACAATGCTAACATTACATAAACACTCCTGGTAAAAAAGAAAAAGAAAAAAAGAAATACTTTCATTCTAATAGATTGCACAGATTTCAAAAAGTATTGCCAATTTTCACCGAATGGCCCTTATACAGTGATACCGAAAAACAAATAAAATTTACTGAGCATTTTGTTACACGCCAGGCAGCATGCTAAGAGCTTTACCTGCATTGTATCATTTATTCCTTAGAGCCACTTCATGAGATAAGTATTCTTCTTCTTCCCATTTTACAGATGAAACTGAGACCCAGAAAGTTAAAGTCACTTGCCCCAGCTCACTTCATTCTGAAGCCTGCAGTTAATATAGCTACTGCTGCTTTCTTTGGATTAGTGTCAGCATGGTATGGCTTTCTCCACCCATTCCTTTTAATAGGAAGGTGTGGGGCTGGGGGATGTGTTCTGTAGTCTAGGTCTCCGTCTTTTCATGAGCCTGTGCCTCTGGACTGTAAGTACTTCTCCTTTTTTCTCCCTCATTAGGTGGGAGAGGATAGCTAGACTTGCCTGAAGCCAGGTATGTTTTTTCTCCTGCGTGGAAGGCTAGAGAGGGCTGGAGTTGTATATTTCCCTTCCCTTCAGTCAGTTGCCTTCTGATAAAACCCCAGCAGGTGAGGCATTGGCCAAAGAGTTTCTCTGGAGGGCAGACCTTGTTAAGCAGAAGAGAATGATCTGGCTTATTTCAAAATGGTTTCTTTTCCCCTCGCACTTACAGGGGAGAAACTGGTAGAGCTCTAGAAGGTAAACCTTATAAAAGTATGGGGTCCTCCTGATGATGGGGTCCTCCTGATGACGAGGTCCTCCGGACTTTGCAGTTTCTCAGATTTGTCCACAGTGAGTAGACCTCCAGTAATCTGTCAATTACAGTTCAGTTTTACCTACCCTGGCATTGGGTCCCAAGCAAGTTTCTGCTCTGGTAAATTGTAGCTGTCTCTATCTACGTATTGGTTTCTTCAATTTTGGGAACAGTGGTTTGCCTCGTGACTTCCCTTCTCTAATGACTCTAAGATGAATTGTTGATGTTGCAGTTTGTTCAGTCTTTTCCTTGTTGTTAGGATGGAGTGGTGACTTCCAAGCCTCTTATATGCGGGACCAGAAACTGGAAGTCTCCATACCTCTTTTAGAAATGAGAACTACGGGGGTTAAACCTGTTCCTTTTCTTCTTTCTATCCGTAGATTTGTAGCAACCATAACTATCAGTGAAAGAATTTATTCATAGAAGAATCTGTATGTAGGTAAGTTAATCCTTTTTGTAGAAGCATACTTTACATCTGTTAGATAATATGATTTGAGATATTACAACATAGTAGGTTAGCTGAATGGTCTTTGGGACAGACATATTGCAGTTTGAATAATGGCTCGCCATCTATGACCTGTATGATCTTGAGCAAGATATTTAACCTATTTGAGTTTCAGTTTTACATCGTTTGAAAAGTGGATAATGTATAAGTATGAAAATATAATATAAATCCTTAAATAAATATCTATGCAGAAGAGAATGTAAAAATATAAAATTTGAAATTGTAAACTATATTTCAGAAAGGATAATAATAATGCCTGTCTGCAGAAAAGAGTTAAAAGACATAGCAGAGACAGACACAGCAGTCCTGACATGGCTGTTCTTTGAAAGTTCTGCTGGCAAGGCTGGCCCTTGGTTGGCACCTGGGAAGTTGGATTTGGGGGCGGGGGGGGGGTTCCCCACCATTCTCTTGTATGAACAGCTCACTGTGCTTACACTGTTTGTACAAATGTGATGGTTCATGCTGAACACTTGTTTTCCTTCTAGTATCTGAGTTTGGGTACATGCAGGGCAGAGAATGCCTATATGAGTAGTCCCCAGTAAAAATCCCCAGCGCTGAGTCTCTAATGAGCATCGCTGATTGATACCATCTTACATGTGTTGTCACAACTCATTCCTGGAGGAATTAAGCATGTCCTGTGTGATGTTATTAGGAGACGATCCTGGAAAACCCATGGTTTCCTCCAAACTTTGTCCCATGCATTTTTCCCTATTGATTTTTACTTGTATCTGTTTATGTGGTAAATCATAGCCATGAGTATGACTATATGCTGAGTCTTGTGAGTCCTCCTGGCAAATCATTGAACCTGGGAGTGGCTTTGTGGATCCCTTGCACACCCTCCTTTACTAGAGTTTTCTAAGTATTAAATGTAATTTTACATTTAGCATAATATCACTGTAGTAAATAATAATAAATACTAATAAATGATAGCCAGAAGTATTATTTATCTTGTAATAACCTGGTGAATTTGAGTCTTTTGCTAAAGGACATGGAACAGAAAAATGGCACTAGCCAAGCTTGAACTTTTCTGAACACTTTCCAAAGTGGATTCCCTTAAAATAATCATGAGTAAGTACTGGACTTTTATTTATAGTAGAACAATTAGAGTACTGTATTACTGCTTGGCCCCTTCTGTTAGATTGAGTCAATGAAAACATTATACATACCAGCCAGATATAATCTCAGCTATCATGTGTGTGCACTGGGGGTGGGGAGAAAGCACTATACCATTCTGAGCCTCTGAGAAAATAATTTGCCCTAGTCACTTCCTGTGTTTAAACAATTATAACATATTAGTATCTTACAAGAGCCCATTTGAGATCAAGACATGAGGATAACAGGATGCACTTTTTTTCTTGTCAAGGTAGAAATCTCATGCCTAGCTGATCAACTGGAAAGTTTGATTTTTGCATGCCTCAGGAAGAAAAGGTCCTAGGTGGTCTGGCGGGTTGTATTCTCTAGTTTTTACTTACCTGGCTGTGTTCCTACATGCAAATTAAAGTACTTCTGCTGGGTTCTTCAGCTTTCATCCACCTTCATTGTCATGTATATCAAAACTAGATGAAAACCTGAAACCATATATATATATATATGTTGGTTACAGCTCCAGCTTATATACTCAGTGACATAAAAGACTGCCAAGTTTGTGTGGGGCGGTGTGCAGGAAAGTGCCCCACAGTGGGTCCAGGCTGAGGTCTGAGCAGCCATGTCAGTGGGAGAATCACATTTCAGGGTCTGGGGAATAGGGAGCAAGGCTGTGCTATCTGCAATAGGGAATCATATGTCTTTAAAAACTGCTCCTGCCATGCTGTAAGGCTCTGGTAGATACAGAAAGCCTTTTCATGGTCACCAAGGGACCAAGCAGTGAAACTTCTCATCATGAGCTGGGGCAGATCAACCATGTCCTAAGATAAGGTGGTCCTAACAGTAATCCATCTTAAACTGACGGTGCTACATCCAGGGCTGAGCATCAGCAGGACCAGAGGACACAAGTAAGTTGCATGACCAGTAGCCCAGAACCCCCATGGTGCCTACCACTGTTGCCCCAGGGCTCCCCCTCAGCTCACACCCATGGCTTTATGAGAGATTCCATATAAGCAACGGAAGGAGGAGGAAAGAGTCCCATTGTGCTTTGCAGATGAGTCCACCTTGTATGTGAATACCAGCTGGAAATGGATGATAGCTTCTCTACAGCCCCCTCAGAGGCAACCTTGAAAGACAATAGCAAGCCAAGTGCTCCCAGGGGTAGAGCTCTGAGCGGTGTATGTGGTCATACATTTATAGAAAGAGAAGTAGCCTGAGATTAGAATATATACAAACTCATGAGCAGTGGCAAATGACCTGGCCAGTTGGCCAGCGGCTTGGAAGGAAAAACAGATTGGAACGTTGCAGATAAGGAGGTCTGGGGCAGGGGGCATGTGGATAGACATGCAGGAGAGGCCATGAAGGGCATCACATGTGAACATCTATCAGAGAACATCTATTGAAGAGGCACTAAACAACTAGATGGACAAAATGACAGCCAGTCCCTGTCATCGGCCACCCAAAGGCTGGCATGATAGACACATGAATCAAGTGGATATGGTAGTGGGAATGGAGACCCTGCAGGGTACAAGCGTTATTAATTGCCACTTACCAAAACTGCCCCTGATAAATGTCCAACTGCCAGGAGCCGAAACTAAGGAAAAAGCTGACTAGATTAGGTCCCTTTTATCCTGCAAACGCTGGCAGTTCTTTCTCAGTAATAGACACATACTCTGAGTATGGATTTGCCTTTTCCTGCATTCTGGGTCTCAGCCAGAACCACTCTCAGAGGGTTTACAAAGTGTTTAATTCCCTCCCTGGTATGGGATCTCTTCTATCAGACTAGGGACTCACTTTACAGCAAAGGAGGTGTGGGAGTGGTTCCATGACCATTGTCCCATCACATGCCATGCAACCCAGAAGCTGCCATGCTAAGCCTGCTGAGGGAGGGTTGGAACAGCCTGCTGAAGGCACAGTTTGAGGACCAGTTCAGAGCCAATACTCTGAGAGGACAGATAGCCTGTGCTGGGATTCTCCACTGGGACTTGCTATAAACTCCACACTATATCTCTGACACCGTAGGGCCTGACAGATCACACCATCCAATGGCAGGGCTGCTAGCACCACACCTTGGATTTGATACAAAGTATTTTCCTGTTCTGGGTCTAGCTCAGGCCTGGAAGCCTTCCATGTTACCCAGTATATGGGCAAAAGCCATACCTCTAGGTGTGGAATGTGTTGTCTTCAGAACCCAGAGAGGTCCCACAAGGCATTGTGCTTCCTTCTTCATAGTAGGAGATGCAAGATGCAATAATTAACCTTTTACTTTGGAGGGATATCCTGGCATACCCCTTACTATCAGGCTGCTTGAAATTTCATAGAAATGGCAGGCCTTGATCTACACAGCATCTCTCTCACCCTCTGGAGCACATGTGTCTTAACGAAGTCTCTGATATACTAGCCATTTCTTGTTCCTTCAGTCCAATCAACACGTCACCAGTGTAATGGATCAGTGTGATTTCCTGTGGGATGTCCAGATGGTCCAGGTCTCTTTGGACTATATGTGACAGAAGGAGGGAGAACTGATATAACCCTAGGGGAAATTGCAAATGTATATTGTTGTCTATTACATATGAATTCAAATTGTTTCTGGTCCTTCATTGATTGGGATAGAAAAGAACACATTTGCAAAATTAATGGAAAAATCAATTGGGATAGAAAAGAACACATTTGCAAAATTAATGGAAAAATCAATTGGGATAGAAAAGAACACATTTGCAAAATCAAAATCAATTTCTGAATTGCTATTGTCCCAACCATTGAAAAAGCTTACAGTAATTTAAGTAGAAATATTTTTAAAGTGCTTAATAGTGATTGTTGTCTGGGATATTTACAGATCATCTATATAACATATGTTCAAGTGGTACACACAAGTCTGATTTCTAGGGAAAGTGCATATTTGTCCAGAGGTGGCAATGCTGTCTAGAAATTCAAGAGTTACAGATACTTGGTAACTACATCCAAGGCTGAAGTAGACTGTGGACAGTAATATTTACAAAAATAATATTAAAAGCAGTCAAGTATACAAGTTTGCTCCACACAAAGATATCCTGATCTTCTTTCAGACTGCAGGAAGAAACTTCAGTGGCTGGTTTGGTTATCATTCCAAGTAGGGTATTAGTGGTTTAGACCTCAAAGGTGGAGACTTGTCGCAGAGGTTAAGCTAGATCATCATCTGTGCTTACAACTGATATTGTTGGGTAAATGTGTTCAACAGAAGCACTGTGTCTACCGATGTCGACTGACAGGTCCTCTTCAGTCTCTATACCTGAGACCAAGTTAACCTCCTCTGTCAAAGGTATCACCTCTGGCCTGGCCGCTATGATTAGGCTGCTACTTGGTTGAGTTTGCAATCATCCTACCAGATCCATTCTGCAGGTGCCAGACTGGTGAATTAATGAAGACATGATGGGGAACAACAGTCCCCAAGTCCTTTGGATCCTAGGATACAATATTGTTTGTTTCTTAATAAGGAGGTATAGGTCACACCTGCAGTCTCAGAAGGTTCAAAGAAATCTAGGGAATCAAAATCTTTGAGGATGACTGCCCAGATGTCCCATCCTATGTGTCAGAGTCCCTAGTTCCCCAAACAGTGCCTCACCTTAGCATAACAGAGCTTCCTTGGATAGACTTTTAATCATCTTTGAAGTTTAGCCATTCTATTAACACCTGGTCTTGGACCTTGACTGTCTCCAGCCTCCAGCTGCAGGAGATGTATGCAAACAAAGGGGTCCTCTGCCATTCACACATAGGTTTCAATTTCCTGTTTCTTACCCTCAGCTATTCTCTTTCTGTATCACATCAAGAATGCTTAGCAACTATCCAGATATTGTTATCTTTATAGCTACTAAATATTTTCTCCATATGTCTCAAATATTTGATTTATTATTCCTGCTAGTACATTCCCTTTCATAGGCCCACCTTCTCAATTCACCACCAGGGAAAGTTGATGACAGAGACTGCCTGAGCTTCAATGATGGAGTCCTTATTGCCAGTCTGCGCAGCGAGCGATCCACCTCCAAACCCCATCGTATCACCTCCTGTTTTGGACCACTCCTGGTACAATCCAGGTTCTCCTGAAGCAGACACTGAGACAGAGTTTGGGTTGCAAAGTATTTGCTGGGGGTTGCAAATGCTTTCGTAAGGAAAGGAAAGCAGAGGAAGAAGTGTGATGCAGGCCTGACAAAGTTTCCAGCAACTCGGCTGGCAGCATTGCAGTGAATTGGCCTATCATTATTGTCCATTATTGAGCCAAAATGGCCAGGCCTTCATGTTCCTCTTTTCTTAGTCACCAGGTGCAAGCTACCCTGCAGCTAAGGTAGGCCTTGAAGGAACTGATAGTTGAAAGCTGTCTGCTGATTGCGAGCCTTGAAGAAGGCTCTGAGCAGTGTGTCTCTGTCTGCTACAGACACACCTTTCTTCATGCACTGCCCCAACTCCCTCAAGTATTCAGGCTCCCATTCTCTCTCTTTCCCATTCATGCTTTCTCTTTTCTCCACTGTTTATCCCTACTCTGCAAAATCCTAGCCTGCCCTCCAACCAACCATCTCCAAGGCTTAGTGCAATACAGTAATGGGAGAACCAATAGAATGTTTTGTCATCTCCCTTCCTGTAGTGACTGCTAGGTCTCAGCTGAGTTCAGATTGAACTGGAATGGAGTAGAACTTTAATAAGAGTTCCTTATATCACTTAACATAAGTCAGTCAGAGAAAGACAAATACCATATGATCTCACTTATAAGTGGAATCTGAAAAACTGAATGAATGAGCAATGTAAACAGTAACAATCTCATAGATATAGAGAAAAACAGGGTTGCTAGTTGGGAGGGGGGTGGGGATGAGGGAGAAGGGGAAGGGATTACACAGCAAAAATAGGCAACTACAATATTGCCACTGGGATATGAAAAACAGTTTGGGGAATATAATTAATAATGTTATAAATATTTTTTGGGGTGTCAGATGGTCATATGTCTTGTTGGGGAGACCATTTCATGGATGGAGTAGAGGTTTGATCACTGCACTGTATACCTGAAGCGGAGGTTGTATACCAACTGTAATTGAATATATATAGATAGTCACGGGATGTGGATTATACTGTGGAAGGGAGTCAGAGGAAGACTAATAGATATATATGATATGGGGGGAGAAGTGAGGTGGCCAATTGGGGGAGGGGGGTTGTCACTTTGAGAGGTAAAACATATAACTATTGCACTGTGTTGTACACCTGAAACTAATTAAAAATAAATAAACTTAAAAAACAAATAACAGTTCCTTATATTTGCATATAAGGGGTTCACAGAGCCCATTCAAATACATATTTGAGTTTTACTTCTCATAACTCTTCTGATAAGAAGCTAAAATTGTTTCTCATCTTACAGATGAAGAAACTGAGCTCTAGAGAGGTTACATGCATGACTTCTCATTTATACAGGTCCTGTCGAGTATCAGACCTTGGGACTTCTGACCCCAAGTCCAAGGCTGCTGTGTCCTAGCTACCATGGCTATATTGTAATGGGAAGATTGAGGAAAATGCAAGCAATTATTTGCATAAAGAAATTAAAAGCTAATAATATTGTGCTACTAATTCTGGAAACCAGTGGGAGGGGGTGAGTTCTCACACACTACCTAGCAATTTTCAGGCACCAGCTGGGTGTCCTACAATTCAGCTCAATTCTGACACTATCTATCTGGAGATAGTGTCCTATTCCACAGGTTAAGGGCTCAATCGTACAATACTGCCCCCCTCACACTCCCACTTCAGATGCCAATCATATGTCCAGTTTGTCACCTGTGCTTCTGACAGACCAGCTATAGATTGGAGGCTCCCAGGACCCCTTCCTTAGGTTCAATTAATTTGCAACAGGGGCTCACATGCTACAGAGAAACATTTTATTTACTAGATTACAAGTTTATTATAAAAGCATATAACTCAGGAATAGCCAGATAGAATTGATGCATAGGGCAAGGTATAGGGAAAGAGTATGGATCTTCCATCCTCACCCCAGAGCTCGCTACTCACTGAATCTCCATGTATTCACCAATCTGGAAGCTTTCCAAACCCTGTCCTTTCGGGGTTTTATGGAGGTTTCATAACATAGGTATGATTGATTAAATCATTGGCCATTGGTGATTGAATCAACCCCCCAGGCCCTTTCTTCTCCCTGGAGGTCAGGGGATGGGACTGAAAGTCCCTCTAATCACATGGTTGTTTCTCCTGGCATCCAGCCACCATCCTTAGGTGCAGCCTAAAAGTCACCTCATTAATATAACAGAAGACACTGTTGTCCCTCTCATCAGTTAATGAATTCCAAGGGTTTTAGGAGCTTTGTGCCAGAAATGGGACAAAGACCAAATATATGTTTCTTATTATAAATCACAGCTGTGAGATGGGTGACTGCTGTTTTGTTTCTAGGACCCACCAGCTGGATATTGGTGACATACTGAGCAGAATGAACTGGTCTAAAGGATGCATTTTGATCCAGATAATCTTTGTATCTGTGTCCTTTCCTGGGACCACCAATAATCTCTCGTTACCATGTGGAAATGGAAAATAACCATTCTCTTTTCTCTTCTCTGCTTTGGCACTTACCTCCCTACTGTCTCTTTTCCACATAGCAGCCAGAGTGACCTGTTATAAGCAATGTCAGATCATAATACTGCCCTCCTGAAAAATCTTCCAGTGGCTTCCCACAATTCTTAGAAGACAATTCAAAGTCCCTCCCAGTGCCTCCAATCCTTTATGTGATTTGACTCTAGGATTCCCCCTGGACTTCCCACCATTCTCTCTCTGTTGTTCACCTCCTTCCAACCACAGTGGCCTCCTGGCTGTTTCAGACACATGGAGTACATTTTCTCTTCTGGGTCTTTGCATTTCCTGATCTGTTTTCCCGGAAAACTCTTTTCCCAGATGCTTGTGCAGCTCGCTCCTTCACTCCATTCTGGCATCTGTTCAAGGGTTTCATTCTCAGCTAGGCCTTCCCTAACTGCCCTCTGTCATACGACCTCACCCATTGCTCTCTTTCTCTTTCTCCTGCTGTAGTTTTCTTTCTGGTGCTTATTATAATGTGACATTATAGCATATAATTGTTTGTTTACTTGTTTATTGTTTTCCTCCCCCACTACAACAAGAAAGCAAGTTCCACATGGCGGGCACTTTGGCTATTTGTTCTTTGTTATGTCTTTAGCTCCTGGAACAAGGCCTGGTGTATAGTGAGAACTCAATATAGATTTGTTGAATAAATGAATGCATCCTCAGTCTTCTTTCTTTCTCTTTCTTTGGAAGGAGTCATGGACTCTTGTCCTTAATTCACTACTTGGGGACTATAGTGAATTATTTATTCTGAAAGGTATTGTTTAATTGGAAATATATTAACTTCCATCTTCTTTCTTCATAATTTTAAGTGCCTGGTTGCTTCAGCTGCATTCAAGGTTGCCAAGATCCCCTGTGTCAAATAGAAATGCATGGGCTTGACCTCCAAAGCTTTTATGATCGATCCTGCCTGTTATTGCATGTCTAGTCATCTCCTGATGCAACTTGGCTCAGGAATTCTTAACATGGAGTTGGTGAACCTCAATAACTTAATGGATGGGATTTGTGGGGGAACTCAAGAATCTCCTGAATTTGAGCCAGAATTGTGTGTGCATTTTTCTGGACTTTAAAGAGGACCCAACACCTCCCTCAGAGGTTAAGAACTCCTTAAAAGTGGTAGATGCCACCACTCACCATGCTTTCATTAGCTCTTTGTTGTAAATATAGGACTATTGATTGGGCAGAGGTTTCAGGATTAGCAGAGATCTGAAGTTCTCCCTCGTTTTCCTTAAGAGAGTGTAATAATATGAAAATAGTATGGTTACTGTGAAGTAGCTGCAAAATACTAAACAATGAAAACCTAGGATTAATCTAGCAGTCCATCTCTTTATGGGAAGATATGCTATCCACATTTATACATATTTAAGTCTGTCTGTCCATCCATCCATCCATCCATCTGTCCATCCACATATACATCCTTTTACCCATCCATCCAAGAAAATGTCCTACAGTATGTCTTTCTCAAACGAGTCAGACATATTCTGTTTTCTCTTCAAATTCTAACCCCAGTGACATAATTCCATTTTCAAATACACCATTGGCATGGCTTTCTTCCCTTTTATCTTTAATGCAATTCTGATCTTGAACATTAAGAATACAGCTTCCAGTAACAATTTCATAACATTGTTCAACACACTTTTGGGGGTGGTTAATATTCACCATTGAAAGTGAAAATGAAAATGAGATATTTGCTTTTTCTTGTAAAAAAATAACTTTATTTTTCCTGTTTAATGAAATAATCATTTGTATAAAAATTCACACTTTACTAAGGATAAAAAAGCCTGTTTTGAAATGAATTCTATTCTTTCCTAGAGGCCATCACTAGTAATATTTTGGTGTATTTATTTCCAGATTTTTTCAACTCCCCCACACACCTGTACACATTTACTTTTAATAAACATGGGATTATAGTATACGTGATACTTTAAGAGTTTGTTTTTCTTTTATATATATAATGGGCATCTTTCATTAAATATACATTTGCCTTATTATTTCATGGCTACAGAGAATCTAATATATTGACAAAACGATTTTTAAAAATAACCTCCTATTGATCACACTGAGATCATTACTGTTTCCACCATTATTATAAACAGTGCTGGGTGAATATCCTTGTACAAACACCCATATGCACTTGTCTTATTATTTCCTTAGGATGTGTTAGTGTCTTGGTCTCCTTTTCTGTAAAATAAGGAGTTGAATTGGACGATATCTAAGGTTCCCTCTGTCTACGAATCCAAATTCTGGATGATATCTTAAGTTATAATTTGATTTTCTTGCTTTTGTGTAAACATATTGTACACATCCTAGAGAAGGGAACCTTCACGTTATTTTGAAAAGTAAAATAAATAAATAAAATTAATTAAATTAAAAGAAATCCAAACTTTTAGAGACCACTAGAGAATCCCTTACTAATATGTTTTAGTGCTACATTATTAGAGTTGCCTGTTATCATTTTGTTTAGTCTAAACCTGATATTGTCATGTAAATTTATTTAACCAATTTCATTCCATAGTGGAGCCTCTCTGAACCTTGTCCCTGAGAATAAATGCTCTTTATATACACTTTCAAGATTTAACAGTCAAATTTTTTTCTTTTCCTATAAATGTAAATCTAGCTCTTCTTAGAGAAGAGAGAGGTTGAATTGATAAAATACTTGGAATTATAGTTAAAAAGTTATTTGTTTTTCTGCCTCAAGGGAAATCTCTACTAAGGATACAAAACAACTGACCTGTACTTTTCATGGTTCATGCGGTGAAAGACAGAGAAAGACTAAAGGACTGTTTCAGATGAAGTGGGACAAAAGAGACTAACGACAGCCAAATGCAATGGATAATCCTACGGAATGGGGACACTGTTGGGCCAATAGGCAAAGCTTGAATGCAGATGGTATGTGAGAAAATTTCTGAATTTGATAATTATGTTTTACTATATAAAAAAAAGTCCGTGTTTCCATGAGATACACACTGAAGTATTTAGGGATAAAAGGGGATGATGACTGCTGTCTGTTTTCAAATGGTTCAGAGAAAATACATATAACTGTGTAGACAGAGGTAAGCAAATGTGGCAAAATGTTAACTGATGAATGTTAATTGGGGAATTTGGGTAAAGACCACACAGGAGTTCTCATACTATTCTTGCAACTCCTGTAAGTCTTAAATGATTTCAAAGGGACAAGCAAAAAGGAAAAAACACAAACAAACAAACAAAATCCCCAACAACCTTTAGAACACCATTTTTTTTTTCTTCTCTGAGGAATATTTTGCATTCTGTATACTGGGCCCCCATTTGTAATCTGGAGTGGTGCGGGGTGGGATGTGATCAAAAAATACTGTAGAGGGGCGGCTGGTTAGGTCAGTTGGTTAGAGTGCAGTGCTCATAATACTAAGGTTGCCGGTTCAATTCCCACATTGGCCACTGAGATGCGCCCTCCACAACTAGATTGAAACAACTACTTGACTTGGAGCTGATGGGTCCTGGAAAAACACACTGTTCATTATTTAAAAACAACAACAACAACAACAAAAACCCAAATTCCAGTCAAATGTGAGATCAGGCCTTTTCCTCCATTTATGTCTCACACCAAATTTTCTATACATTGAAATGGAGTCCAAAAAAAGGTAAAAATACAAAAATTTTAAAAAGACAAAGATGTTTAAATGTAAAAGGAAGCATGAGTCACTGTTTTTTTAACTTGTTATGAAAATTTTTAACCTATAGAAAAATAAAATAGTAAAATAAACAGCTATAGATCCATAACCTAGAGTTAACAATTGTCAATATATTGTCACATATGCTTCATTATTTTATGCTAATGTATTTTTAAAGATGTCATGACATTTCACCCCTGATCCTTCAGTGGGAAGCTCTAAAATAAAAAAAATAAAAATGTCTTTATCACACCTAACAAGATTAACAATAATTCCTTAATGTTACCTAATTCCTATCAAATTTTCCCATTTGATCCCCAATGTGTCTTTCAATAATTAATTTAAATCAGAATCTAGTCAGGGACCACACATTGAAATTGGTTATTGTGAATTTTAAGTCTCTTTTAATCCAGAACTGTCTCCTTTGCTCTGGGCTGTAATTTTTTTTCCTTTTGTGACCAGCAAATCTAACCTGTGTGTGTGTGTGGGAGGGGGGTTGGGGGGAGGTTTGGAATAAGGCTGCTTTTTTATATATAACATAGGCTACTCATACAAAAGTATTTAATTTAAAAGCCAGGGATATTTTTATATCTTAGACACAAACTGAATACTGTTTTAAATAGTATTTACCATATTCTTGAACCTCATTTTTCTCATCTACGTAATGGAGATTTTAATGCTTGTCCTGTCTATTCCATAGGTGTGTTATGAGCATCAAACAAGACAGCATTTGTGAAAGCATTCTGTTCACTGGTATGTACATGTAAGCCAGCATTATTTTTATTATTTTTTCCAGCAGAATGGTTTTTAACTTGTGAGTTAGCATGAGACATTAAATCTATATGCTACTAAAGGCAGAGGCAAACAAAAGAAAAGTTCAGTTATAACCTATTAATGTGCTTGTTCCCCTTTTCCCTTAAAATCGAAGCCCCAAACCTCAATCTACCATAATAACTTTTGAAACAAATTTCAAATATGGAACGTGGGTTCCCCACGTCCCGCTCCACACACCCTGAGCCTTGTATAAGCAGCTGCTAGACAGGGTGGGGGTGAGGGGGTGGGAGCAAGGCCGATCTGCAGCACCTGCTGTAACCTGTTGGTGCAAACAGCCCTGCACTCCATCCCACTTCCTTTCCGCCCTCCTTGCGTCAGTGCCCCACAGCACAAGCTCAAGCCACGGTGCTGCTGACAGTGTCATTTCCTGTGTGAATGAAAGTGCAAAAGGAAAGACTGATGGTAACTGGTCGTCCTGTTCCGCTGGTGACACCTAGGGCCTGGCTTTAGGAAAAGTCCTCTGTTCACTGCCCTGCCTTGTAATGCCAGGTTTTCTCTGAGTGTTGCTTGGGAGATGCCGCTGGGCTTTTGGCTGTACCTGGTGTGGGCATCTACTGCTTTCTATTTTAAATGGATCGCTTCTGTCATGATTGAATCCCTTAAACTCTTCACATCATACTAAGATTATGGGCCCATGGGACCTCTGTGCTGGAAGGAATATCAAGGTCATTGACACCAGCAGCCACCCAATAACAGTCAAATATGCCCTTCACACTATTGCTTATAAACAATTAGTGAAGTGGTTAAATAACAAGACTCTCTGGGTTCAAATTGCACCTACTAGCTGTATAATCTCACACAAATGACTTAGCTGCACTGTCTTGGTTTCCCTCATTTGTAAAATGTGGATAATAATAGTATCTACAGGGAGTCATAGTAGCTCTTTGGTTGGGAGCTGGCTTGGGACGCCAGCCCTGAGCAGCGGGGCAGGGTTCAGATCCCACACATGAGGGCCAGTGACACTGCCCTCTACAGCCAAGATGGTGAACAACAGCTCCACCTGGTTGCCTCTATAGCTAAGATGGCCGGCGACGGTGTGGGCCACAGCCTCTGCTGCAGTGGGCTGCCATAGGCTACAGTGAGTGGCCCTTAGCCAGCGTGAGCTGCCAAGAGCCACCGTGAGTGGCCGTCCAGAGGCCAGCATATCTGCCTCACCCGGGAAGAGCGCAATGACAATACCAACATGGGCCAGTGAAGCCATGTCCTCTACAACTAGACTGAAGAACTAAAAAAGGATAGCAACTTATCTGTTCCCCTTCTCCGATTCCCCAATGCTGTTCCCCTCTCCCAATTCCCCAATAAAATCTTTAAAAAATAATAATAATAATAATAATAGTATCTACCTCATAGGGTTGTTGTAAGGAGCAGCAGAATTTATAACATCTTTATCTCTATTTCCATCTCCATATCTATATGTATTTCTATATCTATAAAACACACGCAGCAGTTCCTAGCTTCTAGTAAGCATTATGTAAGTTTCACTATTTGCATGTAATTGTCCAGCCTCTACATAAACACCTCCGGGGATGGAGAACTCCCTCGCTCATGAAGCAAGCCATTAAATCTTTGGTCAATGCCATGTGTTATATACAACTCCTTATATTGTGTGTCGGGGGGAGGGTAAAAGTAGTGGCAAAAATATACTGGGTCCTGTGGTAGACTTTTTGCATGTATTGTGTTGTAACCCTGTGGAATTATTTATCCCTATTTTATTGATCTACATGTGACAAACTGAAGCACAGAAGATTCGGGAAACTTGCCCAGGGTCAAACAAGAATTAAAATTACTACTCCAGTCAGAATTTGAACTTGGGCCTCTGGGGCTCCAATATTTTCAAATATTGAAAGATGGCTGTCATTTTCCCATTGAGACTTTGGTTTCTCACAGTGGTTGGTACGTAATAAGCTCTCAAATGATAGAAATTATTATTGTTAATTTCTATTAATACTTTATATGTTGCAAATGCCCTTTCCAGCCATCTCTTCCTTATTATTATTATTATTTTTTCCTTGCTGAGGCAGGCTGGTGACCACATTCAGCTTTCCTTGATTTTAACATCATTGGAGTATTCTTGCCTCTGGACACCTGTGTCCCACAGAAACAAAGATTCACCAGGTAGAGAAGCATGTGACAAAGTCTTCTTTGAAGTTCCTTTCTCTTGTCATACAGGAGCTTTTACAGTAAAAATCCAGTCCCTTCGTGGTTCTGAGAGGAACTTCTCTTACTGCATTTTTGCTAGGATCATTTTTCTTCCTGAAGATTCAAGATAGGACAATTAAATGTCAACAGGCATTTATTTATTCTAACCCTTCAGCAGATACTTAGCTGTAGTCTCTTCTTACACATGGTCAGGATGGAATACTTCTGAGGCCGCCTCTTCCATCTTGGAAAGTTCTTATTATTTGCTTTATTGATTCGACAAATAATTATTGAGAGCTGAGAGCTGTCGCCAAGCACTGAGCTAGGGGATACAAAGGGACGTAAAAACAGCAAGTTCTTCATAAGACTGAACTCAATTCTGCCTCCCTTGATTTGCTATCTGTTGGTATCACTTCTGCCCCCTAGAGCAGCAAAACATGGTTATTTTCTGGTCCTCACAATAACCCTTTGCATACTTGAAGATGGTTTTCCAGTTGTCTGTGTGAATTTCTTTTTTTCTCTAGGCTTTCCTTCTAAAGGACTTTGTTTAATATTGGCAGATGACCTAAAAGTGATGAAAGAAAGTGGGTCTTAATTATTTTCTCTGAGTCTCAGTTTCCTTATCTGTATAACAAGGATAATCATACCCAGCAAATGACTGAAGATTTGAGTTATTGTGTTACTTATCTGAAATAGAAACAAATATGTGCATGTACTCATGTGTATTAATAACATTAAGTAACTTTAACTGTATGCATCTATGTGCCAGGTACTCTTCTAAGTGCTTTACATTTATTAATTTATTTACTGTCATGATAGTTCTATGGGGGTGGGTACTATGCTTATTCTTATTTTACAGAGAAGGAAATGGAGGCATAGAGAGCTTTAAGCAACTTGCCCAAAGCCACACAGCTAAGTGGTAGAGCTGAGACTTGATCTGAAACTGTGGGCTCTAGAATCCTTACTTTTCTGTCTCTGGCTGGTAGTCATTTTTATATTAGGATGGGCTGAGAGAGGACAGGAGTCAAATGGTTCAGAAGGTAAAGGGGAGCTTAGGGACTGAATGGAGAGCCTGAAGTGATCTGTGGGATCATCTACTGTTTTAAATAATTGCCTACAGTTTGAAATTCAGACTCTAGGGTTCCTAGACTGGCCTCAGACGGGACTTCCTTCTTCCCTGGTTGTAGGACCCGGTCCTCCCAGCACCCTTTCACATGTGCTGGTTCGCTCTATACCTCATTGTATGGTTTTTGGCAGCAAATATTAATTTTCTTTCTTCAACACATCATTTGTTAGTTTCTTACACTAATTCAACTTGCAGCTACAAACATGTTTTTTCGCTTAAGTGTGGTTTCCTTGGTACAGTGTAGCTTCTAGCTATTTACCATTTCCAATCAGTCTGCTAACCCGGGAATCATAGTTCCAACCCAAATCACAAACAAGGGGATCATTTCCTTAATACATATAAGCTTTTACACATCGATGAGAATAAGAACAGCCCAGCAAAAAAAAAAAAAAAAAAAAAATTGAGCAAAAGATATGAAGAGACAAGTCACTAAAACAACTACAAATGGCTTTTGTATATGTGAAAAGATATGCATTCCTAATGATTATTAGAGAAATATGTGTTAAAGTTATGATATTTTTTTCCTATGGCAAAGATAAGCACATATCTATATATCTGTATTTATATCTACAGTCATTAGTGCTGCTGGTGAGGTGATAGGAAAATAGGTATTCACATATACTGCTCTTGCTAAAATTCATTGGTCTAGCCTCCATAAAAGACTGACACCTATCAAAATCATAAATGCATATGCCCTTTGTTTAGGTCAGAATCTCTCAACCTGGACACTATGACATTTTGGGCCAGATAATTCTTTGTCCTGTACATTGCCAGATGTTTAGCAGCATGCCTGCCATCTACCCACTTGTTGCCAGCAGCACCTGTACCCACAGTATGTGGGTATACATCTAAAATGGCTTCTAGTCATGGCTAGAAATCCCCTGGGGGACAAAATCACCTCTAGTCAAGAACCACTGGTTGAGGTTTTTTAAAGAATCTTTTTTTTTTTTTTTAAATTGGGTAACTGGGGGAGGGAAACAGGCAAGTTGCTGTCTTTTTGTTCTTCAGTCTAGTTGCAGAGGACGTTGTTTCACTGGCCCAGTATCATCATTGCGCTCTTCCCGGATGAGGCAGATCGGTCGCTGGCCTCTGGATGGTTGCTCACCGCAGCTATTGGCAGCTCATGCTGGTTGCCAGCAGCTCATGCTGGTTGCCAGCCGCTCACACTGGCTGCCGGCCACTCACTTTAGCCTATGGCAGCCCACTGGAGCAGGGGCTGCAGCCTACACCGTTGCTGTGGCTCGCACAGCCCAGCTCCAGGTGGAGCTGTTGTTAGCTGTGGAGGGCAGTGTCACTGGCCCTCATATGTGGGATCCGAACTAGGGCCGCTGGCATCCCCAAACCAGCTCTTAACCAATGCGTCACTCGGCCGGCCGTAGTTGAGGTTTTTTTATTGCTGCATAACATCTACCCTGAACTTAGTGGCTTAAAATAACAACTATTTATTTTGCCCATTATTCTTAAATCTAGACTGGGCTCAGGTGGGCAGTTTTTTTGCTGGTCTTGCCAGTGGTCACTCATGTGGCTGCATTTATTTGATGGGGTAGGTAGGTCTAAACTCAGCTGGGGTGGTGAGATGGCTGGGTCTCCTCTCTCTCCTCCATGTCTCCAGTCCTCTTTCCCTAGACATGGTCTCTCAGCATAATAAGAAAGTGAAGGCACAGCACTCTTTTCATGTGGTTTTCCAGCAGAGTTGCTGGATTTTCACATGGCAACTCAGGGCTCCCAAGGGCACAAAAATGAAAGCTGACTGGCCTTCTTAAAACTGTTCCTTATTTTCAGCTAAATAATTTTTCTACATTTCTATATAAAGTGAGGAGTCTGTCCAGAAAATTCTTGGACCTTTATGACTTCTTCTTTTGATTTATTTGGTATCAGGATAAGATCTGTTTAAGCAGAAATTATGCAAAATGTTTGCTACTAGCCTCTCTTGGGTCCACAGTATTCCAAGCTTGGATTCCCTGATCCTCAGGACTTAACCTGCCCTGGTTCTTCCTTTTTCATCATTGTAACTTATCTCCCTTCTCAAATTTCTGTTCTTGGGGTTAATATCCTTTAGATCTTAGTTTAACTATTACTTCTTATGTATTCCCTGACAACATTGTCTTAAATACCTCTTCCCCCACCCCAACTCCAACAAGTGACACTTGTGCAGGAACTTTTGAAGAGTCTCCTTATATCACTGTGCCATTATTATTTGGCCAAAGCAAGTCACGTGGTAGAAGCCCAGGGTCCCTGTGGGAGGGGCCTCACAGAAACAAGAATCCTGGGAGGTATGGTTCATTGAGGACTATCAGTGTAACTTCTATCCCACTCATTATTCTTCATTTTGTTTATCTGCTTTAGAGACTTTATCACAGTCTGTATTATCATTTTCTTATTGGTTTACTTGTCAGTTTCCTTCTATTAGAGAGGGGAACCCCTACGGAAGTGCATTGGCTTTTGCTGCCTTATTCATCTGAATCTATCAGCATTTGGCATACAGGCCAATAATATGTACTTGCTGAATAAAGAACTGAGCTCTTGAGTTTTCTAAGCCATGTTCAGCTCATTTACAAAAGACCCTGTATTGATGTGACCATGAAGAACATTGAAATTCCTCCTTCATTTTTAAGCATCTTGTACATTTTAATAGTGGTTTTCTGAAAAACAGTGCCTCAGTTTAAAGGTATGGTAAATTCTTACATTCAAATGGGTCATAAAATCAGATTTTTATACTTTTGTCCTTTTTGGCATTTTTCCACTCTACTCTTAGAAACTTGGGGGAATATTTGATGACCTTTTTTTTTTTTTTTTAAAGATTTTATTGGGGAATTGGGGGAGGGGAATAGCATTGGGAAATCAGGGAAGGGGAACAGTCAAGCTGCTGTCTTTTTGTTCTTCAGTCTAGTTGCGGAGGATGTTGCTTCACTGGCCCATGGTTTTGTCATTGCACTCTTCCCGGATGAGGCAGATAGGTCGCCGGCCTCTGGACGGCCGTTCACCGCGGCCATTCGCAGCTCACGCTGGCTGCCTGGCTGGCCGGCCACTCACTGTATGGCAGCCCACTGCTGTAGGGGCTGCAGCCTACACCGTCACCGTGGCTCTTGCAGCCCAGCTCCAGGTGGAGCTGTTGTTAGCTGTGGAGGGCAGTGTCACTGGCCCTCATATGTGGGATCTGAACCGGGGCTGCTGGCATCCCAAAACCAGCTCTTAACCAATGCACCACTCGGCCGGCCCGCAGAGAGCTTTTATACAATATATTTTGGTGGAAAATTTACAGTTATGAATTTATGCAGGTAAGGTACTCCTGATCTTGCTTTTCCTGATCTTGCTTCAAAGGAGTTTTGCTCCTTTGAAGAATAGACAGGATTCCTAATCTTTCAAGGCATACTGGGTTTATGCTTCTTTTCTGCTTGCCTGGAAGAGCACAAGAAGGAAGAGATACAACTTAGGAGATAATGCAGATTTCAGGGTATTTGTATTATTGCAAATTAGAATCTATATACATAACCTGCTTTCTCAATTTTTATGCAAGTTCACTATTTAAAATCTTTCAGTACATGTATCTATATGTGAATATAATGAAAAGATGCTACATTTCTCATGTGTGTTTCTTCAGTTTACATATATTATGCAATCCTCATACAGCAAATATAAGGTCGTGGTGGCAGTGTTGCATATATCTTAGGCTTCATATAAGGAAATCTTTATCCAAAATAACAGCAGCAGCTGTTACAGTAGCAACTTTGTCTAGCTCAGTGGCCTCAGGCTACTCATTTTCAGCAACAAAACCAAACCACTTATATACAGATGTCTGTTTAGGTGCTTAGGACAGAAAATACTAAGTGTTTTTAACTTAGGATGGTTTTGTGCAAATTTTAAGGATGTTGGATGGGAATCAGAATGGGCTATCTATCATTTTTTTTCAGAGTAAAAGGTCATGTTTTGAATGAGAAAAAGAAAAGAGGTTTAATTCCTACCTACCTAACAGAATTTAGAGGCTTAAAATGAATATTTGTTTTTCCTTTTTTCTGAAATGACTATGACAGAGTGTTAGCTGTATCACAATTGCTTACATCATACTGTAAAGCAAGTACCCAGATAGTTTAACTGGAAATATGCAGTCTTCCTAACAAGCTGATGAAGTATGAGAATGAGGTTAGTTGGGTGGAAGGACATAAAGATAGAAGAGGTGGTTTTGGAGATACTCAGTTCAAACACAGCAGACAAAGGTCGCACTAACATTTTGTAATGTTATTGCACCAGGTCAATGAATGAAAATTCTCCCGTCTTTTAATTAGGCGAGGATGGCAAATAGCGTATCAACACTTTCCTGCTGAAGCATTGGTCACCTGGAGCATCATTCCACACCCATACACCAAGGGGAGCAGGGAACAAGGGAACAAGCAGGGAGCATGAACAGGAGAACATGATTTAAAAAAGATCTGTTCAGACCCTCATGGAATGAGACACTGTAGGAATTAGTAATTCTACAGCTTGAGGGAAAACACAGGAAGAATGTGGGCTAGTCCAGAAGGGTTCTGTTTCAAAAGGGTTTGGAGGGAGAGAATATAAGCAAGCAGAGACACTCAGTGCTGAATGTGGAGGTACAAGACCCCTTCCAGTTCATGGTATTTGTTCCTGTCTCCACTCCTGAGGGTTCTGTGAATGGCTTTGTCATCCACCCAGCAAGCAGTGTCACTCTGCAAACACGGTGCTAGGCCCTGAGTATTTAAAAATGAAGAAGGTTCTGTCTTGCATCTCTGAATCTTCAGGTGCCCAGTCTACCAGCTGTGGGGAGCTGAGCAGAATGGGAATGGCTCGGTAAGACCGGTTTAATAATCACAGCACAGGGGAAGCTGGTTATAACGCTCAGGTGGTTAGAGCGCAGGCTATTAACACCAAGGTTGCCAGTTCAGTTCCCACATGGGCCAAGGAGCTGCGCCCTCCACAACTAGACCGAAACAACTACTTGACTTGGAGCTAATGGGTCTTGGAAAACTACACTTCTCCCCAATTAAAAAAAAAAAAAAAATCACAATGTAATGTGGAAGGGTTGTAGCAGATGTGTGTATAGAGCCATTGGAGCTGAGGGGAGACCCTGACTGACCCTTGATCTATGCTTATAAAGGGGGTGACATTTGATATAGTTTTCAGGAGAGGAAAAGGACAGTGGCAAGTGTGGTATAGGATTTGGCCAACCAGGGTATAGAATGGGAGGACTGGCATTTCAGAGAGCCAGGTCAAGGGACATGCATACAGAGCCAGAGAGCTTTGAAAGGATAAGACACATTTGGAGTGAGGCTGCTGTTTCTTCCCATTAATAAGAAAGTTCCAGCTTCTCTTAGGTGATGCTCACTGCATGTTTCTCATGGCCTTCACCTCCAACCTGGATTCCCTAGAGTACTCCTTTTCCTATCTCCACCAAAAAAGTCATGTGAGTGTAACCTGATACAAGAGTCCAATTTAGCCAGTCATGGAGGGTCAAAGAAGAGGTGACCAGGGGCCCCAACACACAATTTGCTGAACACTTATGGCGTGTATAGCTAAGCCCCTTACAGATTACCATATTTCATTCTCATGAATCCATGTGCTAGGTACTCTCATTCTTCCTGTTTTAAAATGAAGAAACTGAGGCACAGTGGGGCTAGGCATCTTGTCTGAAGTTATATAGCCAGTGAACTATGGACCCGAGCTCTAACCCAGGCAATCTGTCCAAAGGGCATCAATTCTGAGCCAGATGCTCTCCTGCCTTGAGACTGTGAACAATACCACCACCAGGAAAAAAAAAAAAATATATCATATGAACATCCCACTCATTCTGGGGCTTCTCTCCGCATACACACAGGATGATAGCACAACAGCAAGGGTGTCACATACCATGTAGGTGAGTGACATGGAGATGTGCTGACCAGATCTGCCTTCAAGGGAGGACATGCTGCCCAGCTCTGAGTGCTACCAATAGCTGGTCTCTCAGGGACTGCTCCAGCTGCTGTGTTCCCTTGCCCAAGTCTGTGTTCCCTTGCCCAAGTCATGCCACTTCCCAATGACTGATTCAGGAGGGTATAGGAAGGTTCAGCCGTGTAGGCCGCATCATTCTGAAGGGCCATGCTAGCTCCAGGGCCTGAGGGAGGTCAGCTGAGCCTGTCGTTGGGTCTACACTGCAGGTCACCTTCTCCCTCTGCCTCATCCTGCTTCCTGTCCCTCCCATCACAGGTGTCCACCCCATGGGCATTCCTTAATGAACATCCTGCCACTCAGTCTCAGAGCCTACTTCCCTGGGAACCCAATTGGCGACATCAGCTCCACTGGCCAGAGATGTCTGTGGCCTCTCACTTTGTTTTGACTGATTGGTAACTTCCTTTCACATCAGTTTTCTTTGTTTTTCTTGTTCCTGATAAACATCTAAAAACAAAAGTTTATAAAATTCTCAAAGGTAGGCTACACAAAGATTCACCCCCCCCCATATTTTCTTTAGACTTTACTTAGAGTAGTTAGAGGTTCACAACAAAATTGAGCAGAAAGTACAGAGATTTTCCCGAAATCCCTGATCCTTATCCCTCCTGCACAGTCTCCCCCCACTATCTAGATCTATTTCCATTGGTTTTGGCGGTAGATATAGGTTACGGAAGTGACACCTCTTTAAAACCAAAACTTTCATTAAAATAATGTATATGGATTTTTAATTGTGATTTTCAATGTTGAAGGGGTTGGCAGACTTTTTTCCAATAGGCTCTTGCTATATGACCTGAGGCAGGCTCCTTAAACTTTTTGAGTCCCAGTGTCCTCATCTCTAAAATTGGAATACTAATCAGTGGGAAGATTAGATATTCCACCTCCAAGCAAAGTGCCTGGCACTTCTTAATATTCACAAAATGGGTATTTAAAATGTAAACTTAGCACGGCACAAGCCACAGGGTGTATTTGTTTCCTGTGGCTGCTGTAACACGTTACCACAAACTTGGTGGCTTCAAAAAACAGACATTTCTTCCCTCATGCCAGAAGTCCAAAATCAGTTTCACTAAGCTGAAATCAAGTTGTCAGGCGGCTCTAGGGGAGAATCCTTCCTTGCCTTTTTTTGTGGCTTCTGGTGTCCTTCACTTATGCTTGCATCACTCCAATCTCTGCCTCTGTAGTCACATTACCTTCTCTCCATCTGTATGTGTCAAATCTGCTGCCTTCCTTTTGTGAGGATACATGTGATTGCAGCTAGGGCCCACCTCAAGATTGCAGCTAGGGCCCCAACTCAAGACTGTTAATTTAATCACATCTACAAAGACCGTGTTTCCATATAAGGGAATATTTCCAAGTTCTAGTGATTAGGATCTGATATCTTTGAGGGGCTATTTTTCAGCCTACAGTAAAGGATGACACAGTTCCTGTTCTGCCTTTATAAGGCATGGTCCTAAACATTTCACCTGTGAACCACTAAAATGGTCTTGTCCCTTCTCGTTTGCCATTCAAAACCATCTACCTTATTTTAAGAACATTGCTGCCTCTTGCAGAAAGGACAGTGGCTCCCAAAGGAGGATGTGTCTTTACATCTCAGCACTAAACTGTGTTGCTATTTTGGAGGCATTTTTCCAAGGCTTTAATTAATTCGAGGGGTGCTGTTTCTCTAGTGCTGTTTCTCAAACTTACGTATCCAGTCCTTTCTGATTCAGTAAGTTGTGTGAGGCCTGGGAAACCAAAAATTTCAAAATGTCCCAGGGGAATGTTACCATCAACCAAGATTTAGAAACACTGATTCCTACTAAGTCCTGAACCCAACCCCTTGAAATAGGGAATTCCCTTTCTTGCCTGCTGAGTGTGTCACGGTTACATGATTGAGTTTTTATTAATAGGAAAAAAAATCCTGAAAACTGAACAATCCTAGCTGTACAGTGTTCACTGAAAGAGTTCCCTAGTGGGAAAGCTTCCAAGCCCGAATTAAATAGAGGATGCCGACGGCCCAGGTTTTGGCAGGCCTACTGCTGTCACTAGCTCGGGACCTCGTGGGTCTGACTGATCAAACCCGGGCTGCGCCCTCAGCGGGGGCCCAGCCTTTTCCTCGGTGAGAGCAGCTCCAGTGAGTGCTGGCGGCTGGGATACTCCAACCCCCTTTGCGGGCGTCCAAGCAGAGGTACTTAGACACTGGGTGGGCCGGGGAGTGGCTTTCGGCGCCACTCCTGCAAGCGGCAGCCACTCCAGAGTGGCGCGGGCAGGGGGCGTGGGAAGGCGTAAGTATATTTATTCTGGCGTGAGAGCAGGGTGCCTGGGACTATTCGGAGCTGCCAGAAGAGCTTATCCTTACCCGAGAACTGGCTGGTTCCTCGGAAACGGCCAAGAACCCAGAGCCCGTGGTTGACCAGGTGGGGGCGGCCGTGGTGCGGTGGCCGGACGAACAGAAAATTTGCAGTTGTGGAAGTCCCTTTGGGGATGATGGGGGTGCACCGTGCAGCTCAGCCCGGAGTTAATGGGGGCGCAGTCAGGCTCAGGTGTGGGGCGATGGGGGTGCAGAGTCAGGTTTAGCCGGGGGTGATGGGGGCGCAGGGTCAGGTTCGGTGAGGCCCGCTGCGCGTGGCGCACGGTGCCACGGGTAAGCGCATGCAGCTGCGGGTGGAGCGGGCTGCTCTCGTACCGAGCGCTCAGGCGCGGTTCCCGGGCGCCGCAGCGAAGGGCAAACGGAGTGCCTGCGTCCGCAGCTTGCTCCGGGTGGGTGTGGCGGGAGGAGCCCTGCGCGGCTACCGCCTCCTCCGGCCGCAGACCCCGCCTCTCCCTCCGCCTTCCCCGCCTTGCCCGCCCACCCGCCCAATCCGCAGCCCTCGGCCCTGGAGAGCCGGGGCGCTTGTCTGGCCGGCGGAGGCTGAGCGCGACCTTCACGAGCCGCGGCGCCCGCCGACCAGGGACAAGCGTGACCCCCCGGGAGCCCGCTCGGCCCGGTGCCGCCGCCTCCTCCCGATTGTCGCGGGGACGCTCGGGCGGCCGCGATTCTCCACCTCTTCCTCCCGAAGTGGAAGGAGCGGAGAAAGCCGAGCGGCTGCTTCGGGAGAGCGAGCCGAGGCCGCTGCCCCCGGGGCTCGGTGCTGGCGGAGGCGGAGGCGGAGGGAAGTGCGCGTCATTCCCGGGCGGAGAGAGTTTCACCTCCAGGCTCGGGCTGCAGCTGCCAGTGGCGTGAAAGCAGCAGCGGCGGCGGCAGCGCCGGGGCTCGAGGCGCTTCCTGGCCATGGAGAGCAGATCCGGAGCCGGGGACGCCAAGAGCTCGGCTCTGTCTCTTTGGACCGCTGTGTAGGCACCTGAATTAGCCGACGCGAAGCGGGGGAGGGAAAGGTAAGAAGCCTGGGGTCACCCGCGTCCCGCCCCGCCTCCCTCCCCGCCCTCTGGGGCCGCTGCGGGGACGCGGACTGCAGTCCCCAGCACCTACCCAGCGGCCTGGCATGCAGGCGCTTCTGCTGGAAGGGGGAACGTCCTCCCGCGCCCCGCAGCGCCCCCTCCCCCCGCGCGCGCCGCCTTGCCCCTCTGGATTTAGGAGCCGTGAGACGACCGTGGGGTAAATGCTCACCCTAAGAAAGGGCACTCTGGACTGTGATTGCTTTCTTTCCTTCTTCTCCCTTTTCATTACGTTTACGGGGAAGGAAACAATGGACCTTTGAAAGTCGGTGTGAACAGACTCAAACTTTCTGGAGAGGGCTGGGGTGGGGGAATAAACCCCACAGGAAGCCGACTATAGTGAAAGGTTGATGGAATGTGTGTTGCAGCCTCGGCTTCAGTGCGCGCGCGCGCGCTTGCCTTTGGGGTGATCTTTGTCTCTTGACTATTCCCCGGGGTTGTTGCCCCCCCGCCGCCCCCATCCCGCTTTCTGTTCAAGTAAAAGGCGAGGCTTTAAAATCGCGTGCAGCTCAGCCCTGGACCACACTTCCCGCTTTCCAGGGAAGAGTTGGGAGGTCTTGGCAAAGGAGGGGGAACCGTGAGGACCCCAACATGCTGCAGTTAATGCGGGTTGCTACATCCCTTGCAATAAAACCGAGGTCCTGACACCCCTGGATGCTCTCTGTTGAGGGTTGATGTGTGTCACCAAACCTCGCTGTGGAGCGGAAACCGGTCACTTAAGTTCTCCACGTAAGATTAGGAAAACAGACTTTGTATATATCTCCTTTCATCAGCAGTAGGAGCCAAGAATGGAGTGCTTAATAATTTTAAGCACTTGCTTTGCACATAGGAGCCACTCACTGGCCTGCTGTGTTCCTTTTCCTTGTTTCAGTGTGACAAAGTTATGGGATGTTGCATAATTGCAGGTGTTGAGCATCAGTAATGGTTGTCTTCCTGAACCCTTCCCAGTACAAAGTGAGAAGAATTTAGAGAAAGGGGGAGGGAGGGAGGTTCACCTGAGCTGTGGGAGGCCGTAATCCTCAGGGCAGCCTGGCGTACCTGTTGGAAATGGTTCCATGTTAAAAACAAACACATTTAAAATATTTAGCCTTAAGGGTTCCTTGGATGGATAGATAGAATGGAGCCATTACTGTTTGTTTGATCCTTGAAGGAAGCTTGCTGTTTTAAAAATTGGTCTGGGCATCATACTCTGGTTGTGTGTGTGTGGATTTTACTGGTTATTCAGAGGGCTCTTTTGAGTTTGCATTTCTGGGCAAACCAGAAGAAAGTGCAGTAGGCACTTCCTCTGTTTAGTAAACATTCAGTGCTTTATCCTTTACATTAAAACCACTCCCCTCTGCTTTCTTTGTGTTAATACCTGCACTACCGGATCAGCAGTGTAGGGGTGGAACTGGAAGTCTGTCTCCTGGCTTTCAGTTCAGTCCACTGAGGCTGTTTCATCTGAGGAATATGTGTTTACAGGCTCAGAAAATTGAGGTTAGAAGTGAATTCTGAGTCATCACCTGTTCTAACAGACTGTGAATGAGGGAGCAAGCTGAGGACTGGTCACTGCTGAGTGAACAGGGAAGCCGCATCTGTAAATTACATGACTTCCTTTGTCACAACTAACTGTTGGAGTAAATAAAATCTTTCTTGATCTCGCCTGCAACCCATAGATTTTCAGAAGCCTCACAGCAGGAAACCAGAATGTGACAACACCTCATTCATGTCCTAATAGACCTAACCAAACCTGTTCCTGAACAGCTACCTTGTAAATGAAGAGAAGACAAAGCAAAGGAGTAAATTAGTTGTGGGCCATTTTCTGAAATCTAAAGGCTTCTTTCTACTTACTAGCTGTGCATCTCTGGGCAAGTTTCTGAAATGGGCTATGATACTGTTATGAACTAGGCTTCAGAAAGAGAAAATTTAAACTATCACTATTAAATGCACAGTGTAAGACTCACATGGGATGATGTATGTAAACGTGTGCCTTGTATATGAGCATTGCATCATCCACCCTCCGACTACCATCTGTTTAACTATCAGTTATTAATCATCTATTGTGTGTTAGGGTCCTTTAGAAGCTACCTGAATGTCCACCTGCTTCCTGGAATGTTCTTATTGGGAAGTAGAGGGAATTGAATCTGGTTGAAGCTTGGGAGGTCAGAGGGAATGAAGACAATCTGTGCTCTTGAAGAAATCTGTCTAATTAAGGAGCAAAAAAAATTCACAATTAGAAGGTCCAGTAAATGTGTGTTTGGAGTACTATGTATAGAACGCTTTAAGAACCCAGAGGAGGACCAGATTTGGGGGTAGAGGAACAATTTAGAGAAAAACAAAATTTACCGAATCAGACAAAATAGTAGGGACTGAAAAGTGGTGTCAGACATGCCATTTTGGAATGTAAAGATTAGAGGACGGAAAGTCAGAACTGAGTTTAAAACAAGGCGCTGACAATTGCTAACCATTTGCTATTGGGCAGATCCTCTTAATTCTTTGCACTTTATTTCTTCATCTGTAAAATGACTTTAAAAATACTTTATGGAGGGCCGGCCGAGTGGCGTGGTAGTTAAGCACTGGCTTCGGAAGCCAGCAGCCCCCATTCGGTTCCACATATGAGGACCAGTGACACTGCCCTCAAAAAAAAAAAAAATGCTTTATGGAATTCTTTGAGGATTGACTTTGATTTAATTTGCTATGTATATGATAAAGTGCCAGACAAGCCTAGTGCCTTTTGATATCAAAAATACTTTCAAAGTATGTTCTTAAAGCTATAAATAGATAGAAATCATAATTTAATCTAATTGGTCTCAGGCACAGATTTCTGTTTTGTTTTGAATCCCATTTTGAGTGCAAGTCCTGAGACTTTAGGTTATTATCATGTGGCATTCCAGTCACTGGAAATCTTTTCGTGGCATTTGGGTTGTGAGTGCTAATTAGAAGAGTGGGCTGTCTAGTACAGCACATCAATTGAGAGGTACTTGTGTGGATCTGTACTGTAACTTCTGGACACTTCCCTGCCTCTCAGGTCATTCTTCTGCTTTCTGCTTGCTTCTATCCTAACAAGATGAATATAGAAAAGGAAAAAGAAAGGAAAAGAAAGCTATGTGCCTGCATTTTTGAGACTATAAAAGCACCCTGATGACTAGATGGGTACAAGACTTATCAGGGTGATTACTTGTAAGGTATATAAATGTCTAATCACTATGTTGTACACCTGAAACTAATATAACATTGTATGTCAATTGTCATTGGAAAATAAATGTGAAAAAAATCACCCTTACTAGTTTTCGCCAATTGTAAAGAGGTATAATTTTCAACCACACTGTTAAAGAAAGGCAGCTCTCTTAGTAGCAGCAGCAGCTGTCTAGGTGAAACTTGAATCTCTAAGCACTACTTGCTTTATAATAGACTTGCTTTAATTCTCCTCTTGAAATGGACTTCAGCCCATCTGACATTTTCATAAATTGCCTTTGATAGAAATCCATATTTGAAACTGTGATGTTAAATGGGACTTTTTTTTGAGGGGGGCAGAGGGAGAGGTATGAATCTAAATCAGATTTCATGACAGTGCTACACATGCTGAGTCTTAGCATGTAGTTTGAAAGGGCCTTAAAAATGGTATTAAAACTAGGAAGTTGAGACCCAAAGAAGCTAATTAGGTAAGGTCATATAGTAAATTAATGGTTGCATACGGACAAGAACTCCTTTGTCCCTATTTCTAGTCAGCACTTTTTTTCCCCTTCCAATATACTCTAATTTGTTCCTGTTTGGTTTTGTTAGCTATTCAGTTATTTTAATGTTTAATGGTGAAATAATTTGCATTTGAGCTCAGAAACCCATTGCACCCAAGTTTAAGGCAGACACTATACTTTCTTTTTCCTCTGGGAGAATTTACACATGACATGGTGTACATAGTCGGTGATGTTACCTGTAATAAATTTCTGCCAAATAAGGAATTAAGTGTAAAAATAATGTTAACTTTGCTTGCATTTTCTATAAATAGTACACACGTTTCAAATATTGTAGAAGTGCACACTTTTTAAATGAATCAAGTTCCCACAAACATTCAGATTTGTGTTATGAATCATATGATAACAGCATATTAGCAAAACGTTTGTATGCTCTTTTGTTTTCTCTATACTTGCGTTGGGAGGCCTTTAATGTTAGTTGTCAGGAACTGTGTTCAGCAGATATTTGATTGCATTCCTAAGATGTGCAAGACAGTGAGTGCACTGGTTGCTGTGAGCAATACAAAGAAGAATGAGGCATAGGGTTTATTAAAATGTCTCTTCGAAAAAAAGCAAAACAGACTTAAAACACAGAATTGTTATTCACCCCTCCCTCCCCATCAGTCCTTTGATCTAGTAGGCAAATCTGCTTTGAAATTGTTATCATTAGACTAAGGTTGTAACCAGATTTGTAACAAGACATTTATTTTCATTACATGGTGACAAGTGATAAACATTTTACATTTATTTTATCAGGACTCCATCTTAGTTTGGACAACAAGTAAAAATTTGGCAACATTTGATGGGATTTTATGTTAAGAAAGGTTTGCCTAGGAGAGCTGTGGCAGTCTTAGCTTTAATATGTTGTTTTTTGTTTTGAAATGGCTTTAACGCTGCCTAGAAGTGTGACTGGAACATTATTGCCTAAAAGAATTGCAATTTAAGGCAATCCATATTGAGCCACTGAGAAAAGAATTGTCCTCATTGACTCTTGAGTTTGATGTAAGTATCTTAAAACACGAACATCTGCCACGAAATAGGTGTCCAGGTCATGTCTGATTATTAATTCTCTCTGAAGAGTGAAACTGTTATTGATTTCAGGGCTCTTGCCTAATTACTGGGTTGTACCTGGAAATGGCAAGCTTTTTGTTGTCATCATGGTTTCCACCAATAGCAACTCTCTTCCCTGAAGAAGGAATAGTTTCTTCACATACAATGAGGTTGGAAAACTAATTATTAACATTTTAGGGATTGGAAAGATTAATTTTAGCACAAGGACAAATGCCTGATTCCTGTTTTAGAAGGGATGAGAAAAATGAGTCATTGGTTTTCTTACTGTGGTAAGGAAACACAAACGATATAACATTGTATTTTTTTTTAATACCATCATTGTCTCTGTTATAAAAAAAAACTTTATATGAGGATTTAAGAAATATTATACTTCATTAATGCAGAAGATGTGGCTTTAATTGTTCAGTACGTGCTTGGTGAGAGGCATTTTCCAGCCATCCTGTGCCATACTCAGACAGAAACATACTCAGACAGAAACGTTCTCAGACAAGGAAGTGCTAGCAGTGTTGAAAAGCTAGCAATTTGATAGGAAGTAGGCTGTGTGTGAAGGAATAGCTGAAAGGGCCAAATGAGAGATGAATAATGTTTTCAGTATGGCTAATGACTGGCATCTTTTGATTCATGTAAATTGCTGCTTTTCTAAGTGCCTGCTCATTGACTTAGACACTGTCTGTCCTTACCATATGGCCACCCTTCACAATGTAAGGTCAGCTCATGGATAACTTTCTCCAACTGCCTGGGTACCAGGTTGTCTGAGCTTAGCTTGAACTTTAAAGCATTTCTTTGAGCTTCCTGTTTGTGCTTGTAACACTGGAGCTCATCACACAGTCCCTGTTTGCCTGCCCTGCTGATGGGGTTCTTTCCCTGTTCTGCCATGCAAAGCCCAACCACTGCTCTAGTGCTCAGTAGTTGCTTGTTCGGTGGAGGTCCTGCCTTTTTTCTCTCTCTGGCACTGTTGAGTTTTGATGACCATTGATGGAGGAGATGGTGGAGGAGGTATCATAAAGTCCTTCTGGTAAGCCTAGGTTTCACACGCCCTAGGCAGGCCCTGCCTGCCAGCCTTCCAGAAAACTATGAAAGACTTTATGAGTCTGGCTTCCCCCCACTCCCACCCCCTCCATGCTGCTCCCTGCTAGACAGTATGTTGTCATTTTAGTGGCAGAGTTCAGTGGTAGATTTTAGTTCACACATACAAAGTACGAAAGCTATTAGTAGTAGTCTGATGCTATACATTTGGGAAAGTGTTTGCCAGGGCTCTTAACAATTTAAACTCTGTTCCATTCACAGTGATTTAATAAACACAGGCAATGACCTCTTTAGACCCACCAGTCCAGTCTTTGCCCTAACATGCATTGTAATTACATGTTTACTTGTGTCATCTCCTGACCCCTTACCACTGGCATTTGAGCTCCTTAAAGGGAGAAATCATATATAGGTTTTTGTGCCCCTGGGTTCCCATCATCGAGCAGAGTCCTTGTTGCATAAGAGATGCTCAAACCTGAACATGTTCCCCATCCGGTAAGGCTTTACTCTCAGTGGTTAATATTGTATTTAAAATAGACTATGTGTTGTAAGTATAAAAAATAGTACACTTGGGTTCTGGTCCTGGCCTTGCCATGTAATAGAAACTGTGCTTTGCTGCTGGATTGAGTAGCCCTGGATCATTTCAGTCTGCACATCTCATTATTCATCTGGAATATTTCTTAGCCTGAAAGGCATGCCAAAACATACTCATTATATGTTTCCTATTGTCATTGCATTCTGACGTCCGTATATCACTGGATCATGAACTTTTGGTACGCCTGTGCTTATTTAGCAAACACATCTCTGTTGTCTCTCCGCCCCAACCCCCCCACCCTCCCAACCCCCCCCCACCGTTCAACATTCTACTGAAATAATTTTCATTCTCCTTGAGCAGTATTTTAAAGCTTTGTCCCTGGTGCTTGGCAGAAAATGCAGCCTACAGGCAGCTCTGCCATTTGCTATAACCTTAATTAAATCAGACTCCCTCAGGTCAGACTTGGGTTTGGTTTTTTTCTGTTGAAGGCCAGCTGCAAGGCTGATGACATGCCTGCGCCTGCCATTGTGTGCCTCTGCACAGCCATCCGTCACTGCCAGCAGGTTGGACGCCTTTCTGCTGTGGCCTCCCAGCCGGTAGGGAACAAGGATGAAGGGGGATGGTCTGTTTTTTCCCCTTTCTCCTTCTCTTTTGTTGCCCATGATAATGTCCTCCAGCCTTTTCATTCCACCAGTGATCTTGGGCTTAGGGTCAAGGGTTGCTTTTCATGGGCATGGTTAACAGATTTGAAAAAAACAGGATTAATGAGTTATTGGGTGGCAGAAAAAATTAGGCATTTGCCTCCTGTACCTTGCATATATGAGAGAAATATAGGAATTAAAAATATTTCTTTTTTTTTTTTAAATATTTTATTGGAGAATTGGTGGAGGGGAACAGCGTTGGGGAATCGGGGAAGGGGAACAGACAAGTTGCCGTCTTCTTGTTCTTCAGTTTAGTTGCGGAGGATGTTGCTTCACTGTTGGTATCGTCATTGCGCTCTTCCCGGATGAGGCAGATTGGTCGCTGGCCTCTGGATGTCGCTCATCGCGGCTATTGGCAGCTCACGCTTCGCTGCCAGCCGCTCATGCTGGCTGCGGGCCACTCACTGCAGCCTATGGCAGCCCACTGCAGCAGGGGCTGCAGCCCACATCATCACCGGGGCTCGCACAGCCCAGCTCCAGGTGGAGCTGTTGTTAGCTGTAGAGGGCAGTGTCACTGGCCCTCATGTGGGATCCGAACCGGGGCCGCTGGCATCCCAAAACCAGCGCTTAACCAATGCGCCACTCGGCCGGCCCAAAAATATTTCTTAAAAGTCACTTATTTAACTTTAATATGGGGAAGTGTTCACTTGGTTTACTTTGGGCATTTGTTTTGAGGGATCATATTTTAACAGGAGATTGCAATATAATTTGCTGAGTTTACATCCACTTTTGTGAAATTGTAGCTAATTTGATAACCTGACTGCTTTAAATACAGACCCATGAACATCTATTGTTTTGTTGTTCTCAACATAAGCAGACTCTTAGTATTTTTAGTTAATTTTTGTTTTATTATTAATAGGTTTCTATTAAAGGTAGGTGCGTGCATCCCCCTTCTACCTCTAAGCATTGGACTGGCTACGATTTTTGACCATTACCTCAATCACAAGTTAAGTTCCACCTCTTAGGACTTTTGCAGTTTTTACTTCCTTGTAATTGTTCTCTCCAGGGTACACTGGCCTATTCTATGTTAAGGATTCACTTATCTCTATATATCACCTAAAGAGTGGTTACCATGACTACCTAGCCATTATCCCAAATTCCAGCAGCTAGACTCACAGGGCTTATACTTGAACTATTACTAAAAGACTAGCAATGGCTGAGTTTAGGATAAAAATTATCTAAAGTCTATTCTTATGTGATTACAATACTTAGTAGCTAAAGGGAGTCTTAAACATCTTTTATCCTATGGAGGGCTACATATTTACAATAGAGGGTAGCATCTGTTTCTCAGTCAAAGCTTCAGTATCTGTTGCTGCAACAAGGCACTAGGCAAAGAATTCAAACAAAGCTGTAGATTAACATACCCCGTGGTCAGCAAGCTGCCCCGGAACTCACATGGCCTGAAGACTTTTAGTCTTCAAGGAGACTTTTCACAGCAGGGCCCTTAGGCAAGTGAGAACAAGGACTGATATTATCATCAGCTTCTCACAGGCAGGCTGTCAGTTTCTCACAGCCAGGCTTTTTGGCCTAAGTTGCCAGAGGTCTGTGCCTCAGTTTCCAAGGGGCTTGAGTCCCCGATATCTCAGTTCAGGGGTCCCCTCAGGCTGTAGCCTGTCTTAGGGAGTTTCCTTTTCCAAGGGGCTTGAGTCCCCAATATCTTTAGGAAATCTTGCCCCATCGTTGGCTTACACAGCCAGCTATCATCGGGGTACCACAGGAACTTGTCACAAATGCAGTGAGTGTATTGTCTCCTATAGGAGGAAAGGCACATGGGTTCACGGAGGCAGGAGATATTACATGACCAACCATAAGGCAGCATTCCAGACATCCAGTGCTGAGCAGGGTAATGTGACCTTGTCAGACACTGAGGAGCTGTCGGCTTCCAACATATTGAGTATTACGATTTTAATACAGCTTTTCTTTCTTAAAATGTGTGTACAGTTTTTGGAACCCTCTGTATTTGAACTATGCCTTATAATTCCTCTGTGTTACATTTTGTTTGTTTGTTTGTTTGTTTTTAGAGGGTAATATCACTGGCCCTCATATGTGGGACCCGAACCACCACACCACTCGGCCGGCCCTCTGTATTACATTTTAGTAAAGTTAATATATATTGGGAGAGTTATTTCCTTTTGAGGGAGGAGATAATGTGAACAATATGTGATACCAAGGTAGGCGTCTGGTGTATATTGGTGTTTATATATATAATAGGAGCTCGATTTAGGGGAATGTTATTCATCATGTGTAAATTGACTAAGTGGAGAAAGAAGGTAGGGGAACAGAATGAGAGTGTCTCAGTCCCTTACCCTTTCCCTTCATAGGGAGAGGTTTCTATTAAAGGTAGGTGCGTGTATCCCCCTTCTACCTCTAAGCATTGGACTGGCTACGATCAGCTTAGTAAGAGTGAACCAGGATCTGTGTAAGTAACTATGCAAAGTGTCTTGTTTCTTGGGAACATGCCAGACAGTTGCAGGTGACAGTGACTCCTCTTGATTTTGAGAGTTGAAAGAAAAAGACAAAAGGGCTCTGACAAGTACGAGTGCAAGGCAAAGATGAAGAATGTGTCTTGTGCAACAGTATGAAGCCACTGTCCTGTGGAGCCGTTTCAGGTTTTAATTCTTTGGTAGTATGCTTATGCAAAACCAAGCACTTCTCTGCATGCAAGTGAACTTCATTTTTCCCCACCATCTGTCTGTTTTCTCCCAAATAGCTACAGGTATACACCTAACATTTATGCTGAACTTCTTTGCAGTGGTTGTGGAAAAATATATTTTATCCTGTATGCTCGGGGAATAGAATGTGTAATAAAATATATTCCTTTAAATTAGATAAAGGATTTTCTCTCCAGAAGCTCCCTGTTGCAACCTTTGTTTTTGAAAATCTTCATACTATGTATTTAAATACACAATCTTTATGAGAATACTGATTACACTTCAATATTTACATGACAGTGTATGAAAGACCTAAAAGTCAACTTTGCTAAGTTTATTTCTTACTGAACAGTTTTGTATGATTGAAGTATTGAGCTCATTGTTTATCCAGAATTACAGATATAATCTGAATCTAAAACAAAACTCAGTGAACCGCCCCCCCCAAAAAAAAACAACAACAACAACAACCCGCAAATGTGAAAATCACTTTGGTGTTATTCTCTGTTGTCTTTCTCCTAAAAACAGGAGATTCAAAGTTGGAACCATTAATTGAAAGTTCAAGGTCATTAGGAGCTTGTTCGAAATTTTATTAGATCTTAATTACTAATACTATAAATATTGATCTTTTGTTTTCATCATAATTCATGAATACCTCTCTTTCCTGGCATGTTGTATTTTTTTCTGTGACTGAGCATTCCAGTCAATGTATTGCAAAGACTACCAAGATCTAAAATAAGAAGAAAAGTTCCCTCAGCCAGATTTTGGCCAGTTGTACTGAAACTCTTGTAAAGCAAGGGCTGTAACTTGTGGAATTGACCTTTAGGTTGGGTGCTGTTTTGAGAATTATGTCCCTGCTCAAAGAAGAAAAAACTTGATGAGATCATTCCACCTTCTTGACTTTTTCTTCCAAGCCTGGATTTTCCATTCAGAAATATGTTCTCATTACAAGTGTAGGCAGGATTTAAAAGAGCTTAAAGGAGTCAACAGTATTGCATTTTCATGAGGTGTTCAATCTGATGGGGCCCAATGAATGACACAGTGCAGAGCTGTGGGACACCCCCGCACCCCTTACGTTGGGTTGGAGGGGCTGGATGAATGTGGGGACTGAGCCTGTTAAATGAGTGCTAAATGTGTATGTTAGTGAATTTGTCTTCTATTGCGTTGTCGGAAAAGTCATGATGCATTTTTGCAACGAAAAACAGAAAAAATACATCATGACTTTTCTGACAACCCAATATGTTAGCATCTCAGCAATAGAAAGAACATGAAAACTAATCTCTTTTAAAGAGCTCTTACTAGTTTTGAGTTAATGCTGCTCTCTCTGTATTGAGAAGACTCCCCTTGTGATCACAGCATTAATTGGCTATCGGCATAACACTATAAAATGGAGTGGAACATTTTTCTTTTTTCTGTGTATCTATGGCATTTCATGGTGTTGTTAAAACAATTACAAAGTATTGTGAGAGATTGATCTTGTCTAGATAGTTTACTGCTCTGTATCTTTGGAATTCCTATTTGCAGTTGGTTATAATACCTTTCAGCCACCCACTAGACTGCATACTGGCATTGAATTTCATAAAAAATTGATGTGTTGACTTTTTTGCCTGAAGTGGTGATTGTTCTTCATTTTTCCCAAATCAGAGCAATTGATAGAGATTAGACAAATTTCTCAGAGCCTCTAGGATGTTAAAGGAGGATTAAGTGGGCATTTCCAGTCTCTCTGTCTGTGTGATACATACAGGAATACTTTGATTTAAGTTCGGCAAATACTGAGTACGTACTGTGTGTAATGCCCTATGAGAATACTAAGATGCGTAAGACGTTGTCTCTGCTCTCAAGAGGCATATAAGTCAACTGCAGGAAATAGACAAGTACATACATGAACTGAAACGGAAGGCAGAAAGCAAGATAATCCGATAAGAGTTTTAAACAGCATAGGGAAGACCAGGTACAGAACGTTTTCCGTCGTTTACAGTTACATCTTTTAAATTGATATGTTTTCATATTCTTAGTAATAACTTTCATTATCTGCTTTAAACATTTGCCTAAATTCCCTGTACAAAGTTTTAATTGCATGATTTTAGTTTTTAATTATTACCAAGCCTTTTGGGCTTCCACTTTTTATCATCCACAGTGAATAAATACTCAGAAGATATCTCTTTCAAGGGACATCTAAATACCAAAAATTATCCTTCAGAACCTTTGTGGAGTTCATTTTCAAGTTCAATATGAATGATTTTGAGTTATCTCCCCCTCCCCCCATTTGAATTAACTGTATTTAGGGCTTTAGCACAGGCTGCAGTAGGTCTTAAAATACATCATAAAACACTGATGTGTTCCTTCTATTTAGTATGTGCTTTCCATTAGAAATGACAGGTAATAGAAACAAATTAACAGTGTATTAAATAAAAACATTGGTCGGTAGTAAAAATTTTTAAATGACACCTAATAGTACTTGCCGTGAAGTCTTGAAAGCCAGAGAAAACTCTTCATCCTCTTTCTCTGTTAGGTTCCTCCTTTGTTCTCAGAACCCCAAACTCAAACTAATGCTATTACAGTAGAACTAACAACCTTATGGATTAAACAACCATTGTTGAGATAGCCTGAGAACATGACCACCGTTTTCAAAACATTTCCTTGGTCAATTTCAGTCTGCTTTCAAGCAAATGATTTCAAATTGAATTTAGGAATTACATTTTGGGGGGATGTTGTAAGTTTTTTATCTATCTCTTCCTGCCACAATTCTCAATGATTTCAAGAGCTCACAGTTACTTATTGAATGAGTCAAAGGTCAGTTTTCTCCATGAATAATTTAAATCTATAACAAGCAATCAATATATTTTACGGTAATAGATTCATAATATTACTCCTAAAGTAAACTCATAAATATAAAGGGAAATTCTAAGGCAATGTATTTGTATCTTATGTCTTTAAGAAGCATAATGCATTGAGAGGGAAATCTGCGTACGGTATGATTTTTGGTTATAATTGTATTCTAAGTTATGGTTGCAACAATGTGTTATTTCTTAAGAAAAGAATGATTGTGTTTACTGCTTATGGATTTGCATGATTTTCAGTAAAATAGAACTAATGGACTCAGAATATATATATGCAAAAAATACGTAGTTTTGCAGATGGGCTATCGGGAAAATACAACCATGCATTTTCTCGATTTATTGATGATTTTAGTTTGTGGTAGACACCATCTGAATTTTCACAAATTATTCCTAGTGGGATGGTGACTTCATTTAGCCTCTCACTGCCTTTTATTTATTTTATTGGGGTTACATCTGGAGATATGTTATCTCCCACAAAAGGGCCCTCTAACCTTTTGGGTAACAACCTTTCTCACCCTGAAACAATGAAGTATCAGATAACTGCAGCCTCAAACAAAAGATTCCCACTACCTTCAGAGCAAATTATAGTCGTGATCTCCCTCCCACCCCCACCGTGGTGAGCCTGGCACTCAAGAATATCTACTTTAGTCCTTTCTTTGTTAATAGACGCTCATAAAGGGGTAAGGGGTCTTTGTTAGACTCTCATTTGTTCCAGCAGGACATAGCCATTATTTCATTCTGCTCCTTGGCGCAGGCAGCAGTTTCTTCAATTGCACCTTGAATTGTTTTGTTTTCCTTTTTGTCAGGGAGTTTAAGCTTCATCTAAATAATTACTTTTGTTCAGAAACTGAACCCTACAAACCCAGTGTTTTTGATGTGCATTGACTCTGAGAATGGTCTTTGCCCCATGTAAAGTCAGCATCAATTCCTGATTAGATTCTTCTTGTCCCCATTAACTTCCAGATTGTTTGGGTCCTGATAATGCTTCTTTGTGGCTTCTCTAACAACAACATTTTGTGTTAATGGACTTGCTGTAGTTTAGAGCAATTTGGAGGTACCCTTATGACTAGGATATTATTCATTGTTTTGGCAGAAGTAGAGAGGATTAATTATAAAGGTATTGAATGAAGCCAGGTGGGAGTTGTTAAGGAAGGGCAGTGGTGGAAAGAATTGAACATCATGTTTTTGGGCAAATCTTATCCACAGTCATTGCATTAAGAACATTACATGACATAGCACTTTTCTTTTCTTTTCTTTTCTTTTCTTTTCTTTTCTTTTCTTTTCTTTTCTTTTCTTTTCTTTTCTTTTCTTTTCTTTTCTCCCCTCCCCTCCCCTCTCCTCCTCTCCCCTCCCCTCCCCTCCCTCTTCTCCCCTATCTTTCCTTTCATTTGGCAAAGAAACAGTAAAGTTTTTCAAAACTTATTCTTTTGGGGTGACCAGTTAGCTCAGTTGGTTAGAGTGTGGTGCTGATAACACCAAGGTTGCTGGTTCCATCCACGCATGGGCCACTGTGAGCTGCACCCTCCTTAAAAGAGTCAACTGTGTCTGCCATTGTAGCATAAAAGCAATGTGTAACCAATGACCAGGGCTGTTTCCCCCCAAAACTTATTCTTTCCTTCAAAACTTTTTTTTTTTTTTAAAGATTTTATTGGGGAATTGGGGGAGGGAAACAGCGTTGGGGAATCGGGGAAGGGGAACAGACAAGTTGCTGTCCTTTTGTTCTTCAGTCTAGTTGCGGAAGATGTTGCTTCACTGGCCCATGTTGTTATCGTCATTGCGCTCTTCCCGGATGAGGCAGATCGGTCGCTGGCCTCTGGATGTCGCTCACTGCTGCTATTGGCAGCTCATGCCAACTGTCAGCCGCTCACGCTGGCTGCTGGCCACTCACTGTAGCCTATGGCAACCCACTGCAGCAGGGGCTGCAGCCTACACCATCTCCGGGCTCGCACAGCCCAGCTCCAGGTGGAGCTGTTGTTAGCTGTAGAGGGCAGTGTCACTGGCCCTCATATGTGGGATCCGAACTGGGGCCGCTGGCATCCCAAAACCAGCTCTTGACCAACGCGCCACTCGACTGGCCCTCATTCAAAACTTTTAAGTGCTTACTATATACTACTTATAAATGCTTCCTATAAAGAATATAAAAAATAAAAGGACTGCCCTTTTTTTTGTGTCAAGTCTTCTTAGTTAAGAGTCATGTGGGTCATGTGGTCTCGTGAACTTCTGCATGAATTCTTGAGAATATTATTGTGCCCTTCCAGCACAGTTCTAGTTACACCCTTGTGGAACTGATTCCTTGAAGTTACTGCCTCTCAATTGTTTTGAAAGGCCCATTAGTGTAACTGTTAAGAGCCTGAACTCCAGAGACAAAAAACTTGGGTTTCAGTTCTGGTTCTCCCATATACAGCTAATTAGCCTTTGTAAGCCTTAGTTGCTCATGTGCAAAATGAGGGTAATGGCATCTACCTGTAGATTTGTTGTATTAAATGTATTAGAGAGTTAATACACATAAGTTGTTTGAAACAGTACCAGGCAGTATGTGCTTTATGAGTGGTAGCTCTTTTAAAATTACCTTAACCATAGTATTTGAATGTCTACTTTTTTAAAACAAAATTCGAGGATTTAAAGAGATAATGTGGACTCCAGACTTTCTCACTAAATGAATTCACAGTCTATAGTTAAGTGATGATACCAGTAGAAATACTTAAGTTACTTCCCCCTAAGAGGAATCTAGTGGGGGAAATTAAACACTAAACATGAATGCTTGTCTAGTGGAACTGGTTAGGGCCTTCTATAATCAAAGAATGACCACCTGCTTCAGTGTCACCAGTGTATGTTTTAACTGTAAAATCCAGGGCTTTCTTTGTACCAGCAAAGCTGGAGTCACTGGGGTGGAGAGCCCAGGAATCTATATTTTTAACGAGCTTCCCTGGTGATTTCTTAGGCACAATGAAAATTGAGAACGTTTGCCATAGAACAGTGGCTCTCAATCTAGGTGCTCTTTGGATCACTTTTGGGGGATGGCATTTGAAAGATACAGGTGCTTGGATACTGTCTTAATTAGTTGAAGGGTGGACCTGGCCAGGATTGAGAAGCAGTGGTATTAGAAGACGATTAGTGAAGGTGAATGTCCACACAGTTTATATCAGGTGTCGATGTAAGAATGTCCAAACCTGTAGAGAAGTTTTATAAAAAGTTATTTGAACCAAATAGGATACACCTGGAAGCAGTATCTCAACAGACTGAGAAAAATGCTCCCTAGAATAGCAGTTTGCAGCTTCTTTTATGCATTTTGAATTAAAGAAGATTATATGAAGGTAGGAGGAAGCAAGGTAGTGTCATGAGTGACTGCTAGGCTCATAGTCTATGCTGCAGTCTCTTTCTGCAAGTCAGGGGGTCTGATCCCCAAGAAACTCAGACCCCCCCAAGACCTACGGCACTTGTAGCCATGGCACAAGCGAAGAACAGAACACGCAAGATCTTAAATGCCTTTCAATATGCTCTTTACTCAGACATCAACCCTCAATACACCAAACAGTAAAGCACACAGAGTAATATAATAATTGGGTAAAACAGAGTAACGAACCAGTCCCAAAGTCAATCAGAGCCCTGGTGGAGTGAGGAAGGTTTGGTGGTCTGGGAGGTCAGTCTGGCAGAGGTTCTATCAGAGCAGAACAGAGCAGAGTGGAGAGTTCTCGGAGCAGAGTGACAGTGTGGTCCCTCTGTTGAGTGACCAGCTCTCTGAGTTGCAAACGTCCTCAGTTCTTAGGCAGCTCTGAGTGCTTTTCTGATGTTACCTTATCAGGGCAGCCAGCCGGTGACCCTAACATCCTCATATTTTCAGTAGCAGACGATCAGGGTGTGGCTGGTTACACCCAATTACTAGGGCAACTGGGCAGCTCCCTGGGTGTTGTCTGCTAAGTTCTTTGTGCATGTCTAAAATAGAGATACTCTGGCTCATTCAATATGGAGTCACTCTTGCTCACACAAAACTCAATGAACTTCCAGGGGTGCTCTACAGAGATGGGGATTGGATTACAGGATAGTTAAGATTATGTGCTCTCTTGAGCGCTGTTAGAGGGGTCTGAAAAAAACGGCATTTCAAAGGTGTGTTAGCTTAGATGCACAGAAATAATGGACAGCTTGTTGAAGGCAAAGATAAGCCTTTTGCTAAACAAGTTATATGCCGGGGGATGGGGGGATGACTACCCACCATGACCTGCCCAGTTAGGAATTTATGATATGATACCCTGTGTGGTTACTCTCCGTAAAACCTCTTTTTTGTCCACACAGGGATTTAAGCTGACTTGATATTTTCAAGAAGTCATTACAGTGGTTACCAGGACCTGGGGGATGGGAGAGCAGGGGTGGGTGGAAATGGGGGAATTGTTGCTAACTAGCTACCGAGTTTCTGTTTGGGATGATGAAAAGTTCTGGAAATGGAAGGTTATGATAGTTGTGTACCATTGTCAATGTATTTGATGCCACTGAACTGTATACACTTAAAAATGGTTAAAATGGTAAGTTTTATGTTGGATATATTTTACTACAATAAAACATACTAAAAACAAGCTGTTCTAATTCTCACATTTCTGAGCCTTAATTTTTTTTTTCTTTTTGCAGTGACAGTGTATCATGCATGCCACTGATTCCAGGGGACACTCCCCTGCTTTTCTGCAACCTCAGAATGGAAACGGCCATCGCTCGTCTGGCTATGTTCCAGGGAAGGTTGTCCCACTGCGTCCTCCTCCTCCTCCAAAGAGCCAAACTCCAGCCAAATGTCCCTCCATCAGACAGGAAGCCCGGGCCAGCTTTGCTTTCTCACCTGAAGAGCAGCAAACCCAGGGAGGAAGCCGAAAACAGAAGAGGCACAAAAATACTTTCATTTGCTTTGCGATTACTAGTTTCTCATTTTTTATTGCACTTGCAGTTGTTTTAGGCATATCCTCAAAATATGCTCCAGATGGTAAGTGCGTGCGTGTGTGTGTGTGTGTGCGCGCGCGCGTGCATAGAACATACTCTAGGAGAAGGAAGAAGGGAAGGAAATAGTATAAAGTTAAAAAAAAATCTCTTGCTATTTTAAGTTGACAGACTCTAGCTCACTAACATATAATTAGATAATATGAGGTGTAACTTCTTATGAATGACAGTAATTGTTAAAGGAATCCACTGGAAATGATAAAATTAAAGGCTTGCTCTTCCTTTCCATTTTGCCACTTTGTCCCATGCTCAAGATATTCTTGGAGCATTTCTTTTTTTTCTTTATTAGCTGAGCCATCCTGCCACGTGATGGCAGCTCAGTGGCACCTCACCTCTGGCTGGACATCGAACTGCACTGTTGCTCAGAGCCTGTTGCTCAGAGCGCAGCTCACACTCTTGAGGGAACTCTTATCTGAGCCACTTGGCCAGCCCCAGGAGGATTTCTTTTTGAAATGCAAATTTTAGAGAGTCTTTACAGAATTCTTGTGGTAGCACAGTTTCATCCTTTGTAGGAGGTATGCTTTCCAGACTGCTAAACGTTTTTAGTGAGAAATTCACTAACTAGAGTGGTAAACTACATTTGATTAAAAAAAAATAGGTGAAAATAATAACATTAGTTTTCTGTGGTTGGGGAGACGGTTCCAAAAGAGAAGCTTCAAATATTTTTGAGGAACAATGCATATCCTTAAAGGAAAACATCCATTAGGACGTGTAAATTCTGATACAGTTGTCTAAAAATATAATTAATTCCTTTATAATTAAACATGTAGGGAGGTTTTAATTTCTTAAATGGTCTTTGCTTTCAAGTTGGTAATATATTAATATTTTGGATGATTTTGAAGACTTTTGTTGTCAGTTAGCTTCCGGATGGTACCAGCAAAGAATGGCCTCCTAACAGAACCCCATCCATCCAAGTGAAGATTAAAGAGCTCAGGTCTGTAGGAGGAGAGGCAGACCGAAACCTGCATTGGGCACCATAGTTGCCTGCATTTTTTTACAGTCTCCAAGAGATTTTTGTCGAATTGGCCTCCTTAAATGGATATAACATTTGAGAAACATTTTACCATTTGTAAGACTTAAAAAAGATTATTTTATTTAGTGTTTATGGGTATTTGAGGGGTTTTATAGACCTTAAGGTACCTGGCGAGAGGTAGTGTCAGTACTTCTAAAAAAACCTGAAATAAGAGAGATGTTCATATAAACATCTTCGTTGATCATGCCGGTAGGCCCCACTGTGAACTTGTAATGCTCCTTTTCCTTGCAGTATCGTTGACTTTCTGGTCCCTTTTCGCCAGCAGAATAACTGATTCACTGCTGGGGATTCATTCTTTCCACAGTAATGTGCAATAAAGGGATGCTAGGTTAGTGGATAATTAGAGCTGAAATCTGTGGCTTTCATTGATGTTTTCATATTCCATCTAAGACATTGACTCGCCGATATGGTTCCTTGAATCAACATTCTTTTAGTTTCACATTTTGGCAGTAAACATGCAGCATATCAGTGGAAATATCTGGTATGCTGAAATATTTCAGGGTCAGCCTCACTGTGGTTATTGGTCTTACGTAACTTTGGGAATGCACCCACTGCTCATCAAGTGGGTAGCCAGGAAGATGGGGCTAGCTGAGCTATTTTTTTCAGTGCTGTCTGCAGACCACACATTTTCTCATTAAATGTACTTTACTGGAAGGAAACAACCGGGAGTTTTTGGTAATGGTTCTAATGAAGCATGCTCTCCTGGGGAATAATTATAAACAATTAAGAGGAATGATGTAACACTGTAGTAGGCTGTAGATCTCAAAATACTGGATTTCCTTCTCTATACCTGGGTACAGTGCTTGTTACATGAGGCACACATTTGCTTCTGATATAACATACTGGAGAATTCCAGCTAGATTTTTTTTTTGAACTTTAAGAAATTAAATGCATTTTATCAGAATAAAGTGCTACCACTGCTCCCAACTAAAATCATCACCTCTTCCGAATACAAGGATAAAACCTGGAATTATAAGGAATAGGACTGCATCACCTGCCAGCACAGGGCCACAGGGTCTCTATTTGATCACAGCCACACGAGCAGGAATAACAGGAAATCCAAAAGCGGAAACAACAGTTCCAGTGGTGATAAAATATGCCAGTTCCCGACAGGCACTGCTTGTTGCGTCGTTGCATCAGAGTTGCTCTTTTGGCACTGAAATGGTGAATGTGAGAGATGGCATGAAATATCAGGAGGAACAAAGGCCAGTAAACACCACAATATCCTCTAAAGCACATCCTAGCATAGGAAAAGTCAGTCCAGTAGCCCCACTGAAGGATAATAACACAAGAGCTTTAATGCCTGCCATGTCTCCTCCCAGCTCTATGTTTCATGGGAGGAGAGGGAATTAGAACAAAAGCTCGAGTGACCTGTTAATTCAGTTGGTTAGAGCATGGTGCTGATAACACCAAGGTTCCTAGTTCAATCCCCGCATGGGCCACTGTGAGCTGCGCCCTCCTTAAAAGAGTCAACTATGCCATTGTAGCATGAAAGCAATGTGTAGCCAATGACCATGGCTATTCCCCAATAAAATTTAAGAAAAAAAAGTCCAAGAAATCTTCAGTTATTAAGTTAGAGTAAATTCAAGGGACTTCTTGTTTCTTTGATGGGAAGAAAAGTTTAAGGATTATTCTTAGTATAATAGTGATGATTTCTGATTTACCAGAATTAAATATCAATGACAATGAAACTGCTATGAGAAGAATTAATTTCATGAAATAATCGCCAAGGACTTAACTAGCAGAACTTATTTTAACTGTAGTAGTTACTATCACCTCAAAGAGAAAGCGTAAGCCTAGGGCACCATGAGAGCTTAGAAATAAGATATTTGCATTAGTGTTACAAAAGGTTATAATGAAGAATCGGAATTTTCTTTCTATAAAATGTATGTCTTGTGCTCGCTTCGGCAGCACATATACTAAAATTGGAACGATACAGAGAAGATTAGCATGGCCCCTGCGCAAGGATGACACGCAAATTCGTGAAGCGTTCCATATTTTAAAAAAAAAAAAAAAAAAAAAAAAATGTATGTCTTTGTGTGCACCCCAATTTCTTTACTTTTTCTCATCTTATTTCTCAATGTCTACCTTCCACTTTTCCTATGATTCCCAAGCATATCTTGCCGATTTCTTTCTCCCTTTCCTTAGTTTAGGTATAGGGTCCACCTTGCTGTTCCAACTGAGCAACCAAGTGGAGATGGATAGCAGGGGATACCCGGCCATTAGTGTTCTCACCTCTCCTTCCTGCTCCTGTTACTTAAACACTGTCTGCTCTTTGGAATCGATGTCTTGTGCCACCTGTTTCATTGAAGCTGCCTCAGGTCCTGCAGCCCCACCCCTCCTTTCTCTGAGCTCTTTTGCACCTTAAGTAACTACCACATTGTTCACTATTTAATTATTTCGTACATGGTGGCTTTTTTCCCCAAGCTAGATTATAAGTTCTGAGGATTGTGGGCGCATTGCTTTATGTATACTGGGGGTACCAAAAAAATGTACACAAGTGGACACTTTGGTCAGTGTGGTTCAAGCAGTAGTTCTCCATAATCAGAAGTGTCTGGACGCTGATGGTAACCACTTTGAGCACTTCTTGTAATTGCAGAAGTTAAACGTGACTTGTATTCATCTTTTTTTATTTTACAAGCCCAAAGCATTTATTTTCATTTTCAGATCTAAGAAATCTAAGAAAGTACCACTATTGATAATAAATAGAACCACCCTTGTGGTGTCAGAATATGTGGGCAGCAAAAAAAAAAATAGTGTGATTGAGTAGAGATTAGTCATTTTTGAAAAAGCACATATGTTCATTTTATCGGTATATATTGAGTTTTACAACAATTAATACGTTTTTTCCTTTCTTAAAATGTGTATACATTTTTTTGGCATCCTCCGTATATATATCTCATGATGGTAAAAAAATATATATATATATATATACATATATAATTTCTTTTTAAATAAATTTTACAGTATCTAGTACAGATTGGATTAATTGATCTTCAATAAATACTTGGTCATTGGTTGATTCAAATTCTTGTGATTTTTACCCCTTTTCTTTAAAATTATAGTGGAAACTAGAGGCCCCATGCATTAAGTAGCTGTGGCAATGTGGAATACTTTTATGTTTTCATTATCACCTATCCAAGAGGCAAATTCTAATAACAGAACACTACAATTAAAATAAACCTCATTTCTTAAAGGGGAACGTCCATATCACCCACTCATTTTGTGTGGGTTTGGCTTCTCTAATCATGGTTGAAAATGAGAAGTCATGTATTTGGTCATTTGTCTCTTGCAATTTTGTTGGGAAAGGGTACACATGTCTGAAGACAGCGGTATTTATCAGCCACTACTTTTGGAATGGAGGGGGTGTTATTACCAACTTTATGATTCTCTGTACATAGGAAGGGAATTGGGAGGACCTAATACTCATATTGCTTAACAATTTCCTTTTTTTATTTACCAGTATGTTGTGAAACATATTTTCTTTTCCAACACATCTTTCTAGGGTCCAAAGACAGTTCACAGTTTTGTCTCTTACTGTTGATTTATTTCCACAGTAGATGATTTGGGGGAACTCCCATTTTACCTTGTACGATTTGACCCAAGCTAGGTGATAGTAACTTAGTTTTATGGTGAAACCTTTTTTATGTGTAGAGGAAGTAAAGGATTTGACATATCTCCGCTGCATGGGATGGGATAGGATTTCTATCCTTATAGCAAGACGTTAAAATAAGTCCGCTATAAATGGTGGTAGTGCTTGTATTTGGCTAAAGGTATTCTTGCATTTTTGTTGTGTTGATGGGATATCCTTGCATTGCTTTATAGAGAATTGCCCAGATCAGAACCCTCTCCTCAGGAACTGGGATCCAGGGCAAGATTCTGCAAAGCAAGTTGTTATCAAGGAGGGAGATATGTTCCGTCTGACCTCAGATGCCACAGTGAATTCTATAGTCATTCAGGATGGAGGTAAGTAATGGCATCTGTTTTTGGGAACTGCAAGGTTGCTCTTTACTGTGTAACATTTGATGCTTTTTATGTAGAAAATTATTCTTAGCCTTTTAGGATGTGGTGTCACTCTAACCATGGAGACATAAAATGTTTCTAAGGTAGAACCATAGAATTCAAGAGGTAGAAGGACCTTAGATATCACTCAAGACTCTTGATTTATAGAAAAGGAACAGTTCCAGAAGGTGATTTCTCATAATCAAATATTTGTTACAGCTACGTAGAGTGATAAGGGAATTAACATGGGTTAACGTATGAAAAAACGAGATTCAAATTTGTAGGCTCTTCAAGACATTTCTAAGAAATGATTTACTCGTACCTCTAAAGTGAATGGATTGAAATTCATTCGCATGGGAATTTTTAGTGTGTTGAGATATGAGCTCTTCATTTCTTCCTTTACCATGTATGGAAAACAGGCTTCATTTTCTTTCTTCCAATTTGTTATGAGAGTGTCTTTATTTTCCTTCTCAAGGTGAAATCTATTTCTCTGTATCTCAGAAAGATGTTTCAGGAGTTGGCTGACACTAGTGTTGTTCTCTGCAGGATTGCTTGTATTTGGTGATGATAAAGATGGATCCAGAAATATTACTTTGAGGACTCGTTACATCCTGATCAAGGATGGTGGGGCGCTTCATATTGGAGCAGAAAAATGCCGCTATAAATCCAAAGCGACAATTGCCTTGTGTGGCAAGTCAGACGAAGGTGAAAGTATGCCAATATTTGGCAAAAAGTTTATTGGTGTGGAAGCTGGAGGGACACTGGAGTTACACGGGGCACAGAAGGCCTCGTGGACGTTCTTGGCTAGAACTCTGAATGCCTCAGGCTTGTCCTATGGGTCCTATGCCTTTGAAAAGGACTTTTATAGGGGCCTCAATGTGAGGGTCATTGACCAAGACACAGCCAAAGTTTTGGACAGTGATAGGTTTGACACCCACGAATTCCACAACGAGAGCAGACGACTTCAAGAATTTCTGAGACACCAGGCTCCAGGACGGATTGTTGCTATTGCTGTCGGAGATTCAGCCGCCAAAAGCCTCTTACAGGGAACCATACAAATGATCCAGGACCGGCTGGGAAGTAAGCTGATCCAAGGACTGGGCTACAGGTGGGCATACCTTTCTACTTTCCTTCCCAGCTATGCGTTAGAGTCTGCATCTCCATGAGCGGAGAGCGAGGCTGGAGAAAGACACAGAAGATACCACAGTCTGACTTCCGGTCAGAATGGCCACCACCATTTGGAGGACTGGTTGCGTCTTACCGTGAAACAGGCCTGAAGGACAGGAATCTGGTTACAAAAGCTCCTTTCTTGGCTTTGGTTTATGAAGCACTTTGGGAATTGTAGCGCCAAGGTTGTGAAAAGAACAGAAATGTGGTATTGAAAAAAAATGATCGGGCAGGTTTTGAAGGACAATTTATTTCCTGCTTTCATTACCTTCTGAAGTATGTTATAGGAAACTCAGGCTTGATTGAGGCAACTTAGGAGTTGAAAGGTTAGCACCCAGTTCTGTGCTAAGGAGTAAAAGTTGCCTGAAGAGCCTAAGGGGGTGTACCATTAACTGTTTCTTTCTTTTTTGAAATCCTTTGCATACTAATTAGGACCTGCTTGTTTGATTGGCCTGCCTCTGTGGAGGCCTAGCTCCTGAGGAGAGGAACAAGGTGGAGGGCTGGGAAGTCCATCAGGAGAGTAGGACTCATTTCTGCTGTGTATGATGCTTGTGCCATATTCTAGTTAGCCATGATTTCCTAATGCAGCCCTGCATCTGGGGAAGTAGCCGGCTCAACATTTAATTCAAAAATCAGAAGTTTCAATTCTGCTTACTATTAGTAAAGGGAGGGAATACCTGCAGGGAAAAGTAAGAGAATTTCAGAACTCACATGATGAAATGATCTAGTTATTATTATTTTATTTTAATTTTTGATGGTTGGTTGATCTGATTATTTTTTTCCATTGGACACTTGGTTGTTGGAATGGAATATTGTCTCCAGAAATTCTGGAGAAAGTTAAAAAGGCAGTTAGTGAAGAAAAAAAAATCTGTGATGTTTTAAAAACACTTTTTATTCACCCAGGGAGTATTTCAGAGGTGCTGCGAGCCGGGTACCCACAGATACTTAGATGAACCATCTCAGAGCCCTTGTTTTTTTTTTTGTTTGTTTGTTTTTTTGTTTTTTTTTGAGGGCAGTGTCACTGGCCCTCTTATGTGGGACCGAACCGGGGCCGCTGGCTTCCCAAGCCAGCGCTTAACCCCCGCGCCACTCGGCCGGCCCTCAGAGCCCTTGTTGAATCTAGTGGCTAAAGAGAGATCTGAATAGATGAGGATTGTCCAGTGAGACATTGTTCCATCGAGAGGCTGTATGGAAGTGTGTGTAGAAGGAACCCTCAGGTTGGCCTGTAGTAGCCCATGGAGGCTGCCTCAAAGCAAGAGGCCTGTGGACACTTAGGAGGGTGCTATCGAGGCAGTGCAGAAGGTCTTTCCAGACAGAGGAAGACTAGCATGTACAAAACCTCAGAAGTGGTTTTTAAAAATAATTAAAAGTATATATAATACACAAACAGAAAAGTGCTAAGAAACAAGAATGTAGAGTTTAATGACTTAGCACTATGTGATGCCTGGGTAGCTACCATCCAGTTCAAGTCAGAACATTGCCAGCAGCCCCCCCCCCCCCACTCCCTCCTGTTCACTGATCACTCTCTGCACCCCCCACTCCCCACCCCAGGTAACCACAAGAGCAGACAATATATCATATTTTGTGTCTAGCTTCTTTGCTGAACTCTGTTACTGAGTGTCGTTTATGTTGCTGCATGTAGTCCTGGCTCATTTTCATTACTGTTTCTTTTTTAAAAAATTTTCCCTTTAAATTTTTATTGGGTAACAGTGTGTTCTTTCCAGGTCCCACCAGGTCCAAGTCAAGTCAGTTGTCCTTCAATCGCCGTTTTCATTCTAGTTGTGGGGGGGCACAGCCCACCATCCCATGCTGGAGTCGAACTGGCCGTCTTGCTCTCTAACCAGCTGAGCCATCTGGTCGTGGACTGGCAGCTCAGCGGCAGCTTAGCTCAAGTCATTGTCTTCAGTTTAGTTGCGGAGGATGCAGCTCACTGGCCCACGTGGGAATCAAACCACAGCCTTGTTGTTCAGAGCATGCGCTCTAACCAACTGAGCCACCTGGCCGCCCCTGTTTATTTTCTATTGTTTGTTTATGCGACAATGTATTCACTGCTGGATATCTGGGTGGTTTCCCAGTTTGGACCTCTGTTATCGAAAGTGCTTCTCAGAATGTTTTTACTCATTTCTTGATGCACATGTGCCTGCATATCTGTGGTTTATAAACCTGGGAGTGAAGCATCATGGTCTTTTCAAAGCTAGACTCTTACTTTGTTTCATGATCCAATAACGCCAGGGATTACAACTTCTGTTTCTTTATGCCATTATTGTTCTAGGTTTGTGTGATCATTAGCTATGAATATTTTGTGTCCCCCTCCTTTTTTTTTTTTTTGTTACTCTCCCTACTGGTTTCTAAATTCCCTTTAAAATATGGCTGCTGATTTGATGGAGGAATTTGAGTTGTGATCCTTTGCCAACGTTCCATTGCTTTGACATTATCTCCAGTGCACATAAACATACCCCTTTGAAGATAATGTCCTGGTGCACTGAAATTTTCCTCAAGTGGAGGAGGGAAGTAGGAGTGTTTTGGAGATAATGTCAATAGAATAAAACATTGTTTTATTGTTGCTGAGGCAGCACTGGTAAATAAAGGAAGCCTCTGATATTTTTCCTCTCCTTCCCTCTCACACAGGAGGTAACAAATTGAGACATTCTTCACTTCATTCTTTCTGCTGTGTCAAGGAATATAAATAGAGCTATAAAGCATTGTCAGTCAAAGAGTAGCTAATCCAGGCAGAGGCGGAGGTGGAATTTATAAGAATGTAGGCAGGCTTTGGATAACTTTTATCTGTGACTATCCGGCCATCTGTCTGGCACAGATTCCATTCCCCCTGTACCCCATGCCCCCATCCCTGGAGAAGGAAGTGACATTTTTCTTTTCATGTTTTAAACTGGGAGTCTTAAGGCACATTTGTCTTGTTATTTATTTATTTTTGATAGAGTTTGACCACAAGTGTAAGCAGGTCACTGGGATGTTTATTACAGTATCACAGGAAAAAAAAAATGGCACTTTCAAAACATTGCTTTTAACACATTTTTTGCGGGAAACGAGTAAACTCGTCATATAGCTTTTTATGCCCGCTTACAAAGTGTTAACAAACGGACACAGCATGTAAAATCTGTCAGATAATGATTCTACATCTTTGATTTTAGAATGTTAAGAAGCCAGTAACCCAGTTGTTTACTGGCTTCCTTGTACACCTCAGCCTTGCCTGTGCACCTGAGATTTAAAAAAAACTCAGATGGCCAGGGCCCACCTGAGAGCATTTACATCCAGGATTCCCAGGTAACCCATATCCAGTCAGGGTTGTGAACTACTGCTGGAAACCTGACACCAACTCGGGGGTTCTCAGCAGCAGTGGCAGCAGTATCACTGTCAGGATCTCTGGCCCCACTTCAACAGAGGTTTCAGCCCAGCAAGCTGATTTCACAAGCCCTCCTCCAGGTGATGGGATGTGTATTGAAGTTGGAGAACCTACTGTAACTCAGTGGCTCTCAAGTGTGGCTGCGCATTCCCATCACCTGGGGAACTTGAAAAACTTACTAATGCATTGGTCTGGGCTGGGGCTGACCATTGTTATATGTCCTGAAAGCTCACCATGTGGTTCTGTCATGCAGCTAGATTGAAGAACATTGAAGAGGAGAGATGAAAAGAGAGCGGGCTTTAAAAGAAGGAAAATATTGTAAAAGAAGGAAAAATAGATGGGTTTGTGGCCAGAATGATAGTGAATGACATGAGTGTGTATTGAAGAAGGAAGTCAATGATTAGCTGAAGCCGCAGTCACTGGCGTTTCACCTGTTACAGAACTGGGCAAACAAGGATTTAAAATCCAGTGCATTTCCTTCTCTGAGCTTGGTGATTTCAGGCAGGGCTTGGACTTGCAACCTCATATGGAGAGAAAGGTGTAGGGTTGACAAACCTCATATGGAGAGAAAGGTGTAGGGGATGACAAAAATGAAATTCGGGAATTAAATGGCACCTGACCTCATGCCTGTGTCAGGGATTTGGGTCAGTACCATGACAAATAATCAGATGCACGTGCTCTTTGTCCTTCTAGGCAAGCTTGGGCTCTGGTTGGTGTCATTGATGGTGGAAGTACTTCTTGCAATGAATCTGTGAGAAACTATGAAAATCACAGTAGTGGAGGAAAGGCTCTTGCCCAGAGAGAATTTCACACTGTGGATGGTCAGAAGTTCGCTGTGACCGCTTATAGTGAATGGATCGAAGGTAAGCAAGTACAGTTTATACCCTTGGAAGACATTGGTAAGTATTTTGTGACAGATTTTTGAAACAAATAGTGTTGTTTTCAAATGGCATTCCAGTTAGATTTTTTTCAACTGGTTGAAGGTGGACTCTAGTTTCCTTAATGTACTTGATCTTTTAGACTCAAGGTTTCTTTCTTGACTAGAGAATGGTCTATTCTAGATTGGGCACCCCCAACTGGACTTTGTTCATGCTTCTTGGGTTAACTAGGAGAAATGGATTTGTTTCCTGAATTGGTGCCTATTGCACCAATCTGGAGGTGCTAGGGTGAGTTGTCTTTGGTTGTGCTGTGTGACACTGAGCATAGCTGTGTACTTTGCATCTTCTCTTTTTGTGGCTATGTCAGCAAATATTACTTTTGAGCCCATGCTGTAGAAACAGACTTCTCATATTCTTAATTTTCCCCTTAATGATCCAGCAAATACAAACTGGAAAACAGAAAGTACAAAGTAAAAAAAACCTCATCATTTAGAGATAATTATCGTGGTGCAAATAATCTAATACTTTTTTTTATCTTACATGTATATGTTTTTTCTGCTAGTGTTCATTTTGTTTTAACCTGTTTTCCTCTCTTGAAAGAACATACTGTAAAGCTATCTTATGTCTTTTCATTTCCTTCAACATGCTTTGAAATATAATCCACCTTCCAGAAGAGCTATGCTTTGTTTGGATAGTGCCTAGCACTAGGTGTGTAGGGTGCTTTGGACTTTTTTCTCTGGAGTTTCACGGCAGCAGTTTTTTGCTGCCAGACATTTGGCTTCAGGTGCGGATTGGCAGACTCCTGTCTGTGCTTGCCCACGACGTTTTCTTTTCCACCCAAATAAATGAGAAATGAGTAAGAGATGCTTTATGATGTCTGTAATTATCCAGAAAGGCTGTTTCTAGACTGGGTTCATACCTCTGTTGTGAGCAGCAGGGTAGCAAAGTGTTTACTAAAATGGGTTTCTGGAGACAGGATGCCCCGGTTCATCTCCCAGCTCTTTCATTTACTCTTTGATGGTGAGCATGCGACTCTCACTTCCGAACCTTCAGTTTCTTCACCTGGAAAATGGGGATGATAATAGAAATGACCATACAGGGTTGCTATGAGTCTCAAGTGTGAAGACTCAGACATTTAACACTGGGTATAATCAGCACTCAGTGTTAGCTATTTTAACGATGGTACAAACATAATTTGGGCTCTAATAGTAATATCATAGCTCGAGAAAGAAAGTCTTTTGCTTTAAAACAAACAGACAGGTAGAGTTCCTGTCATGTAATAAGGACTTTCACATGTGGCCTCTAAAGCCACCTCCTGGGTTTGGGGTGAGGAGATGGTATCTATTATTAGCGAGGAAGCTGGAATCAAGCCTCAGCTTTCTGCCTCCACAAGACTACTGCTTTTTATACCACATCATGGTTGCTCCTGGCAAGAAGCGAGGGTGGGTGAGAAGCATTGCTTAGTAGAAATCTGGACCTGCTTGGTAAGTTTAGTACAACTGCCTGCTGTGAGATTCCAGACAGAAGATGACTGCTGACAAATCTTAAATCAGCATTTACTCTGTGGGAAATTGTGTTTTCATTTCCACATTGTTGACGACTGTTCATTTCTGGAGGAGGGTACATCCTAGCTATCTCTCTGTCATAGGATATTGTTTGTGTCCCATGTTCTCAATGACTCTTACTTTCTGGAAGAGGTTAGAAATTCTCTCCAGGAAGCAGGGAGGATGAACTCGTTTCCTTTCATACTTCCAATTCAGTAATGCTAATAGGAGAAAATATTAGGCAGAATTTTCTTCTAAAGCCAGGAAAAAGTGAGGAATTATTGAATAGCACCAATCTCCCCCATCCAACCTGGATTAAAAATAAAAAACAGAAACTAATTCTAATGATCATTTAAAGTCAAAATTTACTTATCTAGGTTTTGAAAAAAGTAATTTTTTCTTAAAACCATTCTTTGGTCATATTTTAAAGCATTATTGAAAATTACATGTAGTTTTTGTGAAAAAAAATTAATGTTTAGTTGCCCCGTTTTAGATTTTTTTTTTTTTTTTTTTTTGGTAAGAATCTGAAATTTGGAATAGTGATTGTTGTTATGGTGACAAGGTTTTATTCCCTTTGTTCCTAACCTGTCTATTTGATTCTTGGGAAGGCAGAATAATATAGAGGTTAAGGAACTGGGATCTGGAATTAGACTAGCATTCCGTTATGGTCTGTCCCATTTTTTAGCTGTTATTTGAACTCCCTGACCTTTGGTTGCTGCATCTCTAATGGATATTGTATTTCCTATCCCTCAAAGTTGTTTTGATGAAAGGTTATGTGTGTGTAAAGTCTCAACAACTTTTAGCTCTTATTAGTATTGTTAGTTGTTACTATATTATTATTTGGACAAAATTTTATTATAGACTTTAGTATCTGGATGCAATAAACGTATTAAAAAACACTTTACCTTTATTAGGTATCTCTTCTTTTTTGGCGGGTGGGGCGGGGGGGGCGGGTTGGAAGCATACTTTGTAGAAACAGAAAAGCAGGGAAGATCCTAGTGGAAAAGAACAAAATCCAAGACTTGCTCAGGTTAGGTTTTTATCGGGATGGTTGTCTGAAGACTGTAAGAATATCTATTATTTCTTGTGCCATGCCTGAATTTTCCTTCTTTTTTTTGAGGGCAGTGTTACTGGCCCTCATACCACGCCACTTGGCCAGCCCTGAATTTTCCTTCTTTTGATTCCCCTCACTTAACTAAATGTGCTGTTTTCCACTCCTGTCATTGTCCCTTAGAGTCATTATCTTAAAGGAGCACCAGATCAGTGTGTTATATTCTGGTGAGGGGTGCACAGGGCTCTCTCCTCTTGGGAGGGGCCTCTATTCGCATCTTTCAATCATTAATACCTGCAGAGTGACTTCCACATGATTACCATTAGTAAAAATGTGCTGACTTACGTTTATCTTAATTTGTTAATCCGTGAGGGGGTTGATATTAGAAACAAGAAATTCCTGCTAATAATGCATCACTTTCTTTCTCGTTTTTTGGTTTAGGCGTTTCTCTTTCAGGTTTCCGGGTAGAAGTGGTGGACGGAGTGAAGCTTCATCTGCTGGATGATGTTAGCAGCTGGAAACCCGGAGACCAGATTGTGGTCGCAAGCACGGACTATTCCATGTACCAAGCAGAGGAGTTCACACTTCTCCCCTGTCCAGAGTGCAGCCGTTTCCAGGTCAAAGTCAAAGGTATTAGAGCACTCAGGATGCTTTTTGGGAAACACTGTTTTCTTGAGATTTGATTCTTGGAGTTATGTGTTTTCCTTAACCACCATTGCCGCCACCACCATGTGTCATGCTTGTTTCTTTGTTGAAAAGATACGTATGCAGACTAGGTAGATTGATTGTTTTCCAAGGTTCTTTCCAACTTCTTGTTAATTTTCCACTGTTAAATAATTGTAAACCCAGCCATTCAACTAGATTAATTTTTTAATAGAAGTTTGTCTTCTTAACTAAAAAATAAAATTGCATGGTTTTGAGTGCCTACTTCCTGGCAAAAAGTAGATCTCATTAATATTAAAATGGAACCAAAAAGGTACACTTCCATAAGATTACAATTCCTATCATAATTTTGAATGTATGTTTTTTTTTTGAGGGAGAGCAGTGCACATGAGATTATTACTGTAAACTGTTTACAAAGAATGGGTGACATTTGTCAGGTGCTTCTTCTGAGCCTGGCAAAGCTTCTTCTTGCATTGCTTCATTTACGGAATTCATTCTACCTGTCACTCATTACCTTCCTTTACTTGCTCCTGTACTCAAGATTATACATTTATGATACAAAACAAGGCCTTACAGTAACTACTGGATAAGCACTCACTCAATGGGTAATTTAGAGCTTAGATGTTTAAAGAAAAATTTTGTGCTTTAAAAAAAAATAGGATGATTGTCTTACTTGGCACTTTCTCTCTGTGTTTCAGTGTTGTACTTTTCCTTCTTGATAATAGAGGGCATAAGTGGAAAACAAAACAAAACAAAAACCCCAGAAAATTACGATACATCTGGCATTAATTTTGTTTGGAAATTCCCACCCTTGTTAACAAGTCTGCATGATAATGAATCTCCATGATCTCAACTCCTTGATTCATCTGTATTTTTTCCCCTGAGTTTATATAATAAAACCATGACAGAGAATCTCATTGTTAAAGTGTTTCTAAACTTCCATTAAAGCTGGGAATTTAAAGAATGCTTAATAATAAAATAACTGGGAAAGAGAGATGGTAATTTCTGTACTGTTAATGTGTGAATGCAGATTACTTTAGCTTTGAAGTAGAAATAAAACAACTTGACACCCTGTTATCAACATCTACAAAACCATTAGTTTTCCTAGACTTACCCTGCATTTGGTTCTTCATGTGTCCTCAGGGGAGTAGACAGGAACCAAAGAGAGATTATAGAGTTTTAAGTAGATTCCAGATTATTGGTGCTGTGCAAGAGAGGATTGGGCTACTTCCGGGAGGAGCAAACTCTCTGTGCGAGTATTTGACAGTTGGTCATGAGGGTTTAGGCACTGGATGGGTGGTTAACTAGATAATCTTTAAAATCCCTGCTTTTTGGGATTCTATGATTCTGAGGTATTAAAGAATGGAAGCAGATAATACATTTTGATAATGTCTTGGGGTTACAGAATAAACAAGACTGTCTTTTTGACATAAGCTCCATGCTTTCTTTGCTCTAATGTTCTTTTTCCCTTGCCCACATCTACCAGAAACCCCACAGTTCCTGCACATGGGTGAGATCATAGATGGTGTGGACATGAGAGCTGAGGTTGGAATTCTTACCCGGAATGTTGTAATCCGAGGAGAAATGGAAGACTCATGCTATGCTGAAAACCAGTGCCAATTCTTTGATTATGATACCTTTGGGGGCCATGTCATGGTAGGCAAAAGGATTTGATGAGTTCTTGGAAACCCTGTTTGCTAAATATATTTGAAAAAACTTTCAAGTTTTGGAATGAGATCTAAGGGTATTAAAAAGAAATCATATTTTATTTCTCTATCAAATGACGAAGAGATTTATAGACCATTAAAAGAAAAGGTTTCTATCTTCATTTAGTGGACCCGGACCTACGGTTAAGCCATTTAAGAATTGTCTTACGGGGCCGGCCGAGTGGTGCATTCGTTAAGCGCTGGTTTTGGGATGCCAGCGGCCCCGGTTCGGATCCCACATGAGGGCCAGTGACACTGCCCTCTACAGCTAACAACAGCTCCACCTGGAGCTGGGCTGTGCGAGCCCCGGTGATGGTGTGGGCTCCAGCCCCTGCTGCAGTGGGCTACCATAGGCTACAGTGAGTGGCCCGCAGCCAGCGTTAGCAGCTGGCAGCCAAGCGTGAGCTGCCAATAGCCGCAGTGAGCGACATCCAGAGGCCAGCGACCTATCTGCCTCATCCGGGAAGAGCGCAATGATGATACCAACAGTGAAGCAACATCCTCCGCAACTAAACTGAAGAACAAAAAGACAGCAACTTGTCTGTTCCCCTTCCCTGATTCCCCAACGCTGTTCCCTTCCACCAATTCCCCAATAAAATCATTAAAAAAAAAAAAAAAAAAAAAGAATTGTCTTACGAAGAATTAAATCAATATATTGGGAAGAACCAATTATAGAGAGACCAAAACAAAACAAAGCAAATAACCTTGGTATGAATGAATCAGTCAGTTCTTTTAAAAACATGATATTATGAAAAGCAGTAGCAGTATACAGATACAAAATAGGTTCCTGTAAAAATATTTTTTATATGCAAACTTCTATTTTGTAAAAGTATTGAGTGCTTACTGTGTGGTAAGCTTTGTTCTATGTACTTATTTTTTGGACTTCTGGACTGCATTTTGGCTGCATGTGTTTTAAAATTAGGTTTTGGACATGGAGTGAACTATGCTTGTTAGCAACATTTCTGTTATACTGATTCCTGAAATGTTGGTCAGCGATATTTCTTTGTTTTTAGTAGTATGATTGAAAATGCAGTGTTTAAAAATACTGAGAGAGCACCAGTTGTGGATCACAGAGGAATTTTTAAAAAAGAACTCCAAGTAAACAATATTATGTGCTAACAAAAATATTGAGGAATGATTTAGAAATAGCTATCAAACTATAGAGGGAGTTAGAAAAGAACAAGGTGAACTGGAACAGACCAAAATACTTAATTGAGCAAATCATTTCTGCAACTTTCCTGGTTACAATTTCTTGTATTCCTAATAAAATGCTATTTCTATAGCTCTTTCAAGCAATCACTTATGTAAAGGAGCATTTGCTAAATTATTAACTGGGGATCCTGGAAAATAGGGTATGAAAGACAATAAATGTTTTATATATATTCTTCTTCAGACACTTTCTATTAAGACATTATATTTTGCTACTTTCTTTTGATGGAATTTATCATTTGATTTTGGTAACCTTGTCCTACAGATAAGGAAAAATTTTACTTCAGTCCATCTTTCTTATGTGGAATTGAAACACATGGGTCAGCAGCAGCTGGGACGATACCCTGTTCATTTTCATATGTGTGGAGATGTGGATTATAAAGGAGGGTACAGACACGCAACATCTGTGGATGGACTGTCTATTCATCACAGCTTCTCCCGGTGCATCACTGTGCATGGGACGGATGGCTTGCTGGTAAGTAGCCTCACATTATGTTGATGGATATTATTCAAGCAGTTACCTCTCCTAATTCTCATGATGTCTCACTTTTATATAAGTAAGCTTTGGACCACATGCCTTACGTTGTCTTGATTTTACTGAGAATTCTGCTGTTTTCCTGTATGACGGAAGCCTACTTTTTTGGCTACCCAAATTATTCTCTTCCAAGAGCAATAAAACCTGACATTTTATTTTGCCTCTTCAGATAAGATTAAAACTTCTTTTTGCATTTGTGCCAAGCATGCTACACTAAATAGAACTTGTTACTTAAACCACAATCAATCTTGTTGCCAATTACATTATAACACTTGTATTTCTGCAGATAAAGGACACCATTGGATTTGACACACTAGGTCATTGTTTCTTTTTGGAAGATGGTGTTGAACAGAGAAATACCTTGTTTCACAATCTGGGCCTCCTCACCAAGCCCGGAACCCTCCTCCCCACTGATAGGAATAACTCCATGTGCATCACCATGCGGGAAAAAGTGTTCGGAAATTACATCCCTGTGCCTACCACTGACTGTATGTGAGTAGCTGGCAGAGAGGAAACTCATGCATGAGGGTCAAGGCCTTTGACTTTGGAAGAAGAGGTTTTTGGGGGAAATTTTTGGTGGGCAGGATTTTTCATGATGAATACTTAAATCAAATTAAAAAAATGCCTTGCAGGGCTGTTTCAACTTTCTGGATTGCTCATCCCAACAATAACCTGATTAATAATGCAGCTGCAGGCTCACAGGTAAATAATATTGAAGTGCTGTCAGTTTTTTGTATTCATGTTTATATATATTCTTGTATATGGATGTGACGTTATGGATGCAACATAATGTATGGCAATCTGTCTCCCACATCACATTGTTTCCTGGTACTTACTACTTGTTTAGTGGAGATGGTTCTTGTATTTCTTTTAAATCATTTATGCCATGCCTCCAAGGCACCTTACCCCCATCACTAGCTCAGAATGCCTTAGATACTCATGTTCCCTTTCTGTCTCTCAACCTCTCAAGCATGTGGGGGTCTCTGACTCTCTTATGTATGTGGGGTTTCCATACATAGGTATATCTTAAATTTGGTTATTTTCTCTTGCTAACCTGTCTCATGTGTATTTGATTATTAGACCAGCCAGAAGAACCTTGAGGGTTGAGGAAAATTTGTTCCTCACGCACAATAGCTAAAAGCCATAATTAAAAGTATGCATAATGACAGAATATTTTAATTTTTTATAGCATTAGATGAATTTTATAATGCTCCATTTTATTTTTATCATTGAAATAATCACACATTTAAAAGAATCTTTGTATTTCACTAGAATATTTTAAATGAAAAATTGTAAGTTTGAAATATTCAATAATTTCTACATCATGAATTTTATTGAGTCAACTCATTTAAATTTAGCCCAACTTGCCATTTTTAAATTTTTACCTTGTTTAACTGGTGCCTATGAAATGGATGATAGAAAATATATACCAATATTAAACACTACTTTGTAAAACTCAGATAAAAGATGTGGCCATAACCAAAATTAAATAAAAAATTACGCACTGTCCCAATAAAATGATCTTGTCAATGTAAAAGAAAATCATTTATGCCACTTAGTATCTTGAGTACAGTAAGATAGATGCCAAATGGAGGAAAAGAGATGGGCTAATCTCCAGGGTTATATCATTTCCAGAGCATATTAGCATGTGATGTACAATCTTTCTGGCTTCTTATGTCTAAGTCATAGTTGGCTGAGTAACTGATCATTTCATGTTTTGGTGTTGATGAACAAAGAAAATTTTAACTTCTCTTTGTGGGACTGGATTATTCTGTAGAATAGAAGGACAATTGTCATCTGGTCAAGGGACCCATCCTTTTGTTAAATGCAGGGGTCATTTACACTTGGGGATTTAATCTCCGTGGTAAAGCAGCTAAACTCCACTGTGTACCTTAAATTTACTGTGTGCCTTGAATTGTTTCTCAAACACAAGAATAACTTAAAAAGGAAAATGAGTGAACTATTTTTGGATGGCAGAAATGTCCCCTGAAGAAGCTAGGAGAAATTTTCATTTGTAATTGAGTGTGGTTTAGAACTGCTAGTTTATAATATCAAAATGGATCTTCAGACATTATGCTATTATGATTATACTTGTGCTAAATATTCATATTTCTACCTCATGGCTGTTAAGACTTTTAAAAGGAAAGAAATACCTAACATTGTTTTCCAGGATGAAGTAAAAGATCAGTTGAAGGGGGGCCGGCCGAGTGGCGCATTGGTTAAGAGCTGGTTTTGGGGTGCCAGCGGCCCCAGTTTGGATCCCACATATGAGGGCCAGTGACACTGCCCTCTACAGTTTACAACAGCTCCACCTGGAGCTGGGCTGTGCGAGCCCCGGCGACGGTGTAGGCTGCAGCCCCTGCTGCAGTGGGCTGCTATAGGCTACAGTGAGTGGCCGGCAGCCAGCGTGAGCTGCCAATAGTTGCAGTGAGCGACCATCCAGAGGCTTTCAACCGATCTGCCTCACCGGGGAAGAGCACAATGACGATACCAACATGAGCCAGTGAAGCAACGTCCTCCGCAAAACTAGACTGAAGAACAAAAAAGCCGCAATTTGTCTGTTCCCCTTCCCCAATTCCCCAACGCTGTTCCCCTCCCTAATAAAAAAAAAAAAAAAAAAGATTAGTTGAAGGGAGTACCTCTTTGAGGTAAATAGAATACAGGCATTACTAGGTGATGGTGGAATTCACGTCCACGATTTTCGTTAAAAACATAAAACAAAATTCTTATTTGACAGGGTAGAGACCTGCACATTTGATCATTTCTGATTTCCATTCATTCATTTTTTTAATCAAATATTTGTCAAGCCCACATGGGGTTTGTGTTGAGAGTTTTTAATCAGAAGGTGAGTTTTTTGGGTGAAGATGACCAAGAACACTACGCCAGGCTCATCTTCTGATCTATGTTCTTATCTTGACCAGAGCATAGATGTCTTATAGCTGTTTTCAGAAGTCATGGGGTGAAGATCAAAGCAAATTACAAACAGTTCTTGAAAAATGTAAGGTGAGATTGCCAGGAACTCTTCCTGGGGCTCACATGAGAAAAAAAAGGTAGAGCAGGTCTCTCTATCTGTCCCATCTCATGCACCTTCTTCCTTTTCATTCTGTGAGTTCTTTCTTTTCTCTGTAGAAAAATGGTTCCAGTAAAGCTCATGTTTTGACAAGAGTTTTCCTCCCAAAGTCAACCAAACCCCTTCTACTTGTACCTTTCCACTGCCTTTTACAAAGGACCCTTTACCTGTTTTGACACCACTGTGGTTGATAGGAAACAGCTGCTACCTCCTTATCCTCCTTCTTCCACCTCCATTCCCAAACTCCCTTATACCCTGGGAGGGTTCACTCTGCCCTCAGTTTATAGGGCTATGGTATGGAGTCTTCTTCCATGGTTTGTTTTGTGTCCCAAAGAGCAGGATGGCACACACACTTGTCAGAGTAGTTTATTTTATTAGGACCCATCTATAAACTTATGGAAAAATGTTCAATGTTGCATTCATTTTGGTGTGTAGGTCTATATACTTTTCAAAATTCATCTCTTTTCCATGCTCCCCAAAGACTTTTTGTTACAGCTAATATAGTACTTATTACATATATTGTATTTTATGTAATTTAGTTCTGTCTATATTTCCCATTAAACTATGAATTCTTTGAGCATAGTCTTCATGTACATGTGGCATGCAGTTGGGCACTAAATAAATGTTTGCCAAATTGAAATGAATACCATACTTTTGGATGATATGTGTAAGTTTTAACAGCCTGTTTAATCAAAGTTCCATCATGTAAAGTGTCCTTCACATTGGGCTGGTTTTAAATTAAATTGTAAAATAAAAAATAGTCACAGGGATTAAGAACACTTAATTTTGATTCTGATGTACCGTTTTGAGTATCAAAACATTTCAAACAGTTCTGCTCCTGTTAAGGTCAGTAATACTGGAATTGAATAGACAGGATCTAGACGGAGACAGCATCCTGATTCATGCGTGTGGTGGTTTTTTTTTTCTTGGCAAAAATTTGCCTCAGGACAGGAAGGGCATTGGAGTTGTTTGAAAGAAGTCAGTGAGCTCTGCATGTTGGCAGATAGTCGTTTAATAGGTATGACTCATCTATTGATCAGGTTTGGAGGTAAATAGAAAAAAACCCCATATGGCTAAAAGGCTGTGCTGTCCTGGTCACATAGGAAAGAATGCGTGTTTGGTTCTAATGTGCATAACTTTTTGAAGTAGATAATAATGGGAAAGTTATTTTGAAAATAAATGTTGCTGTCAGCCAGGTATTTCTATCTTTTGTCCAACCCTGCAAGCAAAATTAGATTTGCTGTTTTTGAAAAGCAGGATACAATTGCTTTGAGAGTGCTAGATGAGTGCCCAATTTTTATAGTCCATCTCTAACCTGAAACAAGGAATAGTTCATGTTCAAAAGATTAAACTTGCCTGTGAAGTGCTTAGTTTATGAGGGAGTTTCATAGAGTGGCTTTAGAAAAGGAGGCTTTTAATGACCTTGGCTTTTTAATTATAGGATGCTGGAATATGGTATTTATTCCACAAGGAACCTACTGGGGAATCCAGTGGATTGCAGCTCTTCACGAAACCAGAACTTACTCCATTGGGTATATTTTATAACAACAGGGTCCATTCAAGTTTTAAGGTAGGTTTGTAAGTTTTAACAATCAGTACATATGATTTACAGGGTAAAGGATGGAGTACTGTGATTACAGTGCCAGTTTTAGGTAGATCTTGTTATCAAGAAAATAATTTGTGGTTTAAAAGAGCAGACTCCTAACCCTTCCATGTTCAAGATGTATAGATATAGCTTTCTGTTTATACACACACAGGAATATACACTCCACACATGCACGTGCACTCTGAATAATTATAATAATGGACTTGATTCATGAGTCCTCGTTCTCTCTCTCCCTCCCTCTCACCTTTTCCCAGTCTTCTCTGATATTACATGTTTCTAGGGATGTACACATTAGGTAATATGCTTCTGAGGATAAAATAGCTTATTTTCTCTCTCTGCTGATAAAGTGTCCTATGGGCATGTAATACTAATTATGTAAATAGTGAAACACTGTTTAAGAATATTTGACCTAATTTAAAATGATACAGGTCAAGTAAATTAAAGGCCATTTAGAAGATCTAGTTTCCATGGTACTTGGCATTTATCTCCCACCCCCACCGGTGATAAACACATGTGGTTCATTTTGTGCTGTAAGGCACTTTGATATTTTCATTATATGATACAGTGGCCCAGAGTCTTTACTCTGATGTGATTGATCCACATCAAAGTTCAATTAATACTTTCTGTTTATGATACAGGAGTCTTTAAAAACCTAGAGTTATAATATGAAGACCTTAGAATCATGTGATGAAGTCTTGAGAGAGGAAAAAACTTGACCCAGAATTATGATTTTTGTGAGCTGACTAGTTGATTAAGAATAATTATTGAGGGCCGGCCAAGTGGCGCGGTGGTTAAGCGCTGGCTTGGGAAACCAGCGACCCTGGTTCAGGTCCCACATATGAGGGCCAGTGACACTGCCCTCAAAACCAAACAAACAAACAAAACAACAACAAAGCAGCTTTAAAGAATAATTATTGAGGGCCGGCCGAGTGGCGCGGTGGTTGGGAGCTGGCGTGGGACACTAGCGGCCCTGGTTCGGATCCCACATGTGAGGGCCAATGACACTGCCCTCTAAAAAGGAAAAAAAAATAAAAAAGAATAATTATTGAAAATAGCCTTTCAGAATGGAAATGTGCAAAATTTTCTAATTATGAGTGGTATAAAAATCACTGCATTCTAATTAATTTTGAATGTCATTTACCATGAGGACATGTAGTTATCTGCTCTATTAATTGTAAGCATGTTAGATGTAAATAGTGAATTTGTTTAATTTGGGATTGACTATCCACATACTTTAAAGCCAAAGGAAACTGAGCCCTTGGAGTCCTCAGAGAGGAACTTGTCATTTTTAGATCAGTCATAAATGCACAAACACTGACCTCTATCTATGACTTCGGTTGCTCACGCCTCCCATATCTAGATAGGTCAGTCACACCTATCTGACTGCCTCTGAGTAGTACCATTTGGATGTCTCAGGGACACATACATAAAATGTGTTCAAAACTAGAATCCTCATTTTTATCACCAGACCCATTCCTTTGTCTGTTTCACTGAATGAAGCCACTGGCCACCAAATTGAACTAGGAATACGTGAACCTTTATTGCTCCCTCTCCTCACCCTTAGATATTTTATTAATTACTAAATGGCATCAATACTACTTAGGAAAGAATTCTCACTCTCCATTTTTCCCTGTTAGCATTGCCACAAGTCTAGGATATCTTTCTGTCACTTCTCGGTTACTGCAGTTGTCTCCTACCTTATTTCTTACCCCTTTCTTTGTCCTTTTCCAATCCATTATCCATCTGGTAGCTAGCTATTCTTCCTTAAGATGCAGTAGATTACATTATCTTTATTAAAGTCCCATTTCTGGATTCATTAGCATATCAACTCGGCATCACCTGGCATTTGCATTTGCTTCTGTTTCTCCTTCTTCCTTACCTTTCCTCCCTCCATATATTTCCTCAGTCCATTTGAAACTGTGTTTGTTCTCAGATGTTCCGTGCCCTTTCTCATCTCCAGACTTTTTTTTTTTTTTTTTTGAGGGCAGTGTCACTGGCCCTCATATGTGGGATCCGAACCAGAGCCGCTGGCGCTAGCCTCCCAAGCCAGCTCTTAACCAACGTGCCACTCGGCCGGCTCTCCAGACTTTTTGTTCAAATGATTCCCTTGAGTACCTTCTTCTAGGTTCTTCCAGCTTCCCTTCTACTCCTTGTCCTTCATCCTCAACCTGTTCTTTTGTGTGGTTAATTCCTCCCCATCCTTCAAATTTCAGCTTTCAGACATTACATTTTTTAGTAGACACTCCCTGAATCATGTCACTCCCACCTTTGCCAGAGGTCTCATCTTGGTGTCTTTCTTATGTGCTGCCAAACCATCATTTCCTTCCTTGATTATGTGCTTATCATAGTAGATTATAATTGTTTATTCAGTTGCATGCCTTCCTGCTAGTTTGTGTCAGTAACAGCAAAGACCATAGTTTTCTTGTTAATGTATAATGCTTGGTGCCTACCATAAAATACGCACTACATAAATATTTACAAATGACCTAATGAGTAAAATTATAAAAAATATCGGAAAGTAGCTGTTTTCATGATACCTTTGCTTTGCTGTTTATTTCTTCCCCCTCTTTTTTGGTCAGACATGATAAGCTCAAACTTATTTTCATGAATCATTATATATATATATATATATAGATGTAACTTGGGATTCATATTTATTTCAGTCCATTATTATATTTTCCAGGCTGGCTTATTTATTGACAAAGGCGTCAAAACAACCAATGCTAGTGGTGCTGACCCACGGGAATACCTCTGTTTGGATAACAGTGCAAGGTAGAGCTGGTCCTTTTAAATCACACTCAAGCTATATCTTGCCAAAGCACAACTTTCTGAGTTAATTAAGCCATTGTGCTCTTTTCTCCTGTAACACCTTTAAAATGAAATTTTCAAAGTTTGTAGGAGGCTTTTGGAAAAACATTTATTCTCTATTCTAGGTCCTGCTGCTGGACTTTTTAATCTTATTGAGATACCAAAGAACTTAATGCTTTCCCCTTTTCGCAGTTATAAATTGATGTTAGAGTTGCAGAAAGAGAAAGAAAAAGAGAGATAATGTTGAAAAAGGGTCCACATGTGGCCTAAAGTAGAATATGATTCATTGAAAAATAAGCTAAAATGTTTTAGTGCAATCCCTGAAAAACAAAGCATATAGAATTTATTGTTAGTGGTCAAAATGGAGCATTGCATTAATTCTGTTTCAAAAGGAAAGGTCTCAAACTTGATGATAAAACTAGTTCTTGTTTAGTCATTTGTGGTCTCAGATTCACATCATAGTTGGGCTTTATGTTACTCTCCTCTATAACCATAGACCGTGGTTGGGATATGGACCAGCATTTCAGATGAGTTCTTTTACATGCTATGTGTGAGCCAAAATAAATAAAATGTCTTCAATGGAAATAAGAATTTCTCGCAAAGATGGCAGCTTAAAGTCATATTCAGAATGAACTGTGTGCATGTTATTTTTCCATACTTCAAGCTGATTAACCAACTTATGGAGTTGAAAGGGTCCTAGATGTAATAGAGTCTGTTGATAGACATTTAAGAAAAGAATACCAGGCTTGATTATTCACAAGGGAATAAAGGAGGCACCATACTGTAGGTCAGTGAGTCAGTTTAGGTGTGAGGCAGGATCCTTGTGACACAGTAAGAAGTCAAGAGGTCAGAAGAAACTGGGCAAAGTAGAGTTAGTAAAATTACTCATCAAGATTCCTTAAAGGTCAAGTTCAGCCTGAAATATTTTAAAGCAACGATCAGCCAGCATTTGAGAAGCTGTGGAACTGTGGGCATTTTTAAAACACAATGCACCGGATACCTAACAGCTGAGCAAGACATGAAGTGGAAAACTAGGGGAGATAAACAAGATGAAAAAGGAGCATCGAGATGAGGCCAAGTTAAGAGCCAAGAAGAGAATATTATTTGACAAAACAAAAAAAATCTTTGCTAGATGATTGCTGCTGCTTTTTTGAAAGAGTTCATTATAACTGGTAGAACTAGTAATTTGTACTTTGCTAAGTTATCATTAACAGAAAAATCCTTAAACAATACAATTGACTCTTCCCTGCCTTAAAAATTTATGTGTGTATATGAATGAATGGATGAGAAAACATATTTCAGAATCCATTGGTACTTTAATTAGACTTGACAATAAAATAATTTATCCATAATGGCCTAAGAAGTTTTTTTTTACTAGGTGTGTATGTGATATTATGATAATGGTGATTTTTTCCCTCTGCTCTCTTTTTATTTTTCTTACCAATTTATAATTGCACACATATTGGTAAGGAATTAGACTGTGTTTGGAAGTTGTTATTGAAAAGAACTGATTATAGAAGAGAGTAACAATACATTTGGCAGCTGGTGTATACACTTAATTTTGTTTGAACTGATGTATAGAATATGCCCATATGCATTCATGCAGACATGAGTAACAATGATAAAACTGTAACAAGTGAGTAATAAGCCAGCCAATGAATTAAACATGAGGCCCATGGGATCCAGAAGATACTCAGTCTGTTCATCAAGGGGGAAGTTGACTCAACAGTTAATCAGATGAGCTTTTCCCTGTGTCCTCAAGATGTGAAATGATAGGAATCCAAAGATGGGAAATTTTAACTCAAGAAAAGGAAGTTCTTGGTTTGAGATTGGGAAATTTCATCTAAAAGGGAAAAAGCACGAGAACCAACTAGCACATTTAAAGCAGAGAGCAATTAAGGGAGGGGTTTGGAAGGATGTTGAAAATTCATAAATGAGGATGATGAGAAATTGGGAAAATGAACTGTATTTTTTGCACACCAAATGGGGAAGAGGATGAAAATATAGGGTATCTAAGTAAGAGGCCAACAATTGATTTATATGGATAGGAATTTCAGAAAAAATGAGACCGCTACAACAGAGAATTAGAGGTTGCTTTATTGGTACTTTTTTTTTTTTTGGCTTTATTTTAGAATATTATGTAGTTTCCTTTCCAGAACTCTGCCATCTGCTTGATATTATATAATGATGACAAAGCTGTTTGGCAGCAACAACAATGCCAGAAGAGTGGCTGATGGCTCAGGGTCAGACTTTTTCCCCGTTAGGTTAGAGCTATTTAGTGTAAGGAGTCATACACAATCTAAGGGTGAACGTAACCCTTCCCACATTGGGCTCGTCACAGTCCATTCTCTATAGTCCTTTCACCAAGTAGCAGCTAGTGACTAGTTTAAAAAAAAAAAAAAAGAAATCTGGTTATCACTTCCCTGATTCTATGTTACGATGACTATCCATCACATCTATCTATGCATCTATCTATTATCTATCTTTCTATCTATTATCTATCTATCTATCTATCTATCTATCTATCTATCTATCATCTTTCCATCCATCCATCCATCTACCCACCCATCCACCCAGCCACCCACTAAGTGTGATTAACATGTAAAAAGTTTTACATATTTAATGTATATATAACTCTCTGAATTTGGGCATAAGTACAAACCCATGAAAGCATCATTATCATCAAGGCCATAGACATATATCCATTACCTCCCAAAGTTTCCTTGCACCTCCTTTATTATCATTTTTAAATTTTAAAAATATTTTTATTTTTACTTTTTGTGGTAAAAACACTTCTACCTTAAAATCTACTCTCTTAGCAAATTAAGTATACAGTATTGTTAGTCATAGACACTGCTGTATAGTAGATCTCTAGAATGTATCTCGCATAACCAAAACTTTGTACCCTTTGACTGTCACCTCCCCAATTCTTCCCCAAATCTCTGGCAGCCACCATCCTACTTTCTGCTTTTCGCATTGCATTTAGAATCAAGAACCACATCTTTACCTCTCTAGCATATGCTTACCTCTCTAGCCTCTTGGAGCCCTTGCTTCTTACTCTCCAGCCAAATTGCTGGTGGTTGAGTGAATGCACCACGTGCCTAAGGACCTTTGCCTTGCTGTTCTCTGTGCATCACTTCTTCTCCCATCAAACACATTTAGTGAGCAACTACTGTGTGCCAGCAGCTATGAAAGTAGCATTTGTACAAATGGTATTTCTTGATTATATGGTTGATAAGCTCAACCTGGTGAATTGGTTTTTGAAAAGCTGTCTAGTTTTTTCTCCCTCACCTCTTCCTCAGCTTTGTAAGATTAAGATAGCAATGATCTTATTTTTAAATAGGTGGCCATATGAAATTATTTATTTGAGTTGTTGTAGTGGACAGTTTTTGACACCAATTTTTTTGACCTTTTCATGAAGGTCCTTGTAAGTGTTTTAGAGGGAAGAGAAAGCAAAGGTAAAATTTAGTCTTTGTAATTAATAAGTTAATTAAATACACTGTATTTTAAATTTAGGTCTTTTAAAGATATTAAGCCCTATTTTATCTCTATATCTAAGACATTTCACCAGCACACAACTCAAATAATACTTCAGTTCAAATATATGTATGTTGAAATATATGATTAATTTATTCAGTAAGTTTATATTAGTATCATGGAGCTTAACAATTTGTGAAAACACACCAGATTTGCTGGTCTGAGGTTTTTTGTTTTGTTTTTTGTTTATAACAGAGTGGTTTTAGTGTTAAAAATGTTCTGCAGTGCCCATTCTATAATATTAGTTGATTAAAAAAATATAACTAAGAAGATATGAAAGCAGTAAACTTATGTGAATAAATGTAATTATTTTTTCCAATGTTTGAAATACAAATAATTAAATGGTACCTTAAAATTTTTTGGGGGTGTGGGGTGGTCAAATTTAAATCCTGCTTTTTGACACTTAAGCTTACAATTATAAATAACCGATTTTCATTGCTTTTATATTTTTTATTACTCTTTTTTTTAAAAGTCTTTTTTCCCCTCTCACCCCAAGGTTTCGGCCTCATCAGGATGGTGACCCTGAAAAGCCACGTGTTGCTGCTTTAATTGACAGGCTTATTGCTTTTAAAAATAATGACCACGGAGCTTGGGTCAGAGGGGGAGACATTGTCGTTCAGAATTCCGCGTGGGTATTCTCTACAAAGTTATTATCTGATGACACTAATGTATTTATTTTTTTAAGGCTATTTTGAAAAGCCTGGTAGACTGAAAGTACAGGGGTGGTTTTTGGAATATTATTGTGACTAGCAGACAGGACAAGCTCAGAGGAAGTATGCTAGTGTTAACAGACTGTAAATGTTTGCAATCGTCTCATTTGGCTGCTTTTATTGGAACTGAACTTGTCTAGTGACCTGAGAGTTTTTGATGAGATTGAACAGAAACCGAAAATTTAACTTTATATAACAAACATGGTCTATGTCAGAGAGCTAAATAAAGATTTTGAAACTACCTGAATTTTTTTCCTTCCTCTTGGAAACTCAAAGATTTTTTGATGCTCTTTCATTGCCATTCAAAATAAAAGTTGTGAATTCTTCCTTAATAAGTTTGTTGACTAATGTTTTAACATGACTTGAGGCAGTAAGCATCTCATTTTTTTCCCCATTTGTACAATTTTAGGAGATAACTTATCTATGTTGAGCTAAGATTTGGTGTTCAGGAGGCTAGAATACCACTTTTTTTTTTTTAGCTAGCAGTTATATTAGCTTCTTGGCATTTTAACAACATCTCTGCCTTTTATCATGTAAAAAAATTGATATTAAAATAAATCTGGAGAAATAGCTTGGGTATTCATGTTGAAAAGTTTTAAAGAGACTGCCATGAGCTGTTTTGAAAAATAATTATAAAAATAATAATTATAGCTAACACTTATATGGTGCTTACTATGTGCCAGGCATTGTTCTAAATGGTTGAAATTAATTAGTGTGTTTAATGCTCTTAAGTATTCTATGAGGAAGATTATATTATTATTTCAACTTCTAGGTAAGAAAGCTGAGAGAGAAGTTGAGTACTTTGCCCAATGCCACACAGCTAGGCCTTGGCAAAGCTGAGATTTCAACCAGGTGTCTTTACTGTGGAGCCTGTGTTTGTAGTTATTGGGAAGTGAAACTCACTGTGGTCTTGGAGAATGAACATTATTGGAACCTCCTGGATTTCATGACAATTAAATACGGAGAGAATTACCTCCCCTTACATGATGTGGTAAATTAAAATGATCCGTCATTTTCTTTCCTTTTACAGATTTGCAGATAATGGAATAGGACTGACTTTTGCCAGGTTTGTAATTACTTTAAAAATACTTCTCTGATTATTTGAAGGTGTAGGTAAAATAGCCCTTGATTTTTATTTATCTTTTTGCTAACACAGGAATGTTATGTCTTTTTTTAGCCTTAAAAAAATTAGCACATGATTTCTAATACCACTAGAGGGCCAAAAATACATTTTTTAATTGATTAATTGAATTCATACCAAAGTAGTAGGTTAATAATATAGCTGGAATTCCACAGAAAGGTAGACCTAACATGTTTTTGTTTTGAAGAAAACACTTGAGCATTAGATTAAAGAATTTAAAAAGTATGAGAATAAAGAGGAAGGGAGTAAAAGTTGGGAACAGATTAAATATCTTCTTTCGTAGAAGCTGGTTGAATTTCTCAATGGTGTTTAAGAAATTATCCTTTTATGTTATATATTTGTCTCCAGATAAGTTATTCTCCTCTTAAACGTGGTTTAGCCTATCTTAAGTTATTCGCATCTTTACCTAACTGTTGTATTCAGAGCCAGTTTATTCTTCCCCTGTGCAATATTGATGCTTGAGACTAAACTAATTAGTTGTTTCTAATTAGTTTAGATTAAATTAATTTTTTTATTTGTTTAAATCTAATTTACAAACCATTAGTTTATAATACAATTAATTTGTATTAATTTATAAGAGGTATGTTCACAGTTTAGAAGCACTTTTTCATGACTCAATAATATATATTAGTTAAAGCTACTGGCTGCTTTGAAATTTTTTGGCTATATGAGTTATAGCTTGCCTTCATTTGAAGGTCAATTTAAATTTCCTGGAGATGTGTGGTTAATAATTATTCTCATTTGACAGTGATGGAAGCTTCCCAAGCGATGAAGGTTCCAGCCAGGAAGTATCTGAATCTCTCTTTGTTGGGGAGAGCAGGAATTACGGCTTTCAGGGGGGTCAGAACAAGTATGGAGGCACTGGAGGAATAGACCAGAAGCCTCGGACATTACCCAGGAACAGGTATCGCTTTAGCAGTGGAGTGTTAAAGTTAAACAATAAATGAAAACCTAACCTTTCTGGAAGTTTCTGTAATCATCTCAGATGAATTGGTTGCAACTGTGACACTTTTCCCACCTTATTATTATTACAATTATTATTATTATTGTTATTATAACTGTTACTGTTTGTGTAGATTTCATTATCAACTTTATAATGAAGGAACCTACTAGGTATGATCAAATTGTGGTAAATGTATAAATAAAAAAAATGATTACAGTAAAAGACATACTGCCATTAATCCCCCTCAAAATACTCCCCTTCACTTTGAATGCACTTATCCCATTGTTCTTGCCACTTTCTGAAGCAGTTCTGGAAGTCCTCTTTCTTGAGTGTCTTTAGTTGTGCTGTCGTGGCTGCCTCCATGTTCTGAATCATTTTGACTTTGGGGAAGAGCCAAAGGTCACACAGTGCCAGATCCAGTGAATAAGGTGGATGATGACACACCATAATGTTTTTATTTGATGGAAATTGCTGTACCAGAAGTGATATGTGACATGGAGTGTTGTCAAGATGGAGGATGATTTATGGCACACTTTAGAATACACCTTCTCTCAACTGTAGCTGACACCCTACTGACTGCAAAGAACAATTTGAAATTTGTCACACACTGTTACTAAGGTTCGACGTGCGCAGCTTCCAGTATTCAAGATCCCTCCCTTTCCGTTGGATGGCACTGAGCAGCAGCATTCACCATATATTTTGATCAGAATGGAAAGGCTCCGTGTCACACAGCATTTGTAGTACTGCAGTTTCTGTCAAGTAAAAACATTATAGTGTGTGCTTATCCACCTTACTCACTGGATCTGGCACCGTGAGACTTCTGGTTCTTCCCCAAAGTCAAAATGACCATGAAAGGTAAATGTTTTGAATTGGTTCAAGACTTCGAGGCAGCAATGGCAGCCTAACTAAAGACACTCAGGAAAAAAGACTTTCAAAACTGCTTCAGAAAGTGGCAAGAATGACGTGATCAGTTTATTGAAAGTGAGGGTGAGTATTTTGAGGGGGATTAATGGCAATGTGTCTTTCTCTGTAATAAATTTTTAAAATTTAAACATGCACACTGTATTTTGTGATCACACCTCATTTCTTGTTTCTCATTTCTTGTGTAAGTCCTTTATAAGCTGGTGATTTTTTTTTCTTTCTTGAGCCGCAGAATGTTGCCAAACTGTAAACTATGACATTAGGTCAGTTTTCCTTCAATTTGTGATGTTGGGTTTCAGAAATAGCCACTGGAAAAAGGAAATTACCTATTGAAAAGAGTCCTAGAAAATAAGAGTTGATAGATGCCAAAGCTGCCTCAAAACCTAACCACTGTATAATTAATAGTGTTTCAGATGTTGAAAGAGGTATGGAGGTAGATTTTTGGCATGTTTTCTGTCTAAATAATCAGAGTCATTAAAATAGCACTTAGCACTAGAAAGATTCTTCAGAGCTTTTAGGGAACTGTTAACTAATTAATCCCTACCTCAGTTCTGAGACAGTTTGGAGCTGTTCTCATTTTATTTGTGAGAAAACCAGGTAGAGAAAAACCAGTGTTCCAAAGGCCATGCATCAGAGCCAATGAAGGAATTAATCAAGCATCAATTCCCTTTGAGTTATATGTTCTGTGTGGACATTGGAGGGCTAGGATGGGTCAGGGGGATGGGCAAGCAGACCCTTAGCTTTGAGGGCGAAGGGGTGAGGGTTGGCAGAAGGGCTCTAGTAGCTTCTGGCCAAGGGTGACCTAGCCTTGGCTGCAGGTCACCTGTGCTTGTTTTTGGGAATATTGAATGCCATTATATGCTATTCTCTGTGTAAAACTCCTGTTAGACCATGGAAGCCACTAGGGAAGAAACTTCATGGAATTTTAATAGCTAATATTTATTAAATGCTTATGATTTATCAGGCGCTGTTCTCAGTACTTTATTATTCACTTAATTCTCACAGAGCTCAATGAGGTAGGTACTGTCATCATCCCTTTTTTATAAATAATAGAAGTAGCTGAGGTGGGATTCAAACGCTGTTAGTGCTATGCTTTTCACAAGTAAGCTATAGCTGCCCCTTCTGATATGTAGATTAAAGAAAAGTAGCTGTATTGCCTGGGATATGGGCTGCAGTATGATGGCTGCCAATTCAATTTCATTCTTTTTATTTTACGTTGAACTCCAGTATTATTTCAAAACGCTTATTGCTTCTTCGCTAAGAAAGATTTTCCAAAACAAAGATTCCTCCTTGGTCAGTGGATCCAATTTATATTTTATTGTATCTATACAAGCTTTTTTTATGGGAGAGAACTATTTTTGGACATATACTTAGAAATACATGAATATGCATAGATTTTTAAGCAGGCTATTTGATTTTCTTGCTAGCATATATGCTTTTGTTGTAAAACACTGCCAAGTTGTAAACTAATTAGTTTCTATAGAAATCCTCAGCAATGGCATCAAAGAATTTAATAGGGGAGAAACCTAAGGGATCCAGAGTATTATGGGTTTTGTATGTTAATTATGGTGAGTAATATATGATTAAGGAGTTTGTGTTTGAACAGAAAGAAGGAAAATGACTAAAACTAATTTCTCAATGTAGCTACCCCCTTTGACATAGTAAGCCTTGAGGAATTATACTTTTATACTTTTAAGTATATCTTTGCACCTGATTACTATCATTTAGTGACTTGAAAGGAGGTTCTCTCTGTTTTAGGTCCAGATTCATCTTTTGTTCTCATGCTAGAGGTTTTGGAATCAAAACTAAAATATTTGAGTTACCAAATAAAAAGTCTTAAACTGAGATGATTAAAGGAAGCAGAAGTAGCCTCTTCAGAGGACTTCATTCTATGCAAACCAGCCTGTTGCTGCTACCCATCTTATTGTATTACTATGCCTTATTGTCTCCATAGCACTTATCTGTAGTTATCTTTTGTGTTTCTGCTTGCCTTCCCCACCATAATGTATCTTTTATTTGATCAGGGATCTTGTCTTTGTTACCACTGTATTCTAGAACAGGGGTCGGCAAACTTTTGAGACAGAAGAGCTGCCAGAGGGGTCAGCAAACTGCGGCCTGCAGGCTCTGAAGTAAAATTGAAAATGAAAATAAAACTATCATAGTTAAATGTATAAAATTTTTAAAGACATTATTCACATAATGGTGATTATGTAAAAGTATATTTATGGCTCTCGAATAATTTTTAAATTGTGAGGGACAGGATTGGCTCTTCCAGAGGTCGGCAAACTTTGGAGACAGAACGTACCCAAAGCTGCATGTGTCTCGCGAGCCACAGTTTGCCGACTCCTGTTCTGTTGTAGAATGGTGATTAGTGCATACAGGATATTCAACAGTATTTACAAAGCAAATATGTACGTGAAGTACTATTAAGGGGAGGGGTCCATGTTTATTAAACAAAACCTTGTATTTCCACAGGACATTCCCAATTAGAGGCTTTCAGATTTATGATGGGCCCATTCATCTCACCAGATGCACTTTCAAAAAATATGTACCAACTCCAGATAGGTATACCAGCGCTATTGGCTTCCTTATGAAGAATTCCTGGCAGATAACCCCCAGGAATAATATCTCCCTTGTGAAGTTTGGTCCACATGTAAGTATGTTCTTATGGTTCATACATAGTGATTATGGTGGGAGAAGAAGGGATAACATGTTCCCAAAGACAAAAACACAAACAAAGGATTTGTATCTAAGTCTTTATAACTAGGAGGAGAAAAAATATGCAAAAGCAACTCCTAATTCCATGTACTCTGTCCTGTTGAGTTCAAGATAAGAATAGAATTCCCATGTGACTTGGGCGTTTTTTAACATTCAAGTGATATCTTGTGAGGCAAAATGACAGAGTGATAACAGGGATGGGGATTGTAGAGTCTCATGGGAACAAGAGGACATATGATTTTGGGAAATTCGTTGTAATAAACCACAAAGAGATTTGTGTTCTGCCTGGTGTTTTACTTGTCTGGGGTCTGTTCTTCTGAGGAACTAGAGGACAAAAGTTTGGGAAAGAAGAGGAATACTGGCGTGGTGAAACAAATTGGGTTATTTCTAATAGAAAGTGTTGGAAGGTTTCTATGATTGCAAAGAATATTTAGAAATAATTGTTCACAGTGCAGTAGCCCATAGAAATACTTTTCTTAGTAGTTTCATCATCAGCACCTTCTGTACCCCTAATAAACAGGACAGTCTATTTACATGCTTCCCTATCTTGCCATTTCCAAGATGACATGACATAGAGAGACTGAGTTTCAGACTGCCCCCCCCCTTGCTTCCACAGGTCGCGACACCTGGAAAGTGGCTTATAGTTCTCTCATTCATGCCCACAGCCACATTCTGTTTCCCCAGTTTAAAATAGAACTTCGAATATTTCACCAGAGTTTATATCTGGTTTTCTAATATAGCCCAAGTATGGAACAGAGGCACAGGTGCAAATTGGGATGTCAGCTTAGTTGGCTGGTTCTCTTTCAGCCATATGATTCCAGAGGAGGAGGAAGAGGAAGCGGAAGGGGTACAGCAGTAGATAGCTTCCCACATAAATCAATAGGGTGGGTTTTGGATCAGTTCTCTAGTATGGAGGTTGTCTTATTGCCCCCAGGACCTCTCCATGCATAGAGTTGAGTGACCACTGACATGGTCATACTGGAAATCAGTTTGTTAGATGCTGCATTTGTTGTAGAAATCTAGAGTTCTAACAGCCTAAGAGAATCCATGTTGTTTGCTCGTAAGTCTAGTGGTTCATCAGCTCGGGAATAGTTCATAAAGGAAACGGTTTGCATATTTGTTCTACCTGAAAAGTGGAAAATATGCCCTAAACTTCCTCAGATATAACCAGAAGAGATACAAGGGAAAAAAGAAAAAGCCTAGAACTAAGAAGCCAGTGCCACTTGTCCCAAACATTGCTGATTTTCCATTGAGTTGCTTATCATTTAGATGTTCAATTGATTTTAAAACATCCCAGGGCGATGAGTGCATAAAAGCATGTTGGAGGTGTATCTGTGTGGCTTGAGTCACATTAACATTAGTAATTTACTACTAATAAGAAGCAACTAAAGACTATAAAACATGTCACCTGCAGCCTGCTTTGTAGCTGTGTGCTATGTGTTCAATAAAGGCTTTAAATGAACTCTCCCTGACATGAACGTTACTGAGCTGGGCTTGGTTGGTGTTGAGGAGAGAGAAAGTGACATACATACACTTTTCAGCACATTCTGGTGAGTTCAGTGGTCATCCAACCATAGACCAAGGCAATCATTTAAACTGTGTTTCAGTTTGAAACTATTTATTTTTTTGGTTGGAGGAGTCATATGAAAAAGTAGCTAAGCACCTAGAGTGAAGTAAAATGATTATCATAGACTTTTGTTTAATTGAGGTAGAATTTGCATAGAGGAAAATGCACAGATCTGAAGTGTCAAGTTTATAATTAACAAATATGTGTGTCTACTTAGTCCCCTGTTCCACACTATTCTAATTTCTCTTACCACAGATTAGTTTTGTCTGGAGAGCAGATAATAGTTTTTAAGTATAAAAAAAGGGAAAACACCAAAGATGAAGTTTAACACTTGCCGTTTGAACTCCACAAGGCGTTGTGAATTTTTTTGCCACAAGCATGTCGTAATGAATCGAAAATTTCAATTGACTAGGTGTCAGGGTCTACAACTTTGAACTCAGCACTGTTTTAATCTGAAAGCAGTTGCAATGGCTGTGCACCTGGATCCTTGCAAGGGATGCTGACATGGCAGGAGTCCTCATTTTGTGATGTCCTTGTGTTTCGCTGCTGTCAGGTCTCTTTGAATGTCTTCTTTGGAAAGCCTGGCCCCTGGTTTGAAGATTGTGAGCTGGATGGTGATAAGAACTCCATATTTCACGACGTTGACGGCTCTGTGACAGGATACAAGGACGCTTATGTGGGCAGAATGGACAACTACCTGATCCGCCATCCAAACTGTGTGAATGTTAGCAAATGGAACGCAGCAGTGTGCAGTGGGAACTATGCCCAGGTAGGCCAGAGTGCATCATGGTGCCTGGTTCCCTCCCACCTTCTGACACTGCTTCTGTGAGGACCACTCCTCAGCTCTTCAGTTAGAGTGATACTTTCCAAAGCATGATTTTCTTCAGGAAAAGAAAGCAAAAGACAAAATTCATTAGGAACCGCGGACTCACAGAATTGTATTCAAAGCTCCCCAATTCCTAACCAGTTTAACAAGTGAAAACATGACTCCAAGAGAGGCGAGATGATTTGCGCTTGATTAAATATGGTTGGGGTATATTTGGAGTGAAAAACCCATATTTCTTGACTCTTTGGCCAGGTTTCTTGCTACACTACCACTGTGCATTATTTAGCTATTTGCAAATTAGTTTTAATGGAATGTCTGCTCTTTGCTGATCCAAGGGATAAAGGTGCTTAGAAAGGTGGTAACATAAAGTTACACATGTCACCTCAAATCCTTCTTGAATTTGGAAGAAGGCAGGAGAATATGTGTGTGTATATATGTGTGAGTGTGTGTGTGTGTGTGAGTGTGTGTGTGTGTGTGTGTATATATATCATTATATGTTATATATATCACGCTATATATTATATATAATTTATATTTATATAACCTGTTTTATATAAACTTTCATTGTATATAATATAAACATTTAACTATATATAATGTGAATATATGTAAATAAATAATAAATATATACTATATATATTAAAATATATGTTAAATATATATTTAAATGAAAACAATAGCCTCAAAATATATATTTCCTATCTCTTTATTTTAAATCTTTAAGTGGTGTCAGGAGAGAAGAGTATTATATTGAACTAGTTAAACATGAATGAAAGGTAAGAAGATTTTCCAGCTCATAGGTTGTATAATTGAGGAATCAATATGGACAAAACTATAGAAATGACTGAAAGAGAAAAAGAGAAGTACTGTGAATTAAATGCAATATTATGCAAATGTTTTAATACTTCTGGGGAAATCTGTTACGGGATATTCATTTGTTTTAGGAAATTGTTTTGAGGATTGTTCTTTGGAAGATGCATTTGGGGAAGGTTTTGTTTTGACAAAGCAAGGGGCTCAAATGCCACTGGAATAAATTCAGGTCTTTTAAATTTGTCTCAGTTTAATATGTTTTTCCAGTTTTTGCAGAGCACTTTATAACATCCCTCTGCTTTTTTTGAAGGTGAAAAATGACTTCTTGGGCTGATATAGGCCATGAAAAATTGAAAGCCAAAACTCTAAGATATTTACATTTTCCATCTCTGTTTTAGAGGAACATCTCTCAGATTTGAGTAGAGGGTATCAGTTTTCACATTAATATACTAATTTTTCATATGTGTATTCTTTAGATTGAGGGATTTCTTTGACAGACCACAGAAGCCACAGAGGTTTTATATTCTGATGCATAAGATGACCTGTTGTAGTGGAAGAGATGATGATGATCTTGGCCAGCAGATTGTGTGCTCTGTTTGTACTATTTCTGCTTAAGCAGGCTTCATTGTAAGTGTGGCTTAGGATGAAGTTGACTACTTATTCATTTAGTCTGGCACAGATCATAGAATCTCTCTTCTGAAAGCAGAGACACTCGGATTTCTGCTGGAAATGTTTATTCAGCCCTTTAAATGTTCATGCTCTTCCCTTTCATTCCTAATTTATTTTTTGAAGGTCTATGTGCAGACATGGAGCACTCAGAACCTGATTATGACCATCACACGAGACGAGTACCCATCCCACCCAATGGTACTTCGGGGCATTAACCAGAGGGCCACCTTTTCCCAGTACCAGCCTGTGATCATGCTGGAGAAGGGCTACACCATCCACTGGAACGGACCGGCACCGAAGACTATATTTCTATACCTCATAAACTTCAACAAGTACATTTTCATTACTGTTATTTCAAATAGTTGAGCAAGTAGAAATTTAGCGAAGACACATCTCCTTTGTAGCCAGTAAAGCAGGCTGATTTCGTGTACTTTGCTCCTCGTGTGGAGAGGCTATATATTTTATGTGGATGGAATTAGGAGATGATACAGATTGAATCCTTTCATTTTAAAAGCATTTCTGTTTCTTTGTGGTCAACTTCTTATGTACAGAAAGCCGTTTATCAATAGGCTTTAATGTAGTCTGCTTTATAATTCCCCATAGCTGGGATGGGAAGTTTTATCTGGTATTCAACTGAGCACTTGGAAAATAAAAAGATTTTTGGAGCCAAGTTTAGACTTGACAGAAGAGAATGGTATGATTGATTAATAATGTCTGCCATGGGCAGGAGTGTGAGAATTGTGGCATAAATGCCAGGTTTGTGCCACTCCTGCCTGAAAGCATGAGTGAGAAAAACACTTGCCCTTGAGGAGCTCACAGTGTGCAGGCAGAAAAACACTTGAGTAAATCAATAAACCAGTACTCTTTTTTAGTGGACCACGGATACAGCAACTAATCCTGGCTAAGGGAGCTGGGCCAAGCTGCACTGAGAAAATGATAACTAAGTGATCTGTCTTGTTACAAAAGCAATAGAGTTGAGGAAGGGCTAGTTCCGTTCAGGGACTAATGGATGTAGTGTGTTGGGAGCATAGGGTGTGTCAGGGGAAGGGACAGGAGATGAAACTGTAAAGGAGAGGTGGGACTATTTTGAAGGGCAGAGTTAATCTATATATGTGTGATGGTTAACCCATGGGCCTCCATGAAACTGCTCAGATATGTGCCTGCGAAATGGAAACCGCTTATCTACCTGACTGGCCATAAAGCTCCAACTTGTCAGAATTTTGTTAAAACACACAGTTGAAATTAACACAGGTGGACAGAGTGTGTAGGAAGTCAATTCTAAGTAGGTTACTTCCAAGGATCAGTGGACATCAGAATGGATGCCCTCATTCTGAGATGTGAGGTCTCTGGCACATGGTCTAAACAGAACCACTGCTGTTTTTCTATAAACAGCTTGCTGCTGTTTATATGTCCACTTGCTGCTGCTTCTCTGTGTCCCTGCTGGAGAAGTGCACCCCCACCTACTGAGTCAACCAAGCCAGAAATCCTAGGACTCATCATCCTGGACTCGTCCTGTTCCCTCATCTCTCCATCCCATCAGTGACCAAACACTGCTGGTTCTATCTCCTTAATGTTCAGATCTCTGCACTTCATTCCACCCCCACTGCTTATGCCTGAGTTCAGGCCATTATTGTCTCTTGTCTGGGTCCCACTTGGTCTCCCCATCTCCAATCCTTAGTCCATGTTGTGTGCAGGGTGAGGTTTCTAAAAACCAACCTGATATTACTACTCCCATCAGTGAGCTGCAGAGAAGTCAGTGAAAGAAACAAACCATGGTCAGAGAGGACTGAAGAGACATATCAAAGAGGGATCAGTAATCCAAAAACTTATATCTAGCAGATTATGAATTTGAGGCAAGGTATTACAACCCAATGGTATATAGGGTTCTGTAAGTATTGCGCATAACTTTTGAACAAATACTGAGCAAGTGAAAGCATTTTAAAGTGAAAAACAGCTGCACCCAGAAGTCTTGAAAATCCACGTGGACTTGGAAGTTTGGTCAAAGTTTCCTTGTTTAATTAACTAAAAGTTTGTAAAAGTTACATCATGGACAGAGGCAAGAGGAAGAGAGGAGCAATCTTATTTTCCAAATTTAATGTAATTACAGAGAGGTCATAGATTTTGTCATAGTGCCTCTTCTGCAAATAACACTTCAGAAGTTTTAAAAGTTATACATATTCATTAAACAAAATAAGGAAAATACAGGAAAACATAACGAAAATTGAAAAAACCTAGAATAATTTTCCTAATCAGAGTGAGGCATTAGAAACACTTATAGTGTTCTCTCTCTCCACCCTCAAGGGTTTTATGAGCATATAGATACATCAAAATTTATTTACTCCCTTTTCCCAATGAACATTTAGGTGATACTTTTGTTCCCTGCTGCCTTATTGCAATAAATGATACCACAGAGAACATATTTTTTTTTTTTTTTTTTTAAAGATTTTATTGGGGAATTGGTGGAGAGGAACAGCGTTGGGGAATCGGGGAAGGGGAACAAACAAGTTGCCGTCTTCTTGTTCTTCAGTTTAGTTGCGGAGGATGTTGCCTCACTGTTGGTATCCTCATTGCGCTCTTCCCGGATGAGGCAGATCGGTCGCTGGCCTCTGGATGTTGCTCATCGCGGCTATTGGCAGCTCACGCTTGGCTGCCAGCCGCTCACGCTGGCTGCGGGCCACTCACTGCAGCCTATGGCAGCCCACTGCAGCAGGGGCTGCAGCCCACACCATCACCGGGGCTCGCACAGCCCAGCTCCAGGTGGAGCTGTTGTTAGCTGTAGAGGGCAGTGTCACTGGCCCTCATGTGGGATCCGAACCGGGGCCGCTGGCATCCCAAAACCAGCACTTAACCAATGCGCCACTCGGCCGGCCCAAGAACATATTTTTTAAATACATTTTTGGTCTTCATTTCCAATTATTTAGTGGAATTACTAGGTGAAAACTATGTGAAAAATTTTTAGGCCTTATTACATGTCATTTAAAAATTTTTTAACAATGATTAAAAAGTTCTGGAAATGGATAGTGGTGATGAGTTCACAACCATATGAATGTATTTTATGCCACTGAACTGAAGAGTTAAAAATGGCTAAAGTGGTACGTTTTATATTATGTGTATTTTACCACAATTACAAAATGCCTCCCAAAAAGCAAATGATAAAAACAAGAACATATTTTTAATGGTTTTTAAAAAGTATTAATTTTGTATCTAAGGACTTTAGGTAAGAAACAAACCTTATGGCAATGTGGTAATATACATCAAAAGCTTAAAAAATACACATACTTTACATCCAGAAATTTTACCACTAAGTATTTACCCTAATGTAATAATAAAAGATAAAAATATATTTGATGGACAATTTGCATGTTTTCCTAAAATTTATGTGTATAAACATATGAATATTATACACACACACACACACACACACACACACACACATATGAACAAAAAAAATTCTTTGGGAAGATTTTATCAATGTACATTTCCATTATCAGGCTATTAGTGTTTCTTCCATCTTAGTATATCCATGCCTAACCATCTCACTTAATTTTATTATCCACTTATAGTGTCTTAAGTACATTTTATCAAACTTCTGTTCACATTCCTGAAAGTCTGGTTGAAACCAAGAACTGTTTGTAAGCCATATTATTGTTGTAAATATATGGATAAAAGCAATTTGGGTGACACTAAAGGTGGATGATTAGATAGTGTGTCAGGGCTCAGGACTTGTATTGTTAGTGGCTCAATACTTAAGGAGGAGAAAATCATGGCTAAAATTTACATATGCTGTAATGCTCAAAGTACCTTGGCTTAAATATGAATTCATTTTTAATTTTTTCTCTCCTTTATAGGAATGACTGGATTCGAGTTGGCCTCTGCTACCCACCAAGCACAAATTTTCAGATTACCTTTGGCTTTATACAGCGGCATAATGGCTCGCTATCCAAAATGGAAGACTATGAGCCTGTGAATTCACTGGAAGAACTGCAGAGGAAACAGTCTGAGAGGAAATTCTATTTTGACTCCAGCACAGGGTAATTCAGTGCAACCAGTGAATGAGAATTATTGCTATTTTGCTTTAATGGTGAAATTACTAGTTCTTCAGCCTAAGAATAGACTGTGATGTGACAGCTCTTTATATAGAAAAGCAGCTGATGTGGGTAATTCTCTGCTCATCACTATTAGAGGCTTAGAGGAGAACTCGAATGATGCATAATTATAGTTGGCTGTAGGAAGTGAGTGAAGATGTTTGCCGTATACCTATTAAGGCAATTTAGAGAGAAATTATCCTTGTTGATAAAGAACCGGGAAGCCCAATTGAACATTAAGCTAATTTTTTTCCCCATAACAGCATTTAAGATGGTTATTTGCATATGATATAGTTCATATTTCAGTGAAAGCTTATTTTTCTCTTTAAGGCTATCTCCCAAGTTGACCTTGAGTTTTTAAAAATCACTGTATAACCATGGCATATTTGATTTCAACTTTCTCTAGGCTGCGTCTTTCCACTTTTTAATTCTAATCCTGTTCATCTGGGTCCTGTTGGCTTTGTCTGCTCTTATCCAGTTACAGTCTCCTTGCCTTTGGGTGATGGTAGGCTTGATCTCCTATACTCTTCCAGCAAGTAGCATGCACCTTCAATAGCAATTCCTTAAAGTGACATTCTTCCCATGTGCCATTGTCTAGGTATTACAAAGATACTAATGTAAATAAGCTGCATTTCAACTGTGAATTCACAGTTCATTGAAGGATGTGGGCATGTAAAGCAGGTAATTAAAGAGTGAAAGGTTTAAATGCTAAAGGTCCTATAGTGAGATATTCAAAAGTAACCCAAAAGTTCAGCTAGGGTAACCAGTGACATCCCAAGGTGGTGACAGTGGGGTGAATTCTTGAGGAAGGAGTAGGAGGAGATGGAAAAGAGATGGGTTAAATGTCCCGAGAATAGTGTGGGTAAATGCATGGAGGCATGGAAAAATGTGGCATGGCATGTTTGGGGTAAGACAGATGTTCAGACTGGGGAGAGGGTGGTACATTTGATTGGGGGATGAAGTTGGGGTTCAGTTAAGTGCTTTGTTAGCTTTTGAATAAGATACAACTTATTTGCCCTCTGGGGCCCCTCCAACAGCTAGTGTGATCAGCTTAAAGCTTTTCTTATCATAGTTGTCTTTGATTTTCAATTTCTAATTAGACTTAACCCTACTTGGACTTCTATTCTTTAGATGACAAAACTTCCACATTTCCTGTTGATTTTTCACAAAAATAAATGAAACACCCAAAATTTGTAAGAACAGTCTCATGATCACAAATTAATAATTAAATGTGTGAAAATATGGGAAATGTTTCATCATCTGGATATTTCAAGAATCTTTTGGCCTTTGAGGTTCTAATTCTTTGTAATTCTGTTTTTTTTGATACTTTTAATTATATGCCAAAAAGCCCATGCCTAATCAGATCTGTGTCATTCCTCGTGTATATATGTTAAAATTACTGAATGTAGAGACAATGGCTGATTTTTACCTTATAATTGCCATGTTGCATTGTCCATTGACCTCATCTTAAAATGTGGATTCTTGATCTATAGAATCAATCACATTTGATCAAATCCTTTAGAATTTTGACTTCCTTTGGTTTAGGACTAGGTTTGTTGATGGATGTTGGACTGCTGCCTGGAAGTACTTTTCCATTCATCTTGGCAGTAGGGGGATAATTCAGTCAGTGGGACTGCTCATTTCACTTGATTTTGGCGAAAGTACAGACAGACGGACCCCAGCCTCATCTGCTCTTAGTAAACACCACAGGAATTGATTTGAAACCATAGCTTGGTCTTAGCCAAATAAATTACAGTTGCTGTTTTTATTATTTTTTGTGCCTCAAACCAAAATGATCTGTAAGCCAAAAGAAAAACCAAAAAAGAAACAAAATACCACATTAATTTATTGAATACTAAACTCAACACGAGTATAAAGTTTTCCAAGGTATTCTTTAGCCAAGACAAATTCCATCCTCCCAAATCACCTACTGAACTAATTGAAACCAGAAATCAACTTTGGTATCTTCTAGAAGTACTGAATCAGGTTATAAGGATATTTTCTAAAGGAGTATTGCATTTGACTTAGGACCCTAAGAGGATAGAAAGGAAATGGCTTTATTAGCTTTGTAATTTATTTTTGTTTTAAGGAAATGTTACTTTATTGGAGCAGTATCCCTTTTGGCCCTGAGTTGATTGAGGAATTTTTGTAAGTTTTTGAGTCTTAACACCCAATGGATTGGTTTCTGTTTCTGCAGGCTGCTGTTTTTGTATCTCAAAGCCCAAGGCCCCAGGGATGGCCACAGTTACTGTTCATCTCAGGGATGCGAACGAGTCAGGATCCATGCAACAACAGACTCAAAAGACATAAGTAACTGCATGGCCAAAGCATATCCCCAGTATTACAGAAAGCCGTCAGCTCTCAAGCGGATGCCGGCCATGCTCAAGGGACTCTGTCAAGGCTGTGGGACCCGTCAGGTAAATGAAGAAGAGATGTGGGCTGTGGCCTGAGAAAAAGTCAAAAGATTTCTTTGCAGTAAATGCATTTTTCTTGGAAACATCTGTGTTGCCAGTTGATAAACATTGCATGGTTTCTCCTGAATTTTGGCCCATTCTAGAATGTGGTGCTTATAAGAAGCAAACTAATCCAAGTTATAATAAAAATACCTTCCCCTGTGATATATCAGTTTACCGTGGATGACTGGATTTATTGGTTGTCGTCTTTCTCAGATGAGATTCGGTTGCAGTATCGCTACTGGGTTTACATGTCAGTGGTGTAGAAAAATACTTTGTTTTATTGGCAGTGTGAAATTTCTCTTCTGAAAATGCAATCATATGGAAATTGTTTCCTTTTTTGAAAGTGGAAAGCCACTCAATTTTGAAGCATATGCTATTATATTTACTGTAGTTAAAAATACAAATTGACTTTGGCTAGAAGCGAAATGCTTCTCCTGACATATTCTTAATTAAGATGGTCTCCTTCTGGATCTTGGAAAAAACATGGCAATGAAAGCCATTCTAAAACATGAGATAAAATCGGGCCTGGGCTCCCCCAAAGTCATCTATAGATCCCACAATATGCAGTCAAAATCCCAGAATTTTGTGTGTATATTGACAAACTGGTTTTAAAATTTATGTGGAAAATGAAGGCCTTAGAATAGTCAAAATAAAGAAATAGATAAATAAATAAATAATAAGTAATAAAAAATCATGTCCTGGGTTCCATAGGAAGTCAGATCAATTCCAAGTGAAAAAGCAGTACAGGGTTAATACTGTCCTAATTAGTATTTAATCTTTACACAAACAAACATGGCTTAAGGGAAAATGGTCCTCGGAGTGCGGTCCCCAGACTTGCAGCAACAGCATCACCTGGGCACTTGTGAGAAATTGGGATTGTCTGTCCCCGTCCCAGTTCTACTGAATTCTGGGGGTGGAGCCCAGCAGTCTAGGCTTTAAGCCCTCCAAGTGATGCTGCTATAGGTCCATATTTGAGTTTCACTGGACCAGGAGATTTTTTTTTTTTAAAAGCAGGAGTTGCCACATACATGCATACTCTATTATGGAGGAAACCTCTAAACCTTTCTTATAATTCTAAGTCATTTTAGAAAACAGTACATTTGTCTTCCATTGCCTAAGTTCTTTATTTCTAATTTATCTCGTTTGTTGCCACTTGTGGCAGTACGGCAGGGAGAGGAAGATGCATTTATGCTTCCCATTAGGAAAAATGATAACTATCATCACACAACTTCCCTATCACAGTTTCGGTCTCATATGCCTGTGCCACCTCTATTCTTCAATTCAACTAAAGCCAAAAAAAAAAACACAAAAACCCACGTACATGAAGTTTATATGTGTTCTTGCCTGTCCCATGTAATTTTGACAATTAAAGTGACATTTTTAGATAATCTTTGTAGAGAAGTCAATTCTCCAGCCTAATTCTCAAGGTGAGTTTGTTAAGAAAATCCTTTATTACTGGACAGACTTTAGATCATTTATAATAGCAGTTATAGTGAACAGTATTTATAAATAATTTAATCATCATTGGACATATTCTAGGCCAAGACTGTTAAATGATTCCATGCATTAATGTTTAGCATTCTTTATTCTTTGTGCTTAACACATTGATTAGAATTCATTTTTTTAAAAATGTATTGAATACTTTGGGGCCGGCTGAGTGGCACAGTTGATTAAGAGCTTGCTCAAGAGTGCCACCTGAGCTCTGAGCAACAGCAGTTCGATGCCCAGCCTGAGCTGAGCTGCCTCTGAACTGCCAACAGGTGGCAGGATGGCTCAGCTAAAAAAAAAAAAAAATGTATTGAATACTTTCTTTGTGCAGTTGCAAAGTATTTGAAGCATCTAGGACCACCACTTTTAACTTGGAAATTTGTGGGGAAATTTGGTTTTGAATATCAAAAACTAACACATATATTAGGAATAAGGAGGAAAATTCACATGAATTTTGGACTCTTCTTAAAAGTCCAGTTTCAGAGTACTTGGTATCATGATTATTTGCATTTGCTATGAAGTTGTTGACATCAGCTTCTATAGACATGTACTTGAAGCACTACACTGTGTGAGAGTTAAGAATGCTTTTGAATGAGAAGTGAACCTTTGGAGAGGAGGGGGGATTTGGAGACTGGGAGTAATTGGAGAAGTAGAAGGAAACAGAGAAGGGTATTTTGGGGCGGGAACAGCACCTGCAAAGGCAGAGTATCAGGAAAGGAGGTGAAGTGCTGGTGGGAAAGTGAGGGAACTGCCCTGTGTGTTGAGTGTGATGGAATACTGGGGCCTGTATATCAGACATGGTTCAATTTGTGGAGTACTTGGTAGGTCAGATAGAGGAATTTAGACCTGGTGATTCACAAGGTTACTAAAAGGTTTTAAGCTGGTTACTCCTTGTCATCTACTTTTCTTTCCTCAGTCCTGGAGTGACTAAATCCTGATTCAGTAACTGGTCCAGAAAAGATTTGGGACTGTTTTTGCATAAAATATTTACAAAGATTTAAATGTACAACACATATTTAGCCAGGTGTAGCACTGATTTTATTAACAAGATTACAATTATTTGAAACTGGGATTGTTCTAGAAAATGAGGAACATACACTTCTTATATCAAGCCTATATCAAAAGATGGAATTCCAGGACATGAAATACATGAATGTGCAAAAAGGTCGGGGGATGAGAGGGGAGGAGGGGAAAAACACCTACTGGATTTGATATAATTGAATTTATTTTGAGGCATCCTTTTAGAGGAAGATGCAGTTGACATAAACATGGCATTTCTTCCCTTTTTAGGTGGTATTTACTAGTGATCCTCATAAAAGCTACCTCCCTGTGCAATTTCAGTCACCCAGTAAAGCAGAGACTCAGCGCGGAAACCCGTCTGTCATCTCTGTAAGTACCGTCTGATGTGTACCGTGCCTCAGCTTTTACGTTTCATCCTGGTGACTTGAATTATCTCTGGCAACAGTGTCTTGTTTGTAATCATATTTTGGTTGCTAGTGGCCAGCAATACATTAGAGGTATAAATACCTCCTAAACATTTGCATTTTTAAATAAATTAGATAATATATTAAACCATGTTTTTCTCACTAGACTGTGTTTATTGATTACTTTTAAGTGGATGTTAAAATTTGTTCACATTACATTTGCTTCATTAATAGGGTTTCAGGTAACCCAGATTTTGTTTCTGTAAAACAAAAGACATCTTTCATTAAAAAGTAATTGCCCCAGACAATCAAAGGTAGAAAACTGTTTAACCTTGGTGTTTGAAACTTCAAAGAGCTCCCATCTTGTTTGTTTAAGATATGGGAATGAAGGGTTAAAATTTTTCCTTGGCCGTTTATTTGAGGTTGCTTGGCTCCCATTTTTTTTAGATGAGGAAAGTGAAGACACGAAATATTACTTGTCTTTTCTAGGTGGGCTAATGGAAGTATAACCAGAGCTTCAGTGTCAACCCTAGAATTTGGGCTACGAGCCAAGCTAGCCAGTGGTAGCCAGCTCTTGGCATGTGACTAGTCCAAAATCAAGTTGACCTGAGTATCATGATATAAAGAGCTCTTTGGGTACCAAGTATGTAGCCATCCGAGTGTTTCCAGCCAGAGCCTGGACCCAGCCTCATAGAGTCTCTTCAGGAGTTCAGTTTTTTTGTTTGTTTGTTTTTTTGTTTTTAAAGTAGTGGGCAACACAATCACAAATACCCATAAAAGTGAAAAAAATTAAGTCCTACTTGTTTTTCTTTCCCAATTTTTTTATTGTATTATAAAATTCACCATGTTAACTATTTTTAAGTGTACAGCTCAGGGGTATGTGGTCCATTCTTATTGTTGTACAGCTGTCACCACCCTCCATCTCTAGAACATAGATTTGACTTTTAACCATTGTGAATTAAGAGTATTCCCACTAGGGATCAAATCTATGTTGATGGAAGGAGAACTGACTCTGGGTGGTGAACACACAATGTGATATGTAGACAATGTGTTACAGAATTGTACACCTGAAACTTACATAACTTTAACAATTGTCACCCCAGTAAACTTTAATAATAAAAAAAAAGGAATATCCCCACTTAGGAGGAAGGGTGAAATGGGAGTTATTAATCAACAGAATAGGCATAAAGTTTCAGTTGAATAAGATGTGTAAGCTCTTGAGATCTGCTGAATGGTCCCTATAGTCAGTGATAATGTATTGTGCTCTCAAAATGTGTTAAGAGGATGGGCCTCATGTTGTGTTCTTACCACAATTTTTTTTTTAAACCCAACTTCAGATAAAGAGAATATCCCTACTTAAATGTAGCTCAAAGATTCCTCACGTGTGTACTTATACCTCCTGCTGTATGTTAGCAGTTGCTCATTTTGTCTTATGTTCATGAGCTAACTTGACTGGCATGAGATTTGTTTGCTGAGCATCTTAGTGCAGCCGGTTGCATGAAGAACCCACCACTGGTGGCAGTCACTTGTATTATATAAGGGAAGCAAGTGCTGAGTGCTCACTGCTCTACTCGTTCCCTAGGTAAATTTTTTTAAATTAAAGTGTAGTTGACACACAATATTGTTTCAGGTGTACAGCTTAGTGATTCCACATAGTGATATACCTTACAATGTGGTCTCCATGGCGTATCTGGTAACTATCTGTCACTGTACAATGTTATTAAGATATTGCTGACGTTTCTCTGTGCTGTATGCTCACTAGATAATTAAGGAATATATTGTTTTGCCCCCAAAAATCTCAGGCAGGCTATACCCCAGGGTCTGAAGATATTATTTATTGTTGTCCATGAGGTGCATGGGATCCTAGAAAAGTCATAAAATACTGTGGTTTGTCGTATTGGCCCCTAGTGCTTTCCACATGCATTACCTAAAGAGTCTTTGCTAGGATATGGTATTGCTTTATTTAGTTTTTGTGGAAAGTTTTGTGTTTCCTTAAAGGTTTTGGGGGAGGGGGTACTTTCCAAGAGGACAGTTTGAGTGTGTTGAGGATCATTATATATTTTTCCTCAGATGTATCCAATTTTAAGTGTTCAGGTTTTTAAAAATAAAGGAATTACTTCCAGTCTTTCCAAATATAAGATGGTACTTTACCTCAAGTGCTCCCAGGACCATCCTCTGGATTCCAGCAATTTAAACACAGCTGAAGGGCTGTTTTGATTCCTGGGAGATTAATAGTGATTAGAAATAAAATTTAAATATAATTTCCCCAAGCAAAGACAGGTATAGTGGTGACAGTATTTCTCTGTTGTTAGCTTTTAGCGTAGTTTATATAATTTTACACATTTTAAACAGATACAGTGCCTATGGCATAAATTAGTGTAGAATCATTTTTCAGTCTAGTTGTTTTCTTCCTTTTTGGCTGAAGAATTAATGATACTTGGATGTGTCTGGAATTCCTTTTTCTTGAAAACTTCTGAAACCATTAATTTAAAGAGGGCGACTAGAAATTATACAGTACAGCAATATACTTGTGGCTTAATATAGTAATACCTTGTGGCTTACATCCTGGTAAAATGACCCCTTTTCCATTTTAATTTTAAAGGGGAGCTATATATGGAGCAAAGATGAGGCAGTCTGGCCCCTCTGATGTTACAAACCTAAACTGTAATGGGGGTAGTATATATATATTTTTTTCTGAAGCAATGTGACAATAAGAGCTGAGCTGCAGTATAGAGGCTGCCACCTGATCACTGAGGTAGAAAGCTTTGACCCTGATGGGACAGAATGAAGGTCTTAAAGCTGCAGTCACCCTGCTCTGCAAAGCACGGGCTGCTGTGCTCAGAGCATCTTATCCAGTCCATAACTCCCAGTCAAGGCAAAGTCTATGAGAACACAGCCCAGTTTCAGGTATCAGAAGAGAAAGAGTAAATGGAATATACAGCTTGAATCCTGGATATAATTTGATTCATGAGCTTAGAAGGGGCTAGAAGGCCGAGTTATCCTGGAGACACTGAAATGGTGATGACAGTAAAAAACGTTGTTATTTTCAGGTCAATGGCACCGACTTTCCCTTCCGAAGTGAGGGTGTCCTCCTCCTCATTGTGGATGCCTGCAGTGTTCCCTTCCGGTTGACTGAAAAAAAGTTGTTTTCTCTAGCTGATGTCCGTGTCATGGAAGAGTATTTAAAAACAGGCATCCCGTCAAGGTAGGTGAAACTTGCTCTGTAGAGGGATAAGCCATGTTACAGGTGACGCCTGGTCCACCTCGAGCTTTGGTTTGTTCACCTGACCTGTTACTCTGTGGGCGTTTAGGATTCTGGAAAGCTTTTTATTCCTTCCCCATCTCAGAGTGACGCCTCTGTGGTCTGAGCTGCTTATCATTGTAAACCTCTGCTTATCAAAGCGAGAACTTGGAAGTGAGACAAGTTTGCCAATGGTAGGAAGGCTCTTAGAAAAGCTCAATGTTTTGGAATATTACTATCTCGGTTTTTAGTATTAAGTTGATCTACATTGTATCCAACGTGCTCAAAAGGCTCGTTATCATTCTAAAGCAATTTTATAAAGTTTTACCTTTGCAGCCATTTATCCCGTGGATGGACCTCCAGACAGCATTGGGCTATGACTGGGATATGCAGTCATCACCTGGGTCACTTGGAAGTGATTGGAAAGGAGTCAGTTGATTTCTAAGTGGATGAGTGTGTTGTCTCGCTTTTAAGAGCCCTAGTCTGATTAGTTTTCTTTGATAATCTCTGAAGAAAGGTGCACAGGAGAGAAACCTTTCCTTTTTTGTGTGTTGGTCATACCCTGCCAGGAGGCAGGCAGGTGAATTCAGGTTCCTTTCTGCCCCCTGTGCCTTGCTGCGACATTGATTTACTCATAAGCCTTCATTCTGCGAAGCCAAGGGCATACGCTTCTCAGGGATTAGAGGCCCATCTAGCTTTTGAATCATCCTCAATTGATCTGACCCCTTAGGCTCTGTACATATTACAGACCCAGGTCTAAACAGTCCCCATAAAGTCACTGGATTATTTGTGTGTCATATTCAATGTGTATGCACAGCTCCATCTTCTGGTTTAAGGCACTTGTAGGAAATTCCTTTCCAAGGTCTCATTTTTCTTTAAGGATTTTTCTTAATGTTGAAAAGACACATACTTACTTCACCCAAAACTATCCAGTACATATATCTCAGCATAAATATTTAGAGCAACAACGGTAGTCCTGCAAGTCACCCCATAGATTTGTAAGTTGAAACCAACTCGTTAAAAAGTCACTGGGCTGTTTCTAGGAAGAAGACTCAAGGAAGGCTTTTGAGATACTTGTAGTGTGCTGTTTCTTAACCTGGGTGCCGGTTACACAAGTATGTTTAGTTTGCAAAAATGCAATGTGCTCTACAGTTAGGAAAACTATTTTGTATGTATGTTGTATCTTGACAAAGTGGTAGAAGTTATGGGGCATTTGGCAGTGACTTCTAGAGAGACTGGGCATGTGTGGGGGGTATGGGTGTGTGAGGGGGACCTATGAGTGATCTCATGGGACTAGCCTGAGTCATTGTGACCCATGGAAGAAGGCCAGTCCAGGGTTGCTATGGTCAGACTTGCGGTCTGCCTCTGAATTGAGTCACTAGTGCTTTGGAAAGACTTCAACAAAACCCCACACCAATTTAATAAGAAAAACCAAGACCCACATTAAGAAAGTAAACACTAAAGGATAAAGAAGAGTTGAATAAAAGGACTGGATGGAATTTTTCTGGATGGAAAAATTAATATTATAAATTAATTTACAATAATCTACCTAAATTAAAATAGAAATTTAACACATTTCTATCAATGTCCAACATTTACCTTTCTGTCGTACTTCACAGATGATGCTGATGTGGGAGAGTAATAAAATACAATTTTTAAACAAATTGCAATAATACAATGGGCTTATTTTATTAGATATTAAAATAAACTATGAAGCCATAATAACTAAGCCAGCATAATGGCAGAGGAGAGAGCGATCAGGAGAATTCACAAACAGATCTGAGTATATGTTTTGTGTTTTTTTTTTAAATTTTATTGGGAACATCCATGGTTATTGGTTACATATTGCTTTCATGCTACAGTGGCATAGTTGACTCTTTTAAGGAAAGCGCAGCTCACAGTTGCCCATAAGGGGTTCGAACCGGCAACCTAGGTGTTATCAGTGCCACCCTCTAACCAACTGAGCTAACTGGTCGCCCCCTTTTGAGTGTATATGTTGATAGGCTGCATAATAAAGATGGAACTTTAAAGCCAACCATGGGGAATAGATTTTATTTTTCTGTTTAGAATTGGTGTTTATTCATTTGTTGATACATAGAGCATCTGAAACAAAACCAACATCCCCTGTTACAACAGTTTATTCCATATAAAGAGCTGTGCCCCAATCCATCTACTGGTTATCTGACCTAAATGATATTTGTTTATCCCTACATTTAGAGGGACGTGGGGACTGAAAAAAAAAAAGCAAAAACAGAAAAGCATCTGGGTTTTTTCTTTCTGTTGTTTTGTTTTGCGTTCTGCTTTTATCTAGTATTTCCATACTGAATTCAGTTCAGAAAGGAACCTAATAAATACATATGCTAAATTATTGAAATTTGCTCTGGTTCTCTAACTTTCACATACAGGTCTGTTGTTCTGTTAAGCACAAGAGGAGAAATAAAGCCGTTGAATATCTCAGATTCCTTAGTACCTCTTGGATTAGCCAAACCGGCGCATCTTTATAACAAAGGTTTGTGTTTGCATTCTTTTACGAGGTTCTTACCAGGCCAGCAACATATACCTTTTTATGGTAGAATGGATTATAACTCCCAGACCGTTTTCAGGAGCCCGTTTTGTTAGAGTGGGTATCATGAAGATAATTTCTAAGGAGACGGTGTTAGAGGAAATGTGTTGGGATGGGGCTTGTTATTTGGGGCACGAGGTGGGTGGTAAGAGTTCATTCGCCGACCTCAGGAAGTGTCATGTTTGGATATTTGTTTTATCGCCATCTTTGTTTTGCTTACCTCCAACATTACCTTGCTTAGACTACACTAGTAGATGCCCACATGAAACTTTTTTTTTTTTTCTTTTTTAAGGGAGTACCATATTTTTGGGATTCAGCGGAAACTCGAAACCATCATGGACTAAGCTATTTACCAGTCCTGATGAAGAGGGCCTTGGGCTGGTGGAGCAATTCATCCCTTTGCAGCTAGAAGAGTATGGCTGTCACAGAGCCAGCACCGTCCGCAGACGAGACCTGGAGCTGTTAAAGCAAACTTCAAAAGCACATTAGAGACTAACTGTAACTTAAGTGCTGGGGGAAAAATGTGAACTAACTTATTTAATTTATGGCATTTTTAAAATGACACTGTTAACCCAATGGAACCATTTTCCTGTTTGATACAGAAAGGGGAGAAAAGAGTTTAAAATGATGGCTTGAATACCAGCTCATGCACCTTCTAGTTGTACAAAATGTTTAAAGAATGTATTTGTATTTGTTAGGCTGGTATATTTAGAGAGCAGCTCTCTCATTCCTTACCTCCCACCCCAGTGTTTTGTAGTGACCATCAGCAGTCCTTCACCTTTTGTATTATGGGATGTCATGGGGTGGGGTGGGGTTGGGCTGAGAGTCAGCCTGAGTCCTTGAGAGGACCCGCTCTTGTAGCACCTTGGATACTTGAAGTCTCATACTCAGTGGTGTCGTTGGCTTTGGGTCAGCAGTTAACTTGGGTGGCTGGCATGTTCATTTGAGGCCTTGGGCCATGGTTCTAGGCAGCCTTTGAGGATTTTATATGATATTGAATGATAGAGTTTTTAGTGGCAACTCAGGCCCAGCTCATGCCCTTTTTTGCCTGGACATGTGCTATTTTTATTCATGTGTATATTGATTCCTGCTAAGGGTTCAACTTTCCAACAGGAAGTACGTTGGGACAAAAGGGCTTTTAGGGATTAGACATCCCTTTCATATGTGACCAGTGGGCAAAAATTTGACCTGCACCAGGGTCTGAGGTTGTTGGGACCATTTTTACAGCTTTAATCCTTAACCTGTTTTGACTATATATTTGTGTTTCAAATGCAGAGCTGAGCTGAATATTTACATTTTAATTTTAATTTTTTTTTATAAAAGATGCAGGCCGTTTTCCTGAACTGTAAACTCAAGTCATTTCAACTTGCACAAAGGAAGTCTGTTCTTAGAGTTGCTCCTGCGCCCAGGTTTTTTTGTTGTTTCTGTGTGTAATTTTTTTAAAAAGCTTTTCTGCTCATCATCCTGCCAAGAAAATTGCAGAAAGCTTAATGATACCCCAAAATATTGTACTCAGGGGGAGAAAAAAGGGAGAGCCTTTTAAGGGTTAGATCATAGAAGGAACATTCAGAAACGAGCGTCTTTACCACCTTAGAGGAGTCTGTCCCTGTTAAGTAAATTGTTAGCAGCAATTTCAGAAAGGTGCCATGACACCGTTTTCCTTCCACTGGGGACACGCATCTCCTGCTGGTGAGAATTGCATGTGGCAAAAGGTGATTGGCTTCTGGCCTGGGATATCGCCACAGCAAGAAGAGAGAAGCATCAACATGTCTTTACCTTTTCCTAAACCCACAATGCATGTAGTGTAGTGGAGGGAAGGCCACGGCCAGATAGTAGGAAGTGCTTTTAGGCTGACCTTGGCAGGGACTACGGACAAATTCACTTTCCTCTACCAAGAGCTACCGCTGACGGCCTGTCTCTTGTGTCCGAGAGAAACTGCAGAGCAGCTCGGTGACTTTCTGTTACTTTATAAGATATGCTACCTCAAAGTGCTACCAATAAACCTTTCTAACTGTAAGTGCCCTTCTGTAAGGGCACACATCTTAATCAGAGTTTAGGGTGGTTTTTTCTTTTTTTTTTTTTGTATATTGATGAATGAGATCTTACCTATTAAATATATTATTGGATCATGGTTCCTGAAGGTGATTAAAGTTTGTGTGTATGTGTGTGTGTTTTTTATGACGTAAATATTTTTCATGTGTGTTTTCTAGAGTTTGGCTCTTTAAAGATTTGGAGAGGATGTATAATACCATTCTAAGGCACTCGGTTTTTCTGATTTATATTTTAATTGTCAGGGCCTAAGTTAAATAAATAAAAATACGTGTGCATGTATTTTTTATATATGTGTGTGACTGTTTATTAAGCAATCAGTCAGTCAGTCAATCTATTTTTTAAACTCCATATTCCAGCTGTAAAGAAGTTATTGGCAGAAATGAGGATGGGAAACCGCCCACTAAGTAGATTCTGTAAGGCTGTGCTTCAGAATGAAGGGAAGGGATCACATTCTCCAATACAGAGGTCCTCAACCTCAGCTGCACCTTGGAATCACTTGATCACCCCACCCCTACATTCGGATTTAATTGGTGTGGGGTACAGCCTGGGCATTAGAATTTTTTTTTTTTTAATTTTTTTTTTTTTTGAGGGCAGTGTCACTGGCCCTCAAATGTGGGACCCCATCCGGGGCCGCTGGCTTCCGAAGCCAGCACTTAACCACCGTTCCAATCGGCCGGCCTGGCATTGGAATTTTTTTAAAGCTCCCCTGGTGATTCTAGCATATAGCCAGTTTTAGGAACCACTGCTCTAATATAATAGGCTCACTGTTTAACTTCAGTATCTAATTTTTTGTGACAAACACAAAATTACATTTATCATTCTTTTTATTTGCAATTTCTATGCTACTTAAAAGAATTCCCAGCCTTAAACAAAGCATTTCGTTTGTCTTAATAGAACTTTTTAAATACAGTTTTTAGTCCATCATCATTCAAACTGTTAAATTGGTCATCTAAGCTAGTATACACATTCAGGCAACTGGGAGCTAGCAATCTGTTTTATTTCTACTGAGAAAATATATCCAAAGGTAATTTATAAGTTGGTAAGCGTTTTCCATCAGGTGAGGCAATTGGTGGAGCTCCAGAAATATGGCTATCCACAACCAGCCAACTGATGAGAAACACAGGGCCTTCTCGTATGTCAGCGACACGGGTTTTAAGTCTTCGCTGTGAGATGCCTGCCTCTCTCCACCTGACCCAGCATACTATATATTATCTTCAGAGTCTAGATGAGAGTGCTTGTGAGAAGATGAAAGGCAGACGCACAGTCTCAGAAGATGACTCCAAAGCAGCCACTAAACTGATGTTCAGACACAGAGGGAAAGGGGCATTTATGACTGAGCTCTGTAGCTTCATCAGAAGAGAACACATCCTTATGCCATTAAGTGGATTACTTTGTTGTGAGGAGATGATGGACAGAGGCTTGGATGCTTCCGATAAGTAGGTGTCCATTCTTTAAGAAATGAAGTCATGTTTGGATAAGTCCAGTGGAAAAGCATTTCAATAAGCAGGAATGCACTTAGTTCAAGTGCTTTTTCCCCAGTTGGTTCTAGTAGTTAAGTACTTAGGTTCCATTGTGATGGTGTTTGTTGATTTCATGATGCAGAGTTCATGTTTGACTTTTGGATATTTAAGAAAGCACATTTTATCAGAGAAGTTCCCCGAGAGATGAAGACTGAATGGGGGTAATTGGGTAACAGACTTGTATCATTACTGTTAGTCTTCCTTGGGAATAACTCTGTGCTAGAAATGTGAGCAGTGCACTCTGGGCAGGAGCTCATTTTCAACAAAAGGTCAGGGAGGGACAAAATGAAGGAATGGCACCCCCAGTCCCTCACAAATAAAATGCTGTCCATGTTTTGCTGGATCACTGGAGTCATTGGGATGGTAGAGGTTTTTTAACCCTGATTTATCTTCAATATGAAAGAGAAGCTGAGTAAAGGATGCTAATTAGGCCCTGGGGTTGGGACGGGCACTCACACTTTTTTATGTGATAAAAATTAGAGAATGACTGAACTAGGAAGATTTCTAAATAAACTGTGCCCCACAGGGCAATCCAAAAATATCGGCCATAGCAAGCAAGCTGTGAAAATGTTATATCTGAAAATACAACAGTGTGGGTCAGAAAACAACTTGATAGGTTTGCTTTTTTAAATGTTCTAAGATGGGCAATGTGACTAGTCTGGATGTGAAAAGCAGTAACAAATTTAAAGTTCACCCTCCGAAAAGCTCACAATTGATTCATTAGGGGCTGGCAAACTGACCTGTAGATACCAGACCTGTCCCCTTAACTGGTTTTATACCAATTTTGAGCTAAGAATGGTTTTTGCATCTTTAAAAATAACACATTGGAAAAAGTCAAAAGAAGAGTAATTTATGATGTGAAAATTATGTCCGTAAATAAAGTCCTACTGGAAGACAGCCACATTCATTTGCTCCCATGTTGACTGGTTTCCATGCTGCCATGGCAGATTTGAGTAGTTGCCACAGAAACTATGTGGCTTGCAAAGCTAAAGATATTTACTATGTGTTCCTTTACTGAAAAAGGCTTGCTGACTCTTGATCTCAGTGATGTTCATTGTACTGTTATTGGAACTTTCCTAAGGTTGAGAAATTTTGTAAACAGAAATTAAGGAAAAAACTTGCATTAGAATCACCTGAGGTGCTTAATGAAAATGCCGAATCCCAAAACCCAGCTCAGACTGGAAAATTGTCACCTCAGGGAGTGGCAGCTGGGAATTGATAACAACAAACTCCCCAGGTGTTTCTTAGGAACAGTGAAGTTTGAGAACCCCATAGCGTGTAGTAAGCTCCTGTTATTTCTCTTCCTGTTTTCCTTCAATAGAATACGTCTGAACAAATCTGAGTGTTGGGGTTCTTCCATCCCAACGGCTCCATCTTTTGGTAGAACTTTTAGTGACTAATGCAAGGCAGGTCTGATACAGAACGCGGTATGTGGCTGTTACTGGGGCAAAGGCTTGGAGTCCATGGTAAAGTCCTCTCTCCATTGTGTCAGAAATTCTCACCATTAGGATGATTTTGTGAGTTACTGTTATTCCTACAAAGAAATCTCAGCCATCTGTTGTTTTCTGCAAGTTTTTTTTTTTTAATTTTAAGGAGTTTAAAGAAAAATGTCCATATAGCCACAGTCAGACTGCACAGAGTAATAAAAACATAGGGTGTCTTTGTTTTTTTGGATGGAACTGTATCCACCCTAGTTATTTCACATTTATCAAAGCACTGATTGGTAATTGCAGATTTTTTTTTTTTTTTAACAGTAGAATGATTTATTCATACAGGCAGTTTGCTTTGTAAGCAGAAGCCTTTTAATAGTATACATGAACTTCAGGGCAAAGGTGAGATGTGGTTGGTTGGATTTGGGGGATAATGAACTTGGTCCTTGCCTGGAAAGATGGTAGGACACTGTCTGGGAGGGGCTGGCAAGTTTACCTTCTCCCACCTTTTCCACCAGCTTATGTTGATTATAAACACCCAGTTCCTGAGGGAGGAAGGCTTAGGCCAGATAGGTTTCTGATGCAGGAGAATGTAGGATCTACAAGTCTCAGGTGGCAAGGAGACTCGTTAGCTCCCAGTCTGGCTGGGCGGAGGAGTTCTGACAGGAAAGAAAGACCACACCAAAACTTCTTGCCTGCTTTCTAAAATGTGCATGTGAGTGAACACTCTTCTCCTTAGGAAAATCGCTCCTTAGTGAATAGTTAGAGGATTCGAGACAGTGAGGTAAGTGCCTGAAACAGTTTGGTGCTGTGGGTATGGACGGCTGGATGGTCACCAACCCAGGTTTGATGCCAGCTGAGGCTCTTTACTAGTACTTTGAGCAGTTTACTACTCCTGATTCTAAGTTTTCTCATATATAAAATGGGACTACTAATACTTTTGTAAAATTATAAAGGGAATTAGAATAACCATGGTTCCCACACACAGCTGGTCCTCAACAATACCTGGGTGGTTTGTCTCCAAAAAAAAAAAAATCATATTTCCAGACGTCTGTGAATTCTAGTTTGGTAAGTTTTTCAGAGGCTAAGGATTAGGAAATTTGTATTTTATAAAACAAACTTCCAAGATAATGCCAGGTTTGGGAACTATTGAGAATGTCCTAAGAAAGCCCTTGCCTTGCTTTTTCTTTTTTTTTCCCTCTCTTCCTTATGATTTTTCTTTTGATTAGTTTCAGGTGTACAAAACAATGTACTAGTGAGACATGTACCCCCCTCACAAAATGATAATGCCCTCCTGAGTACGGGAAGTGTGTTAAAAGTAGGGCAAGGGCTCGTCCTCAGTTGTTTGTACCTAGAAAACAGGACCTCAGGCCAGGCAATACTGGTTTAGTAGATTGGTTTGCGCATCCTCCTGAGGTTTGCATTTATGCCTTCTGTAGTGAGCCAGCTGTGTACAGACTAGAACTATGAAATGTGGAAAGACAGCTATGAAATGAAAACAGGCGGCTGCACTCTGTGCTGCAGCTGCTGTGTGTTAGTTGTTTTCTACTCTTCATTTGTGTGAGGGAAAACGTCAGCTAAATGCTTGTCTCTTCCGATCTTTTACCATAAACTAACACGGAATAAAAACAACTCTTTTCTAATTATCTCTAAACACTTTACCCATATTTTCACTTTCTTGTCAAGCAGGAAAAATGCTAACATGCAGAGAAATGGTTCAAAGAGATGGTTTGTGTGACACTCGGAAGCTGAGTTAGAGGTCTTGGAAAATGAGCAACAAACCTTCGCATGTTTCTGCACTCATTTCTTCCTAGTCACCCCTTCACCTCCTTCTCACTGCCCAGGGTCCACTGCTGCGGCCTTGTTGTACTGGGCAAGACCGCATTCCCAGATCTGTGTACCTTTTTCTCCCCATCACTGCTCGCATATCCTATGTCCAATCCTCAGGATCCTTAGCCCTTGCTAACCTAATTCAAAATCCTCATGTTTGAAACAAATTTCCTGGTAGGCAACAATGCTATCTTAATATCTTCCCACAATGTCTGTAATGTTAAAGTAATGTGCTGCTGGAAGCTTTGCTTAGCTGATATGGTTGGGTTGTGTTAAAGCAATGTTGCCCTCCTGCATGCTTCAACCTACATACAGGGCTGATGCCGTCCATCTAAAGGAAGTTACAAATCTGGAAAAATCCACAAACTGCTTAGCATTTACTGGGTAATAGAGTCAGTATCATCTATAGGATATGACTTGGATTTGAATGGAGTCCTTCCTGATCATCTTCAGGAAGGCTGTGGATAAATCTGTGGTTTACCTCCTGAACACGGAGACTGGATAAGTAACCCTACCTGGCTCTGAAACAAAATCCATTTGGATTCCAGGCCCAGGGTCTTGGCCACAAGAAAGCGTGTGTATCCCAACATCTTCCTGGAAGCTGTGCTCTGTGAGCACTGGAAAATCCCTTTTGTTTGTAGTGTCTTGCATTTCTGTAAATCACTTTGTTAATAGCTGAAAGGAAGAGATTTGGTAATTACAGCTTTCCTTTGTTGCAGTTTTAGATTGAAAACACATGCCAGCCAGGCTAAGTAAGGATCCAAGTGGATAGATGATATGTAAACAAGATTAGGAATCACAAGGATTAGGGGCTTCCTGTGCAGTTTTATCCAGAGGAAGATCAATTACAAACACAATGTTTTCTTTTTTGGGAAAGGAGGGGTAATATTATATGGATGATCTATATTTTCTGGCTCTTGTTTCCAATTCTTTGAAATGAGATCATTTGTTGATTTCAGTTATAAATTTGTAATGTAACATCTAAAATAATTAGATTAAAAAACTATTGACAAAGGTAGTTGTTGGACAGTCAACATCTAAATTATAAACTTAATCCTTATATTGCTGGTCCTTTATTTTATCTGCTTACAGAAGACAAATGATTAACACTGTAAGCGGGCATTTGAGCTATATGACGAGTTTACTCGTTTCCCGCAAAAAATGTGTTAATATGAAGTGTAAAGGTAACTAATTAGTTGAGCCGATACCATCACAACAACCTTGAGTTTAAAGCCTTTGTCACTATGACATTGACCATGAATTTAGTCTTCAGTACCACCAACCTTGAAATTAATCTTTTAACACCATGACCTTGAATTTAGTCTTCACTATGACCTTGAATTTAAAGTCTTCAGCTCTATGACCTTTATCATATTATTCACAGGTGCATCATTTTTGAAATGTACTGTGTAAAAAATATGTATTGTGTTGCTTATTAACAAAAGATTCTTCACAATGTCTCATGTAGTCTAAATTTGTAAATACTGCTTCTGTTTTGTTCCTCCTTTATACACATGACTATGTAATAAGTAATATGAATTTTATGTTTGAAAAAGTATGGGGCCGGCCGAGTGGCTCAGTTGGTTAAGAACTTGCTCAAGAGTGCGAGCTCAGCTCTGAGCAACAGCAGTTCGATGCCCAGCCCGAGATGAGCTGCTGCTGAGCTGCCAACAGGTGGCAGGATGGCTCAGCTAAAAAAAAAAAAAAAAAAAAAAAAAAAGTATGTTTCCCTGAAATACGTATTCATGTATTTTTCTTTTAATTATATAATTGAGAGTTTAAAATGACAACCTCCCAAGTGTCAAAAACTCACATTTTAAAAACAAATTTTGGTTCTGATCCTGTAAAAAAAAATATTGATGAGGGCCATGTAGAGATTATAGTGTTGTGTGCAGTATTAAAGAAAAAACATGTTCAGGATACTTGTTAAAGATGGCAAGGCAGGCTTTATTCAAGGGGGCAATTACGATGCAGTTCTGTATTAGAAAGAGAGACAAAGCTCAACTCGGAATGCAAGGACAAATGGAGATTTATCTCCAAGGAACAAGGTGGAGATTGGTGGAAGGAATACTAAGAGGAAACATCAGGCTCCACAGGAATTCTTCTGAAGGCAGGCCAGGGTGATCAAATCCTGAGGGTGGGGATGAGGAATTTGACCAGACATCAAGGCTGGGGTATTTTCCCTAAACTGACCAACCCAACAGAATTCTTGCTAAAACTGGACAAAATAGCCCAAGAACAGAGCCTTAGGTCAGGGGCTCAGTCAGAAAGAGCACCTGTTTGGTCAAGGAGCCATTTTCAGTGAAGTTAAATTCCTATTCGTTATCATTGGGAAGTTAGCTATTTAGATGAACCCACTTGCTTGGTATGAGTTTCTAAGTTTAGAGAGAAAAGAGGGGTTTAGCCTTTCTGATTAGACTACTGTGCGTCAAATTGAAAAGGGCTGTTAATAGTGAATGTTAAGGTTTCAGGCACCACATGGAAAAGACCAGGTTATAAAGGGGGAGGAATCCCTGTTATGGAATATTCTGGGCTCTGCTGTCTCTGTTGTTTTTCAAAGCCCAGGATTATCGTTTTAAACCGATTTATTGACCATTTTCCATCAGGTCTGTGGGGTTTATCGTTAAAACTGCAGATTCACAGGCTCCATTCTACCTAAATTGAATTAGATAGAATCTTTGGTTGAAACCCAGAAATCGGCATTTAAATAAGTAACCTAAACAGTGTAATGAATGACAGCAACTGGAAACCAACCTGTTAGAAAGATGGCATTACAATCAGTGGGTAAAGGATAACTATTCAATAAATAAAGTAAGAATAATTATATTACATGGGAAAAAATTCAGTTAGAGCCCTATCTCACACCATGAAGAAAAATAAACTCCATATGTATTCAAGATTTAAATGTGAAAAGTAGAACTGTAAAACTTTTAGAGAAAATATAGAATATAATTTTGACATTTGGATTAAGAAGGATATCTTAAATACATAAAAACTCAAATCATAAAAAAGCAAAATTTTTACTAGATTACAATTTAATAATTTTATATGACCAAAGATACCATAAGCAAAGTCAAGAGACACGCTACAAACTTGAATATTTGTAACAAGTATAACTAACAAAGAATTAGTATAAAAATATATAAAGATCTCTAAATCATTAAGGAAAATAAAAGTGAACAAAGGGAAGAATGAGCAAAAGTTGAATCATCTCCAACTCATAGACCAGGAAACCTGAGAGACAAATACATATATATGAAGATGTCTAACTATATGTGTATTAAGTGAAAATGTAATTAAAAAGTGAGGTACCATTCAAAGGGTTCATGAATAGTAGAGAAAATGAAACTTATGGATACATTGTTGGTTGGAAAGCAAATGTGTACAAACACTTTGGAAATCAAATTGGCAGTATCTAATAGCTTTGTATATAAGCAACCCTAGTTATATACCGGGGGTGCCAAAAAAATGTATACAAGTGGACACTTTGGTCAACGTTGCTCAAGCAGTAGTTTGCAGTAATCAGAAGTGTCTGGACGCTGATGGTAACTATTTTGAGCACCTCTTGTAATTGCGGAAGCCAAACGTGACTTGTATTCGCCTTTTGTTATTGAGTGTTACAATTTTAATAGTTTTTTCCTTTCTTAAAATATGTATACATTTTTTGGCACCTTCTGTATATTCCAATGAATTTCTTGCTTGTGTGTAAGAAAAAATGTGCAGAGATATTTGTTGCTGTGTTTATATGGGTGAAAAATTGGAAAGAAACATGAAAGTTCATCATTGGGGGACTACTTACAAATACACTATTGTATTCTCATACATTGGACTATGATACTACAATTAAAATGGATGAATGAATGTTGTCTAACTGCATCAATCTAGAAAAGATAAGGCTGGGTAGAAAAGTTACAAATGGATACACATGAAATAATAACATATTTATGGATATAAACATATTGTTGAAGTTGCATGTTCCAATCTCCTATCTCTAACGAGATTTTCTTTCTACTCTTGCTAACCTTGGAGATTCATTATTTTATATTTAGATACTAAAATGTTGAGGCTAAAAAGTGTCCTAAAAATCATGCCATCCAATCTTTTGTTTTTAAAAAAATCTTTTAAAATGAACTTTTTATTTTAGAATAGTTTTAGATTTGTAGAAAAATTGTGAAGACAGTAAAGAAAGTTCCCACATACCCCAAACCCAGTTTCCCTATTATTAATATCCTACAATAGTTGGTACCTTTGTGACAATTAATGAACTAATATTTATATGTTAAAATTTCTATTATATCAGATTATTTTAGTTTTAAGATAATGTTCTTTATCTGTTCTAGAACCCCATCTAGGAAACTATGTAAATTAATTAGTCATTTGTTAGCTTCCTTAGGTTCCTCTAAGTTGTAACAGTTTCTCAGATTTTTCCTTTTTTCTTTCTTTCCTTTTGATGACTTTGACAGTTTTGAGTTGTACTGGTTAGGTATTTTGTAGAATGTCCTATGTTGGAGCCCTGTCTTATATTTTCCTCATGATTAGACTGAAAAGAAGGTCAAAGAGGTAAAGTAGCATTCTCATCACACTGTATTAAGAGTACATATTATTAACATGACATGGCCTTTGATGTTAATAACCTTGATCAACTGGGAGAGGTAGTGCTTGTCAGTTTTCTCACCTGTAAATTATTCTTTTTCCCCCTCTTTCTATGCCCTACTCATGGAAGGAAGTCACGACGTGCAGCCCACACTAATATTCTTGTTAAACAGAGAAATTATACCTCAGAATGATAAAGTAGTTTGCCATTCATCATGGAGTTAATCACACCCACTCCAAAGTATGATTTGGACCACAGTAAGGGGATTACTTAATGTATAGTAATTTAATTTTAAAGTTAAGTAGTGTGACTCAATACATTTTATTTCACTTAAATTTTACATTTAATTTACATGTAAAATTAAGGTTAAAGCAGTTAATTTAGTGCATACAAAATCTAGCTTCCTCTACCCCCAAACAACCCCTCGACTCAAAACAGAATTATTAGATAATGTATTTTCATACACACACACACACACACACACACACACACAGAAACACACACAGCTGAGCTTGAAATGAATAAAGGAAATTTTATATACTGTGTTTCCCCGAAAATAAGACCAGGTCTTATATTCAGTTTTGCTCCAACAATCTACATTTATTCATTTATTCATGTACAAAAAATACATTTATTCAAACAGTCATGTCTGGCTGATGATCTTAACTGGGGCTTATATTTGGGATGGGGCTTATATTACAAGCATCCTGAAAAATCACACTAGGGCTTATTTTCTGGTTAGGTCTCATTTTCAGGGAAACACTGTATGTTGGAAATTAGGAGGAAACTATTCAAAGAGCAGTAGCTGAAGTTCCATGAGGACCTGACACATATATTGAAAATCTGCCCCTAACATTTGCCACGCAAACAAGAGGTTCCAGGCTCCAGAATCTTTGGAACATGGCCCAGAAGAGGACACAGAGGTTCATGTCTAAATGGGTGTTTCTTCTTGGGTTCCAGGATTCTTTGGCTCTTGAAGATGGATACTGTGCATGGAGGCCCAGAGGGACCCTCTAAAAAGCTGGGTCATTCAGCAGGGCCCCAGATATCTGAGGGTGTATACTAAACTTCCATGGGGACTATGCTTCAGGAAGAAGAAAAATGGTTGCAGAGTGAAGCTATGAGATGTAAAAGGAATTGATGAACAAAGGAAGCAGTAAAACGTAGAACACAATTTTTAAAAGTATTTTCCATAAAATACAAGGATAACAGTATTTGTGTTTGTGCCTGAAGACAGACTGGAAGTAAAATACTCCATAATAACTTGGAAGTCATGAGGCAGAGGAAGTTACTTGTCTTTTTCAGTAGAGAAGAGAGATACTGATTAACTTTGATTTTGTCAGTATATTATAAATATAAGAATGTATATTAAAAGAAAATGCATAACTTCCAATCTGGAAAGTGAAAAGAAGTTTAAGAAATTGATCTATTTAATAAAAGAAAAACAAAACAAAAAATGATAAGAATGAATAGCAAAAAATAAAATACAAAGATGGTAGAAATCAATCCAAATACATCAGTAATTACAATAATAGATGCAGATTACACTCACTTTTCTAATATTGGATACAAAATTCAGTATGGATTAAAAAATAAAATATGTAAGAGAGTAGATCTTAAAAGTTCTTATCACAAGGGAAAAAAATGTTGTAACTATGTATGGTGACGGACATTAACTAGAATTACTGTGATCATTTTGCAATTATATGTCAAATCATTATGTTGTACATCTAGGAACTAATATAATACTATATGTCAATTATACCTCAATTTGAAAACATAAGCTATTCATAGATATACCTTAAAATGATACAGAATGATTAAAAATGATACGGAAAGGAGAAAAAATTATACACTAACTAAAAAAGTTGACATAACAATAGTAATATTAAATATTGATAGAATATAGAATACTAGTAGAATACTAAAGAAGAAAATGCATTGCGTAAAAACAGGACAACACATAATAATAGGAGGTGGCATTAAGAGACAAAGAGGAATATCTCTCTTAGAAATGGATAGATCAAGGAGGCCAAAATAAGGAACCAGTTACCCTGATGAATTATGAAAGCGGGAAATAAGCACTCTCTTTTTCTCTAATTCAAGATCTAGGTTTCAGTCTTCCATCCACTTTATGGTGTATGCCACATATTTTCCCCATATTTTTTAAGTACATATTTTCAGTTCTCCAAACGCACCACATGTTCTCTCATTTTTAGGCTTCATATATGCTTTTCTCTGTACCCAGATCTTTCTCCTCCCCACCCCTTTACTTGGTTAATGCATGACAGTTTAACTGTCATATCCTCTGGGAAACTGCCACTGTGCCAGGGCCTCCCATAGCACTTCATAGTTTTCCCATGGTGGCATGCCTGATTCTGTAGTGTCACTACCTTTTACTTCGTTCTCCCCCACTACACAATAAGCGTTTGAGGACTGAGACAGAGCTCTTTTCTCCTCGGCAGCAACTCAGTGCCTGGAGCACAATTTGCTTCTTGAGTAAATAAATCTGTGTAGGAATGAGATAGGTAAAAATAAAACAAGGTCACAGGTGGAGAGGTTACTTTTTCCTAAGGAGAGGGCTTCAAAGATGTGATCCTTAGGAAAAAAACTTAGAGAATGAATAAGGACAGAGGTTGTTCCAGGTAAGGGGAACAGTGTGAACCAAGGTGGGGAGGCTAGTGGGAGCATGGCATGGCAGGGGATTGTGGGTAGTCAAACTTAGTGTAGCCGGATCATATGGGGCAATGAAGGAGGGAGAAATGAAACTGAGAATTGAAACTGAGGTCACCACATAGAGCCTCCGATGCCATGCTAAGGAGTGTTAACTAAGGAGAGATATAGCCATTAAAGATATTTAAACAGTGGAATAATTGTGGTAGTTTTTAGAGCTATTCACTCAATATTTCCAGTTCTTCCCACATCTAAGCCTATATTAAAATACTTGTCTGCCTTTGAAGTTAGGCAGGACCACATAACTTACTTGGGCCAATGTTAATGAGTAAAAGTGGAGGCTGCCAATTCCAGGCAGAAGCTTGAAGGGACACCATCTGTGTTGTCACTGACCTTTTTCCTGCTTTAGCTATCATGGAAGCGTGAGCCTTGGTCCTTGAGTGAGAATGACACTCCTCTCGAGAGGGTACCCTCAGCTATTTTGTTACAGACATGAATAAGACACAAACCATCATTGTTTAAGACACTGAGATACAGTGGTTACTTTTTATTGTAGCATAACCTTGCCCGTTTTGGAAAAATAAATAAATATATATATATATATATATATATATATATATATATATATATATATAAAATATTCCCCCCCCCCCTTAGGAGACCGTTCCAAAAGGGCATTGGCTGCAGGGAAGGTGAAGAATAGACTGTGAGCATGAGGACAGGGATTGCATTGATTTTACTCATTTATGGATGTATGGTGCCTGGCACAGTTCCTGGGATAGACGACAGGTAGGGGGGAATCCTTGTTCTCATGCTTCATAAGGATTGCTTAGTGTTCCCCCAAAAGTTCTGTCCAAGTCTTAACCCCCAATACCTGTGAATGTGACCTTATTTGGAAATAGGGTCTTTGCAGGTGGAATTAAGTTAAGGATCTTGGGATGAGATTATTCAAAATTTAGGATGGACCCTAAACCCAACTCCTGGTATCCTTCTAAGAGAGAGGGGAGGGAGACTTGGCAGAGATACAGGGGAGGCCACGTGAAGATGGAGGCTGGCTGAGACTAGAGTTATGCAATTACAAGCCAAGGAATGTCGAGGATTGCCGGCAGCCATCACAAAACAGGGAAGAGGTAAGGAATGAATTCTCCATCCAGGCTTCCAGAAGGTACCAAATGCTGCTGACACCTTGATTTTGGATTCCTGGCCTCTACAACTGTGAGAGGGTACATTTCTGTTGTATTAAGCCACGAAGTCAGTGGTAGATTTTTATAGTAGCCCTAGGAAATTACTACAAGACTTGTGCTCCACTTGTCAAGAGGGAACAGCATTAGAGTAACATTTTCAGTTACGTTATCTTTCTCTATCCTATACTCTACCTTCTGCACAGGAATAAGAGTGATTTATCTGATTTGTGAGCGTGGGGAATTCACTCCTAGCAGCTAATGCTTCTCTGGGCTAGCCAATGGGGAATGGATGTTCTCATGCTCATCTCTTCCATTAAGTAAGCAAACCTGATTGATGACCAGGAATTATTTTTCTAGAAGCTCTCTAGGCTTGAGGGGTGTGCAAGGCAGCAGACAAATTGCCATGTAGCTGCTGTGCACATCTATGCTTTGCAGACTGTTTCTTTAGATGGATTATAAGATTGGACACGTGTGTGTGTGTGTGTATGTGTGTGTGTGTGTGTGTGTGTGTGTGTTAGGACTGAAGATTTGAGAGCCTGGAGGTCATGAAGAAGATGAATTTCTGTGTGGAAGTCATAAGTACAGTACCACATGTTACTTCCAATTCTTATTAAGAGTTATTTGATAGCCATGATGAAGATGTTTCATCAACTCTAAGATTCCACTGATTTTGAGACCCACCATTATGTTATATACCGCTAAGAAAGAAAGTGAAGAAACAACTCCAGCTTTTCCTAGTTTTCCCAGGGTCCTGTCTGCAGGTTCTGGAGCAAGTGGGGTATCCCAGAATGAGCCATCCTAGTCACCAAAAGCTGAAGAGGAGGAAAAATAATTTCCCCTCTAGACCCTTAATGGTGAGTGCTTGGCGGAGACTCCTTTTTTTCCTAGGGCACCTTGTAAATGGATAAGATTGTCTAGGTTCAAAGTTCTTCACTGTGACCATTGTACTTTAAGGTTATGTGTACTTTGGTCAGATTAACCTGCTTGCTTAGTCTGAAAACAAAATATATTCAGCTGGGTGAGGTCTCACACCCAGCTTAAGGCCTCAGTTCAGATCCAGTTCGGTTTCTTAGTTGATTGGGTTTCTGACCCAGCCTAGAAAAAGAAACGCTCAAGTCAAGCTTGAAAGCTCCTAACACAAAAACCTAGGATGGGAGAGGGACTTCCATACCACCTCCAGAGGCAGCAGCACAAGCAGCTAGCCAAAGGGGCTCAGCAGGTACCCTGGCCTCCTTGCTCATTGCTCCTAGGTGCTCTCTGGGGAAGGAGGCAAGGAGTGGGGGGTCTCCCTTAGCTGCTTCTTCTGACATCAGAACTGTTAAAAAGAACAGTTAGGCAGAGCCAAACTGTTAAGTAGTTAAAAATGCTCCTCTGCCAGGAGTTTGGGGAGAGGCTTTTATAGATAGAAAAAAGGTGGACACACAATCAGGAAATTATGGATTGGGAATAGCTTAAAGCCTAGTTGGCTGTTTATGATTGGTTATTCTTTGGTGTTTTAATTTTGTAACCTTGAGGCCTATGCTGCATAAGCTTAGATTTTGGTTTGCTTGTGTAGGCTGCCAAAGCACGAGAGCCACATCGGTCTAACGGCCTCCTTGTTTAATTAATTTAAAAGAAAGAATGGTTCTAAATGCTGGTCAGGCGTTCTTCACTGTCTATGATGCATTTCCATGAACAAACCCTCTCCCCTATCTCTGCATTCTGCCTTCTATCAGTCACACCTATCTCTTGTCATTTCATTTTGCTTTGCTTTGTTTTTGTCCCTTGTTAGGTCAAAAGGTTAGTTTGTTCTGTGGAAATAACAAATGCCTGATTTCCCACTCTCTGAAGCTCTGGGGTGAGTTGAATGTGCAGATGTTTACGAGTGGTGACAATTCCTGTTGGCGGATGTAGTAGCAGAGCTGTTGTTCGGGAACTGGCCAGACCGAATGATGCCAGCTGAAGGGGAATCCCAGGAATGTGCTTTCATGTCCATCAGACATTTGAACCCACCGAAGAATGGCCCCCACTTTCTCAAGCTGTTATAAGCCCTTATGAGGCCCCAAATTTGCTTGTGCAATCTGAGAACATTGCTTTCATCCTGGGTGGCTGAAGTCGTGGTGCGGGGGGGGGGGGGGGTTGGGCGGGAGTGGAAGATGGTTGTTCTGAAGGAAGTTTTTTGTTCATCCTGACTCTTGAATCTGTTTCACAGAAAAATTTCCATTGGAATTCTAGGAAGAGGAAAAACATGGCTTAGGCAGAAAGCAACATTCGCTCTATTCAACATTCCAGTGGCTGAGCCTGTGGCCAGCCGGGCAGCCAAGCCTAAGGAATTCCAAAGAACACAGCACTTTTTAAAATTGGAGCCCTATGTCCGGCCACAATGCTAATTGTTTCACATCAGCGACTTGGTATATAGTGCTATGGGAACTTCAATGGTTTCTTTTGTCAGAAATGGGCTAACTCCAAGTGCTTCTTCAAAAGGGTTACAGACAGAGTTGCGAAAGTAATCATGGTCATGCATTGCCCCTTTCATTGTTTCTCTTTGCTTCTGTAGTTGTCAGATGCTCAATGCTTGAATCTCTTTTGGGATTCTCTTTTCCTAGGAAAGGGCATAGTTTAACGGGGGGCAGCAGATAACTGAATGCTGTAGTATAAACAGCTGGCATGGGAAATAGACATGGAAATGGAGGCTTGGTGGTGATTTGAATAAAGTCCAAACGTGCCTGTGGCTAACTTGATTTACAGCCATCAGCAAAGGCTGGAAAAGGATCACGCTGTGAAGCCTTTGGTTTGTAAAGTTTTGTAAGCTAGCCAGATCTAAAGAAAGCTTTTCCATCAGGATTTCAAAACAAATATTGAAAAAAAAAGAGGGTGCCTCTATCTTTCCTTGCTACTGGCCAGGTTTTGAGTTCAGCGAGAGGACTAGTGTGTTGACTGTTGAAAAAGATGTAATTAGTATCTGTGAACAACTCGAGAATCTATCCCATTCTAGAACACGTAACAACCAGTGCAAGTGCACTTGGGGATACCTGCCTGGGTGGCCTTCTGTGGGGTGTGGAAATGGAGGCTCCAGAGACATTGCTGTGTCTGCATCCTGTGACATGGGTCACAGTGATCAATGAAGCACATGGCCAGCTTTCCCTTTTGTTTTATTTCTACTCAGAGAAACGGTTATGTGATGACCGCTGCTGTGTTGTATTTATTTCCATTGCCTAAAGCAAAAGCTAACTAATTTTCCCTGATGTTTTTATTGTGGCTCAATGTTTGTAGGACTCACCCTTAGTTGGGGCAATGTCATGTTGACACAGCAAGTATCAGTGACTTAGAAGTGCAGACCGAGAGGAAGTTCAAGTCTGGATCCTCCTCTGTGCAATGTAATATTAAAAATGCCAATTTAAAGAAAAGCCAAATGGAAGACTAAATGTAAACGGTGAAGGTTCCAGGACCTCGTATAGTGTCTGTTCCCTAAACACAATAGATTCTTCTATTCCTGCATCTATTCCTCCACATACATATGGAGCCATAACACATATAGTAGGTACTTAATTAGTATTTGTTAAATGAGAGAATGTTTTGTGGCAATGCATCATCATTATCCTGTATAACAGAGGCCCAGCTAACTACAGCCCACAGGCCTCTTTTCCTAAATAAAGTTTTAGTGGAACACAGCTACATCCAGTTTTGACAATAGCTGTTTTTTTTTTTGCTACCACAACAGAGGCGAGTACTTGTGATGGAGAACATTTCAACTGCAAAGTCCCAAATATTTACTATCTGGCCTTTTACATAGAAAATTTGCCAACCCCCAAACTTTTCTACTTTCCCCTCAACAATGTATCCATTAATGTTTCTAGAATCATACAGGGGGTGCCAAAACTGTATACATATTTTAAGAAATAAAAAAACTGTATTAAAATTATAATACTCGATATATACCGATAACAAAAAAAAATCAATGCAAGTCATGTGTATACATTTTTTTGGACATCTGCTATATTTCTCAAAGTATGTGTATATTCCAAGGAACAATCAGAAAATAGAATATTGTAATGTATATTGTAAAGTCTTAAAGTTAAAAAAAACCTCTAATTTTTAAAAATTTGTACTTAAACATAAGCAAACTATTTTAATAGATGAAAGTTTTTTTCATTGTCTTCTATGTATATGAAAGTGTTTTTCATTGTCTTCTATGTATAATACTACAGAAGTCATCATCTCTTGGTTCATTGGGTGTTTGTGACTGTCAGTAGAGTCTAGTGCTTCATTATGCTCTGTCACTGAGAATTTTTTCTTAAAAAAAAACAAAAATAATAACTATGCACCTGCTCTGTGTTCCCACAGAACCCCAAGCACAACTCTAACATACACTTGTATAAGGCATGACAGGGTTGAAAACCTCTATAATTTTGATTCAGTATTTTCAAATTCATTTAACCCTATTATTCTTTCCTCCCTCTCTCCCCTCCCCACATTACTGTTTTAAAGAAGCAAGTTGCCACAGAAACACCTTAAATGTTACCTTGATTACCCAGATCAACCTGGTCTGTGTGCCGAGCATCTGTCAATACTTGTTTAGATCTTACTCAGATCACTTTATGGCAATGGTCTGTCTGGTCTCTACATTGATCCCTGATGTATAAAATTGTGACTTCAAAGGCACCTTTCTTGTGCAGCTTCTAACTTCCTTATGAAGAGATTTCACAAAGAATTACAGTGAGAGCACTTATTTTATCTTCCAAGAGAACTGCTTAGTAGATGAAACTGGGTCATGTAGATGCAAACTTAATGATTACATATCATTCTGCTCCTGGTATTGCCTTTACGCTTATGTTACACCTTTTGTAGTTCCACAATCCTCGAATATTGTGTTCTTTTTTTTTTCTTTCAGTCTTTGTTCTCTTTGCTTTTCAGATTTTGAAGCTCCTATTGACATATGCTCAAGCTTAGAGAGTCTACCCTCAGCCATATCTGGTCGGCTAATGAGCCCACTGAAGGCACTCTTCATTTCTGTCACAGTGGTTTTGATTGCTACCATTTCTTTTGGATCCTTTCTTAGAACTGCCATTTTTCTGCTTACTTTACCCATATATTTTTCAATGTTTTTTTTTTAATTAGAGTCCTTAGCATATTAATCATAGTTGATTTAAATTCCTGGTCTTATAATAATAATAGGTGTAATAATAGGTCTCGTTCCTGCCATATCTGAGTCTGGCTCTGATGCTTGCTCTGTCTTTTCAAACGTTGTTGCCTTTTAGCAAATCTTGTGCTTTTTTGTTGCTGTTGAAAGCCAGACATGATGTACTGGGTAACAGGAACTCCAGTACATAGGCCTTTAGGGATGTGATGGGAAGAGGGGGACATGTTCTGTGGCCCTGTGCAGTCCTATGATCAGGTCACGGCCTCTGGGCTGTGAGCGTCCCCAGTACTTCTGTCTGCCAAACCCGCCCCCATTTAGGTGGCCCAGAGGCTGGAAAGCAGCTGCAGCTGGCTATTTCCCTTTGCCCATCAGGTTAGGCTCTGGTAAAATTGTTTCTCTTGAGAGCAGGGCTTTTTCAGATACTACCAAGTTATATATTTGAGGTCTTCTCTTCTGTTTCAGTAAGCCCCAAATCAGCGTCACCATGTCTTTTTTTTTTTTTTTTTTTTGAGGGCAGTGTCACTGGCCCTCATATGTGGGACCCGAACGCTTAGCACAGCCCTCCTGAGGGCAAGTTTTGTTAAGAACAGAACTCTCTAGAGCATTTCAAAATGGTTTCTTTTCCGCTCCCCGTACTGGAAGCATGAAGGAAGTTTTCTCTGATATTCACTGTCCACTTGTCTGTCCTGAGCCTCCAGCGCTTTGTCAGTTACAGGTTAGGGTTTCTTACCCTAGGTACTGACTGGTTCCTGTGGAGGTTTCTGCTCCGGTCAGTGGTGAATCTCTGTGTCTGCCTGTCTCTTTTGTCTATCCCGTTTTGGGAGCAGTGTTTGGCCCTATGACAACGCTTTTCCAATGAATCTAAGCAATTATTGATTTTGCTATTTGTTCTGTTTTTAACTTGTTAGGATAGAATGAAAACCTCCAAGGTCTTGAATGCTGAACTGGAAAGAGAAAGCCTACAGCCTTCTGTCTACCACCCGGGTCCTAAAAACATAACAAAGCACATTCCTCGTCAGACCTTGTGTGTCATGAAGGCATTATGCATTTTATTTTTTGAAACTCCACTTTTGCTCCAAACATATAGCAGAAAATAAAAAAAACATAGATATATTAATAAAAAAAAGAATTACATCTCCTCAAGCTAGAAACACAATGAAACAACAGAGCTATGGCTGTGGGTTGGTATTGGACCCTATTGTGCCATATGTCTGAAAGCAGACAGGGGCTTCTTGAAACTAGGGCCTTCAGGGAGGCTCCCCTGGTTCAGAAAAGAGGATGGAAAGCTTCTTAGGGATGCTGCTTCTATGAAACTTTGTACCCAGGAAAGAAAAACACTGTTCAAGTTCACAACGAATGAGGCAAGCTCCACACAGGGGCAGAGCTTCAATAGCTGCATTATCAGGGGTATGCGGGTAGAGAAGCAGTTGTAAGTCACCACTAGAAATAAGAGACTGTTTGTAAAGGAAAGAACAAAAAGAGATTTTACCAGAGAGGAGCTTGAAGTGCAAATTGTAAAACGTATGAAGAAATTTAGTCTAATACGGACAGCCAACAATTTGAGACAAATTCACTTTAGGTATAACTAAAATAGAGTAATTTGTAAAAGACTTTAAGTACATATGTTCAGAATCCTCAGTGGTAAATGAAAGGAAAACTTTCATAAGAAGGACAAGAATTAGGGCCGGCCGAGTGGCGTGGTGGTTAAGCGCTGGCTTGGGAAGCCAGTGGCCCCGGTTTGGTCCCACATATGAGGGCCAGTGACACTGCCCTCAAAAAAACAAACAAAAAAACAAACAAAAAAACAAGAAGGACAAGAATTAACCAAACAAATATAGGCAGAAATGAAATAAGATACATATGAAATAGAACCATTTAGATATCTCGTACATGAAAAATAGTGGAATAAGATACAAAAATATTGGATCTACTTTAGACTGACACAATTGAAGAACAAAGTAGTGCTCTGGACAATTGTATTAGAAATTTGCCAAGAATGCAACACAGAGAGAAAAAGAGAAGAAATATAGAAAAACAAGAAAGAGAAATGGATTGAGATCAGCATATATCCAACAGGAAGTTCAGAAGAACAAAATGATGGTGAAAAACTATATTCAAAGAGAGGGTGAGGACTTTTCAGAGTTAAAGAAACTCATAGATCCTCACATGTTATAGAGCACAAAGAATAATGAAAACAATAAAACAGAAATGAATGCACATGTAGACACAAGGTGATAATACAGTTGACCCTTGAACAGTGTGGGGTGGGGGTGAGGGGCACTGACCCCCTCCAATGCAGTTGAAAATCTACCTATAAATTTTGACTCCTTAAAAACTTTAGTTGTCCCTCAGAATCATCCGGAGACTGGTTCTAGGACCTCCTGTGGATACCAAGATCTGTGGATGCTCAAATCCCCTATATAAAATGGCATAAATCAATGCATATAGTTGGCCCTTCATATCCATGGACTCCCCTCTGCGGGTGGACAACAGTAAGGCATTTACTGAAAAAACTTATATTCACATATAAGTGACCCACACAGTTCAAAACTGTTATGCAATGGGGAATTGTATTGCAGAACTTCTAGTATAAAGACGAAAGTCTTGAAAGCCACAAGAGGGAAAGACAGAATTCCTGCTAATGAATACCCATAGATAAACAACAGACTTCTCATCTGCAACTCATGCCAGATTACAAGAGTATTTTCAAGGTGCTCATAGCAAATAACTGCAAACATTGAATTCTAAGTCCAAATAAAGTATGACTCAAAAATAAGGACCATATAAAGGCAGTTTCAAACAAGCATTAGGATTCACTTAAGATCTCCAGGGAAAGAACCATTAACAGATATCCAAACTGCAAAGGTATGGATGGACCTAGAGAACATTTTGCTAAGTGAAATAAGTCAGATAGAGAAAGACAAATACCATATGATCTCACTTACATGTGGATTCTAAACAAAATAAATGAGCAAACTAAACAGAAATAATCTCAGAGATATAGAGAAAAAACTGAAGGTTGCTAGTTGGGAGGGTGGTGGGCATGAGGGAGCTGAGGAGATTAGAAAGCACAAATTGGTAGCCACAATATTGCCAAGGGGATATGCAAGACAGTTTGGGGAATATAATCAATAATGTTGTAAAGATTTTGTAGGGTATCAGATGGGCACTTGTCTTATTAGGGAGACCACTTCATGGATGGTGTAGATGCCTGACTACTGCACTGTACATCTGAGGCTGAATAATATTGAATGTCAACTATAATTTTATATATATATATTCAGTCACAGGATGTGGAGTACAGCATAGGAAATAGAATCAATAGAATTGTAACAGCTATATATGATGTCAGAAGCATAGTAGATTGGGGGTAGGGAGTTATCACATTGTGAGGGGTGTAAATATCTAACTATTAAGTTGTTTTGTACACCTGAAACTAAACAAAAAACCAAAAAATAAAACAAAAACACAATATCCAAGGATCAACATAAAAAAACAAGAGAAATTAATATTCTTTTTCTTTTTTCCTTTTTCTTTTTTTTCATTTATAACATTACTTATTTGTTATTATTATTATTATTAGTTACAGATTACAAAACAATGCAATAGTTATCCTTTTCACCCCTTACAAAGTGACTCCCCCTTCCTCCCTCCACTGTCCTCCCCCCCGATATCATACATATATATTACAATTCCATTGACTCCATCCCCACACTATATTCCACATCCCATGACTATATATATGTTGAATTATAGTTAACATCTAATACTATTCAGCGGCAGCTTCAGATGTACAGTGCAGTGGTCAGGCCTCTACACCGTCCATGAAGTGGTCTCCCTGACAAGACATGAGTCCATCTGGTCCCCTAAAAAAAATTTACAACATTATTGATTATATTCCCTAAACTCTTGAAATGCTGTTATGTTTAACCATCCACACTGTTCACACATACACATTCTCTCTCTCTCTTTCTCTCTCTCTCTCCCTCTCTCTCAAAATTCTAGGTATGAATGCTAAGGAAGAGGATAGAGACAGAAATGAGGGTGGAGATTTTTTCATTGGGTAGGAACTGGTTGTTTAGGAGGCAGACAGGCCAGTGTTTCTCAAACTTCAGCATGCAGCAGAGTCACTTGGAGCACACATGTTGGAGGCCCCACCCCCAGAGTTTCTGATGTTTAGGTCTATTGTGGGACCTGAAAATTTGCATATCTAATAATTGCCAAGTGATGCTGATACTTTTGGTCCAAGTCCACACTTTGAGAACCACTCCTGACTTTGTTAGAAAAACGTTGTAGCTAACTCTCTACGTGAAAATTAGGGGCGACCATTAAAAGAATAGAAACTTTGTATAACTTTGAAACCACAGAGAAGGCAAAAGAATGTATATAACAATAAGTACAACAGAAGGCAACAAAGGAGAAAACATAAGAGAATGAGAGGAAAAGGAGAATGTTAAACATAAATTAAGATGGTAGAACTAAGTCAACAGACTGAAAGAGATTTTGCAACACATAAAACTGAAAAAGAATTTGTATCCAGAATATATTAAGAATTCATACAAACTTTTAAAGAAAAGACAAAACATTGAGAAAATTTGCAAAGGATATGATCAAGCAATTCACAAAAAAGACCAGCATGTCTGGTAAGCATATGAAAAGCGATTAGTCTCACCAATAACCAGGGAAATGCAAACTAAGACGTGGATTCATCCCAAACAGATAGATGAAAATTTAAAGTCTGATAATTCTGTGAGTGGGGATGTGGAGAAGACAGAAGTATCATACACAGGTGGTGAGAAGACACACTGATAGAACTTTTTTTGAGGACAATTTGACAATATCTAGTATGGATATGATACTTATGGCATGTAAAAGTAAAGATGCACATTTTCTGTGACCCAACAGGGAAACTCTCGCATCTGTGCACAGAGGGTATGCGTAGATGTTGCTTGGGATAATGAAAAACTGGAAATAACCTAATTCTTTGACTAGAGAGTGGATTAAAACGTAGGATCCCATAAAATAGAATACTGCGAAGCATGAAAATAAATTGGTGCTGTGTGGATTTAGGTAGCTACAGCTTCTTGAATGTTTGATATTGTGTGACATTATTAACCCCCCCAATACTTTGAATCAACCTCAGTTATAATTACAGTTGAAACTATAAACCACATGTTTCAGTGATAAATAAAGAACTTCAATGAAGTTACTGGTATATGTGCTCTTGAGAATCCAAAACACTGGATTGGCCATTATTCTTTATTTAGATTAGAAAGATAACACAGAAGTTTGGAGAATATTTACATTCCAGTGGCCACAATTTTAAAATTAATCTATGCTTCCTTTGTATTTTGTTATCATACAATTGTCTCTGTGTAGTAAGTGTGTTTACTTAAAAGAGCAAAGAACTTTCCTATAATATGCAGAAGTTTAATAGTTATTGTCCAAAGACTGTGGCCTTATAAACTTGAGACAATGTCTGTTTGTTTTAAGGGACTACATTTGTTAAAATATTTGTAATAGAGATTTGTGTTTTGTTTTGTTTTGTTTTTACTTAAAGACATAAACTATGTGAGTCATTCTGTTCTTGTGGTAGTGAATATAACCAGTATATAAAAACAGCTCATTTAAAATGGGAAAGTATAATTAAAATCTTCCTCTCTCCCTGCAAAAAGATTTTTTCAAAGTAAAACAAATGAATACTTCTAACATGAACTTAAAACTATAATATTAAATCTAATTTTCCTCATATGTAAATTTCAAAAACAAAAAGTTGCATGAAAAAGCAAATTGTGGAATATGTACAGTAAGATAACACTTATTTAAACAATGAAGACATTCAAAACAATACTATATGTATTATGTGTAATAGTTTTTTGCTCTATACTATAGTGTGAAATAAATGTCAGTATTGCTTATAGATAATATACTTTGGTAATAAATTATAAAAACATCAGGTGAAGTAATCTCGTAATTTCTGGGGAGAGAGGAAGGGAAAGGTATTAAGAGCTTCAAGGAATATCTGTTATCCTTATTTCTTTTTTTTTCTCTAGCTTTGTTGAGATATAATTGACATAACATTGTGCAAGTTTAAGGTGTACATGTGTTGATTTGATACACGTATATTGCAAAATGATTACCACTAAAGATTTGATAGCACCTTATTCTATCACGATTAGCTTTTTTTTTTAAGGTGTGGTGAGAACTTTGAAGATCTACTCTCCTAGCAACTTTCAAGTATATAATACAGTCTGATTAGCTATAATCACCATCTTGTACATTGGATCCCCAGAACTTGTTAATCTTATAACTGGAAATTTTTTTTTTTTTTTTGAGGGCAGTGTCACTGGCCCTCATATGTGGGACCCGAACCGGGGCCGCTGGCTTCCCAAGCCAGCGCTTAACCACCGTGCGACTCGGCCGGCCCCATAACAGGAAATTTTTGCCCTTTGACTGATGTCTCCCCATTTTCCCCAAACTCAGCCCCTGCTAACCACCACTGTTATGTTTATTTCTTAACACAAATGATGAAAATATGGCAAAATAACTTTTGTTGAATAATAGATGGTAGGTACTTGGATATTTGGATACTTGGATTTTAAAAGGGTAAGCCATCATGTATTTTTGTTTAGAGAACATGGATTAAAAATATGTGGAAAACGTTTTCTTTCCTTCATATATATATATATAATTCTTATAAGCCAGCTACACACAGCAGATACTTCTTCACCCCCCCAATCAAATCGTTTATTCATATAGATGCTATACAAACATGTATGACTCCAGCAACAGGAGCCTCAGAGATAGTCATCGGCTGTTAGTAGCATCGAGCAAGCAGTAACGTTGACATTGCTCTAGTAATATTTCTGTACACTTCTAGGTAGCAACCTCTTGCTTCTCCACAGCAACTGCAGAAACCTTCACAGTCTCCTAATGCTTCCTCAGCAGCGCCCCAAACCCTCAGCAGATGATGCCATCCAGAGTTTCATCAGGGAGGCCAATGGGCAACCTTTCCTGAGTTTCTCCTCCTCTTCCCCTGGACCCATGGGTCTGAATCTGAAGCCTTTATTTCTTCAGTTTTTGTGAGAACAGTGACCTTCACTTTCCATTTATTCATCCATCTGGATCTCCTTTCATTTTACTTTCTCAGAATACCACTTTATCGATGATGCCTCTGACTCCTGTGTCTTTATTTTATTCTATGTGTTTTTATTTCCATTTGGTACATAATTATGTTTAAATATCTTCCAACCTAAAAAAAAAAATGTCTGTTGATTTTCTATTACCCTACCATTTCTACTACACTTGTTTATTCTTCCCTTAACAGTGTTAATTCGTTTATGAAAACTTTGTTCTAAATGAAGAGCCATTAGCTCTCTCCTAATCAGTTACCACATGAGGTAACATAAGCCTTCACTGTCAAACTTTATTTTTTTCACTGTCAAACTTTTTGAAAGAGAAACCTACTTTTACTTTTTCCACTGTCTTAATGCGCTTGCATCATTGTTTGATTTTTGCCTCTCTTAGTTAACTCAGTTTTCTTTGCCAATTCACCATCTTGTTTGTGAGTACAATGATTTGACTTGGCTTCTTGGAAATAGTTCATAGAATGGATTATTTTCTGGTTTTTTTTTTTTTTTTTTTTTTTTTGAGGGCAGTGTCACTGGCCCTCATATGTGGGACCAAACGGGGCCACTGGCTTCCCAAGCCAGCACTTAACCACCATGCCACTCGGCCAGCCCAAGAGTGGATTATTTCTTATTTGAATGTCCTTTCTTCCTTGGTTTCACTTTTTTTTTTTTTAACAAATATTTATTGATTGACCAGATACAATGTGCTAGAAACCATCCTAGATGCTAGAGATGTTGATATAAGTAAGACTTGGATCTTGCCCTTGAGAGCTTTAGAGGCTGGAGATTGGAGTGGGGAGAAGACAGCTAAATGCTGCTTCAATGTCATGGGTGCTGGACTATGACTCAGTTTAAGTGCAAAAAAGAAAAGCAGTTAGTGTGGTGAGATGGGGAGAAAGGAGAGGAGGCTTTTCTGGAGAAGGGGATACCTGAACTGAGTCTTAAAAACTTGAGTATTAATATGGCTTACAATTTTTCTTATTTCCTTTCTACTTCCAGCTTTTTTCCCCACCTGTCTTCTGTTTCAGTACGTATGCTCCATAGTTTTCTCTCCTTGAGCCTTTATTCTCTTCTCATTCTACTCTCTCTAGATGTCTGTGGCCTTGACCATCATCTGTATCCTGTCTAGATCTGTCTCTTAAATTCAAAACTAGATAAATGCCCCACCCCCCAGCTTTACTGAGATATTATTAGCCATATATATCATTGTGTAAGTTCAAGGCGTACAATGTAATGATCTGATATATATACATCTTGCAAAAATGTTTACTGCACCAGTCTTAAGCACTTCTGTTTGGTTTGAACATTTTATAGGCAATTCAACCTAAGATACCTAAAATGGATAATTGTTTAACCCCTTAAATCTGTCCTTACTCCTGTCCTTCCTATCAGTGAATGCCACCAAAATCTGTCTAGATGCCTAAGCCAAGTATTTAAGAGTCATCCTTGACCTTTCTTTCCTCCTTGTCTGCCATGCGTATTTGGTCACTAAGAATTATTGATTTTGCTACTTTGCATCCCCTATAGCCATCTACTTCTCTGAATCCCACTGCTACTGCCTTAGCTTAGACTCCCCTCATTCTCTGCCTGATGCATTGATGTCTCCATCTTCAGGCTTTCCCCTTTTAAGTCTTCTCCATATCACTCCCACGGTGACCCCTTGGAAGCACAGATCTGGTCTCTTCACTCCCCTGAGTAAGGCCCTTTACATATGATTCCCTGAGTGGACCGTGTTTTAAGGCTTAGGTATATGCTGTTGCTTGTGTCTGGGACTTCCTTGTCCCCTTTCTTGATTGACTATACTTGAGTCACTCAGTTATCACTTCTAAACTACAAACATTCTTCCATCTCCTGCTTTCCCCATTTAGCTTACTCTGACACACAGGCTCCATAGCACCATAGAAATCTTTGTATCTAGCATTTATCATACCATACATTTACTACTAGTTGATTTGTCTGTATCTTATACTCTTTTGGGGGGTCCTTGAGGCCAGGGACTGTGTTTTTGTTCTCCATGACTCAGCTCCTAGAGTAGTGCCTGGCACATAGATATAAAACATGCACTAAACAGATGTGTGTTGAAGGAATAAATGGACCCAGCCTTCCCTAAGAACTCTTCCCAGCGCCATCAACCTGGCACTGGTTTCTTCTCAGTCTGCATTATAAAAATAAAAAAGGAAATAATGGGAATAAGATAAAAGATTTCTTAAAAACTGGAAATATTGAACAAATGAATCTTAAATAAGGTTTTAAAAACAGTCAAAACTGACCTGTAAAACCGCCCACAAAAATTCCTCTCAGGCAAAACAGCATAAAAGATCACAAAAGATCTTTTGAATACATTAAAAAGAAATAATACAATGAAATAAGTTCTGAAATGTGAGTTTTGGAGGTTTATGTAAGGACACCTGTTTTAAAGTCTTAGGTGAAACTTTTTGGAGACTGGAAAGATATCTTTAATCACAATCGCCTATGCTTAATAATAATTTTAGCTAACATTTTTGAGTGTATTCTATGTGCCAGGCACTATACTGAGTATTTGACACATAAAATCTCAAGAAGTATGTATAATTTAGGAATATGTATGCTCACTATGGGGTATGTATAATTATTATGCCCAGGTTACTAAGGAGAAAAACCAAGATCTTTGTATAAACCAAGTCCCCTGGATGCAAACCTAGTGCTTTTTGCCTTCCAATAGAAAGATTTTCCTGGGGAGACAAAGCTTGGCTCACCAGGTAATGCACAGGCAGGGCTGTGTCCTCCACAGGGCCATACCAGCCAAGGCACACTTCCATCTTGTCCTTGTCATTGTCTTTTGCAGACCTCTTTATTTGGAAATCTTTGAGGAGATTCACAAAGTCACATATAATTATAGACCAGAGGCTATGGAGAAAGGTAAATATTTTTACTTAATCCCACCTACTATGGAAAGTTGCCCTGTGAGGTCTGTGGCTGTGAGCTTCCTCTTCCAGATGAGGAAGTGGTAGGGCTAAGAGCCAAAATAACTTGTCAGTGTTCAAGGAAGTTGGAACGGGAGGCTGAGTTGTCATTATGGGACATTCAGGTGGCTTAAACTGAACGTGTATAAGTATGCGTGTGAGAAAGAGACCCCCCAAAGAAGGAAATGTAATCTTAAAACTGAGTTATACAGAGACCAGATACAGAAACCTGTTTTCAGTTATTTTGAGTCCTCAAAATCTCTGGTTCATAGCTCTCAGCTTACAATAGTCCCTTCCCCCGCGTCCCCTCCCCCATGTATGTTCTTAATGAATTGGAAGATTTTAAGGACTAATCATTATCTAATTTAACTTGTACAAATTTCCATCAGTTAGATATCATTGGTCGTCTTATAAAGATGAAAACATGGAGATGCTGAGAGGTTAAATAGCTTGTTCATGGCCACTTCAAAAATAAGGACTGGAACCTGAAAGCCAGAGCAGCTGTTCTCATGGTCACAGGCTGAAAGGCTTTCCTTTTGCTGTCTTGGATTAGCTCACAACAGCCTATTGTTGAATATTCAGGACTTTTCAAGCGGATAATTAAATTGTTTGTAGTTTGAAATTGCATGGTGTAAGTATTTATACCACAGAAATTTGCAAACCCTACAAATCAGGCCCCTCTCCTCCGTCTACCTTCTACTGTCAAGAGCCAGTTGACAGAACTGATTCAGTGTGTGGAACCTGTCATTTGCTCTCATCTGTACCAAATAGCAATGTTTCTATGAAATGTTACATCACATCCCACTGAAGAACATCCTCACAGAGCCAGGGAATAACGAAGGTAAAATTAGGGAGACAATTCTAAAGAGATGTTATTTTCTTTGCATTTTATTTTTGTTGAGATACTTTAAAACTTTTCTGCTTATTTATTTATTTAATATCTGCCTCTCTCCACTAGAACATGAGCTTATGAGGGCAGACTTTATTTTTGGTGCTCCCCTGTTAGAGAGTAGTGTGAAAGTGGGTCACAATAATTCCTGTCCTTCAAACAACATATGTAGTAGAAACCAGCAGCAAGTTCACCAGCCACAATCAAACAAGGAAATGGTTGCAGTCTTACTCTCTGTGAAAACCTGGTAGCCACAGAACAATCAGAAGACTCTATCATGGCTAGAGATGGTAGGTCCCAAAACTCCTGGACCTCAAGGAGAGATGGTAGGTCTAAAAAGTCATGAAAATTCTTATAAATATCCCCAAGTTTGTGCAGAAGCAGACTGAGGAAGTGGGTAGGCAATTTAGGAAAAAGTCTGGGCACCCTTGCTACATGGGAATAATTTTAGGGGAATGTACCCACAACTAAGTGAAGTGAATTCTCAGCCAGGGTATTAAGACAATATTTGAAAAAATAGAAAAGCTCACATCTTCAAATTAAATTTCCTTAGAGCTGCAGCAGAGTTCTTCCCCTTCTCTTTGCACCACAGACTATAAAAAAAGAGATCGAATACAATATTCACTCTTTAACTTATAGCTCAGAGGTGAAAACAGTGTAGTCTCGGAGGAGCTGCAAAGGGTGTCAGTGTGAACTGAATTCCATTCTATCAGAGCAACCACAAGTTGTTAGAACCGCCCACCTTAAGCTTGTGTAGGAATAAAAAAGCCATGGTGCTAGATAGCTTGAGAAGAGGGAAGGAAGTAAAGAAAGGAGGAGGAAAAAAAGAAAGGGGAGAGAAGGGAAGAAGGGAGGAATAAATGAAGGAAAAAAGGAAAGAAGGAAGAAAGGAAGGGAAGAAAGCAGACTAGAAGGAACAAAAGAATGAAACGAAGGAAGGAAAGAAGGCAGGGAAGAGATGGAGAGGATGAAGGAGTGAAGGAAAAGGAAAATAGTGGGGAAAACACAGATGAATAGTTCAGTCCACATTTCCATGGGTGCTTTGGGTCATAAAAGAATGATGAACAGGAATTCCTTATGAAGAACAGGAATAATCAAGGATAGAATGGTAAAAAAATAAAAACAAAAAATCAACAGCATGAAACCCCTAAGTAGATTTCAGAGCTAGGGGAACAAATGAAGAACCAAAGCAACATCATTACAAAACTTATACATAAATCAGAGGCAACAAAGAACAGAGTACACACAGATGAAAATCAAATTGTTTACATAGAGAAAAAGCTGAAGATAATCATAGTGAACCTAGAGGAAAAATGCAAGAGTTGAGAGCAGTTAGAACAGAGTCACCATACTGTTCCTCTGGCCCACTGTCACGTCCATACCCTACGAATTCTTCTCCTCATTGGGATCCCCAGTCCATTGATTCTACCGCCTTTCATTATTCAAGTTTTCCAGCCTCACTCCCTCTGGATCTAGCTTAGATTGACTTAAAAACACATTTTGAAAATCTAAATAATACTTTTAAATTATTTTTTATTTATTTATTTTTTTTTTGGCAAATTCCCCCTGGAATGACAGCCTTTCTGGTAAGGCTGCTGCTTGATTAAGAGAAAGAGATTTCTTATAGTGGAGGCTTTGATTTTATGGTCTCTCATTGTAATCAACCCTTGGAAAACCAAGAGTTCATGTTAAACCCCTTGCCTCCTTCTCTCCCTTTATTATATTCACTGGGCCAAACATACAAAACATAAAACCTCAAACAAAAACCCTGCCATGATCGAACCCAATTATCTGCTACTTTGAGCATCTGAATGGGATTGGAGTAACTAATACAATTGGATTGACTAGTCCCACTTTAAATTTATGCCCATCATTTTCAAAAGAACACTTAATACTTTCTGGCTTTCTTTGTGTGTTCCCTTTATGCTCTAATTCTTCGAAATAACACTTTCCTCTCTCTCTCCTCCAATCTTTAGTATCACTCTGTTCCTACACTCTCTTAGTTGATGGTTTCCCTTTACATAACAGATAAAACAAAAGCAAACAGATGGTAACTTGACTTCCTCCTCTATATTTACGTGGTCCTCATTTTTCTCAATTTCTCCGTAATGGAATGCACTCATATCTGAAACACCTTCATGAAACACTTTCTTTTCTTGGCTTCCAGGACACTTTCCTACTTTTCCTTCCTCCCTTGCAACTCCTTCTGTCTTCCTTACTGGATTTTCCTCTTTCCAACTTCCAGATATGAGTGCATTCAAAGGCTCACTCTTGGTGCACTTCTCTATCTACATTGATGCCACATCCCATCCTCATATATGCTGATTCTGTGACAGAGAACTGGGCATAAGTATACCTTAAATCTTCTCAGGTGATTTTGTTGCCCAGCGAGGATTAAGGACCACTATCTACCTAAGGTGATTCCCCCCTTGGAATTAATTCCATACATCTGTTTACTAATTCTAAATTTCTCTCTCTGTTGAGCTCTAGACTAGACAGAGACACCTCTTGGATTTCTAATAGATACCTCAAATATGACATTCTTGTACCCCTGTTCCCAATCCAACCTATTACTTCTCCAGCCTTTCTTTTAATATAAGTCACTAATTTTAACCTAGTTGCTCAAGTAAAATAAATCGAACCAGCCAACCAGCCAAACACTAGAACTTGTCCTTGAATCCATTTTTCTCATTCTTCCACCTCTAATCCCATCCACACTAGGACATTCCATCCATTCCATTTGCAGTGTATATCCCAAATATACTACTCTTCTGTATCTTCACTGTTATCACTCTACTTCAAACCACCATTATCTCTTGCCTAGATTGCTATGATAATCTTCTAATTGGACTTCACTTTTACTTTTTCACATGACTTCCTCCTTTAACTCATTCTCTACACAGGAGTCAAATTGGTCTTCTAAAAATGCAAATCAATTCATATCCATCTTTCATCTCTTGCTTATAGCTTCTAAGAAGTCCACATTGCATTTTGAATGAAGTCCCAGCTTCATATGTTGGTCTGAAATTCTCTTTGTGAAATGACTCCTAACTCCCTCTCCAATCTCATAATCCCTTTTGCTACTCTCCCACTAACCTCTAGCTACATTCCTTTTCTTTCTGGTACTCAAACAAGCCATGCTTATTTTTGTCTTAGGCATTTTCTCTTCCTTCCATGTAAGGAAGGAAGAGACCTTTTCTTGATTGACTCTTAAATTATTCAGGACTCAGCTCACATGTCACATTTAAAGGGAGCTCTTTCTTGGCTAACATAGCATTTTCCCCACATATTCACCAGGTGTCCTGAGGTTCATAGCTCTTGAACACAATCTGAAAAAGTGCGTTGTTTTGTTTATTTTCTCTCTCCCCCTTTAACATGTAAGTTCCATGAGTGCAAGGATCATACCCATTTTTCACTTTCACCTTCCCAGTGTCTAGATGCCCCAAATATATTTATTGAACATACTGAGGAAAAGCTATGGTAAAAATAATCAGTGTTCAGGATTAGATACATTTAAATAGAGAACTAGGGCTGAATACTTGGAGGGTTACAATTACAAAACATTATAAGTATTAAAATGCTTGATAAAACTAAAATTACAATATAACTTATAAAACTAAGAATGTGAGGAAATTATAAAAGACTAATTTCTTCATTGTTCTAAGGAGTCAATCTTTTAATTTAATTCTCTAAACATTTATTTCTGTTAAATTCAAGAACAATTAAATTTTACTTTAAAAAGATATCATGTAGAATATCATTCCATTTTACATTTTACCCCTTATCTATCCATCCTCTTGGTTTAAATTGAAAAAAATGTTACATAGAAAAAATAGATAATTAATTTTGGTTTGTGAGAGTTCTGGTGATTTTTTCTTTTATCTTTTTCTCTATTATATTAAAAAAAAAGGTCATGCATCAATAAAGTCATTCTGAAAAATAGAAAATGGGAGATAAAAAGGTAAAGACTGCATGTGCAGATAACATACCCTTCCAAGAAGCCAACTGTGAAAGAAAGAATTGAAATAAGGATCCAACTAGAGAGGTTGTCTATAAAATTTTGCCAGTTTGCTTCTTGTTTAAGAAGGGAGGTACTAGAATAAACCTGAATATGATTCAAATGAAATGGCTCAGAAACAAGAATGTGTGCATGACATGTGGCATATTTAGGGCAGAGAGGTGATCTATAGAATAAGATCCCTTCCAGAGAACAGGAGAGTGAGTGAGTTTCACAGGGCCCATTCTGAATTATTTTTTTGTTCAGAGGTGGGTGATTTATCTATTGTAAAAGGGGTCAGGCAAAGAAGATGGGTACAGGCAGGTGCAGAGGCATACATAGATTTAGAACCAGTGGTAGGAAGTTGAGGAGTTTGATAGCTAATTACTTTTATTATTTCAGTGAAGTTGAAGACAAGTCATTACTTGAGTATGGGTGTGGGAAGTTTGAGGAAATTGAAAAAGGTATAAAATGGAAAAGCCACTACTACAGAAAAATAGTAAGATTAATGGACACTGTCCAGGGCTCAGTTGAGGTGGATGATTATAAATGTAAAGTGATAGCAATCTGTTCACTTGGGTGATATTTATCCAGCTTTGCTCAGCTGTTTGGGTGCAGGTATGGAGAAAGTAGGTGGTTGAGTTCAGTCATAGTAGATGCTTTAAGAAAAGAGTCCAAGGGGAGTCCAGGAATTTGTAGGACGAGGATTGTAACAGAATCCAAGATGGATGAGAAGTGAGTAGGCTCTCATGGGTAAGGAGAAATTGGTTTGGCCTGTGGGTTGAAAGACGGTGAGTTTGAAGAAATGTTGAGCCTGGGGCATTTGAGCTGTATGTCATACATTGAAAGTAGATAAACCGAAGCATTCATATTAAGGTTCTAGTCCTAGCCTCTCTGAAGTGTATACCTTTGTGATTTGGCACAAGCTATGTCCTTGAGACTCAGCTTCTTTATTTGTAAATAAAAGGGTTGAATTAGGTCAATGTATCACAAACTCTGGAGTGCACACAAATTCCTTGAGTATCTTGTTAAAATGCAGATGCTGATTTAGTAGGTCTTGGGTGGGGTCTGAGGGTTTGCATTTGTAATAAGCAACCATGTGAGTCCACCGCTCCTGGCCACTTTGAATAGCAAGGAGCAGATAAATTCTACAGGCTTCAAAATTCTGATTATAAAATCTTGGACCTGGAAATATATTTCCACCACCTTCTCGTCTTCCTTTCCTGAGTTTTGCCAATTCATCTTGAAACTGAATCTTTGGACATTACTATGGTTTTCCTTTAACTGAACAGGAAGAAAATAAAGATGCAAACCCTGCAGAATGGCCAACGCCTAGTAACGGAAATAGAAAGGGTTCTGATGACGTCTTACAGCTGTGTCTGCCCGGGCAAGGGTAAATGATACAGCCTTTTCCCAGGCATGGTGTGTCAAACAGGAACATACTATCATGCAGGAAATGGCTCCAATACAAACAGGGACACCGGAGATCAGGGTTGGGTGACAGACTGATCACAGCAAATGACACATTATGGACAGACACTCAGATCAATTTCCTTCCTTTGTCGTGTCGGAAGGTTTAAACTGTGTCAAGCTTCCTTTCCCTAAAAAAACATATGTTCCCAATCTACTATATTCACACACAAAGCTGACTACCACAAGTTCTCCTTTATTGAACCAACATTAGGTTTCACTTTGTCTTAAAGCTAAAGACTACCAGAAGATCATCTGGTACGGCCTTAGAGAAACCTGCTTAAACTGTTCCCATATTGTATATTTCCCATCTGTAACTTTCCCATTTCAAAAGGTGCCAACCACAGGGTTGTGTTTTTCTGGACTGAACATGTTTTTTTTACAGGCAATCGATTCACATTTTAATTATTAGAAAAATAATAAGTGCTTTAGCAGACCGAATATGATCTATTAGATCCCAAGGGGACTTGTTATAAGGAGAACTAGGTGAAATTTTTGTAATAGTCGTAACTGTTTGAGGACAGTTTTAATTTAATGAGATGGGTGTTAGTGATGGTAGGAAATGCTGAATATGAGTAATTAAAGGAAGAGTCAGAGTCAACGTTTCCTTCCGAGATCTGTCTCAATGGAGGAGGAAACCATTCCGAGAAGTACTCCTCGGCTTATACTGCACATGAAACTGCCCATAGGGCAAATTTTGAAAGGATTAGGAAAGACACACAGAATCTAAATGTCAGCTGCTAGCCTTTCATTCTGTGGGACAACCGGCCACCTCTGAGACTGATGTTATCTAGTGGCTCCTTCTTGCTTTCTGGAATTTGGTGGACCCTGTATTTGAGAATGGCAAGAAATAAAAGGGCAAGAGCCATCGTATCTAAGGCCTGTGTGTTGGGGTTTCTTTAAATATCTCGACTCCATTCAAGAAATGTCTTGAAATATGTTTTATGTTGTGCTGAAATCTAAGCCATCTTTATCTCCAGGAAATGGTGGTTGGATCTTACAAGTAAGAATAAGGGTGTTTACTGATACCAGCCATTTGCAGTGGAGCAAGCAATCTACTGAACTCTGAAAAGAGCAGTTACAAAAGCCCACTTCCACAGAAAAACAATGTTTTACACAATAAACACAAATGAACTCTCTGCTGCCTGTTCACCCTCACCTTGTACTATGTCTTCATACATACTGTTAAATCCACAGGTCATGGAATATATAACAGCATTGACTAATTAAGCTGAAGTATTCTAAGAGGTAGGGCACTTTATTTATAAAGCCAGAGGTCATCAATGGATTGAAATGAGGAAGAAGAAACTGAAATAACCTTGCATGAATTGCATGAAGTTACCATTTTACAAAGCCAAGAAATTCCAAGGGTCTTAAATAGAGGCACCGTTTGTTTGTTGGTTTATTTGTTTTTTTCCTAGGGGCTGTGTGGGGGTGTGTGAGTGAATTATAAGAGACTGTCAATTACTTTAAATAAAGAAGAGATTTTCTTTTTTATTTTTAATGAAAGGAGTTTCTACTACATGTAGCAAATTAAATTCCAGATGTTCATCAATACAAAAATCTCTGCCAGATGTCCCAATTGGTAGTATCTGGGGATGTTTTTTGTAAGTAAGGCATTCAGCACCTGTCCCAAGAGACTTCCCCCTTACCTTTTTGTGTGTAATAGCATTTTAATCATGTACGAGTGATAAAATATTTAGCTTCCCTCCATAATTAAAGAAGCTAGAAACATTTCTAAAACTGCTAATTACCTTCCTCTAAATGCCAGTTAAACAAATGACTACAGTATTCTTCCTGGGACATTTTTTGAAGATTTATTAATTACACTGTTTCAAAATAGGGATCATTTTAGGAAGCTAATTCAGAGTGGTAAAAAGACTTCAGATCAAATAATTCAACCCAAAGGAAAGCTAGTGATGCTTAGCAGCCCGCAGGTCTGTTGTAAGGTAACACATTTGCTAAAGAGCCATTTATTGTAGAGCTTCCACTTTTATAAGCCACAGGATCGCCTCTGTCTTTTCCATTACATGGAGCAGATGAACACTGCGCCTGCAGCACATTGCCGATCATTGGGGCCGGGCACCCCAGGCTTTTGGAAGTGGGCCCAGATGCAAGCCACTTCTCCTTTTGGTGTCATACTTTAGTCTGAATGTCAGTTTGTATCCTACAGTTGGGATGTATATTAAAAATAAGAGTCAGTTAAGATTATAATCATTGCTACTTTGGAGTGTATGCTTCCACTTCTCTTAAATCAATCAGAATTTAAACCACATGTAATGATGATCATTATCTCTGGGTCACTGGTAGGGAGGATGGACAAGAGAGCAAAGACAAGCTGGCTTTCTGTGAAGCTCACACGAGCAGGTGATCCATCACACACACACACACACACACACACACACACACACACACACACACACCCTCTCTTCCTATCTATAGCCCCTTTCAACGGCAAAACAAATGATCTTTTTATGATCTTTTGCCCCCTAAGATTTACCCTTACGATGAATTTAGCCTGAATTAATTTTTTTCTTTATTAAATAGACTTTATTTTTCAGAGTAGTATTAGGCTCACAATAAAGTTGAGCAGAAGGCACAGAGTTCCCATTAATACCCCTTGCCCCCTACCACACCACATCCTCCCCAACTATCAATATCCTCTGATATATTTGTTACAATTGGTGACCCTATATTGACACACTTATTACACAATGTCCACAGTGACATTAGGGTTGTACCCTGGTGTTATACATTCTGTGGGTTTGGACAAATGTATAATCATATATATCCCACTATTATAGTATCATGCAGAGTAGTTTCACTGCCCTAGAAATCCTCTGCTCTGCCTGTTCATCTCTCCCTCCCTCCTGCCTAACCCCTGATCTTTTTACTGTCTTCGTGGTATTACCTTTTTCAAAATGTCATGTAGTTGGTATCATACAGTATGCCACTTCTTCAGATTTGCTTCTTTCACTTAGTAATATGCAGTTAAGTTTCCTCTATGTCTTTCATGGCTGAAATTCTTTTTATCCATGTAAAAATTTCTTTTTACCCACCTTGGGGTGGGAAGAATAAAAACACGTGGTAGCTTGCTAGGAGTTGGGACTGGAAGAATAAAAACACGTGGTAGCTTGCTAGGAGTTGGGACTCCAGTGTTGATTCTATGGATTCAACCTTGGATTGCACACCTTGGATTTTAATCAACATGGAAGGTCTTTATATGCTAGTTAGCCTAAGTCTATTTTGTCATTGGGATGTTCACTTCTGTTTGATGCTTTTCAGTCCTCCTTTATTGCCTCCCAACCCAATAACATAAGACTCCAACAGGCTCAATATGGATTATTGTTAGGAGAGGAGGATATTTAGTCATGTCTACAAATAAAAGGGTGTAGAGACTTTTTAGATCCACAAATGGAGAATAATTTGTCTTCTAATTCCAGCTTCCTTTTTCAGTAGAGGGCACTCTGACTTTACCTAGAGCCCAGTGTTTTTTATTTGATCAGGTTTGGAAAGTAGTTAGCTTATCATATCCATCCTTCAGTTTAATAGTCATCAGTGAACATATTGTTGAAGTAGAAACCAGATGCGTCAAATCAGAGCTCACTCCTATCCTATGTGATCCTGAAGTCCTTTGTTCATCTCTCTCTTATTGTTCTCTAATGTAATGCATGCATTTACACGTAGTCTTTTTGATCAGTGGGTGAACTCTTGGGGGGCAGGCTGGGACTCATATATTTCATCCTTAGGGTGGAACACAATGCCTGGCACAGACTACATGCTCAATAAATATTATATAAATGAAGAAGAGAAAAAAAGGCAGCATCTCACCAGATTAGGAAACAAAGGGAAGGTTGTACCTGTATTTGATGTTTCTCCAGAAGCTACCATTTTGCCTTCTGGGTTCAGTAGTGTTCATGGTTGAGGCCATATACGTATTCAATATTGCTTTATGTCAAGAGGTAAAAATGGCATCTGCCTTAGATCCAGATTGTAATAGCCCACTGTCACTCCACTTATCATGGCATTGTGTTTGATGCCCCTAGTGGCCTGCTCATGACAAATCAGATAGGTAAATAAATACTAGTATTCTCAGCAAAATTTGGGCTGGCAAAATGTCCAAGACAAATTTAGCTTGCTAATTTGCAGGTACCCTTACCTGGTCCTAAAATGCCCCCCCTCTTCATCTCTGAATCTCAACATCCTACCAAACATTCAATGCCCAGCTCAAATGCCACCTCTTTTATAAAGTTCTTTTCTGGGCCACCAGGAGCTTCTCTGTCTAGCTTCCTAGAAGTTAAACCTTTGAACAACCCTCATAGCATTTACCAAGCTTTCTTATATATGTTCGTCTTCTAGAGTTTTAGCTTCTGCAGTAATGAACTTGACATTTTTTGAGTACCGACTGCATGTGTTATTTCATTTAATCCTTACAACATTTCAGTGGTAGAGATTACATTTTCATTTTGCTGATGAAGACACTAGAGCTGAGATAAATGAAATATCTTGACTGTTGTTGCCCAGATAGCAAATGATGGAGCCAGATTTTAAAACCAGTTTGGTCTAATGCCAAGGGACATGTTCTTTATATTATATGCTGCATAAGAACAGGACCCATTGTGCTATAAAGAGGGCTAGGCCTTAGCACATTAAGGGAGGTATAGCTCCACTAATTTGCCCTATTGCTAAGCCTCCAAAGTCATTGTGGTTTCCTTGTTTGACAACTCATGACAACCTGCTCACAGAAGAGAATCTGTGGACCTGTCATTCATATTATCTATATTTTTAAATTAAAAAACAAATGGATATATAATTTACACACAATAAAACAGCAAACTCTTTTTTTGTTTTGTTTTTTAAAATTTATTTTACTGTGATGAAATAGACATAACATAAAACTTACCATTCTAATAACTTCTAAGTGGCACGAAGTATATTCACATTGTTGTGCAATCATCACCACCATCTATCTCCAAAATATTTTCATTTTTCCAGTGGAACTTTATACCATTAAACACTAACTCCCCATTTCCTCCTTCCCCCAGCTCCTGGCCCCCACCATTCTACTTTCTGTCTCTATGAATCTGACCACTCTAAGTAGCTCATAGAAGTGGAATCATATAATATTGTCCTTTTGTGTCTGGCGTATTTCTCCTAGCATGAGTCTTCAAGGTTTTTCCATGTTGAATCGTGTCAGAATTCCCTTCCTTTTTTTTTTTTAAAGATTTTTATTAAAAATATAGCTAACATACAATATTATATTAGTTTCAGGAGTACACCATAATTATTCAACATTTATATACCTAAAGAAGTTATCACTATGATAAGTCCAGCAACCATCTGACACCCTACCACCCTACCATGCTATCACAATATTATTGGCTATATTCCCCATGCTGTGCCTTACATCCCCATGAGTTATCTATTTTATACCTGGAAATTTGGACCTCGTGTTCCCCTTCACCTTTTCTCCCCTTTAAAATTTTTCAATTACAGTTGAAATTCAATATTATTTTATATGAATTTTAGCATAGTGGCTAGACATTTATATAATTTAAGAAGTGATCGCCCTGACTAGTCTAGTACCCACCTGGCCTATAGTTATTACCATATCATTGACTATATTCCCTGTGCTTTTTTTTTTTTTTTTTCTTTTTTGAGGGCAGTGTCACTGGCCCTCCCATGTGGGACCCGAACCGGGGCTGCTGGCTTCCCAAGCCAGCGCTTAACCACCGCGCCACTCGGCCGGCCCTCCCTATGCTTCACTTTACTTCCCCATGACTGTTTCGTAGTTCCTGATTTGTATTTCCTAATCCTTTCACCTTTTTCATCCTATTCCCCAACTTCCTCCCATTTATCACCCCAACACATCTATTACCCATCTGACACCATACATAATACAATATTATTGATGATATTCCTTACACTGTACCCTACATCCTCATAACTACTTTCTAACAACCAATTTTTACTTCTTAATCCTTTCTCCTTGTTTCACCCACACCCCCAACCCCCTCCCATCTGGCAACCATCAAAATGTTTACTGTATCTATGAGTTTGTTTCTATTTTTGTTGTTGTTGTTTATTTTGTTCTTTAGCTTTCATATATAAGGGAAATCACATTGCATCTGTCTTTGTCTTACACTCCACTCAGCACAATACCCTCCAGGTCCATCCATGCTGTCACAGATAGCAAGACCCATTCTCTTCCATGGCTGAGCAATATTCCATTGTATTTATGTACCACCTCCTCATTATCCATTCTTCCATCGATGCCAGACTGCTTCCACATCTTGCCATTGTAAAAAGTTCTGCAATGAGTATATGGATGCACATGTCCCCTGGAAGTAGCGTTTTGGGTTTCTTTGGATACATACCCAGAACTGTGATTACTGGTCCTTCTTTGTCTCTTGTTATAACCTTTGTTTTAAAGTCTCTTTTGTTTGATATAAGTATTGCTATCCCAGCTTTTTGTATTTTCTTCGTTTCCATTTTCATGAAATAACTTTTCCGTTCCTTTACTTTCCATCTGTGTGTGTCTTTCAGTCTGAAGTGAATCTCTTATAGGCAGCATATGTAAGGACTCTGGTGCCTGTTGAGACTGAGATTTGGGTGTGGGGCTAATTGGGCTATGCTCTGCTGTGGTATGAAGCCATCTCCAAGTATGTTGGTTCTGGGGCCTCTTGGGAGGGGCTCTAGTGGAGGCCCAAGTCACCCACTGCCTGTGACCGGCCAAGAACTATCTGGTAGGAGCTACAAAGTGATCCATGGTTGTTTGCTGCCTGTGCTAAAGTTGAAGGCATGTGGGAGAGGCCACACTGTGCCACCAGTAACAGGCCTGGAGTAGCTCTGCAAAAAGCCAGGACATGCTGAGGCCTGCTGCCACCTGCCTGCCCCCTTAGCCACTGACAAAACCTTGTGTGCTACACAAGTTGGGTGAGGCAGGGTCTCAGAAAGTCACTAGATTGGGAAGAGCTGTGATCACCAGGTTAATGTAGACTCTGATTTGGTGCCAGTGCTGAGTCTGGAGCTACCCAGCAAAAGTCTCAGAGCCCACTGAGGCCAGTAGCCCCCGACCTGGGACCTGTGGACTCAGATAGTTTTCTAAGAAAGTTCAACGTAGGGGAAGGGGGTACTGGCTGCTTGTGAGAAAGTGCCTCCGGTGTTGGGGAAGTTGGTGGGGCTGGGTCTCAATGAGTGAGCAAGGCTGAGGGTCAGAGCTCATTAGGCCAATCAGATTCAGATTTGGCTGTGTCGGGGTGGGCTCAACACTGGAAAAATGGCGTCTGCTTGCTGGCTGCAAGGGAAAATGGTGACTGTCCTCCAAGCCTTATTTGAAAGCCACACACCTCAGTCTGTCCCCTGTATGCCTCCGATGCCCTCCTGAGTCACCTTCCCTCCACCGGAACCCAAGGGGAGAGCCCACAAGTGAGTGAGTCTGTGCGTGGGCTGTTTAAGAGGATGACTAGGTTTCCCACAGCCTTCTGTCCCACCTGGATGGTTGGAATCCCCATTGTTTTTTAGTCAAATGTTGTGGGAGCCTCTCTTTCCAGAAACAGCACAACAGGCTGGGGAGGCAAGTGTGGAGCTGGGATCCCTCCTTTCTCTGGGGGAAACCTCCACAACTGAGATCTCCCTCCTGATTCTCAACCGGGGTCAGCCCATTTCACGCCTCTGCCCCTCCTACCAGTCTCTACATGACTTCTTCTGTATAGCCTTAGTTATAAAACTTCTATTCATCTAGACTTCTGATGATTCTCCAAATTGATTGTTCTATAATTTAGTTGTAATTTTAATTTGTTCATGGAAGGAAGCAGGCACAGTGTTTATCTACTCTGCCATCTTGGATCTGATCAGCAAACTCTTAAATGCACAGCTTGATGAAGTATTTGTTTTGTTTTGTTTTGTTTTTGCATATTGTGCAGAAAAGTGTTAACACAGCAGGCCTGACTACTGTCTTTAGAAAGTAAAGGTTGGCCCTTAGCTGGTATCTAGGAACTTGAATTTCAGGAGGGTTTTTGTTGTTTTCCCGGTAAGAATGGCTCACTATGTGTTTATGGAACAATATGGTTTATCCTGGACATTTGCTTTTCTCTGGAGTCTGAACATTGGATACACGCTCAGCAGAAGCTTCCTATGTGACTAGCTCCCAGTACAAACTCTGGTACTAGGTCTCTGATAGGTTCTCTGGGAGACAATGCTTCACACATGTCACAATTTGTTGTTGTTGCTGCAGGAATTAATAATGTCCTATGTGACGTAACTGAAAGGACTCTTGGAAGCTTGCTCCTGGTTTACTCTGAACTTTGCTCCGTGTGCTTTTCTTCTTCGCTGATTTTACTTTACATCTTTTTTTTTTTTAATGTGATAAATTCTAGCCATGAGTATGACTCCATGTGGAGTCCTGTGAGTCCCGCTCAGTGAACTTGGGAGTGGTCTTGTGATCTCCTGACTCACATATGTATACATCTATGTAGCCATCAAGCAGATTAAGATATACATATCCATCATTCCAGAAAGTTCCCTCATACTTATTTCCAGTAAAAACCCTTACCTCCAAAAAGAGGTAACCATTATTCTGACTTCTATTGTCATAGATTGTTTTTGTCTGTTCTTGATTTTCCAATCAATGAAATAATAACAGTATGTACTCTCATGTCTGACTTCTTTCACTTAAGCTATGTTTTTTGAGATTCATTAAAAAAATATAATATCCAATATGTCCAAAATATTCAATACAATTATCAGCAGTTCATGTATATACCACAATTTATCCTTTCTTCCCTTGAAAACATTTGTGATATTTTCAGATTTTGGCTATTATAGCTGTGATGAATATTCTTGTGTAAGTCTTTGTAAGAACATAAGCATTCATTTCGCTTGGAAAATATCTAGGAGTCAAATTTTTGGGTAATAGGCCAGATGCAGTTTTAAAGCAGCTATACAATTTTATATTCCCACCACCAGTGTATAAGAGTTCCAGTTATTCCGAACCCTTGCAAGCACTTGGTATCATCAGTCTTTTCAATTTTAACATTCTAATGGATGTGTAGTGATATCTTGCTGTGGTTTAAATTTGTGTTTCTGATGACTAGTGACATTGAGCATTTTTCCACATTATTATTGGCCATTTGGATATCTTCTTTTGTGCTGTGATTCAGGTTACACTTTTGAAATAACTTAAAAAAATGTCTTATTTTGTCCATATTTCTTTCACTTCTTTTCTTTTTTTTTCCTAATTTTGGTTTATGTTGTTCTTCCATATAATTTATCATTTAAAAAAATTCCATTACGTCCTTTGAAAAATATTACAGTTTTCACCTTTTCTTTGGACATTTTTCTGGAGTGCTTTCATTATCTACAGAAATGTTTTGGGGTGTCTCATTTTCTATTTTCTTATAAAAATATTGTATAGAATTCAACTATGATTCTTTTCTGTTGGTCATTTTTACAAGACATTAATTTTCCTTAACTTTTAGGAGTAAGGGATGGGTCGGGATTGCTGTAGTTCCATTGCTGCAGAGTTTTGTCTTTCTGTTCAAAAATATAGTTTCATATCTTGAAGATCTCCTGGTTTTGTTGCTCATCCCACTTTCTTTGGGCCTTCTCTTTTCTTCCCAGGTTTGGTCAATTTAGGTTCTATTTCAAGCATTTTCTCCTTGGTGTGCAACTTTATCCTGGAAAAGCACTCTGGCAAATTAGTTTCCAAGTCTCAGATTAATCCAGCCTCTTAAAATCTTAATGCCATCCCATTGCACTCACCTGAAAACAATCCTTCCAATTCAATTACAGTCCTCAAATAGGCTGCCCATGCTTTCCAGGCAATATATTGGGTTATTGGAAAAGTCATGATGCATGTTTGCAACAAATGGCACTAGTTCATTTTTGGAAGTATTAGAGGTCATTTGCATCTATGTTATTGCTATGTCATTTGATAGCTGAGAGTTCTAGCTTCATTCTAAAAAAAAAGTTGAGTGATTTGGTTGAGTTTTGGAGATTTTACAACAAGTTGAAGATGGAAGACCAAACCATATTTTACTGTTTTACTTCCATAAAGGGAAGAACATGCATCAAGCTTGTGAAAAGTTGTATAAAGTTTATGGTGACAATGCTTTAAAAGAATGTTAGTGCCAACGATAGTTCATGAAATTCTGTGCTGGTGGTTTTGATCTCAATGACACTCCTCAGTCAGGGAGGTCCACCGAGGTTGATAATGACAAAATAAAGGTATTGATCGAGTCAAACCCACATTATACAACACGAGAGATTGCAGAAACATGGAACATCCATCATTCAAGTGTTCACGACCACCTGAAGAAACTGGGATATGTAAGCAAGCTCGATATTTGGGTTCTGCATGAACTCAAAGAAGTTCATTTGACGGCGTGTATAAACATCTGCAATATGCTCATTAAACGTGAGGAAAATGATCCTTTTTTGAAGCGACTGATAACTGGCGACGAGAAGTGAATTGTTAACAACAATGTGGTGCACAAATGGCCTTGGTCCTGACATGATGATTCACCTCAAACAACATCGAAAGCAGACATTCATCAGAGGAAGGTTATGCTATCAGTGCAGTGGAATTTTAAAGGTGTGTTTTTTGAGCACCTACCAAGAAGCCAAACAATCAATTCAAATGTGTACTGCTGGCAATTGGGAAGTTTGAATCCATCATCCAGAAACGTCCAGAGCTTGTTAATTGTAAAGAAGTTGTATTCCATCGCGACAACATGAGACCACACACAAGTTTGATCACCCATCAAAAATTATTGGAGCTTGGATGGGATTGTTGCCACATCCACCATACTCGCCTGACCTTGCACCGTAAGACTTCCACTTGTTTCTCTCTCTTCAAAACTCCTTGTGTGGTATAATGTTCAATTCAGATGAGGCTCTAAATCAGCACCTTGTTCAGTTTTTTCTCAAATAAAGATAGGTCCTTCTATGAACACGAAATTATTAAGCTCACTGAAAGATGGCAAAAGTTATCAAACAAAACAGGCAATATATCATTGATTGATCTTTGTTCTTTATATAAATAAATGACCTTTGAAAAACATAGAAAAAATACATCATGACTTTTCTAACAACCCAATGTGTTCGCAATTTTAGAGTTACCTTGTTCTCAGATCTATTAGATGCCCCCTTATGTCCCTTGGCTTCTTCCAATGTAGATGCTGATACTACATGGATCTTGGTGATTTGTCCCTATTTGTCCTTACTTGCTGCTATTCTGGGGTTCATGAGAACAACTTATTAATATTATCGATATTGTCTGTCACTTTCTGGTTTAGCTCTGTTTGCTTTTATGGGGTGATTTAAAGAGATTAAAAAACTACACGCCTTTGCCACTATCTTCCCATATTATATTTTATATTTAAGCCAGTGCATTTTATTTTTCTCAGGGCATTTATGTTTTCGTTATTATTTAAAATTGTGGAACAGAAGAACATATCTCAAGTTAAAGAAGTTTCAGGGAGTGGATATGTACCTCTTGAAATCATATCATGGTCAATAGCGTCTGCTGGGCCTTTGCATCTCTCTTTTGAAAGGAGGGGCTTGGGGAGAATATATAACTATGTTTGGCTTCTTTTTCTTTTGTAAAAACAATTGCTCTACTTTCTCTACTTGTTTTCCTTCCATTGATTTGAATTCCTGAGAGTATATTTCACTGGTTTTTAATGTAAGGGGTGGTTTAGCTAAAGACTTCTTAAACTCTATTCCCACTTCCCAAAGCAACTATTGACAAAGGTATGGATTTCAATCCAAACATAGAGTGGAACTCGTGGGACTGTTTGGATCTTTGCATAATGAAATTTCTCCATGGGATTCTTTTTTTCCCCCTGATCTAATTAGGACTCCTTCTATACTGAATTTAAATAACAAGACTTCTGGGTAGGGATTTTTATCCCCCCTTATTCTATTAATGACCAATTTTAGAACACTGCAAATTGCGGTAACCATATAATCCTTTGGTTCTCTAATTTTGTCTACAAAAGAATCACCTGGGATTTTGGATTCCACAAGCTGGAGACTCAGATACAATATTATGTGGTGGGTCTAGGAATCTATACAGGAAATATGTCCCAGATAACGCTGAGGCAGTTGGTTGTTCCAGGGACCTCAGTTTGAAAAACAGTAGCATAAACCAAAACTATTTTCAGAGACCAAACCAAAACTAAATTTGGTGGCTGTGTTTTCTAAAACAGGCTGTTAGCTTTCAGAAAGAAATGCTCTGTATGGACATTCATTCATTCATTCACTGTTTCAGATAACATCTCAAATGCTCACTGTGTGTCAGAGCCTGTGATCATCCATTCCGAAATGAATGAGAGATATAATGTTAAAAAGGCAAAAGCGTTGACCCTTGGCATTCTCAAGGGATATAGCTGTGGCTTTCCAAATTTGTCATATGACTCCTCCCCACAAATGTTATCTGTAAGCAAGAATGAAAAGTGACAATTTCAGTGAGATGTAGAATCTAGGCTCTTATAGATTCTTTTGCACTAAATGAGCTCCACAGGATTCTGTTCTCATTTTTTTTTTTTTTGAATGAAATGATAACTCCATGTCGTGAACCTTCTGGTCTATTAAGAGTATTAAATCCACAGATGCCAAAGGTTATCTAAAATTAAACTACTGTAGAACAGCGCTTCTTAAATCTAAGCAAGCTTGTTAACACCCAGATCCCCAGGCCCCACCTTCAAATATATGAATACTCTGTTATAATCTCCCAAGCCATGTTGCTGGCTGCTGGTCTAAAGACTACATTTTGAATAGCACAGTTTTAGAAGAGCTGTTGGTAGCACTCAGAAACTAGCAATTAACATCCTAGTTTGGGGAACGACAAAATGACAGAACGTGGAGATGAGGAGGCTTTTCACAAAGGACCTGGGTGTTGCAGATTCAATAGGAATTCTTAATGTGGGAGAGGGTGAGTCATAGGCAAAGAGAAGATTTCCAGGCGATGGCACAGGATGTGCAAAGATGCAGAGGCACAAAACAACACAAAGCACACAGGGACCTGTCTACAGACACATCTCTCTACCGTCGAAAAGCCCACAGTGACTCTTCAGACAATGGAAAAAACTAAGCTTCTCCTTGGGCAGCGGAGGAAATGAAAGCTATGGAAAAGCTAAACTACTTGAGCAGTAGAGGAAATGAAGACAATGGTATTCAAGCCTCAAGGAAACAAATTGTGCCAAGAGATAGCAGGATGCACCCGGTGTATGCTGTCCCTTTGAGATAGTTCTGAGAAGAAAAGGGTGGGTAGTTTGCTTTTAGGGATTAGTTAGGTAGAGTTCTGCCTGTGTGGGACAGACCATGTTTAGAGATCCCATACAAATCTCTGCTTCTGGGATATTAAAAATGCATTTCAATTTTGGGGGCATGCAGAGGGAAAAATACTTTATATGTATGTCTATTTTTTTAAATATGTATGTCTATTTGATTAGACTTGAAACGTGCAAAAAAGTAGAAAATCAATTTCTCTGTCAAATATGGGGAAAGGTCTCCAAAATCTCACAGTGCCTCTGCATATATGCATCTGTGGCTGCAAATTCAACTTAGACTGTAGCTTCTTGATTGTATTCCTGGGCAAAAAAAACCCTGCAATAACCCAGGTTCTCATTAGAATGAACTGCTGTATTGAACAGCAAAAAAGCACTGCCCCCAGGTCAATAGAAGTAATAATTGGGCATTCTCATTAGTGGCATCTGGAGTTTACAGAAAAGAAAACACCACAGGAAAAAGAACATTTCTAATTGTGGCCCCGGTGACTTTCCCATTGCTGGGTCTTCATTTCTTTTCCCAGGAGGACTGATTAGCCTTTTGCAAGAGGAAATAATAAGACCAACCAAGCCAAACAGTTTCTGTGTGTGTTTTTATAGAGAAAAATAACACCCACTTTCATCACAAGTTTTTCTGGTGAAAGTTGAATTTTCTTTCTCTTTTTTCTCTTCAATAGCTGCTGTGTATTTGGTGGGCCTGAAGTACTTTTGCTTTAATAAAAATTTTCACTTTCTATCTCAGCAGCAACTAATAGCAGATCCTTGGCAGATGTGAATACACAAACACAGTTTCTCAGTCTTTATTTTTCACTGTCCAAATGCACAGGTGAAGTTAGCACTGCAGGCTCAGCTGCAGAACAAAAGCCAGGGGCTCTTTATGTGCTACTGATTAGCTTGGTAAATGGGTTTGTCACTGAAATCCTCTCTGAAAGGAAGTGACCTGTCTATTGGCTTTTATTTATTTATTTTATGCTGCTAAGAACTAGGTTTGACTCTAGCTTTTTTGTGTGTGTGAGCCCTTACAGCTCATTCATTCAGTCATTTATTCATTTATGTACATATATTGAACATCTGCTTTGTGCCAACCACTGTGCCAGGCACAGGGATACTAAGAACAGTAAGACTTGGCTCTAGAACTTCCTTTCTAGTGGGAGAATTAGATAAGTAAGCAACTTTTTCCATTATCTTGAGATACAAGGGGCATTTAAGTTTACCTGAGGAAGCTCCACAGACAGGGCAAAATGTAATCTGACCTCTTGCAGGAGGAGGCATTTGCCTTGCAGATAAAGGGTTGATTGGGTTGGGGTACTGCCCTTGGGAAGCTGAGGGAGGCACACAGGAAAGTCATAATAGCAATGCAAAGTTGTAGGAACTCTAGTCTGGAAAACTGTAGGGAATTTGGATTGGATGTGGACTGAAACAAGTGGTGCCAGGAGGTGAAGATGGAGGTCTAGAAGGGGTCACACAGTAGCTGACTGAATACACAGGTATGAGGGAAATCCCTGGGATCCCTGACGGGTCTGAATCTGTGTGTGTTCTCTCTATAGCACACACCTCATCTGTATAATGGGCTAACAGTTGTGCTTACTTCACAGGATTGTGGTGAATGTAAAGGGAGATAACGCGTGTTAAGGTCTTAGCCTGGTTACTAGCAATTTTTGTTGTCCATAAATTGCAGTAATCACAGTGACAGCAGTTATAGCGGTTGTTCTTGTTGGTTACGCCCATTATAATATTTCTGCTGAGTCTTTTTTCCACGCTGGGCCTGTGAACAACTGTGGCAAGTCTGTTATCAACCCACTGGGGCTGGAATGTAGAGATACTGCTTGAGAAAGCTAGAGAATTCTGGGTTTTCTTTCTGAGCTGAGGATCAACAAACCTTGATCAAGACTGAGAATGAAAAGGCAAATTTAGTAACAAATGTCACTAAATCTTCACCCCAAATTAGATTCCGCTGAACATGACTGCGCTCCTATTGCGCCCTCTAGTGGCCTGTAGGAGTAGAACATTTTCTGTCAATAGGAGCTGGACTGCATAAATTACCCAATATATGCAGATCATGGAATACTATGCAGCCATTTAAAAATAATGAATTAGAGCAATCCCAGTCAATTTGGAAGGATTTTCATGAGGCGTTGAGGGAGAAAAGCAGGATGCAAAAGAGCATAAATAATGTCAGCCCCCTCTTGTAAAGCAATGACCAAAAAAAACTTGTCTCTATAATGTGTGTGTGTGTGTGTGTGTGTGTGTGTGTGTCTGTCTGTCTGTCTGTATGATTAAATAGAATTATGTGAGCATCAATAATATGTGAAAGGATATGCACTAGGTTATAAAAATGGGTTCCCTTGGGGTAGGAGGAAGGGCTGATGTATGTAGAGGAAAGTTAAAAGATTACAAAAGTCAAACACATAAGCAAACAAACAAATAAGCTTCATATTTATGCATGTATGTAAAATGGTCTGAATAGAAATATTTATAAATAAAAGTTCATTTACAAGTAAAAATAATCCAGATGATTAAATTTACGAAAAATGTTCCGAGAAAAGTGAAATTGTATGGAAGATAATTTACGCATCTACTTGTAGTTTTTTATTTAGTGACCTTTTTTAAAATTCTTTTATTGTGAAATAAACATTTTAAAAAAATTAGTTTCAGGTGTACAACACAGTGCAATAGTTACACTTTTTATCCCTCAAAATGACAACTCCCCTCCCCCAGTTCGCCACCCGCTTCCCTCCCATATCATACATATCTATTACAATGACTTTCGTTTTTTTGCAAAAGACTAAAGTGACCACTTTTTAGATTATGGTGTTATGGACATTAAATGTGTATAGTGGCTGTTGAGCTATTTTTGGAGTTCTTATAGCACAAAGTTTGTTTTCTGAAATGCCCAGCTTTTGCTTTCTGCCATAAAAGTGTGCAAAGAATCTCAAGTCTGACCCTGATATTGCATTTTCTTCCATTTGTAGCAGCCCTCATATGTGATAAAACTATGCTTGTGATTGTTTGCTTGTTTTGTGACTTATTCTTTACTTTCATGGGAAGGGCGATAAAAACACACACCCATCTGAAGATGTGAACTGAAATGTATAATAGTGATATGGTGTAGTGGAAAGATACCAGTCTTGGATCTCAGCTCTGTCTGTCACTATGTATGTGAATCTTGGCAACTTATTATACTTCTGCTTTTCAGATTCTTCATTTGCAAAATGGGATAAAATAGAATATAACTCATAGGTTTGTTGTGAAAATTGAGAGATAAGTATGGAAAAATTTTTAGCAGTATTCCTGGCATATGATATTCATCTATTCATCCACCCATCCAAGAAATATTTACTGAGTGACCACTGCATGCCAGGCCCTGTGCTGGGCACTGGGGCTATGAAGAGAGACAGATCTAAGTGGCCTCACAGGGCCTGAACATTAGCAGAAGAGACAGACAAATCTAATGGCCACATAATGAGTAGTTGAAAACTATGAAACATGCTGGGAAAAAAAAAAGACTTGGAGAGAAATGACAGTACCTGATTTGGTTGTGGGGAAGGGAGGTCAGGGAAGGTTTTTCTCAGTAAGTAATGTCTAGGCTGAGATATGAACAATGAATAAGGAATAATTAATTGAAACCAAGCATGCAGAACATTCTAGGCAGAGGAAAGATCACTTACAAAGCCTGAGGCAATGGGAACAATGATCTGTTCCAGAAACAGCATTTCAATAAATGTTTATTATGGATTACTTAACCAACCCCATTCCTACTTTTCTAATGATAGCTATTTTATGAGCTGTGAAGATAAAATAATATCTACTTTGTAATGTTGTGTGGATTAAATAAGAAAATGTATTTAAAGCTATACAATAATAGATACAAAATATGTAATAGATATACAGTAACAGGTATACAATAACTGGTTTTCCTTCCAATATCTAGGCTTTGCCACTGAGATGTTTAATGTTAATTATTTAATTATTAATTATAAATGTATGCACACACACACACAGAGCACACACACCACTGCTACCTCTGGAGGTCTGGTTTTGTTTGTGAAAGGTGTAGTTTTAACCCAATGAAATCCTGGGTCTTCCATTTCTGAATCTTATTTCCAAACTTTTTTGTGTTAGTAGTTTCCCTTGCCAAAGTCCTCGAAGTTGTCTGGTGCGTGGAAAAGAAAGTTGGCACATCCACTGCCTGCAGCAGTCTTCAACCTTACACACTTCAGGCAATAACCTCTTCTAGTTAGAACACTAAAGAGGCACTCGTTTCGATTCACTGCTCTTTAAAATATGCCAGCTATGTGTTACGCATAATACTAGTTGCTGGGTAATAAAATATTTAAAAAGAATCCTTAGTTGGAAGAGGAGAGATTCATATCGTAACTAGTGTGTTTTAGTATTCTGCTTTCTTGGAGGACAGTAAACTAACCTTGGATGCTAACAGTTGGAAGGAGTGTAGCCTGAAGAAACTTTTAATCCTGCCCAAAACTGTTCTAGTGCAATTTCCCTCCAATGCTACTTTCTATACAACTCCAGTGATTTTAGGGACCATACAGTAAAATCTTCAGCATTTTAGCCCTAAGGGAACCAGACATTCTTGCCACTGTGTTTGTCTGAATATCTAATCTCCTCGAGTGCCATGGTGTTTCCCTTTATTTATTTCAGCTCCCAGGTCTTGTATGAATGTCTCTTATTGGTAGAACTTAGAACACATATAGAAAGAAGACAATGTAAAGACACAAGGAAAAGATGGCCATCAACAAGCCAATGGGAGAGATCCAGAGCAGACCCTGTCATCATGGTCCTCAGAGAGACCAATTCTGCTGACACCTTGATCTCAGACTTCTAGTTTCCAGGAGTGTGAGAAAATAAATTTAAGCCACCCAGTCTGTGGTACTTTATGATGGCAGTCTAAGCAAACAATCCTGAGCCTGTATATTTTAGATATGGGAAAACCAGCACCATATATTATTTACTTGTTTAGGACAAATTGTAGAAGAGCAACCCAAACTCCCAACTAATGTTATGACTTTTCAGTTGGCAATGTCACTATTCAAAGTCAACTGGTTTTTTTTTTGTTTTGTTTTTTTTTGAGGGCAGTGTCACTGGCCCTCATATGTGGGATCTGAACCAGGGCCACTGGCTTCCCAAGCCAGCGCTTAACCACCATGCCACTCGGCTGGCTAAAGTCAACTGTTTTTGAGTGAGGGAGAACATGATAAGATCAGCGACTCCTGTTAGTGGTACCCAATGCTTTAGTTGTTTTGCTATAAAATTGAATTCATAGTCAGAAGCAATATTTTGGCATCTAATCTAATGGAGAGTTCAAGGGTAGTGATGTTGGCATAAGCATAAATAGCAGGGAGGGCAAACCCATATCCAGGATAAATATTTCAGAGAAGATAGATTATTTCCTCCACTCCACCCGGTGGCTGGCTGATCTCTCAGAGGTGTGGTGCTAGCATTTGGTTTCTGTGGTTGGAAGTTTGGATAATCATCAATGGTATTGGCCAGATGAAACTGTGCTGTTATATGAGTATCAGTGCGTAACTTCCACTCCTGCCTCTATTTTCACTTGATAGATGAGCCCATTGAGAAATGTCTGGATAAAGATGCCAATTGACATCCACAGAGTAAGTCATCTTGTCCACATGTTTATTCTTAAGTACTCGAAGGAGGGGACTTTGGATGAGTATTGGTGTACAAATTTATTAATACTTGGTTCATTCTGAAATATCACCTATATACTTCTTTTTTGATACCTTGTCATAAATCTAAGTCTATGACCACCCAGAGAAGCCATAAGCTACTACCTTCAATGAATTATTGTAGATTTGAGTCTCCAGTTATCTGCCCTCTAGACATTTTCCTCCTGCTGTCTTTTAGGGCTCCTCCTGGTTAAAATAATGTCCACTATAAGTTCTGGTTCTCTGATGGTGACTTTGGCCAAGAATTAAAAAACTCAAGATGTCATTTTCTTAAATTAAGGCTCTGCAGCACAGTTATAAGTATCCAGCCCACCTCCCACATAACCATTGTATGCCCCATGTTCTTCCAAATAACTTTTCATTGTAGTAACTTTGTCCAACTGAAGCCCTCTGGTAGCGCTTTTATTCAAGGTGACCATAGCCACAATTTGACACTGAATTCCATGGAAAGTCAACTGGTGTCCCAACCTCTAATGCTAACCAGCACTGACTCACTTCACACCTAACCAGAATAGATAACTATTATGACTAAATGTTTGTCTCCCCTTCCCCCACACTAATTCATATGTTGAAGACCTAACCTCAACTTGGATGGTATTTGGAGGTGGGGTCTGGGACATAATTAGGTTTATATGAGGTCATGAGAGTGGAGCCTCCATGATCAGATTAGTTGTCCTTATAAAAAGAAAAAGAGAGACAAGTTCAAGGAACCGGATAGGTTGGCATGTAGATCTTGGACCTTCTAGCTTCTATAACTGTGAGAAAAAAAATTTCTGTTGCTACACCCAGTCTTTGGTATTTTGCTATGGCAGCCTAAGCAGACTAATACAATAACCAACATTAAATTCCCATTTCTTAAAGGGTCCATTTTTGGTAAGCATTTCTAGTACAAATTTCTGTGTGGGCCAGTATTATTAAGTTGCAGACAACAGGATCAACTCTAGGTACTTTAAATAGAAAGTGATTAATTTTAGAACATTAAGGAGCATACCATATTTCTAGGAGGATCATGGAGCTAAGTTTAGATGTTATACAATCAGAAACCACATAGTGTAAAGAAACTCTAAACCACCTTGAAATTTTTTTTTTTTTTTTTTTGAGGGCAGTGTCACTGGCCTTCACACGTGGGACCCGAACCAGGGCCGCCGGCCTCCCAAGCCAGCGCCACTCAGCCGGCCGCCTTGAAATTGTTTTAATGGAAACATTTCTGTTGCTGCTGCATGCTGCAGATATCAGTTGCTCTCTGATATTAGTGGCATCAGAATAGGACCTCAACCACAGTTGCCCATGTGATCCAAATGCCTCTTCTCCTTGTTGGAAGATCTGATCTCCCTACGTGGTTGCTGCCTCCCATTGTTTGGTTATTTATTACAAGTCTCTAAAAGGTATTTCTACAAGAGAATATGGGCAATGTGGTTATTAACTTTTTAGTATATGAAGGCAAATACTACAAAGAATCTGAAGTGGGAGTTGAGGGGACCAATCTGTAGTATCTACTGTAGCTTCCATGGAGTCTGATGAAAAATCACTGTGAAGATTTTTGGGAATATAATCTACAGTTATTAACTGAGTCTCTGTTGGGAAACAACCCATTATTCTAACTCCATTCTAGGAGAGGCACAAACAAGTGTCATCCTTCTATTTTAATGAGCTGTCCATTAGAACTATGTTACTGGAACTGGATGGCTCATTTCCTGACTATAAAGATAAGCCATCCTTTGTAAGCATGCTTCTGGGAAAACTGGTCTTGGGGGAGGAAAACTAGGTTGACACTCTAGCTCTTTTTGTACTTTTTCAGGCATTGCTTACCATTTGGAATCCAGCCTGTATACATTTCTCAGTTCTCTAAGATGTAGCTGAATAGTTCAAGGCTTTGTTGATATTTTCACAGCAAGGAGAAAGTCAGAGCACAGGTTGACAGGCCCACTGTCTCCCTCCGTGGTCCTCCTGGGTTTTATTTTTCCAATGGCATGCCAATTCCTTTTTAACCAACCTAACAATGAAGAATATTTAGCAGTGAATGCTGTTTTCTGGTAATCTTTCATCTTCTGTGAGAAAGCAATTTGTCTTCTCAAATAATAAACTACAGGGATTTTTATCTTCCCACATGCCACTTTCTCAGATTCTTCTTAGGTCTGAATGTTGAAAAAAGAACTACAATATTTCTATAAAAATACTATTAAAATGCTTTTCTGAGAGCCTCTGTGTCTCTAATAGGAGCAATGTGGCATTGGCTAAGGAAAAGAGCTAAGGAGAAACTGAATGTTTTGATGCCTGGAAGAAGATTTTTTTTTTGGTAGATAAAATTAAAAAAACAACAACACACAAACAAACCCAAATCCACTCAGGAATACTGTTCAGGCACTGAGGAGAAACTATGGACCATCTACTAATCAGAAATGTATTCTGTTTGAGAGAGAAATGTTTGGGCAAAAAAACTGCTAAGGGGATAAGGATGGTTGGGCTTATTTTGTTAAGAAATAGTAAATGTGTGCTTTTTGGAAGGAAAACTCGTCTTCAGGAGGAATTTTAGAACAGAGGTTTTGAAGTAGGGCAGACTTCAATCTAAATTCTAACTACTTTTCTATCTATGTAACTTTGGGCAAGTTATTATGTCTGTGAAACATAAACTTCCATATTAGTATAATGGATATAAATGCTAATAGCTGTCTATGGGAATATTGTGAAGATTAGATATAATAATGTATAAAAATATTTTAGTACCTGTACATAGCCAGTAACTATTATTACTGGTGATTGTATAAGCATCCTGAACAGCGTAAGATTACATGGGAACATTCAACTGGAGAGATTCAGGACAAAAAAAAAAAAAAAACTACACACACACACACACACACACACACAACTATTAAAATTGTAATACTCAATATATACCGATAACGAAAGATGAATACAAGTCATGTTTGATTTCTGCAATTACAAAAGGTGCTCAAAGTGGTTACCATCAGTGTAATTTTAATACAGTTTTTTCCTTTCTAAAAATGAGTATACATTTTTGTGGGCACCATCTGTGTGTGTGTGTGTGTGTGTGTGTGTGTGTGTGTGTATATACACAAACTTTTCAAGTATTTACAACTGATCTCTAGTTTTGTTTGTTTATAAATAAAAATAATTCACACATATTGAAACTTTATATGGTAGATAATATTGGTTGTCTGCATAATATCTTTTCTTTCATTTTCCTAAGAAATACTTAATGTACTCTGATTAAAACAACAAAACAAAACACTAGCATTCTTGTGGCTAGAAGTGGTTATGTGACAGTTTTGACCAAGGGAAAGAAAGGAAGACTGTGGATGATTTCTGGAAAAAATTTCCATTTCTAATAATGCTACATCCTCATTCTTTTTGTGTCTCCCTTGTACATTTTTTTTGTAGTTATGTTTATATACATACACATGGAAGAATAGAGTTATAGTCTTTAAATACACTATGTCACAGCAGTAAGGTAAACATTAATACCCCCCCAAAAAAGGACAAAAGCCATGATTAATTTAGAAAAGAAGAAATATAAACTATTAATAATTATTGACAAATGTTCAAATTCACTACTAATAAAATGACAAAGACAACATGACACTGCTTTTCTTGATATGTCAGAATTCCTCAGTGATAATGCTATTGAGGGTTTGCGAAATGGACACTTTCATACACTATTGATAGAACATTGAATAGGTGTGAATACTCTTGAAATACAAAGATAATTAAAAATATTTATGTCTTTGATCCCAGGCGTCCACATTTAGCGATCTTTCCTAAGGTACCATCTGAAAGACAGGCAAAAATGTATAGACAAGTTATTGGTGTTTTTCCCTTCTGAAAAACTAACAACGATTTTTCTGCTCCACCTTGAATAAAATCTAACCCTGTTTTTTGGCTCACAAGACCCAGCATTGTCTGGCCCTCCCTATCTCCTAAATTTAACCTCAATAAGCATTTCATCCCCGCCTCACTGACTTTTGTTCCCCTTCAGGAGGATACAGAGTTTGTCCCCTCCTTCCAAAACATACTTGCCCCACCTTCCCAAAGATAACCCTACTCCTTCTTCAGGTGTCTGTTCAGTACCTAGGAAGACCAGGAATACAGATAACAAAATGGCAATACATATGCACCTATCAATAATCATTTTAAATGTAAATGGGCTAAACGCTTAAATCAAAAGACAGAGAGTGGCTGAATGGATATGAAAATAGGACCCATGTATACACTGTTTACAAGAGACTCCTCTCAGAGCAAAAGACACACACAGACTGAAAGTAAAGGGATGGAATAAGATATTTCATGTAAATGGAAATGAGAAAAAAAGCTGGAGTAGCAGTACTTGTTTTGGATAAAATAGACTTTAAAATGAAGACTACAATAAAAGACAAAGACGGGCACTACAACCCTAATAAACATCTATGCACCCAATATAGGAGCTCCTAATTATATAAAACAGATTTTGACAGACATAAAGACAGAGATCAACAGTAACACTATCATAATAGGGGACTTCAACACCCCGTTGTCATCAATGGACAGATCCTCCAGACAGAAAATCAACACAGAAAGAGTGGCCTTAAATGACACTTTAGACCAGCTGGATTTCATTGATATTTTTAGAGCATTTCACCCCGAAACAACAGAATATACATTCTTTTCAGGTGCACATGGGACATTTTCCAAGATAGATCACGTGTTAGGCCACAAAACTAGTCTCAGTAAATTTAAGAAGATTGAAATCCCTTGTACTTTTTGATTGGAACGTTGAGATGAGGAGGGAGATAGTTTCCATCTTGAGGCCAGAAGAAAACCATGAGAATGAGGGCCACTCATGAGGCTGGCAAAGCAGAGAAAGAAGTCATTTGGGACAACCAGTGATACTGCGGAGTTGCTGCCTTGGACATGCAGCTTTTTGAAAAACTATAAATTCTTATTTGGTAATCCCTGAAGCAGAGTTGCTGTTATATACAGCTGAAATTAGTCCTTAACTGATGGTCTTTCTATTTGCTGGAAGCATTTTCTTTGTTTTTCATGATTTGTCTATTTGTACCCTCACAACCATCCCATCTTATGAAATATAAATTTTGCTCCCATCTAAAAGATTAGGAAAGCTCAGAATCATTAAGCGACTTGTCTATGGTCACATAACCAATACATGGAAGAGACAAGATTTCAACCAAGACAGCCAGAGTTCAGACCATTGTGTATCTATTTATACCTTCATTTCATAAAAATTTTGTAAGAGAAACCAAGAGGGGCAGTGATAACGGGGAATGGAACACAGGTATATGGACCATACAGTAACCCTAGGAAGGGTCTACAGTGTCTGAGCTTTTTGGTAGGTACTTCTTTGAGAAGAAACAATATGCCCTGTCTTTATAGAAAATACAGCTTTCCCTAATAGTAAATTGTAAAAGGAATTGCTAACATAAGGTTTCATATGGGACATAAATGTGTATAAGACAGACTCCTGTACCTGACCCTCAGAGGTTGTGATTCAGTAAGTCTGTAGGAGGTCCTGAGAATTTGCATTTATTCCATACTCCTTGGTATTCCTGATTCTGCTGCTCTATGGATCGCATTTTCAGTAGCATACATCTAGGACATACGTATATGCCCAGGGGTGCCAGCCAAGTACTGTAAAGGATTGAAATGGCCCTGTGTAAGACATAGGGAGGGATTGCAGCTGTGGTAAATTAGGAAGTTAATGCTTCACTTTAAAGGGGCAGCTGTTTCTCAACACCAACCAATTGTTGCCTTGTGAAAATGCAGGCAAAAATTGCTAGATTTTCAAATGTTTTAAGAGAAACCCAATATTATCAAGAGAAAATTAGGTGAAATTTCTATTTCTAAAGATACTGTTCAGGCCAAGTACATCTATATCTTAATAAAGAGGTTATGTATGTGTGTGTGTGTGCGTGTGTGTGTGTGAATATATTTTATTGCTTTTGCTATAATTTCCCTATATTTCTGTGTTTCATAAAATATGTTCCCAGGGTGGCTGGTGGTTTTCACAAGGTTAATCCAGATTCAGTTCTTGTGCCAGTGCCTGGGCCTGTGACCACTTCACAAAGCTCCTGACAACATTGCTGTCAGCCACTACTCGCCTCGGGCTCTTTCTTGCTATCTTTTGATATCTCTTTAATGTTTAATTCAACTGTGGTCAGAGATTGTTCTCTGTGTGATTTCCATCATTTAAAATTTTGTTGAAACTAGTCTTATGGTTCAGTATATAATCAACTTTTCATATATGTTCCACGTGCACTTGAAAAGAATAAGTATTCCACAGTTCGTTGAGTGTTTTATGTGTTAACTATGATAGGTTGGTTAATAGTGTTGTTAAAATCTTGTATAATCTCATTGACTTTCCATCATCTTGTTGTATCAGTTACTGAGAATTGAGTGTTGAAATCTCCAACTATAACATAACATATGTGGATTTGTCTATTGCTCCCATTAATTTTATCAGTTTCTTCTGTTGAATACAAATTGAACATTTTTATATATTTCTGATTGATTAAACCCATTATTATGATGAAATGTCCAACTTTATCTCTGATAATTTTTCTGCCTTAAAAATCATTTTGTGTATTATTGGTATAGCCATGAACTTTTATTGGTTAGTATTTGTATGATATATATTTTTCCATCATATTACATTTTTTAAAAGATGTGTTCTTTTTCGCCCCCTGCTTTATTAAAATATAATTGACATATAACATTGTGTAATTTAAGGTGTACAAAATAATGTTTGATATACATATATATTGAAAAATGCCATCATTTTATTTTTATTCATTTTATATCCTTATATTTGAAGTGTGTTTATTGTAAGTAGCATATAGTTAGATTTTGAATTGTATCCAGTCTGATAACTTTGACATTTAATTGGGGCATATAGGCCACTTATAATTAATACATGTACTAGTATATCATGGTTTAGGTCTACAATCTTGTTATCACTTTTTTATTTGTCCCACCTATTTTACATTTTTCTCTACTTTCTTGCATTCTCTTTGGTTAATTAAATATTTCTTATTGGTTAATTAACTATTTCTTTTTTTTTTTTAAAGATTTTATTGGGGAATTGGGGGAGGGGAACAGCGTTGGGGAATCGGGGAAGGGGAACAGACAAGTTGCTGTCCTTTTGTTCTTCAGTCTAGTTGCGGAGGACGTTGCTTCACTGGCCCATGTTGGTATCATCATTGCGCTCTTCCTGGAAGAGGCAGATCGGTCGCTGGCCTCTGGGTGTCGCTCACTGCGGCTATTTGCAGCTCACATGGCTGCCAGCCGCTCACTGTAGCCTATGGCAGCCCACTGCAGCAGGGGCTGCAGCCCACACCATCGCTGGGGCTCGCACAGCCCAGCTCCAGGTGGAGCTGTTGTTAGCTGTAGAGGGCAGTGTCACTGGCCCTCATATGTGGGATCCGAACCCGAGGCTGCTGGCGTCCCAAGCCAGCTCTTAACCAATGCGCCACTCGGCAGGTCCTAATTAACTATTTCTTATTATTCCATTTCTCCTCTACTTGTTTATTAGTAATACATTGCACTTCACTTCTTTTTTTTTGTTTGTTTGTTTGTTTTTAGAGGGCAGTATCACTGGCCCCCATATGTGGGATCGAACCAGGGCTGCTGGCTTCCGAAGCCAGCGCTCAACCACTGCGCCACTCAGCCGGCCCCCCCGCACTGCACTTCTTTTAATAGTTACCTGGAAATGACAATATGTATCATTTTGTATTAAAGCCTAATATAAATCATTACTTTTAATACGAGTATTTCTAAGACAATGCGAGAAAGTTAGTAGTTTACATCCCTTAACTTCTACCCATTGGTATGCTGGAGCTGGCTCATACCGGCTCCTGAAAGTTGGTTCATAAATTATCAGGAATTCTGCAAGCCAATTGTTAAGACATTGGTAGTTTGAAATAGGCTATGGTGAGGATATTTATACTACAGAAATTGAAAATATTTGAAGTGGTATATTTTGGGTTGTTTTTTTTTGAGAACTTGTTAAACATTTATTAGCACATTGCTATCTCCATTCCCATTTATGTCATTGTTTCCATATATTTTAATACTACATATGTTTTAGATCCCACAATACGTTATCAATATTATCTTGCAGTTAGTATTTACATATGAATGGAGTGAGTGAAATCACAGATTCCTCAGAGAACTTCCTATGTTTTTTACAAATCAGCATGTTTTCCATAGCGCGAAGGATTGAAGTACAGGTAAATAACGCTCTATCTAAGATGAATTCATGTGAGTTGTGGGCACAGGGTTTGCCTGATTTTGACCTCCTTTCATGTCAGCCACTTGGGAAGTGTCAGCTGTCTTCTCCGGTATTCAGTCCAATGTCAGCTGAATGAAAGAGAAAATTAATAAAAGCACAATTTATATCTTACTAGATAATGTTATTTTTTGATACTACTTATATTTCTACTAATAAAATAAAATTAAGAAGAGAATCCCTTTTTACTATATACCTGTAATACAGTTTGCATTCAGTAAATATTTGTGAAATTGGTGAATGAGTAAGCCACAAATGACCACGTAGTCTCATCAATATAATCTCCCTAGAACTGGTAATATTCCTCTGTTTTACTTCAAAAAGTCTGTTCATCATTCAGGCTTTAGGCTCCTCTGAAAAGCCCTTCCTAATTTTCCAAGCTCATGTTAGGTGCTCATTTGTGCTCTGACACCATTCTTCCAGTCTTCCTCTAGCACGGCACACAATCACTATTGTAATTGCTTGTTTAATTATCCATCATTTCCACCATTCTGTGTGCTCCTTGAAGGCAGGGATCATGGCTCTCTTGTCATATAGTAAATGCCAAATACATTTAATATATGTATTTGCATACAGAAGTTGTCACTTTTTAAGGCCAGGTGCTGAATCTCATTTTCCTGCTTTCAGTCTGCAATGTAGGCATAATACTCCATCATTGCTACATGACTTTCAATGAATATTTCTTGCTTGAAATCGCCTCCCATTCAGACCATGTGCTCAGAAAAATGAAAATGCTTTTAATATTCACTTGGACAAAACAGAAAACACTAAGCTTGACCTAAACAGCCATGCAGTGATATTTGAAGTATTTTCCATTTTAGTGTTTCAGCCTTTGTTCCACTCCAACCTAGGTGACTAAGCTCTTTTGGCATTTCCAAGAAAGGGGAAACATAATCACAGAGCACATTAATTAGAGGATTTCAAAACAATTTAAGATGTATTGGATGGTGATATTTAGCAAAACTTAGGAAGAAATGAATCAAATATGGTCTCTTATTAGGTCTTTAATCAGAATTGACTCCCAGCCTCATGGTTGAATAACTTTGTTCCATTTGCTCAGCAGGCAGAATGCCTTGGCAGCTCTTTGTTGGGCTCCATATAGTACCTGGGCCCATGTCATAGCTAACAAGTCAGAATCTAAGTTTTTCAATTCAGTCATCATTCTCCCACACGCCTTGGGCTCCACTGAACAATTGCTTGAACTGAAATAACGTCCCCTTTGTCTTGCCATTGTCAAAGCATATTGTGAAAGTTTAGAGACCAGAATTATGTATTTGGCGCTGCACAAAGTTTACAGAAACCCTGGACATGGCCTTAGGCTCAGAACCAATTGGCAACTCTAGCTGGTTGGAAGGGTCAATTACATTTGTAAAGGTTTTAGTCCTTTGAAAATCATACTTTAGAAATAATGAGAGGAAAAAAAAACAACAAAACCTCTCCAACTTGGCTGAGATGAGGCTGGTCATGTCATCTGTCTTAAATTTAAATTTGTTGGGAATGGAGAAGACATAAGCTCTATTTTTAATGATTACAGGTCATGATTTCCATAGCCTGACGGCTTTTGGCAACATATTATTGTGTTAAATGGCACATAGACAGTTTTAAAGCCCCAAACATGAGATTGTCCCCGCCCCCCCCCGCCTCTTATTTGCTAATCACAGCTTGCTTTTTAAAGAACTTCTCTTTGGCTGTGCTATTAAGAGGACCCTAATCAGAATTTCCTTAGGGAGGTTCTTTGGACTGGTCACTGAACATAATTCTTTTTTACTTAACAGAACACTTTTTTAAAAAGAAATTAATATTTGTTTATTTATTTAATTTTTATTGGGTAACAGTGTTTTTTCCAGAACCCATCAGCTCCAAGTCAAGTTGTTGTCCTTTAATCTAGTTGTAGAGGGCACAGCTCAGGTCCAAGCCCGGTTGCCGTTTTCAATCTCGTTGGGGAAGGGGGGCGTGGGGGGAGGGCAGCGGACGTGCACAGCCCACCATCCCATGCGGGAATTGAAATGGCAACCTTGTTGTTCAGGCACTCTAACCAACTGAGCCACCTGGCCGCCCCCCAACAGAGCACTTTTAATGACTGATTAAAACCAGTAGATGATCTATTGTCTAGTTTGGAGGACTGATTCAGTTTCTGGTGGCAAAAAATGTCCAGGGCATTAAATTAAGATGGGACCTGTATGTACCTTGAGGGAGAAAAATTTGCCACCAGATCAGGTTGGAAGAATGCCTGCTCTAAGTCACATTGCCACATTATTTATCTAGCTTTTATTTCTCTCTCAACTACTCTCCTACCTCACACATACAATCATATGTACTTATATTTGCATGTATAGTATGCAGATATAATAGGGACCATATATCTTTTTGATTTTCCAATAGTGTGTTTACTTTTCTTGTGATGCCTGTTAAGTACAGAGAAAAACATAGTGGGAATTCAGGGTTACTTTAAGGAAGCAGGGCAAATCCCTTTGCTTTAGGCATTCTCTTTAACCTATGCACCAGATGGACTCCCCATCTCCTTATCTCTTAGCCATAAGCCCCAAGGGAGAATGGCCAAATCTGCATCCTCTACCTTACAGCCCTTATCCTTTCTTTAACCAATATAGTAGTCCCCTATTATCTACGGTTTCTCTTTTTTGTAGTTTCAGTTTCCCGCAGTCAATTGTGATTGAAAAATATTAAATGAAAAATTCCATAAGTAAATAATTTATAGGTTTTAAATTGCACACCGTTCTTAGTAGGATGATATCTCCCGGGACATGAATCATCCCTGTGTCCTTCATTTTCACACCCTATATGTTTCCCACCCACTAGTCACTTAGTAGCCACCATCTTGGTTATCAGATCAACTTTCATGGTATCACAGTGCTTGTGTTCAAATAACACTTATTTTATTTAATAATAGTTCCAAAGAGCAAGAATAGTGATGCTGGTAATTCAGATATGCCAAAGAGAGGGTGTAGTGAAAAGGTGAAAATTCTTGACTTAATAAGGAAAGAAAAAAAAAAATCGTAACCTGAGGCTGCTAAGCTCTACGGTAAGAACTAATCTATCTGTGAAATTGTGAAGGAAAAAGAAATTTATATTAGTTTTGCCATTGCATCTTAAACTGCAAACACTTTTCATTATGTAGGCATTTTGTCATCTCATATCACCAAAGAAGGGTGAATACAGTACAATAAGATATTTTGAGAAACAGACCACATTCATATAACTTTTATTATAGTATAATTTTATAATTGTTGTACTTTATATTAGGTGTTGTTTATCTCTTACTGTGCCTGACTTGTAAATTAAACTTTATCATAGATATAAGAAAAAACATAGTATACATAGGGTTTGGTACTCTCTGTGGCTTCAGGCACCCAGTGTGGGTCTTGGACCATGTAAACTGCTGATAAGGTGCGGGGGAGTGGGGAATTCTTTTATCCTGGAAGAGGCAAGTTGGGATGGATTCCTACTGTTGGAAAGGATGTCCTTTCTATGCTGTGGCACAACTACTCTGAGGCAATCTGACAGGAATCTTGATACTGAAACTATAAGATTACTAGGAACGATGGATTATTGAGAATGAAAATACATTGGTATAATTCCCCAAACTTGAAAATAGAACTCCATTGCATACATTAAAAATATGGAACAATAATATTCATACTTTTTCATAATCTACATAAAAATAATATATTATGGGCAGCTTTTTGTGTCCTCAAATATAAATCTGCATTGTCATTCTTTTTGACTCCATGCTATTCCACTATAGTTTACTTGGTCTTCTTGTGTTGATATAGAAAGTAAAAGATTTTATTAATACAGCTCTTTTGTAATAGAGCTCATAGTAGCTGCTATGATTTATTTCAAGCCAAAAAGTTACTACCTCTATACTTTGGCATATTATTTTCTAAGCGTTTGAAGAGAAATTCTAAGTCTCTTAAGGGTTTCCAGAGCATTCTAAGTAAATTTAATGCTCATATCAGCTACTAACAGTCAAAAATTGCTAGTGAATTTTAAGGTTTTAGAGAAGATTAGAATGCATTTCAGAAAAACTTCCTAACTTTTAGGACCAACTGATAAATAGAGTTTAGATCCCTACATTTGAGTAAAGCTGGGCCTCAGTCCTCTGGACATATGTTACATGCCACTATCATTATTAACGTGAGGTCAGAAACAAATGCTTGCCAATATTTGAATACTCTGAAATCCTATTTATAGTAACCTCAGTATTTTACCTTATATTTTTGATCCCATCTAAAATGCTGTTGCTATTTGCATCATTATACTATGATATAACTGAGTTTCAGAAGCCTTGTGGATATTTTTCTCAGGTCCCTTCTTGAAAAAAAAAACACATTGTGAGAGGGAAAGAGGATTTTGGGTACCTAATATAGGAAGGTGGCCTGATGTGTGATGGGATGGGGGAGGATTAGAGGGGTTTGGAGAGGTTTGGGGGGTCAGGGAGGTAGGTTTCCTGAACTTGGGGTCTGGGATCACTACAGGGCAGTTTAGCCAATTATAGTTTTGTCCACCACAATTTCTGATGTCATGGATAATAGCGTAAATTTCAGATCTTATGTGGGAAGGGACAACTCACATGTCCCATGTTTTGATCTGATTAGGAGCTTGAAGAGAAAGACTAATTTCACAAACTTGTAATGAGGAGAGATTCTCTTTAACATTTAAGAGATGGCAATCAGTCCCTTTTATGTAATATATTGCAATAGGCAAAGAAGCCATAGGCAAAAGAGCCTGTAGTTGCTACACAGGTACTAATTTATTGACAGTTGAGCGCCCCCTAGGGGATGGCAGTGGAGAAGATGGTCCAGGTTTCTGAATTTTGGCATTTGCATTTGGTGAATCTACCGGATAATAATGTCTGATGCCGATTGGGTATAATAACAGCCTCAAGGCTACCAATCATTCATAATGGAGTGGTTATAGTTTCAGCTCTGTTTATGTCCCACAGTTGTGTGAATTAATATAAGTGGCAGTACTTTGCAATCCATGTGGTGCCACATAGATGTTAGTTGTTACTGCTATGAGCACTCCCTGTGAGGCTATTTGAGACCTTATTTGGAATAGAATGTAATTTCGTTCTCTTAATAACCCTGAGAAGAGGAGAAGAAACTATTTTAATTTTACAAAATGAAAATAGTTTTTTGTTTGTTTGATTGTAGAAATAATACTTACATGTTATAAATATATATATATATATATATATATATATAAATGTTTATATATATGATATATAAAACAAAAGGGGACACATCTTTAAAATTTTGATATATTGGGTTGTCGGAAAAGTCATGACATATTTTTTCTGTTTTTCATTGCAAAAATGCCTCATGACTTTTCTGACAACCCAGTATATCACTAAAAGGGCCTTTATAAAGATTCAATCAATCAATATCTTACCAGACATGTATGAAAACAGCCCATTGCCTATACACTTACAAATGCTGGGTTTTTCCCATCCTTTTAATAATCTGCTGTTTTATTTGCATTTCTTTGATGACTAGAGAGGCTGAACATCTGTTCATATATTTATTGGCTCTGTTTTTTGGAATTGCCTATTCATATCCCTTACCATTTTTCTTTCTGTTTTGTGCTGATTTATAAGAACTTAATGCATAAGGCATATTTACCCTTTTTCTGGTACATATGCTGCAACTATTTTTCTATAGGTGTTGTCCTTTACCTTTGAAATCTTTTTGTTATTAAACAAGTTTATGTTTTATGTAAATACATTAACATTTTCATTTATGGTTTCTGGCTTTGTATCATGTATGGAAAGGCTTTCCTCATTTAAAGATATAAAATTATTCACTCGTATGTTCTTTGATAATAACATTTATTGGACATCTTCATATGTTAGGAAATGTGTTTGTTTTGTAATATATATAATTTCATTAAAATTTCACCCAGATATTATGAGGTAGGTATGATCATCATATCTATTTTACAAATGAAAAAAAATTGCTGGTCAGAAAACATGATTTACTCAAGGTCACCCAGTTGAGAAGTGGTAGATTCACAACTGGAGGCCAGATCTCTGACTTCATAGAATACAAACTTTTCAAGTATTTCATATTCTAGAGATGACCCTGCCTGCAGATATTGAATTTAAATAAACTCATATGATATAAAGAAGCCATTAGAAATACTTTCCCAGGAAAAAAATACCCAATCCTGAAAAGAAGTACTTTACTACCTTTATGCAGGCCAGAGAATAAAGAAGTAAGGATAATGACTGAGAATGCTGAGAACTAATCTATAGAGTAAATTTTATTAATTTCCATAATGTAGATGGATAGAATATTTTGGCTATTCATATATTCTAGTTAAAATAACATGCAGGGCAGTATCACCATGAGCCAGTGGGTGAACATTCTGAGGTCCTTTCTGGGCAGAAATCATGTTTATCTCTAATCATCAGAGTGAATGAATAGGAAATCTTATGCAACAGCCACTTGGTAGGGGCAGCACTTTATTTCTACCTTCTCTACATATTTCATGTTGACACATTTATTTTTATAGTCAAACCTCAGTTTTATATCCATACCTAATTGTTTTCTTTGAATTCTTTGTCATGTCACACATTTGTGAGCCACTTCTAGCAAAATCAAACTTGTGAACTACAAGATGTTCTGTAAATGAGTTATCCAGGCTGTTGCTAAAATGAGAACTGGTTGGCAAAGTAAAAAAAAAAAAAAAAGTATGGTGAAGATATTGATGTGGATATGAGTCTTTCACGTTGATACTTTGAGTTTTGACTACTTTCAGGGAATTTGTGGAGGGAATGAAGTATGTTAAAATTACATGGAAGAAGGGTTATTAACATTTCTTTGAAAGTTTTATATCACAGAGAAAATAGTGCTTTCCCTTGATTAATAATTCAGTAATTGAGGATGATTTCTAGTATTTTAAAGCCAAGAAGAAATACAGGGAATAATAAAGCAATGGGAGATAATTTTTTTTTTTTTTTTAAAGATTTTATTGGGGAATTGGCGGAGGGGAACAGCGCTGGGAAATTGGGGAAGGGGAACAGACAAGTTGCTGTCTTTTTGTTCTTCAGTTTAGTTGCGGAGGATGTTGCTTCACTGTTGGTATCGTCATTGCGCTCTTCCCGGATGAGGCAGATGGGTCGCTGGCCTCTGGATGTCGCTCACCGCGGCTATTGGCAGCTCACGCTTGGCTGCCAGCTGCTCACGCTGGCTGCGGGCCACTCACTGTAGCCTATGGCAGCCCACTACAGCAGGGGCTGCAGCCCACACCATCACCGGAGCTCGCACAGCCCAGCTCCAGGTGGAGCTGTTGTTAGCTGTAGAGGGCAGTGTCACTGGCCCTCATGTGGGATCCGAACCGGGGCCGCTGGCATCCCAAAACCAGCACTTAACCAATGTGCCACTCGGCCGGCCCAATGGGAGATAATTTTAACCAGTGTAATATTAGAAAGTGTTGCCGAATTATTTTAATTTAGTTAAGAAATGTAGTGTATGTAAGTAACAATATCTAAGGAGTTTTTTTTTTTTTTGGCTGGGGTGGTTAAAAAAATACAAAGATAATTCATAAGATATAAAGTGGAAAGTTTTTAGGCTAATTGTCCATCTAGTCAGGGAATATAATGAAGGCAATGAGAAGTGAGTCCAACCTTTGCTGCTTTCAAGGAATGGCCTTGAAAAAGGCTAGATAAGTTCCTTTAATCCAAATTTCTTTTGTCTACTGTCCTTATTAGAAACATGAAAGAGAGAGAGAAAGACTGACTACGGTAATAAGTTAATTTTTGAGGAAGGTGATTCATACTTAATGGAGAGTTAGGCCGAGTTGAAAGATTATGATTTGAATAGCTGCATGGATAATGGTTCCATTTACCAACATGGGCTATAACAAGAAAGGCTGTGGGGAAAGTGGACATATATAGGTCTGGAGTTGATGACAGGGATCTAGGTTGGAGGAACAAATTTGGAAGTCACTCATTTATCTATTTAGTCAACAAATACCTGTGGAGTACCTACTATGTGCCAGGCACATTTTTGAAAGCAATATTGTTCATTTGCCATAGCTTTAGCACATAAGTAATTGGACTACCTGGGGACAGGGGGTGGGTACTAGGGTGGGTGCTTTGTCTCTTCTCACATTCTCTCATTTACTCCTTGCTAAGGCGAGAGAAAAGGTTCATCAGTAGCTCAAAACTTGAAGTTAATGGGCTGCATTTTAACGTGGGCAGAGCCACTGTATTAATGTTGAGTGCTATTAATGTCACCTATTGAGTGCTCTTCCTTCACCCATTTTCTGGGTCCATGCTGCTGGAAGGTTAGACTGTCAAGGACTTTCCCCTTGTGTGAAGTACGCCTATTCATTTCTCTGCTTTGTCTTCCCCCATGGGTCAGACTGGCCTGCTAGGTAAGGACTGAAAAACCAGGTCAGCTCACAGCTTTGAAGTTAAGCTTGCTCTTTCTGTGGCTGTCTTTCTGTTTCTCTGTGTTGGGGCTGCAGAGGCCTGCCAGACTCTGATTCTTGTATATGTGGGTAGTTGTGGAAGTGGATTTGGGTTTGCCCTGCAGTGCTGGCCTTTATTATTCACTTACTCCAGGCATAACTAAGTCTCAAGACTCAACACTGGGAAGCAGCAGGTCCCACTGTGACCTTGAGCCTGAGCTGTGTTTCTCATTCCACCTTTCACTAGAGCTCTGTGCTGCTAATGCCATTAATAAACAGCATGTTTTGATTGGCTGGTGATCTTTGTGTGCATTTTCCATTGGCTGGACCTTAAGGGGAGAAGGAGAGGGCGGCAATTTAATTCAATTCAAGTTGAAGGGCCTTTAAATAAACGATAGGGTACCTGAAGCCTTGGCAGTAAGTAGATAAGCCAGGGACACTGTGTAAAATGAGAAAAAAGGGGAAAAGATGGCAGAATTCTAGGGAAAAAACACAAGATTCAAAGGGCAGGGAATGTTATTGTGAAAGAAAAACCAGGCGAAAAAGGCAGATGGAAACCTGTGGATGGTGACAGCGTGGACATTGATACCACGGGCGGGAGGTTTCGGTATTCTCACTTTCACTTTTTTGTGTCTTTTTTCCCAACTTAACAATGAGCAGTATCTACTTTTATAATTTTTTAAAAACTTAGAAATAATCAGATGAAGAAAGAGTTTAGTAACATGATTTAGGCAGAGGAAAAAATCCCTTGAAATAATAAAAGTTTAAGATGTTAGTTAATTCTAAAATACTGTTGTCTCTCTATGGTCTAAAGGACAGAGGAATCATTCTTCTACCGTGGGGTGCCATGAACAAACCTACTCTTCAATTGCACATACATTATAAGTGTCTTCCTTTTGTAGTTAACACACGTATGAACCAAACATGGATTTTGAGAAAATTCTTGCTGTGAGGGACCATCTGGGGACTGTAAATGCCGAGGCCAGGAAGCACATGCCAAGGCTGGGGAAAGTGTGTGCAAAGGGAGAGAAGAGTTCAAGGACGTTATCTGTCCATGCAGCACTCACTGAGTGCCTGCTATGCATCAGGTCCTATGTGAGGTGTTAGTAATATGATGGTCAACAATATTAACGTGGTTTGTGTCCTCACTGACCTTTCATGTTAGCGAGGATACAGGCAAGTAGGAAGGGAGTTACAGCAGAGTGAAGATGCTATGATGGGCCAGTGGGAGCATCTGAAAGCATGTAAGACAGACCTTAGTGATAGGTAAGAGAGGTGTTGGTAGTGGTAGTGATGGTGATGGTGGAGTTGAGCACATAACTCTGCTGCAGACCTAGACTTTCCCTGGCTCTAATCCTGAAGGTTCCTTTCCAGACAAGAAAGTGACATGTCTCCTCATAACTGTATACAAAGTTGTGATGCTTCGGTTGGATGCATTGATGTTTCTATGGTGAATGAATGACTATTTTATTAATCAGCAAAATAGCTAAATATTATGAGTACTTAGCCCAGTATCAGAACATGCTTTCTAGTTCTGCTTGAAAAGCCTCTTTTACTTTAGAAGCTGTCTGGTTTCCATACCTAAACCCAGATGAAAAGCTAATTTGTGAACAGAGGGTGGTGAATGACAAGACAGACAGGCCATTCTGCAGCAGCTGTAGCAGATTACAGCCTGTTAAGTTTGTAAAGACAGATGTCACTGTGCCACTTGGCTTTAGGGAAGCCATATGTTCTTTTCTTGAATGCTTTGGGTCTGAGTTCCCGCAGGGTTACAGCTCTGTGGCAGTGTGTCTCGCTGATGTGTGGGGAGCCAGGGACCTCAGAGATATTTCTCCTAGGATTAAAAAGGGGAGAAATTGCATGAGCAGGTGATTGAAACAAAGACCAAAATTAAAATGTGTAGTCCTATGGTTTTATTCTCATTGCCATATAGCTCTGAGCCTATGATCTGCCTCCAAATTTTAATCTGATTTTTAGTAAGCTTTTCATTAGTTAAATGTGGGAATTGGTGCATCTAAAATGACCTGGTTAGCTCTATGACGGCCTCACCTCAGACTTTTGGGTGAGCCTTCAGAGCTGTAGGAGGTTTATGGGAGAGTGACATGAGACACTAACCTGGGCCAGGTGGTGTAGGCAGGGGATGCTCTGAAAAGACTATGGAACTGTAAAGTTGTGAAGATTTCCTGAGAGAATGCTCATGAAAGCACTTGGAATATATAATAAATATATAATCAGCACTTAATAAATATTCTTCTCTTTTCCTTTCCTAAAATCATTTTCTTCTTCACTCTGGCCCTGAGATCCTATGAACTCTTCCGCCACCTTGTCTGCAGACACAGAACAGGTTTTGTGGAATCAGAGCTGTGGTTTTAGAACCACTATTTCTGCTTTGGCTTTCAGGGCAAGGGCATAGTTTTCTCAAATTATGATGGTTTTGGGGTATCCTTGACCTTGAGCAGAAACATTTCCCAGGTTGATTCAGTAGCACATCACATCTGGTCACTCAGTCAGGGACAGAAGAGAGATGATCAGAATGTTGGACACAAAAATCAAGGACCTCACTTCTAAGTGTTTCCATCCCCTCCCTCTCTTCTTCTCTTTCTCCCTCCCTCTATCTTTCCTTCCCGCCCTCCTTTCTTCTATCCTTTCCTACCTGAAAGAGAAAATAAAGCAAAAACAATTTGGAAGGAATAGAAAGATGCCTGAATTAGGAAGCTTAGCTCAGCCATTTACTATAGCTAAGGAGCAAATGTAGCTCCACACTTCTTAACAGCAAAGCAAAACTACCCAAGCTGTCCAGTGACCAAAAATAGGCTATATTAGCAACTTAGAAATTATACATTTGTGAATAATCCTAACTCTGGCTTGCCCAGTAGACTGCACTGTTTATGCAACTAGAGATAAGAAGAGATAAAAGGAGTGTTTCAATTCTCATCATCTTTATTGCTCGGTTCCTTCTTTGTATCAATGACTATTTGTAATTATATAAAATTACACATTTACTGGTTTCTTACCTCCCCTATTAGACTATAATCTTGAGGGCGGGCACTATGTCTGCATTATCTACTGCTGGATACCCCCTGCCAGCACAGTGCCTTTTACATGGTAAATGCTCATAAATTTTGGTGAACACACTAATGAATGAAAGATTTGGATAAGGTGCATTTTCTGATCACACACAGATGAGTAAATGAAGTTGAAAGGACCCCCACTGAGAATGAGACTGAGGATAAGACTACCTCATGTTAAAATTTGGGAGATCTAAGACCAATAGTAGCTTAGCAGCCTATAGTTTTACATATTAATCTGTTTGCAATGGACCCAAAATATTGAAGAGTAGATAATTAAAAGGCTATTGTCAAATCATATCTCTCTTGCATCCATAACTTATAGAACTGAGTATCACAGTTCTGCTAGAGTATTTCATAGATCAGTCCCGCAGAATTTCTTCTTCTTAGGTGGGAGGACAGGAACGACCATCTCCTATAAATAAAGAAAGGAAGGGGTGGCTTGCCCAAATCCTAAAGGGGGAGTCAGTGACAGAGAGACCAGAAGTGACTAATGAGCTATGGGAGCCTCTCTGAGTCACTGAATTCCTCTGAGCCTCACCTGGCAGGTGGGTGTGGTAATAGATGTCCTATTCATTGTCTCACGAGGTTATTGAGAGAATTAAGTCTACTAGCTGTGAAAGCCTTTCAGCCACACATTATAAATGTAAGATAAGAAAGTGTTATGTTTTGTTTTGTCTGCCAGCATGTCATTCTATATGGCTAACTTGTTGAAACAATAGAACTAAAAGGAGTGGCTCAAACAAAAGAGAGGTTTCTTTCCTTCTCACTTAACAGTCTAGGCTGGTACAGGTGGTGACAGTACTGGTGGTCAGGTGGTGGGGGTGGATTCTTTCCGCGTATCATTCAAGGACGTAGGCCTGCTATGGCTCTGCCATTCTCAGCATGTGACTTGTGGTTGCTCTGGGCCATACCATTGTCACTCATAGGCGTGACAATGAGTTTGATGGCCCAAGTCTGGAAATGACACCACTGACTTCTCGTTGGAGAAAACATTGACATATGGCCACACCTAAAAGAAAAGGAAGCTGGGAAATAGAATGCAGTTGGATACCCTATGCCTTCTTCTGTAATAGAAATTGGGAGTGGATTTTGGTGGGCAGCCAGCAATCTCTGCCCTTCAGATAGGGTCAAATTCTCCCTTTATAGGACCTCATAGCACCAGACACCTTACATTCTTTGCATCATTGGTCAAAGACACAATTTTACATTTTATGATTATTTGATTGATTTTTTGCCCCATGAGACAAGGGCAAGGTCATGTCGCTTCTTCATCATGGATTGCCAGCAACTTGACACAGATCCAGGCTCACAGCAGACCTTCTGTAAATACTTGTTCCATGAGAAAAAATATATGACTGTATCAGAGCTATTGGTTGGTACTGAAGAACTTCACATGAGACTGCCTGCATGTGTCTGCTGATGGGTTGGGGCCTTGCCCTCATCTTTTTGCAACTTTGGGGAAAGGAGGTGGGGCAGGCAGAATTCTAAGATGCTTTCCCAGCAACTCTTACCCTTGTACAATCTCCTCTCTTTGAGAGTGGGCAAAACCTTTAAATATGATGAAATATTACTCCATGATTAAGTTATGTTATATAGCACAGTTGACTTTAGAAAGATAAATTATTCTCGGTGAATCCAACCTACTCAGTGAGCCCTTGAAGGAACTGGGCTCTCCCTGAAGAGACTGGAAGTGTGACAGGGATCTGATGTAAGGGAAACTCCCTGTTGGTGGCTTTCAAGGTGGAGAGGGCACATGGTTAGGAATATGCGTGGCTTCTAGAAGCTGAGAGTGGCCCCCAGCTGACAGCAGCAAGGAAACGGGTATCTCTGTCCTAAAACCACAAAAAACTGAATTTGGTCAACAACTTAATGAGCTTACAAGCGGATTGTTCCCCAGAACTGCCTGGTGAGAACTCAGGCTGGCTGATACCTTGATATCTACTCCAGAAGACCCTGAGCAGATGATCTACAGAAATAATGACATAACGAACAGGTGTTATTTAAAATCTCTAAGCCCATGGTAATTTGTTAGGCGGTAATAGTAAACCAATACAGATTTACATTTATTTGCTGTGGACAAACACAGATGGGGTGGGGTGGGAACATGAAGAGTTTAGAGAAGAGAGAATGATGTGTTTCTCTGAGGGCTTCGTCTATCTGGTGTCTGACTAATTGTTCCTATTTGCCTGGGACTGTGAGTTTCCAGGGATGTGGGATTCTCAAAGCAAACACCAGGATGGTCCTGAGAAAACAAGGGCCATTGGTTCCCGTACAAACTAGATGAGTTGCTTTGTGAAGAGGTGTGCAATGAAACATGGTGACAAGATGGCTCAGTAGGGAGCAGGAATACAGTGCTACGTTGGGCCTGTATTTTAGGAGCACTGACATCAGTAGGATCATTGCAGAGTAGAGGCTGTGGTGAGGTCCTGCTCTCAAGTGACTGCAAGTAGCAGACTTAAGTGAGGCATCCCTGAGGGAAATTATATGAATGGCAAATGTAATCACAGGCACACCTCCAGACCTCCCAGAATTAACCGCACACAGCTTTGAAATGGCTCTGCCCCTGCTCCTGCATAGTACAGATGTGGCACATGTCAGGGAAATTTGCATTTTTATTGGCCATGTGACCTCATTGTCACCACAGGCTTGTGAAACTGCGGTGCACACACATTCCCTGTGCCAGACACTGTGCTAAGTGTTCTCGCATGTGATACGTCACGAAATCTCACAAAATTTTACATGATGGGCATTTTAAGCACCATTTTGATTATGAGCAATCTGAGACTTAGTAAATTTACATAATATGCTTAGAGATGGCCACCTGGGGCTCTTCTGCATGCGAAATCTCCAGGAAATACTAAAAACAACTTTAAGAATCTGTGCATATAGCATCTGCAAAACTCTCAAAGGACTACTGGAAACACAGTGGTAATTTATCCTCCCTGTTTGCCTCTGCTGATTTAGCTTGGGAGCTAGGAGTTTTGTGGAGAGAGGCAAATAATACATCAAGTGTGAAATTCATCCACGTAGGGTTTCTGTGGCCCAAACATCTGCATCTGTCAGGGATAACTTAATCCCAGTATTTGACCAGGAATTGACATTATTTAAAAGATATTTGGAGATAGATTAATTGGATTGATTGAATTAAATAAACTGAGCATCAGCACATGTCCTACTGTCATGTTGCCTCATAACATCAAGAGTATCTGACAAAAAGTCAGAAAAAATACCATGTTTCCTTTATATTTGCTTATTATTATTTGTAATGCCAGGGCTAATACTAATCCAAAAATGAGCACCCCTCCCTTTAGCTCTTGTTTGTGAAGAAAATAGATTGTTTCTCATTTTCTAACCAAGGACCACTGGGTACAGTTGAGCAGGTTGTTTACTGTCCAAGAGTGCCTGGCATAGCAGGCATCCTTTTCTAATTTGCAAAGGAAAAGTGCTCAGCTTGCTCCAAAATGGTGCCATGCCTCTCTCTCACAATTTGGGCAGAGCCTAAACTCTAAAGTGTAATGTGTATGGGCAGGCATTGGCCATTTCCACTAGCACTGTCCAGTCTGTCTGTTTGAGCATGGGAGACATGGAAAGAATCTTGTTAGGCCCGTATATGTTGGGGAGTTATGGTTTTCACGTACTGTATCTGCTTAATAGATTGGAGAACAAAAAAGGGGATAACAGAAAGATAGTCCTGTGTCACAGACACCTGGACCTACCCCAAAACTTACGAGGGGATCTGAATCTCTAGGTGTGCAAATAATAACTGTCTTCCTTCTTCCTATTCTACAACTCATCTTTATTACAAATGCCTGATGACAGAACACTTCATCTCCGTTATTTTTGTGCTAATCTCAATTATTTCAGGTTTCAATTCAGACAATTCAGGCCTTCAACCCCACTCCCCAACCTTGTAAAATGAAAGTTTATTTTCTCTCCTGTTCTCAGTTCCAGAGGCTTAAATTGCGTGATAGTATCACAGGGAGGTGTCTGTCCCATCATTGGCAGCTGTCCCTCTAATAGGTAGAAGATTTAACTCATCCCATTGGGAGTTTGATTTTTCACTTATGTGCCCACTGAACATTTGTCTTGTCTTGGTGTCAGGCCACTCAGGGTACACTTGTTCTTGTTTGCAAGGAGCTGCCTAGACTGTAAGCCTTTCTTAGCCACTTTGTTATCCTTTTGGAAATGCAAGAAACATTTAGCTCTTCTCTTATACCCCCATGGACTTGTGCAAGAGTCTTGGGGTCCAACCTTAGACCCTTGCTGGAAAATAAGGAGTGCGGGTCCTTGCTGCTTTCAAAACCCCATGGCATGCTGAGAGTTTACTGTCTCTCTCCTGAGCTCTGTCCCAAGAGAAGCTGATGGGGACATTTAGCAGAAATGAACTTTCTTACTTTGAGTTTGCTCTTTTGATCAAGCTTTGGGCTTGAGAACTGGCTTTTACATCATGTATTATTTATAGGATAAACTTTGCTTCTTTGTACTTAAAAACCAGTTTTTGAGACTCAAAACATCTCTCAATGTTTTACCTCTCCTGAGCATTTCAGAACTCCATCTGGAGGGAGCTGAGACATGACTCTGTGTTATTCTCCTGTGGGCTTCCTTCCCCAAGACATAAACCTGGAGGGCCTGGCAGCAGCCTGAAGGGGCAGAATAAAAAGCCCAGAGCAGTTAGTGCCAAAATACTGCTCCCTTATGCTTGCTAGAGTGAAATCAGGGACTGGACTGCGGCTGAGCAGGAGTGGACAGCTAGCAGAACCACCAGTCCAGTGCACAGCTTGTCCATTGATGAACACCCAGGCCAGACAAATCACCCCCAGGCTGCAATAATTAACCTACACAAAGTTAGGTAGAAGCCTTGCAGAAAAGGGAGAGGCGTTGCACCTGGCTGACTCAGATGAAGGGAAGAGCTTTGAAAAATCACCTACAGTAGCATCCAGAGAAGAAATGTTATCATCCCCAAAAAAGTGCATGGAGAATTAATTTAAAAAGGAGAAAAACTTGTAGTCTCTGTCTCCTACTTAATTGTACATGAAGAAGGAGAAATGCAAAAGACCTTGGCTTTGTTCTGTTCACTTGAGCACCAGTTACATTTCTTTTGGTACCATATTTGGATGGCAGGTTAACATGTTTGGTCTTACCTTCCCAGCCTCCAAGATTCTCTCTGCCTTTAGATACCAATATGATTTTCAATCTCTTTTATTAACTGTGTGGGGAATGTAAACATCTCCTACACTTGGTGGTTTGTTCTCAACTTATTCTATTTCCAATGATATTTTGTTGAAAAACTTGGAAATACTACATTGGGGTCACTGTACTGAACTGGATGTCACTTCTTAGGTTATTTTTAAGAACATTTAATAATAATACAAATAGATATTTTCTATTTGAGAATTAATAAAGGCATTTAAAATATAAAAAAAACAAATCATTTGTGTTTTATAAGCAAGTCATTAACATTGTTGGAGTCAAAGGTATCCTAAAAAACTTTATTTTTTTGTTTCAGAATAGTTAAAAGTGATCAATGAAATGAACATATAAATTATATGGGGTAGACCTACTAACCTACTACATACTTGTACAGGCTGTGCATTGTACAACTCCGGAATGAACTGATTAATTCAGCAGTTAGTTCTGATTAGAGTAAAATTAACTTTACCATTTAGTAAATGCCTTAAACATTCTTTTTTTTTTTTTTATCTGAGCCATCCTGCCACCTGTTGGCAGCTCAACGGCAACTCAGCTCAGGCTGGCATCGAACCGCCGTTGCTCAGAGCTCAGCTCACACTCTTGAGCGAGCTCTTAACCAACTGAGTCACTCGGCCAGCCCTATGCCTTAAACATTCTTAATGGTTGAAATTTTTGTCATGTATTGAGATCTACAACCATATATAATAAAATAGGCACAAATCAGTATTGACAAATAATTTTCCTTTTATATACTTGAAGGTGGACAATGGCTGCCTGAAGAACTGTGTTAGGAAGGATTCTGAAGTCACATCTAAATCTAGAGGGAAATCTAGAGGGCAGGGATCAATTGTTCATGATTGTCACTGTCACAGACAGATGAGTGGCAATATCTGTGCCATGTTTTTGCTATCCTTGGTATAAAATATGAGAAAAACATGAATAAAGAAAAAGAAACTAGGATAATCAATGATGCAAACACGAAGTGGATTAACTTCAAAAAGTCAATGATGTTTTTCCCAAATTTAACACGTTGGTGTTGTAACAGTGTGTACAAAACACTGTACTGTGAGCTATGGGACAGAGAGCTATTAGAGAAAGCTAAGATCTCTTCAAATCCATGGGCACCCACGCTTCACGCTTGAATGCGAAAAGCTTTTACTTTTATTCAGGCAGAAAAATACTGACAATCCTTATGAAGTGATTCTACTGAGCATTTTGTAATGTATCCGATTTAGGTGATTTTACAATGATCAAAAGGAAATTTCCTTTATTGTGTTCATTTTAACAATGTTTTCTGGCATCTTTGATTCATGATTGTATTAGTTTGCTTGGGCTGCCATGTCAAAATACCACAGGCTGAATGGCTTCAACAATTGAAATTTATTTTACTTTTGGAGGCTGGCAATCCCAAGATCAAGGTCCTAGCAAGATTGGTTTCTGGGGCAGCCTCTTTCTTTGGATTGTAGGTGGCCGTCTTCTAGCTGTGTTCTCACATGGCCTTTCCTCCATGGGGGTGGAGGGGGTGGGGAGGAGAGAGAGAGGGAGAGAGAGAGAGAAAAAAAGAGAAAGAGAGAATGAATGCATGAATCATCACTGGACAATCTCTGGTGTCCTTTCTTCTTATAAGGACACCAGTCTCATCAGATTAGGGCCCTACCCTTATGACTTCATTTAGCTTTTATTCTTAAAGGCCCCATCTCCAAATACAGTCACACTGGGGATTAGGGCTTCAGCATAAGTTTTGAAGGGGCACAATTCAGTCCATGTCAGTGATCCTCTGCCTTCAGTTACATAAAATCTCCTGGAGGGGACAGACATGCTCAACTTGTAATGCAAGGAGATTGAAACCAGCCCTAGGATAGGAAGTGCTGAGGGAGTTAAATAAAATGTTAGCGTTAGCAATAGCCACAGCCTTCTCCACATTAACTTTTCCTCATCTCTTGTTGCTCATTTCTTCCTAAACTGTAGTCAAATCTGCATCAATGGTGTTTTGTTCTGCAGGGCTCCAGTGTTCCATTCCATGTTTTAGTGATTTCCTTAAACATCCTCGTATGATTCAGATTTTGTTCAAAAATATATTTCAGCTATTAAAACTATAATAACATAACATGCAAACAAGCCACATGAAATAACCCACATGTGTTTTGTACCAAATTTTAACATATTAGAAACCACTTATATGAAAACTTAGGGCATTCACTTATCTTGATTTCTTACAGGACTTGGAATAAAACTTCTGCCCTTTATGCCTAGTGAAAAAATAACTTGAGGACACAGGTCAAGCTGTCAGAAACAGCTTGTGCAAATAAACAAAAAAATTGCCAACGAATTGAATGCTGAGGTTCATATATACTATAATTTTCATTTAAATCCTGATTTCTACTTTCTTGTTCACTAAAAGAAACTGAAGTCATTAATTTGTTATGCATATGAACTTATAATTAAATTTGTTAATAAATAATGCCTTTATGCTCATTTAGTGTATAATTTCATTGGGAAGTAGGGTTGTTGATAAAGTGAATTTGAAAGCCACTGCCCTATTTGCTTAGGCGTATTCTGTGCTGAATGCGCTATCAAACAAATGAAAACTGCTGAAGCCTGTCATATGATAGATATCAAGCAGACAATAAAGATCAGGCATATGGAAGTGTAGGTGGGCACAAGTCCACGTCATTCAGGTGCCCTTGAGTCATTCGTGTTACACCCTGGCAGTGAGCAGTCATTCATTATAAATCATTAGAATTTTAATTTAAAAAACTAGTGTAGGGAGTGGAGTTGGGGAGGGACATTAATATGAGTATTTGGTATTAAGATGAGAGCCGCTCGGTAGGCAACTTCCTAATGGAAATGTCACTGATAGTAATTACCCCTTTCCAGTCAAGCAGCTCTTTGATTTTCTTCCAGCACTCTGGAACCAGCCATCCTGACAGACACAGTGAGACAAGAAGGGTGATTCAGAAAGCTAGGGACTCTGGAAAGCTGGCTAGGGAATTTGGAGACAGTGGTGTAATTTGATATTTGCATCATCTGGGCCGTGCATTGGGTCATGTTTTTTAGTCACTAACCAGAATTTCAACAGGGGGAAACTGGCATGGGACACTGAGAAGTGACGATGGGAACGAGAATCCCAGGACTGGCAGATTTGTACTGGTGGATGGGGGCTGAGGGTGGGCAGGTGAGCCAGGCCATGGGAAAACTAATGGGCAGCCACTGTTCCACTGCTTCATATCTTTGTAGCTCTTTGAGGGCCCAAGGGTCATGCACCAATAACTGTCAGAGTGTTTGTTTTTTGTTTGTTCGTTTTTTTAACTTTATTGGGGGAACAGTGTGTTTTTCCCAGGACCCAACAGCTCCAAGTCAATTAGTCCTTCTTCAATCTTAGTTGTGGAGGGCTCAGCTGAGCTCCAAGTCCAGTCTCCGTTTTTTTCAATCTAGTTGTGACGGGGAGGGAGTTGGAGGTTGGCGTGGAGCCCACCATTCCATGCAGGGAGTCAGACCAGCAAGCTTGTTGTTAAGAGCTCCATCATTAACCAACTGATCTACCCGGCCACCCCTGTCGGAGAAGTTTTAGGAAGATGTATTGTATTATTTTCCCTGTAGGCAGCTTGTGAGATGTTTATGAAACGTCTTATGTTATGAAATCTTTTTTTTTTTTAAAGATTTTTATTGGGGAGAGGAACAGCGTTGGGGAATCGGGGAAGGGGAATAGACAAGTTGCTGTCTTTTTGTTCTTCAGTCTAGTTGCGGAGGATGTTGCTTCACTGGCCCATGTTGGTATCATCATTGCGCTCTTCCAGGATGAGGCAGATCTGTGGCCAGCTTCTGGATGGTCGCTCACCGCGGCTATTGGCAGCTCACACTGGCTGCCGGGCACTCACTGTAGCCTATGGCAGCCCACTGCAGCAGGGGCTGCAGCCTACACCTTCGCTGGGGCTTGCACAGCCCAGTTCCAGGCGGAGCTGTTGTTAGCTGTAGAGGGCAGTGTTACTGGCCCTCATATGTGGGATCCAAAGCGGGCCGCTGGCGTCCCAAACCAGCTCTTAACCAATGCACCACTTGGCCGGCCCCTTATGTTATGAAATCTTATGTTAACTGAATGTACAAAAACCTCTAAATATAGCCCCTTAATCAAAATAGCTTTTTTTTTTTTTTAAATTAATGCCTAGAATCTTTGAACCTAATTCTAGCAACATCCTACTTCCAAAGAAAATGCTTACAAGTCAAACGGTGAAATTTCTGATGATTCCACAGCCTCTTTCCAATGGATAAATATGTTTCCCTTTCATTCTTTAGTTTTCCAGTATTATTATGCCCTGTGTTTCTACCATTCTCTCCTTCAGAGAAACAGCTTTGTAATCTACTCAAAATGAAGAGATTGAATGAGAACTCTGGTCCTGGGTTTGTTTTTTTCTTCTTCAATGATGAATATTTTCTTTATAAAGAACATTAAGGGAAACATATCAGAGGGCTTAAATTATATTTGCATGTGACAAGTTAATAATAAGATCGAGTTCTTTTGTTTGCCTTTGGAATAAGTCTAATTTCTCTGAGAATATGTTAACACATACAAAGAAATATACACATATGACAGTGTGCAAATGCAGCAAATGTACTTAAGGATTTCTATGGGTGAAATTAGACTAGTGCTTTCAATATACAAATTTTTGTGTCTCAAGAAAGAAGATACTATAGGTATCCTCCTGTAAAACTAACCCGACCTCTCTGTGTTAACTGGCTCATGTAATGCTCATGGTATTTTTTGGTTGATTTCCTAGCAATCAGAGATAACATGCCTATTCACTGTACTTGGTTTTTGTGGGTTGGTAATGGTTCAAACGCATGGGAGTAATTCAAAGCTTTGCTTTTTTTGGGTTCAATAATTCCAACTCCACTTAGAAATAAAATGATAGATTTTTTTTTAAAGCAACTAAATAATGCATGGTGTGATGGGATGAGGAGAGTATTTCTAAAATTCACATCAAAAAGCATCCTCTAGCACACTGCTCATTTCTCAGAGCTGTTCCATTAGTGCCCCTTTAACATGTAATATTTCCCAATTAAATGTGTTGGTAAGAATTATTCATTTTAATAATTAAAGAGCTTCTTTAGCTCCCTGAAGAGCGTTACCATGGAGGCCCAGCTCCACTGCTGGGAATAATCACAGCATGTTAATGTAAGAAGAGGGTGACAGTTGAGTACCAATAATGCCATTGGGTGAAACTATCTTGGGGCTCATTTCAATGGCTGGGCCCTGGAACACCCGTGAATTGAACTTTTGTTGGAACAGGCTGTGATAAGGGTTGGTTTTGTGGCTATAATGGGTAAAATTTATCAACTGATATGTATTTAGACAATGTATTTGATCTTAGAATGACATGAGAAGGCTTTTGACTATCTTTAATACTATTAAACTATTAGGCACTAATTTCCCCAACCGGTTTTTGTGATATTACAATTTTTTTTTCCATTTTACTTAAAAAGAAACGTATGGCCTTGGGGATTTTAGGAGGGGCTGATGTAAAAGTAAACTTTGAGAAGGCTATAACCAAATGCAACAGTAATCAACCATCTGTTGGCAGCAGCTATGTTGACTCAGGGTCTCTGGGCGATAGGAGACAGTGCCTCCTTGCTTATCAGTTGCTGGTAAATCACAGCTGATAGCATGAGGGGATTGATAAGTCCCAAACACTTGAGTTCCTATCATAAGAAAATTACATAGTACAATGAAGTCAAAGACCCATCCCATTACTGAAAATAATAAGAAGAATCAAGGTAACCACCACCATTATTACTTCAATCATCACCCTAATAAAGTAGCTCAGGCATAGAGGGGACTTACCACAATTCTAAGTGCATTACATAAGTGAACTCATTTAACTATGGTCTGCAAAGATCATATCCTACCTTGGATAATTTGTTAAAGATATCAATAGCTATAACTGTGACTACAAATATTAGCAGTAACCCTATGATGATAATGCTTTGTGGTTCTTTTTAGTACCACAACTTTCAAACCACTCTTCCATTCATTTGATTCTTGCAACAAACCATTGAGGTAAATAGAGCTATTTTTATGTTAACTGTACAGAGACAATATGCGATTTCCCAAAGTTTCAGCAGCTAATCTTGGATTCCCAGAATTTTCAAATCGAAAGTAGGTTACAGATTTTTGCTGGTGAGATTGACTGACAGAGATTTGTCGTTTGCTTAGTTTGTAGGTCTTGTTCTCACTGTCATTCTTATGAATTTCCTGTGACATTAGAATTTTTGCTTTGATTTTTTTAAAAAACTGGAATGATCATTCCTTAGCTTTCTTTGATGAGGGGCAGGATTGCTTACGTCACTCAGGAACACTCCAGGAGTGAGAGTAGAGGCAAAACGGCTTCTCTAATGGGTGTCTACTGTTTCCCAACTTAGTTTACCTAAAAAATGAAAAAAAAGATGAAAGGTAAAAGAAAGTGTCAGAAGGAAGAGTGGAAGGGCAGAGGACCTTTCTTGGTTTTTGACACACTCCTGGAACAGGACTTTCTGGGTTCCCAGTTACTGAGTGGACTGTAGTGCCATTCCCCACAGAATTTCAGGCTGCAATCAGCCCAGTTTGGGGTGGCTCACTCAGAGCTTTTCATCCACATTTGGGAATAATCGTGATGTAGTTGTGATGTGTGAAGTGATGGCCAGAAGCCTGGGCTACATAAGCCAGCTGTCCACCGTTCCTCCCAGGGTGGATCTGATTCTCCATCTGTCAGCAGGTCTTGCCACCATCTTCTTTGCAACCCAGGGCCTGCCTTGACAGACGGTTCGTATGTGATATTATAATGATTTTAGTTTTGAGGAGAGCTTTCTTAGCCCTCAATTTATAGTTAACATTTTAGCTAAATCTTTCTGTTATCTTGGGCAATATACAGACATGGCCTCATGATTTTTATATGCACTGAGATGTATAAGAAACTTGTTAATTAATAAGTTTCAGGGCAACAATACATGGATATGATATTTCTACCACACTTAAACTGAAGGTAAGGTCATTATTAACTGTTATGATTAGATAAAGAGCGAGGGTCCTTTCATGATTTGTCTCCTAAGTCTGTCTGTGTCTCAATCACACTGTTTTGCATTTTCCTAGATAACTATGGTTTGCTATTTATCTCGCTGACTTAATCAGGACACATCTGGTTGTAATGAATAAAATTCATTATAAAATGAATCAATTTTTAAAAATGAGGAATTCATAGGATGCAACAGTAAATTTCAAGGCAATCCACAGGTAGGAAATAAAGTAAGGCCTATTCTTATATGACTCGGACTGGAAAGTATTAAATCAGGATGCAAACTGTCTCTTTTGTTTTCTTCCCAAAGCTTTCTTGTATTTGGTGTCTTCTTTTCTTGAAGCATCTATAGACTGTCTTCTGCTACTGAGATGGCCTTTCATGGCCATTTCCAAGGCAGTTTTAGCTCCCAAATGTCCCTTATCTTATGGTCTCATGCAAGCAGACAACTGACATGGACTATGTGTGTCAGTCACTCTTCCTAGTTGTAAGCAATAGAAACCACCATGGGTAACTTAAGCAGCAAAAGAACTTAATGGAGAATATTGGGGACCTTACAGAATTATTAGGAAGGGCTAGAAATGGGCAAAAAACAAAGGAAGACCCCTCAGCCAGAACCACAACCACCAAACATACCACAGAACTGGTCCTTTTAGGATGCCACTGCTGCAGACTACAAGACTTGACCACTGCTTAACTTGCTGAGTACTAGACTTAGACCACTGATGTAGGGTCACTGGATTCTGCTCTTGCTGCTTCCACTGCTGCCTATCCTGGTCTCCTTGAAATATGATTCTTTAGTGTCCTTACAACAGTGCATCAGTAGCTCCCAATTCAAAGTCCAGAGCAGGTATTTCTGATTGGTCAAGCCTAGGTCACTAGATCCTTGGCTGCAAAGAAGTTGGGAGAGCAAGTATGAAGTTCTACAAAGGAAGGAGGGCTATACCTCCTGCCAATGTCTCATTAGGTGGGAAATTCCTCAACTTAAGAAGAGGATTTAAATACTGGACAGCCCCCCACCCCCACAACAAGAACAATAACAACAACAAAACAAAACAAAATGATCACTACACTCAATGTCTCAGTTCCTCACACCTGAATGAATATAAAGAGTCTATTTGAGTCAGATATTCATCCCTAGACCAATCCACTGTGGCCAACGAGGCAACATACCTTTAAAATAGGGCTGTACTTTCCAGGGCTGTGGGTGAGTAGCTTCTTCTCTAAGAGGAGCTGTGAAATCATGGTGAGGTAATCAGGGCTGCCTTTTTCTGCTACTGGCTCAAGATTAGTATCCTAAGGTGACTTGCATTCTGCATCACCCATTTCAGATTACTTGCTAACTTGCCATTTGTTGCATTAATATGGTTGTATGTTTTATTCAACTTCTTCAGAACAGAAGTGGTTACTTTGGGGTATTTGGTAGCTTCATGGACCCAAACCTTTTCCAGAAGGTCCAATTCTTTTCCTGCTTAGGCATTGGATAAATATGAGCCTACTCTTGGGCTGGACATTTGAAACTGCAGCTTCAAATATTCACCACATTGTGTCTAATGAAAATCCTTTGGGGCTTTGAGGAATATTTTCAGGTATAATCTTTGAGAACACCTACCTGTGTATCTCTCAGAGATAGGTCAAATACAAAAATAGAAACAGGCTTTGGATAGATAAAGCACCACTAAATAATAATTTATTACAATTACTTTTGCTCATTCAAAAATATATAGGGTGTTTATTATATGCTAGGCACTGTACCAAGTTTCATCAAAGTTAGTTTTTCTTTTCTTATTTTAAGGAACAATGTTCATAGTAAATTGAAATAAAAAAATCTCTTTCAGCTGTAGCCAAATAAATAATTAATAAAAGACATACATGGTAAAAGCCATATATAGTTTTTTGTTTCTTTTTTAAGATTTTTATTAAAAATGTAGTTAAGCATACAATATATTAGTTTCAGATATATATATATATATATATATATATATATATATATATATATATATATATAATAGTTACCCAACATTTATACACCTAAGGGAGTGATCCCCATAAGTCCATCTGACTCCATACCATGTTATTACAATATTATTGACTATATTCCTTGTGCTGTACATTACATCCCCATGACTTATTTGTTTCATACCTGGAAACTTGGACCACTTATTGCCCTTTACTTTTCCCCCTTTAAAATTTTTAAATTACAGTTGGCATTCAATATTATTTTATATTAATTTCAGGTATACAGCATAGTGGTTAAATATTTATATAATTTAATAAATGACCCCCCCTGACTAGTCTAGTACCCATCTGGCACTATACATAGTTTTTACCATATTATTGACTATATTTTCTATGTTTTACTTTATATCAGCACGATTATTTTGTAACTACCCATTTGTACTTCTTAATTCCTTCACCCTTTACACCTTGTCCCCCAACCCCCTCCCATCTATCAACATGATAAACCTAGTACCTGTATGACACACATAGTTATCACAATATTATTGACTGTATTCCTTATGCTATACCCTACATCCCTATTACTACTTTGTAAAGACCAATTTGTATTTCTTTTTTAAAAAATTAGTTACAGGTGTACAAAACAATGCAACAGTTATACCTTTCACCCCTCACAAAGTGACGGCCCCCCTCCCCCATCCACACCCCCCCCCATATCATACATATCTATTACAATTCCATTGACTCCACTCCCCATACAATACTCCACATCCCGTGATTATATATATATATATATTAAATTATAGTTGACATACAATGTTATTCAATGGCAGCTTCAGATGTACAGTACAGTGGTCAGGCCTCTACACCATCCATGAAGTGGTCTCCCTAACAAGAAGTGTGTCCATCTGACACCCTAAAATATATTTACAATATTGATTATATTCCCCAAACTGTAAATCTGTACTTCTTAACCCCTACCCCCTTTTTCACCCACACCCCCAACCTCCCTCCACCTGGCAACCATCAAAATGTTCTCTATCTATGAGTCTGTTTCTATGTTTTGTTTGTTTATTTTGTTCTTTAGATTCCACATATAAGCAAAATCACATTGCATCTGTCTTTCACTGTCTGACATACTTCACTCAGCATAATACCCTCCAGGTCCATCCATACTGCCCCAGATGGCAAGAACCCATTCCCTTCCCTGGCTGAGCAATACTCCACTGTATATATTTATCACCTCCTCTTTATCCATTCTTCTATCTACAGACACCCAGGCTGCCCCCATATCTTGGCCATTGTAAACAATATTGCAATGAACATATGGATGCACACATTCCCTCAAAATAGCATTTTGAGTTTCTTCAGATAAACACCAGGAAGTGAGAGGTCTTTCTTTCTCTCTTGTTATTATCTTTGTTTTAAAGTCTACTTTGTCTGGTAATAAGTGTTGCTACCCCAGATTTTTTGTTTCTTTCCATTTTCATGAAATAACTTTTTCCATCCCTCTAATTTCAATCTTTGTGTGTCTCTCAATCTGGTGAGTCTCTTGTAGGCAGCATATGTAGAGGCTTTGTTTTCTTATCCATTTAGCCACCCTATGTTTTTGATTGGAGTATTTAATCCACTTACATTGGAAGCAATTGTAGATAGATATGTAGTTATTGCCATTTTATTATTTAAATTTGTGATCTTTCCACCTCCCCGCCCCCATCTGAAAGAAATCCTTTTAATACTGGCTTGGTGGTGATGAACTCTTTTAGTTTTTTCTTGTCTGGGGTGCTTTTTATTTGTCCTTCAATTTTAAATGATAGCCTTACTGCATAGAGCAGTTTTGGTTGTAGGTCCTTGTTTTTTGTCACTTTGACTGTTTTGTGCCTATCCCATCTGGCCTGCAAAGTTTCTGTTGAGAAATCAGCAGACAGTCTTATAAGAGTTCCCTTGTAGGTAACTAACTGCCTTTCTCTTGCTCTTTTTAGGATTTTCTCCTTGTCTTTAATCTTTGGCATTTTAATTATGATGTGGCTTGGTGTGGGTTCATCTGTTTGGGTTCATCTTGTTTGGGATTCTGTTCCTCCTGGGCTTGTATGTCTATTTCCTTTGCCAGGTTAGGGAAATTTCAGTCATTATATTTTCAAATAGATCCTCAATCCCTGACTTTCTCTGTTCGTCTTCTGGGACCCCTATGATGTGAGTATTATTATACTTGATGTTGTCCCAGAGGTCTCCTGAACTACCCTAATTTTTTTGGATTCTTTTTTCACTTTACTCTTCCAATTGGGTGTTTTCTGCTAACTTGCCTTCCAAATTGCTGATTCCTTCTAATGCATTCTTCATTTCAGTTATTGTATTCTGCACTTCTGACTGGTTCTTTTTTATGATTTCTGTGTCCTTTTCTATGCTTGCTATCTCTTTGTTGAAGTTGCTTTTTTTTAAAAATATTTTATTGGGGATTTGGGGAGGGTAACAGCATTGGGGAATCGGGGAAGGGGAACAGACAAGTTGCTGTCCTTTTGTTCTTCAGTCTAGTTGTGGAGGACCTCGCTTCACTGGCCCGTGTTGGTATTATCATTGCGCTCTTCCTGGGTGAGGCAGTCACTTGCCAGCCATTGGATGGCTGCTCATGGCAGCTCACGAAAGCTCACGCCAGCTGCCGGCCAGCCCCACTGCAGCCTACACTGTTGCCAGCGATTCATGGCAGCCCAGCTACAGGTCGAGCTGCTGTTCACCATCTCAGCTGTAGAGGGCACAGCATCACTGGCCCTAATGTGGGATCTGAACCAGGGCACTGTTACTCAGAGTTGGCGTCCCAAGCCAACTCTTAACCAATGCACCACTCGACCTGCCCTTTTTTTGAAATTTTCACTAAGTTCCTTGAGCATTCTTATAACCATTGTTTTGAATTCTACACCTGTTAGGTTGCTTGCCTTCATTTTCTTCAGTTCTTTTTCTGGAGTTTTCTCCAGTTCTTTCATTTGGGGCATATTTTTTTCTTTCCTCATTTTGAATGCCTCTTTGTGTTTGTTTCTATGTGTTAGGTATGGCTGCTATGTCTCCCAGTCTTGCTGGGTGGCCTTATGTAGTAGGTGTCCTGTAGGACCTGGCACAATCTCCCTGGTCATCTATGCTCAGTGCTCCAGGAAGTGTCCCTTGTGTGGGTTGTGTTATAGTTGAGCTTTCATTGCTGTTGGCATGTCAGTGGGTAGGCTTGGCCCCCAGGCTTATGACTGTGGGATTTGACCATGTCTACAGCTTATGGTCTACTGTGCAGGGGGCTTACCCCATTGAGTGGGATTCTCCCTGGTAGGCTCTGGTGCCTGTTGAGATCACCCTTTGCATGTGCCAGTTGTGAGGCTAATTGAGCGGTGCTCTGTGGCCTGAAGCCAAACCCCAAGCATGTTGGTTTTGGGGCCTGTTGGGAGAAGCTCCAGTGCAGGGCTATGTCAGTCGCTGCCTGGACTGGCTGGGGAATAACTGGTAGGAGCTACAAAGCAATTCACTTGGTCGCTGCCTGTGTTGGACCTGGAGGCATATGTGAGAGGCCATACTGTGAACTGAGGATGGCAGCCACTGGTATCAAGTCTGGGGTAGCTCTGTAAAAAGAACACTCCAAGGCCTGCTGCTATCTGCTGGCTTCTGTAAGGTTCAGCCACTGATAAAATCTCCTGCAGTATGCAAGTTGAATGAACCAGGGTCTCAGTGAGTCATCAGGGTGGAGCTGTGTAGCTCACCAGACCAATTAGATTCAGATTTGGTCATGTGTGTGGGGGCAGGCTCAACACAGGAAAAATGGCACCCACCTGCCAGCTGCCCTAAAGGAGGAGCCCACACAGGAAAATGGGAACTGTTCCTCCAGTCATCACCCCAAAGTCACACAACTCAGTCTCTCACCATATGTTTCCAATGACACCAGAGTCACTTTCCCTCAGTGGGAGCCCAAGGTGAGTGCCTGCTTGAGCCCTTTCAGAGGTTGTCTATGTTTCCTGCAGCCTTCCATCTCACCTGGACAGTTGGAATCCCCACTGTTTTTCACAGCCAGATGTTGTGGGGGCTCCTCTTCCCAGCACCAGTACTCTGGGCTGGGGAGCCTGGTGTGAGGGCTGGGGTATCTTGCTCTTTTGTGTGGAACCTCTCTGGCTGAGGTATCTCTCCCATTTTTCAACCACCATACATGGGTGTGGGACCAGCCTGTTTTGCATCTCCACCCCTCCTACCAGTCTACACATGGCTTCTTCTTTATATCATTAGTCATAAAGCTTCTGTTCAGCTAGAGTTCAGATGGTTCTCCAGGTTAATTGTTCTATAATTTAGTTGTAATTTTGATGTGTTCATGGGATGAGGCAAGCACAGCATTTATCTGCTCCACCATCTTGGATCTCCTTTAGCTTTTCATTTCTATAATTTAATAATTTGGATATTAGGGAGACAAGTATGGGGAGATTGGTTATCTAGCCTAATATTATAATTGCCCCACAAGTGTTTAAAAGTATTTTTTCATTTAATAAAAAATTCTGATACTTTTTTGGAGTTTTTATTTGGGAGCCTGAATTTTAATAACGACAACTGAGTATTTTCTTTGAATTAGATAAATAGTGCCAAGAGCAATAATTATCATTAATGTTTACTGTTATCTGAGCTATAGAGGAGGAAAAAGAAAGCTCATGGGAAATACCTAAGTTGATAGATAATAAAAGGAGTCTAAGAAGCAAAATACCAGCAATGGTAGTATATAAAAAAAATCCCATCATATTGAAAAGTGAGACTAACAGAAATATTTTCTTAATTATATACAGCCAGACTTTAAAAATATGAGGCTATTATATTAAATTTGGTGAAAATATTTGGACTTTGGAAGGGGAATACAGAAGTCTAAGCATTGTTTAAAGAATATCAATGATCTACTCCATCGTCACTGATTTTACTAATTCATCTTATGACCTACATCCACGTCTGAGCTCTTATTCTGAAAGTCTGTTACATTGTGGAAGATCTAGTTATTTTTTGAAAAGTAATGACATAATTATGTCATAAAATAGATTGGTGGGACAGTTTTATTTGACAGAATGGTTGTATGTGACATGTATCAAAATAAACCATGCTCTTTTATATCATTTTTAAAAAGATGCATGATGACATGAGAAATGGTAATTTGTATACTCAGTAGGATTCAGACAAATCACTATAAAATAATCTTAGTCTTTAGGGGGACTTTCAAGGGGCAAATACACATATAGAAGCAGGCAAGTCTGTAACTTGGAACCACATGTTATAGAACAACCTATTAAAATAAGACCCTTCGGCAATCACTCCTGTTTAATAAAAGTACAGATGGATAAAATCCTCCTGAGGTTAATGATTAAAGTCAAGCAAACTTACCATCTAACTGAATTCTCTAAATAAGAGTTAGCCACCTTTCTGTAAAGGGCCAGATAGTGAATATTTTTAGCTTTATGGATCCTCTGGTCTCTATCCCAAAGATTTAACTCTGCAGTTAGAGTGCCAAAGCATCCATAGATCATATGTAATTGATAAGGGTTTCTGTGTTCTTACAAAATTTTATTTGTGGCACTTAAATTTGAATTTCACATAATTTCACGTATCGCAAAACATTATTCTTCTTTTGATTTTTTTCCAGCCATTTATTTTTCATTTTTTTAATTAAAGATTATTGGGGTGACAATGTTAGTAAAGTTTCATAGGTTTCAGGTGTACAATTCTGTAACACATCATCTATACATCATATTGTGTGTTCACCACCCAGAGCAGTTCTCCTTCCATCATCATGTATTTGATCCCGTTTACCCTCATCTATTACCTCCTTCCCCCTTTACCCTCTGGTAACCACTAAACTATTGTCTGTGTCTATGAGTTTTTGTTTGTTTGTCTTGTTCTTTTGTTGCTTTCAGTTTTACATCCCATATATAGTGAAATCATATGGTTCTCAACTTTTCCTGTCTGACTTATTTCGCTTAGCATAATGATCTCAAGTTCCATCCATGTTGTCACAAATGGCACTATTTCATCTTTTCTTATGGCAGAATAGTATATGTGTATATGTATTTGTGTATATGTACCACATCTTCTTTATCCAATCATTTACTGAAGGACACTTTGATTGTTTTCATGTCTTGGCCACTGTAAATAAAGCTGCAATGAACATCGGAGCACATATATCTTTTATGGGTAAATGTTTTCAGATTTTTTTGGGTAGATAACCAAGAGAGGGATTGCTGGGTCATATGGTAATTCTATTCTTAATTTTTCAGTGTATGAGGGTTCCTTTTTCTCCACAGCCTCTCCAGCCTTTTAAAAATGTAAAAACTACTCCTAGGTTTGTGGGTCATACAAAAACAGGTGGTGGGTCAAATTTGGCCCATGGGCTGTCATTTGCCAGCCCTTCTTTAAAGTGTACTAGCCTTTTCCTTCTTTCATAGCTTCCAAACTTATTAGAATTAAATACATTTTCAAGAGGCACATTACATTTTCTGTTGTATAAAAACTTTAAAATATTGTTGTCAAGCTTTTCACACCCCTTGCCTACCCAGGCATTGATATCTTCGATTTATAATGTCAAGAATGTGAAATATAAATAAGATTGGCCAGAGTTTATAGATTCAGTATTTAGCTACTCTCTTCCACATTATTTAATTCAACTTTCCCCAGTTTCAGAACATAATTCTTAATCTCTTTCCTTTCACCTTTTTCCTTCCAATCTAATTTGTATGTGGCATTTATAGTCTTTGGAAAAGACATTTGTCATGTCTCAAACAATCCCTCTCTTTGCTCTTGGTTTCTTGCTCTTGAAATGAGAAAACATACATTTTAGTCCTGGATGAATAAGAGGAAAAAAACCCAATAAAGTAAATGGAGTTGAACATCAGCCAAAATACAGGCTTTGCATAAGATGCTCAACTAATTTCCCTCAGCTTTGTCTGCTCTATTAATTTTCTGCCAGTTGCTTATTTTCTCACAAATCTTACACATCTTCTAGATGCAAAAGCAACATCAGTGAAAGCTCATATTTGAGCTAGATAAGCAGAAAGAACTCGAATTCTCACTATTATAATATTAAAGCATTTCTTACATCAGTTTAACCAATAATGAGAGTTGTGAGCAAGTGTTTTTCCATAGATAGTACTGTAGAGATTGGAGAATGCTAAAAGCCCATACAATAGAGTATATACCCTCAGGAAACCTGCAATTAAAAAATACTTCCAAATATACTTAAATAAAAATAAAGGACAATAGATAAGCCACTGATGTGGCCAAGAGAGTAACAGCATTGGGAAACAAAAATTTTCTGCATGGCTTCTTTACCTCCCTCTTCCACGTACTGCACCATTGAGAACGTTTTAGTTTTTCTGAAGTCCTCCTAACCTCCTAGGTTCCTGAACTCAGTTCCATCTTAATGTTATGAAGGTTTTGTGCTAGAGCTGGTTGAGTACTGAAGATTCCTACTAGCCTGAGCTCCCCACCTGGACAGTGCCCCACACCTTGCTGGACACCCTGAAAGTCATGTTACAGGTGTGGGGGAAACGTCTTTTGTCCAATTTTGTTACCTTCGGCTACAAAGCACTGCCATCTCCACTCAAAATTTCTCATCTTATAGAGAATATAACCTTAACATTTTTTTAAATTTTTTTGAGGACAGTGTCACTGGCCCTTATATGTGGGACCGAACCGGGGCCACTGGCTTCCCAAGCCAGCGCTTAACCACCGCGCCACTCGGCCGGCCAATTTTAACATTTTTATTTCATGTTTATTGCAGCCCATTCCTCACCTCAGGACTCAGGAACTGATCCTTAAAGATTTTGCTGTGAATAATTTAAGTGTCCAACACCAAGAGATAATCCTCTCTTTCTTCAGTAAGAACCCAATGACGTTACACAAAATATATGCACCTCAATTCTCTCTTCTCTTAGCATGAATTTCTTCCCCTAAGCTTTTCCAGACAGTCACTCATCTAGATTCTGGGCAAATCCAATAAGCCCCCTACTAAAATACCCACACATAGCCTAGATTTCCATTCTGGAATCTCCACAAACAAATATAATTAATCACCCAAATGACAGAAGTTGTAGCTAAGTGTTCAGAGAAAACAAAGATCAGGTTTGAGCTAGAGTTTTCAGAGAGAGAGAGAGAGTCTATTAGGATCTAGGAATTGAGCTAGACTTTGAAAAATGGATATGAATAGACTATATAGTCAATAGCATATGGATAGTAAGTGTCTTTCTCCATTGGTGCTCTGATTTATATTTTAGGACTGAGACTCAAAGGCCATTTATGTGGACAAATTATCAAGAGATAGTAGAATAGGTATTTCAAACATATGAAGTAAATACATAAAGAAAAATTTAGAAGAAATCAGTGGGCCAAGGCATTGCTTATCTTGGCATGTTTTGGGGTTACACATGAGCATGCATACTCTGCTTCGTAGCATGTTTCAACTACATCTGCGCAAGATATGAGTTAATTTTGTGCAGGAAAGGCTTTATGGAAGACATGGGATTTCAGAAGTTTCTGAGCGCTTCCCTGAAGGTATAAGAGGCTCTGACCAATATTAATTCATTAGATTTGTAGGATAAATTTTCTTGGAATACCGCCAAGATGAAACTCAGGGTGAAATGTTTTTTGCATTTGCTTTAACAGCTTTTTCATTGACTAGAGTTTTTTTAATCTCTAAGAGGTTGATTTTTGACTGAAAAGGAGCATTCATTTCTGTGATAAACCACCCCAAGTGACAAAAAATAAAAAATGAAAAAACACAGCTAGTTGAATTCTCTGGTCATGGGTTTTATAGTTGTGTTTGTATTAAGTCAAAGACAGTGAAAGGAGAATTATCAAATGTGGTATAGGAGAACTACTAGGATGGGAAACCACAAATTAATTGTGGGGTTGTAATATCTCTTAAGAACACTTGAGTCAAACTTTTTTTTTTATGGATAAACAGCAGTAGTACTCTTTGATCTCAGGTTTCTGGGGGATGCTGGATACAGTCACAGGAAACTGGGATCTTGTATAGTCTTCTTTTATAATATGCTTTCACAAGAATGAGTATAAGTGGGCTTCTTACGGCCAAAAGAACCTAAAGGGAACATAAATGGCAACACAACAAGAAACAAATTTATATTTTCAAGTCTAGCAGTGCCAATGATCTTTGTAAAGTCCTCCTTTTACCTCTACACTAGCATTTTTTATCACACATGAGATCAGTGAGGGGATATTTGTTATCAAATCCTCCCAAATTTCAATTATGGATATAGTTAAGGCAGAGTTGTATTCATCTTTTGTTATTGGTATTGAGTATTACAATTTTAATAGTTTTCCTTTCTTAAAATGTGTATACATTTTTTTTTTTACTACAAAGGGTGCCAAAAAATGTCTACACATTTTAAGAAAGAAAAAACTGCATTAAAATTGTAATATTTAATATCTATGGATAACAAAAGATGAACATAATCATGTGTATACTTTTTTTGGCACCCCAGGTATGTATACGCGCGCGCACGCGTGTATGTGTGTGTGTGTGTGTGTGTGTGTGTAAGGTGACCTTACACATATGTTGGTACACTTGGTGTTGACCAACAGGTTTCTGAGACTCTGGTCATTTTTCTTCAATCTTTTTCTCTATTCTTCAGCTTGGATAATTTCCATTGACCTATCTTCAGGTTCACTGATTTTTTTTTTTTCTTTTTGTGTCACCTCAGATATGCTGTTGAGCCTTTCTACTGAATGTTTCTTTTTGGTCATTGCTCATTTCAACTCTAAAATTTCTATTTTTTCCATTCTTTCTGCTTCTCTATTGAGATTCCCTGTTTGTTGACTCATTCTCATCACATTTTTGTTTGGTTCTTTAAACATAATATCTTTAATTCTTTGAACATTTGGAGTTCTAGTCTGCTATGTCCACCGTATAGACCCACTCAGAGTTAGTTTCTTTTCACTCTTTGTTTTTCCCTTCTAAGTACGGGTCATACTTTCCTGTTTATTTGCATGTTTTGTTATTTTTTGTTGAAAGCTGGATATTTTAGATAATACATTCCTCTGGATTTTCATTTTTTGCTTCAATGACTCTAATTTATATTTTGTAACTTTCTTGAACTTGATCTGCAGAATTTCTCCTGCAGTATGTGGCCACTAATGTCTCTGCTCTTTCTTTAAGTTTTTATTTTTATTCCTTGTATGACTTCCTAATGGTTGTCCTTGTATCTTTATACTTTAGTTATTAGCTAATGATTTGGGCCAAGGTTGTACTTAAACATTTCAAACACATAAGCTTTCCACCCTCTGCTTATAGATCAGTGTGTATGTGTGGCAGCATGTTCAAAGTTCAAATAATTCATTTATTTTACCTTTTTTGTTTTTTATTACTTTCAGGTGTAAAACAATGCAATAGTTAGACATTTACACCCCTCACAAAGTGATAACCCACCTCCCCCAATCTACTACCCCTCTGAAATCCTATATAGCTGTTACAATTCCATTGACTCTATTTCTTATGCTGTACTCCACATCCTGTGACTATATATATATATATATATATATATATATATATAAATTTATAGTTGATTATAGTTGATATTCAGTATTATTCAGCTCCAGCTTCAGGTGTGCAGTGCAGTGGTCAGGCATCTACACCATCCATGAAGTGGTCTCTCTAATAAGACAAGTGTCCATAGGACACCCTACAAAATCTTTACAACATTATTGATTATATTCTCCAAACTGTCTTTCGTATCCCCATGGCAATCTTGTGGTTACCAATTTGTGCTTTCTCATCCCCTCACCTTCTTCCTCATCCCCACCACCCTCCCATCTAGAAACCCTCAGTTCTTTCTCTATATCTCTGAGACTGTTTCTGATTAGTTTGTTTATTTGTTCTATTCTTTAGATTCCACATATAAGTAAGCTCATATGGTATTTGTCTATCTCCGACTGACTTATTTCACTTAGTGTAATGTTCTCTAGGTCCATCCATATCGTTGCAAATGGTAAGATTTCATTCTTTATGGCCGAGTAATACTCCACTGTATAAATGTACCACAGTTTCTAAAAGTTCAAATAATTCTTATCTGCCTTGGCTTTTATTTTTTATCAGGCCATCTCAAAATTTCCTTGTGTACCTTCTTAGTTTCCTGGTCACATAGGGATGTGTAGAGAGCTTATTGAGCTTGTGTATGGATCTCTTATTTCTAGGCTTTCCCTGTCAGCTTTCTCGTTGGTTCCACTACTTTCTCCAACTGGTACTTCAATATTAAGCTAGCAAAGCTGTGGATTTGCCCCATTCTTTTTTTCACTAAGCTTTCCCTTTTTTTTTTTTTACTGACAGCCTCACTACATGTGGATTTTCACCTTCTGTCCCAAATCAAATTTGCCTCTACTGCCAGAAACCTGCTGGATTTCATGGCTGGTTGTGTCTTTGTGATACTACTGCACTGGGGGTTGGGAAGTGGAATGGAAGCAGCCCTAGACAAAAAGGCTACAGAATCCCACTCTTTTTATACAAAATTCAGCTGATTTCATGAACAAATGTTTCTCAGTTTGTTGTCTGCCTTTAGTTAATTTACAGAGCCCTGAAGTGTTTAGACATTGTTTTGGACATTTTTTCGCAGTTTTATACTTGTTTCTGTGTAGTGAGTGGGAGGATTTTTGACCTGTTTCTGCTCCCATAGCCAATTTTATATTTTTAAATCATAAGAAGTGCAGATGTCTTATTTACAAACCAGTTTATGGCCAGAGGGTGAAAACCTGCTTCCTCAGGCCAACATTTCCCACTTTGTAGAGATATCACATCAGAAGAGATACTTTGATGGTGCAAAATACAACCTATTTCAAAATGGTAGTGGTTGAAAGAAATGAAGTAATTTGCTTATGGATTTAATTTGGTACTTTTTCTTATCAGATGTGGGTGACTAGTGTCATGCTAACTGTGAGACTATTTGTGTAGGTGGTGTGATTTGGTTATTATACACATAAAATATTGATGAGTGAGATGCACATTGTTAATTTTCTTATTTCAAAGAGGATTTATAAGTGATTAATCTTTGAAACTAAATTTAACACTTACTTATCAGTGTTAATGGAGAGGAGCAAACGTGTGATAATATCCAAATATTGGGCAGTATAAAAATCATATATGCTTTTCTGCTGCATATATGCTGCATATTCTTTTGTATTTCTTTCAGAAAATAGTTTTATTCATTATACAAACGACAGCTTTCAGCTACCAGGGTTAAACATTGCATATATATTCTTTAATTGAGTCTTGACGGTTCCTTGAGGGAATTATTATATTATCATCATTGTACAGATGTGGGAACTGTGGTTGAGAGAAGTTAAGTAAGTTGCTCAAGGATAGACATATAAAAAATATATGCACTGCTATGTTTATTGTGGTGCTGTTCACAATAGCCAAGACATGGAAACAACCGAAATGCCCATCGGTAGACAACTGGATTAAGAAACTGTGGTACATTTATACAATGGAGTATTACTTGGCCATAAAGAAGAATGAAATCTTGCCATTTGCAATGATATAGTTGGACCTAGAGACATTATGCTAAGTGAAATAAGTTGGACAGTGAAAGACAAATACCATATGATCTCACTTATATGTGGAATGTAAAGAACTGAATAAATAAACAAACTAAACAGAAACAGTCTCAGAGATATAGAGAAAAAACTGAGGGTTGCTAGTTGGGAGGGTGGTGGGGATGAGGAAGAAGGTGAGGGGATTAGAAAGGACAAATTGGTAGCTACAATATTGCCACAGGGATACGAAAGACAGTTTGGGGAATGTAATCAATAATGTTGTAAAGATTTATTGGGTGTCAGATGGGCATTTGTCTTATTAGGGAGACCACTTCATGAATGGTGTTGATGCCTGACCACTGTGCTATACACCTGAAGCTGAAGCTGAATAATATTGAATGTCAACTATAATTTTATATATATATATATATATATATATATATATATATATATATTTTCACAGGATGTGGAGTACAGCATAGGGAATAGAGTCAATGGAATTGTAACAGCTAAGTACAATGTCAGAGGGGTACTAGATTGGGGGATGGGTTATCACTTTGTGAGGGGTGTAAATGTCTAACTAGTACACTGCTTTGTACACCTGAAACTAATAAAAAATGAATGAAAAATAAAATGAAAAAAAAATTGATATAATGCAGATTAGAAACTCAGTTGGTCTGACTCCCAAGACTTTGTTTGTATAGTATGTGGTCATGTGATGTGGAAATATGTAGTATTAGTTCCAACTGGGGATAATATGAATTTTAGAAGTGAGACTTTTTCATTTCCTTATTCTCCCTTTCTGTTGAACTTCTAGCTTTGCTTCTGATGCTGATAAAAAAGAAAAAGTCCACTTATAGCAGGTCTAGCTTTTTCTACCTTGCTGGCCTATGACTTCTCTGGGAAGAGTGGTAATTGCTTTTATATACTTTATCTTATACTCTTACTTTAGACAACAAAATTCATGGAGCACTATTGTTTTACAGTTATTTAAATACTTCTCTTTGCCTTTTATGTATTAGAAAAACCTAGGTTTCCTCTTAAAGTTAATGTCTTTAAAATTCACAACTCTTAACCCTGATATATTTATTATCCAGAATAGTCCAAAATCAGTATGTTTTCTATTTCCTTTATTATGAGCAAAGTATATGAGGATGGCATAAAAAATATGAAAATAATGACAATTTTCACGAGTTACTACCCTTCCATTTCATTTATTTATTTCAAACATATGATTCTCCCTTAAAGACATTACGTTTGGGTTCTATACTTGGAAAACACATGTTAAATTTTAGTGATACTTCAGATATATGAGAGGCTATTTATTTGTGAAAATTCACTTTTGTTTGTTTGAGAGTGCCCATACAAGTGACCAAAGGGTATCCCAGTATGCCTGGGTTCTAGCCTGGATGGACACTTGGCCAAATGGACTGAGCATGCTAATATTTACATTTTGGGGATGAGTAACCCATATCATTTCAATCTCCTTGATGTTCACAAAAAGGTGAAAAGAGTCTTATGAACAAGCAACATAAACTAGCAGTCTTCCCCTTTACTGAGGTGCTGCTGCTAGCTGTGGATTTTCTAGATGCTGAGAGGGGATCTGAATTTTATGAGGCTAAAAGCCCACAAATAGCACCAAAAGCCACTCCTTAGTGTAGAATGAGCAAAAATAGAGGTACGGGAAGAGCTCATTTTTTTTCTCGCTGATTTTCCTGAGGTTTGAATTGTGTTCATCTTTTCACCAGAGGCTATCTTGCCCACAGCTCATTTCACTCTCAGGTGGCTCAACATTTGAACATATCAAAGCATCACTTTGCACTTACCATGGTTGAGTGAGAAGGCATGAATTTTATGTAAAGCAGGAACTAGTAGAAAGTTCTTTCCTTCTGATGTTTGCCCACAAGTACCCCACACTTGAAGATATTCTCAACCCCTGGGGTATGTTAAATCCTGGGATATTGTCTTAAAATATTACCACCATAACCACCACCTTCTCTTCATAATCCCCCACCCCTAAACACACAGTTTCAACCAACTACCATATTAGTCCTATACAATCAAGAACGTCATAGGGTAGTTTCTAATAATAGAATGCAAACAGATAATTATAGAAGAATTAGGTCCTATTGCAAAAATTATATCTTAATGCATTAAATACCACTGTAACATTTTGTAAAACATAATTTTTTTATACTTAAATTTTTTTATAATTTGCAAAAAATAATTTTTCTGGCTGCCTTTCCTGGGAAATGGGGTTTCCAAACAAGACAATTATTAAGATAATTATTTGAAAACCAGCAGAAGTTTAAGTACTCTGTGATAGGAAGGGAAAATTGAGGAAACTTTCTATTTGGCCCTGCATTTGTAATGAAATATTCAGATTTGTAATTGAACTCCCCAGGAATTGAAGTACACAGGCTGAAGGTCTTAGAAAATGAACAAGAATGATTATGGGCAGATGAATCACCCGCAGAAATGTTTCAGAAAGCAACCCATTGACGCACCGTTTCAGAGTGCCCAATGCGAACTCCCAGCCATGAGGATTCTGGAAAGGAGACAAAAGTCCCTCAATACCTTTCTAGATAACAATACAAACAAATCCAATGTGTTTTTCCTTTCTATTTCAAATCCATGTGAAGCCCACTAAATGGAAACTACTGGTCTAGAAAATAAAAGGAATTAGAGTTGGCACTAAGATATAATTTTTTTCATGAAGTTCTTTGGAGTTCAGAATTGACATAGTGGAATGTCAGCTATTGTTTATGATCATACAAAGCTGAGACAGCACATAAATAATAGATGTTAGCTTCAGCTTCTATCCAAGAGCATGGGATGCTGCGATAACTTTAAAACTGTTGTCCCTTTCTCACAGACAGTTATTGGAAGGCTTTCCTGACCAATCAGGGGAGAGGCCAACATTTCTCCCCCTGAAACACTATGCTCATGCCATTGGCTAAAAGAAAAAAAAAGCAAGGTTGGTTGTGTTCTGATTTATTTGGAGGTTTCATTAAATTTCTCAGGTGAAGCTTGTCTTTGTATGTATAAAGCAAGTACAGCTACTATTTAGCAGCTACATTATTCCTACACTTCAGCATATATGATGATTGTGTATAAGTATCAGCTAGATTCCTCATAGAAACTACTCTGAGTTTAAAACAGAGGCGATTTAATGCCAGATTGGCTACACAGGTGATGGAAAAGCTGAGAAGCCAAATGAGGGACAGTTAGGTGATGTGGGGATTAACAGTAGCAGGAAGTCATTACTACCCTGTAGTAGTTATCTATTGCTGTATAACAAATTACTCCTACATTTAGTGGCTTAAAACAGCAAAATATTATCCCATCCAGTTTTGAGGATCAGAAATACTGGTGTGGCTTAAATGGTTACGTCTGGCTCAAAGTCTCCAATAGGGTTGTAGTGAAATTATTGGCTGGGGTTGCAGCCTCACCTATGGGTGTTTGACTAGATTTAACAGAAATCTATTGCCTCAACTCTGGAGGCTAGGAGTCTGAGATCAAGATGTCAGCAGGGTTGTTTCCTTTTGGGGCCATGAAGGGGAATCTGTTCCATGCTTCTCTCCTAGCTTTTAGTAATTTGTGGTCAATTTTGGCCTGTTTTGGCTTGTAGATGCAGCACCCCAATATATGCTTTCATTTTCACATAGTGTTCTTCGTGTGTGTGTGTGTGTGTGTGTGTGTGTGTGTGTGTGTCTTTGTCCGAATTTTCCCTTTTTTATAAGGTTGGCAGTAATATTGCAATAGGGCCCACCCTCATGACCTCATCTTAACTTGACTCCATCTGCAGAGACCCTATCTTCAAATGAGGTCAAATTCACAGGCTCTGGGGTCTAGGACTTCAATACTTATTTTGGGGGGCATCACAGTTCAACCCGTAGTAGCAAGCATCATTGGAGGTTATTCTATAGGCTGCCTACCACACACCTTGACAAAAAGATGGAAGGAGGAGGTAATGTTACAAGAGCCTAGCAGATCAGCTTCCACCTGGTGGAAGCTAGCTAGGATCACAGTGGGCTGTCTGGCCAGAGCTGCAACCATGGGGAAGACTCTGTCACTGACGGGAATGCTACAGGAGCAGAGAGGGAATGTGAGAATAACATGGTTTCTTCCTCATTCTTCCCCACTCCAAAGTAGACAGTTCAATCTCCTTTGTTGAGCAGTCCAATCTCCTTTGCTGAGAGTCAGTTGACAAAGACACCTGTGAGAGTCAGCCCTACTACAAGACTGAGCAGAGCTGGAGAAAGGCAAGCCATGGAGCTGAGGGCAAGCAGCCCCGGGACTCGCATATATGTGCTGCATTAGGTCTGCAGCAAGGCATCCCAGAGAGCAGCAGTACACTCACAGAGACATCGCAGGATATTTGACATTTTTTGAGGTTAACACAGCGATACCTGATATCCACTGGATACCACATGAAATACTAGCTTAAAGTAATTCACTGATTCAGTATTAGATTTTGCTACATTCTTTTTTTTTCTTTCTTTTTTGTGTTTTTTTTTTTTTTTTTTTTTTTTGAGGGCAGTGTCACTGGCCCTCACATGTGAGACCGAACCAGGGCCGCTGGCTTCCCAAGCCAGCGCTTAACCACCGCGCCACTCAGCCGGCCCTACATTCTTTTTTCTTGATATCTTTGCAGTTGCTGTGACCTAACTACTTTAGTCAATGGAATGTTGAAGTATAACTGCCTAGAGGAGTCATTAAAAAAATTCCTAAGACACCAAGGGCTCCATAAATCCAGAAAGTTTGCATATTGGGCATTAGGCATTATTTATATTATTATTTATCATGATCATATTTATAGAGAAAACCTGGGGAGATCGATCCTTTAACGTCTTAGTAGATAACTTCTTGCCCACTATCATCTTATTTTTACTTAGGAATTACTGAACTCATGGTTAGGCTATGAGAAATGTGCAGTTGGAATAATGTCAAGAGAATAAAAGTCTTTCCTGAGAAACTCAAAGTAACATTCATGGATTCAGAAGAGTGGGGCTCTTGTATTTTAGTGATTCATTGGTGAAAGATGCTGTTTGAAAAGAAGAAAAATCTGGAGAAATTATACGTATGTGTATGTTTGAGCCAAACAAAATGGCTCCCCGTTCCTCACATGTTGCATGTTTGTGCACAGCTCCAGTAATTGCACCTGTTTTTCTTACTGCCAGAGCAGTCGTTTTCCCCCCTCCACCTGCCTCACCTCCCACCAATGGGCTGATTTTTCCTTTAGGGCTCAGCCCAGTGCGCACTTGCTCCATGAAGGTTTCCTTCATCCCTAAGCCTGGCTAGCTGGCCATTCTATGTTCTTCCCTAATGGCTGGTGTCCTCCCCATTATAGAAGTTACCACATTGGACTACAAAGCACTGTTGTCTTTTCTCTGCTGGTTGGTCAGCACCATGAGGGAAGGAATCATCTCTGTCATGTCACCACTGTATCTCCAGTCACTGGCACATAGATGCTCACTAAATATTTAAGGAATGATTGTTTTGGAACCAGATTTAAAAAGAGAGTCCACAGCTTTTATTCCAGCGAGCCCAAGCAAATGTTTCCATCAGTAACAAAATATCTTCTGTTGTAGCCCTCTAAGACACTACAACAAGAAATGGTTCTTTAAAAGGAAATCTAGTTTAATAAGATCTAAATATTAACATTATACTGAAATATGCATAAATGACACTTTTTTTATACTGGGCTGTTGTCCCCTTACTTGTCTTTTCAAGGTCACTCAGCAATTTCCAGTTTGTGACTTAACCTCTTTCATGTCAACTCTATCTTTTTGGGGAAAGAAAAACTTTCCCTATCATAGAGAAGGCAGCCTAACTATGGGTGGTTTAAGTGCTGTTTGCTGTGAGGAGGGGGGCAGCTGCTCTGCAGCCATCTTCTTGACCCCTAGCCATGGGTATCTTGCTTAGTACCTGCCAGGTTACTGGGCATCAAGAAGCACCTTTCATGATGTCCAGGTTCTGTCATGCCTGTGATTTTGAGGGCCTTACATTTTGTATCTCCATCATCTCAAACTTTGATCTCTTCTTGTTCATAAGACATCATAGTCTCTAGAAAGCCCTAGAAGCTTCAGTTGCCTCCTCTGCACTACCTGCGTGTGAGTCCCTCAGGCTTTCATGGGTTCACCGGCAAGTGCTACTTTTACCACCTAAGCACTATGTCCCTTCATTGCCAAGCTGAATGCCAGGCTCCCTTGAGGCAGCTTACATTCTTTCCAGGATATTCCCTGGAAAGCCAGGCCCAGCTGACTTTCTCTGTAAATCTGCCAAGCCTCCTTGGGGGTCCTATTAGTGTATGCTCCCTGCAACGAAGGTCCAGAGAAATAGAGTGTTGGAAACTGTCTCAGTGACCTATGTAGCATGTTAACCCTGGTCTCGAATCCTCTGTATCCTTCTCTCTCTTCTCTACTTACGACTTAATTTTATGAACTTTCTGAGCTCAGTCCTCTGAACTTGGTCTTTTTTTGCAATTCAAAATATAACCTTCCTTCACCTTAGTGCTTAGCTCTGACTAATCAAAGCATTTTAGGTTTTGGAAGATTATTTTTCCTTTGGGTATGAAAACATTTTATTTGAAACTCAAAGCCAAGCAATGAGTTCTTTGTTACAGGAGGTATCTGCCCTCCCCTTATCCAGTGAATTTAGCCTCGTGTTCATGGCTCAGCTTTACTGGTGGAAAGGATAACAAGTTCAAAGAAGCCAGGTGGGTGAGGGCAGGCAGGGAAGGAAATTTAATATCAAAAAAATGTTATCCTATATTTGTAGTTATAACACATTGCATTTGAGTTATATTTACACAAAGCTTTATAGTTTACAAAATGCTTTCATGTATGTCGCCTTGAAGCAGTATAGAATAATGGTTAAAAACCCAAAACTTGACTTGGATTTTGATCATCGTTCAGCCACTCATGAGCAGTGTGATTTTGGATGAAGTGATTTAACTTTCTCCATTTATAAAATAAAGATAAAGGGGATAATACCAGTATAATATTCATAAGGCTGTCAGCATTAAATACTTCTATGTAAAAGACTTAGCATACATTATTTATAATTGGCATGACTTCTACTTTAAGAAATTAAAGAGTAAAAATAAGGACCACATTATTGTTTTTTAAAGCCAGTCTTTATCTCTTTGGAGCTTCTTTCTTCTGTTAGATTATTCAGACTCCAACCTCAGTCATGGATTTCCTTCTCTACTGAGAGTAGGATAAAGAAAATAGTGGGTCCTTAATTGCTAAGATATTTGGCAGTTCATTTGTGCCACTGCCTGTATGGTCATTCTGCCTGACTCTGTGCTGCTGCTAGCTTAAACAGAACTCGGAGGCTTCGTTGACTGACTCTGGGAACTTGGGAGCCTCCAGCCCAGCTTCCCTACATGGGAGGCTGGGGGCAGGTATAGGCTCCAATTCTTTTTTTTTTTTAATTGAAGTTTATTGGGGTGACAATGGTTGGTAAAGTTGCATCAGCTTCAAGTGTACAATTCTGTAATACATCATCTATATATTATATGTTGTGTTCACCACCCAGAGTTGGTAAATGGGATCAAATATATGGTGATGGAAGGCTCCAATTGTCGCTAAACCTTCAGCCCTGCAGGTGTCTCCGTGTCTCTCCCCTCCTCACCCAGTGACACTACTTTCCCCCTGTCTTCCTCTGGGACAACCTAACATAATCTCCAGAAGTTTACACTTTAGGAACAAAAGCCAGGAAGAGGGATCTATGTTGGAACATTTCTATATTCTGTGGGGCACCTATTGTGTATGCAAAGAACACCTGCAACAAAAACAAAGTACATGTTAATATCTGAATAAATTACCTTGCTATGCATTGTATAAATGGAATTAGTTAGTATAGGTATGCCACAATATGATCGAAGGATAAAAATGGTTGAATTACACTTCAATTGCTTAATCTAAATCCAATGAGAGTTTTAAGGGTGAGTGTTTTAATGATATTAAAAATGAGGATAAAACATCAGACTTAATTTTAAGATTTTTATCAGGCTTGTAGAAAGGAGAAAAAGGAATTAGTCCAACACTGAATATATGAATGGTTTTAAAAATTTGTCCTCAGAATTGGAAGGAATTTAGAAATCTGTAGCTAGGTCTGTATAATGATTAAAGATGGGAATATGAACATGTATACAAACAAACATTTGCAAGAAACCTTAGCTTATATATAGGAATGGGAAATAAATTCACAACTAAGACTGGAAACTTAGATCTATAAAAGAAAAATATTGATATATTTGTTAAAAGTTAAAAACAATTATATGTGATAGCTTAATCAAGGTCAAAATTAAATAATGGATTTGGAAAAAGTATTAGTAATACAAAAGAGAAGTGGTTTATATACATAATACTATACAGAACACTTAAAACTTAAATAAGGCAAGTAAGCTAGTAGTAAAATGGAAAAAGTATATGCTCAATAAACACATTAAAAAATTGACATGATATATCAATTTACTGATATTAGACTGACCAACACAATTAAATATACAAACATGGAAATGCAAAGACCTGTCTTGGAGAAACACACAAAAGAGTACATAATACACCAATGATAGGACTTGTGACATCCTTTTGGAAAGACATAGCAATGCCTAATAAAATTAAAATAAAAAATATACCTCTCTGTTGACCTAGCAATTCTACTTATAGAAATGTATCCCATGGAAATAAAAAGTCAACTACAAGAAATTAAATATACACAAGGATATTTATTGCCATGTTGTTCATAATAGGAAAATAAATTATGAATAACTTAACAGCATGGAAAGTTATGCATTTATTAAAAGGAATGAACTAGAGCTATATCAGTCATCTTGGAAGGATTTTCATGAACTGCTGTTGACTAAGCAAACAAATATTTGGAGAAATGTATATAATATGATCTAATTCCTATAAACAATAATAACTTTCCCAATAAGTGATTAGATGTATTTAGTAATTAGAGAGATACACAGTAGAATTTAACATGAATTACCTGGAGGGGTGGTGAAAGGCGTGGGGGCAAAAGACATACTTGTATAATGGATGGAAAGCAAGGAAAATATATCTACACTAAGAAACAGATGTACAATCTCCAAATAAACACACACACACACACTCACATGGAAAGTAAGGGGAAAATAAGGATAAATTTAGTTCTATGTACAAATACCCCATGATAGTCTCTCATTTTAATTTACAGAGTAATTTTTATAGTATGATTCTATCTCTATGAAAACAAGTAAATAATCACCTATATATGTGTATGTTTCTACATATATGTGTGTGTATATATACATATGTATGCACACGCATGTGCCAAGGGAAAAGGCATATCAAAGTACATACTAGATTTAATATTGCATACTAGGAGGTGGGAATAGGGCAAGGGCAGGATTACATTTTTATTTTTTTCATTACACATACACATTGTTTTACTTCTTATACTAAGCTTGAATTATTTTTGTAATTTATAACACACCAAATAAATTTACATAATAATACATTACATATGTATAACTTCTAGATTCTACAAATCTGTTGACTCAAATAATGCACCAATCCTGGTTTGTGGCCAATGTTATGTAAGCCAAATTCTGATCTTATCTCAAAGTGAAATTTATTCTCCTTATGCTAAGCAATTGCCATTTCTCCATTCATCTTCTCATCTACTTCTCCTCAGTAGTCTGAGAAGATATTATTATCTCCATATTTCTATATATGGAAAAAGGAATCAGAGGGCTTCAGGGACATGCCAAAGGTCACAGAGCTAAATAGGACCTAAATCCAGACCTCAAATTACATTTTTTTTTCCTTCTATATCACAAGTACTGCTAATCAAGTGTTTTTCTAAACTCCTGTCCCAAACCCCACACTCGTCCAAGTTCCAAGTCCTGGTCATGGATGGCTGTGAAATTGGTTGCTCTTGACACATAGTGAATATTTCACCTCTGGTTGTCAAGGTACCATCTATTTCTTCCAGTTTCTGATGCCCTCTTTTCTCCCTGCTTGGTTAAACCCTGTCTACTTGTGAAATGATTTGTGTACTTCCCAAATACATGGCATCAAAAGAAGAATCAGCCCTATTAACTGTCTCCTGTTTCAAGTAAAATAACCTGGTACTTAAGATAGCACATGATCAAAATTTTCTCAGTCTGAGTGCTAAAGAGGATGAACAACACTAATAAAAAGACTGATAGAGAAAAGAACAAAGCCAGAGGTATTAAACTGCTTGACTTCAAATTATACTACAAAGCATCAGTACTCAAAACAGCATGATGTTGATAGAAAAACAGACACACAGACAAATGGAACAGAATTGAGAGCCAAGAAATAAACCCACATATATGTAGGGAGATAATTTTCAACAAGGGAGCCAAAAAAATACAATGGAGAAAAGAAAGCCTCTTCAATAAATGGTGCTGAGAAAATTGGAAAGCCACTTGCAAAAGAATGAAACTACACTGTTACTTATTACCATATGCAAAAATTAACTCAAAATGGATGAAATACCTCAATATACATCCTGAAACAATAAAATACATAGAAGAAAAATATAGGTCTTAAATTTATGGACCTTGGAAGATTTTGAGTTTGACCTCAAAGTCAAGGGAAATAAAAACAAAAATAAATGAATGGGACTATATATCAAGCTAAAAAGCTTCTGCACAGCAAAAGAAACTATCAACAAAACAAAAAATAAACCAACTGAATGGGAGAAGATATTTGCAGACAACATCTGTGATAAAGGGCTAACATCCAAAATATACAAAGAACTCATATAAGTCAACAACAACACCAAACAATCCAATTAAAAAATGGGCAGAGAACCTGAATAGACACTTCTCCCAAGAAGACATACAAATGGCCAACAGACAGATGAAAAAGTGCTCAGTTGCACTAGCTATTAGGGAAATGCAAATCAAAACCACAGTGAGATATCACCTCACAACTGTTAGAATGGCTATTATTAACAATCCAAGAAATAACAAATGTTGGAGAGGCTGTGAAGAAAAAGGAACCCTTATACACTGCTGGTGGGAATGTAAATTGATACAGCCAGTATGGAAAACACTATGAATGTTCCTCAAAAAACTAAGAATAGAATTATCATACTACCCAGCAGTCTCTCTTTTGGGTGTCTACCTGAAAAATTTGAAAACATTTATTCAAAAAGATATATGTACTCCTATGTTTATTGCAACATTATTCATGGTGGCTAAGGCATGGAAACAACTGAAGTGTCCCTTGATAATGATTGGATAAAGAAGATGTGGTACATATATATACAGTGGAATACTACTCTACCATAACAAAAGATGAAATACTGCCATTTGTGATAACATGGATGGACCTTGAGAATATCATGCTAAGTGAAATAAGTCGGATGGAAAAAATAAGATTTCACTCATATGTGGGATGTAAAACTGAAAGCAAAAATTAAACAAACAAGACAAACAAACAAACAAAAACTCATAGACACAGACAACAGTATGGTGGTTACCAGAGAGAAAAAGGGGAAGGGGGGAGGTAGAAGAGGATACAGGGGGTCAAATATCTGGTGATGGAAGGAGGCTTGACTTTGGGTGGTGCACACCCATGTAATATACAGATGATGTATTATAGAATTGTACGCTTGAAACCTATATAATTATATTAACCAGTATCACTCCAATAAATTTAATAAAATTTTAAAGAAAGTATCATAGCCTGAGGCTACCACATTGAAAGAAACAGAAAAAGGATCAAAAGATAAGGTTGATATAGACTGAATGTTTGTGTCCTCTCAAAATTCATGTGTTGAAGCCCTAACCTGCAATGTGATAGTATGTGGAGGTGGAACCTCTGGGAGGTAATTAGAGTTAGATTATATAATGAGAATGGGGCTCTTGTGGTGGCATTAATGTCCTTATAAAAAAGAGGAAGACATATGAGTGCTCTCTCCACCATATGAGGATACTGTTATTGGGTTGTCAGAAAAGTCATGACACATGTTTGCAACAGATGGCACTAGTTTATTTTTGGAAGTACTAGAGTCATTCGCATCTATGTTATTACTATGTCTTGACAGCTGACAGTTCTAGCTTCATTCTGAAAAAATATTGAGTGATTTGGTTGAGTTTTGGAGATTTTACAACAAGTTGAAGATGGAAGACTGAACTGTGCATTTTTGCCATATTTTACTGTTTTACTTCCATAAAGGGAAGAATGTGTGTCAAGCTTATGAAAAGTTGCATAAAGTTTATGGTGACAATGCTCTACAAGAATGTCATTGCCAGGGCCGGCCAAGTGGCGCGGTGGTTAAGCGCTGGCTTGGGAAGCCAGTGGCCCCAGTTCAGTCCCACATAAGAGGGCCAGTGACACTGAAAAAAAAAAAGAATGTCGGTGCCAACTATTGTTCATGAAATTCCATGCTGATGATTTTGATCTCAACGATGTTTCTCAGTCAGGGAGGCCCACTGAGGATGATGATGACAAAATAAAGGCATTGATTGGGTCAAACCCATGTTACATGACACAAGAGATTGCAAAATCATTGAACATCCATCATTCAAGCCTTCACGACCAGCTGAAGAAGCTGGGATACGTAAGCAAGATTGATATTTGGGTTCCTCATGAACTCAAAGAAGATCATTTGACGGCGTGTATAAACATCTGCAATATGCTCATTAAACGTGAGGAAAACGATCCTTTTTTGAAGCTACTGATAACTGGTGATGAGAAGTGGATTGTTTACAACAATGTGGTGCACAAACAATCTTGGTCCCGACATGATGATTTGCCTCAAACGACATCAAAAGCAGACATTCATCACAGAAAGGTTATGCTGTCAGTGTGGTGGGATTTTAAAGATGTTGCGTTTTTTGAGCTCCTACCAAGGAACCAAACAATCAATTTGAATGTGTGCTGTTGGCAATTGGACACTTTGAATGAATCCGTCATCCAGGAATGTCCAGAGCTTGTTAATTGTAAAGGAGTTGTGTTCCATCGTAACAACAGGAGACCACACACAAGTTTGATCACCCGTCAAAAATAATTGGAGCTAGGATGGGATGTGTTACCACACCCATCATACTCGCCTACTTATCATACTCGCCTGACCTTGTGCCATCAGACTTCCATTTGTTTTGCTCTCTTCAAAACTCCTTGTGTGGTATAACATTCAATTCAGATGAGGCTGTAAATCAGCATCTTGTTTAGTTTTTTGCAAATAAAGACAGATCTTCTATGAACAAGGATTTATGAAGCTCACTGAAAAATGGCAAAAGGTTATCAAACAAAATGGGCTCTATATCATTGATTGATCTTCGTTCTTTATCTAAATAAATGACCTTTGAAAAACATAAAGAAAATATGTCATGACTTTTCTGACAACCCAATAGAAAGTAGTATCTACAAGCCAGGACAAGTGACCTCAGGAGACACGGAATCTACTGGCACCTTGATCTTGGACTTCCCAGCCTCCAGAACTGTTAGAAGTAAATGTCTGTTGCTTAATTCACCCAGTCTGTGTTGTTTACGTTGTTACAGTAGCCTGAGCAGACTAAGACAAAAGTGGAACAATTGATCAGAAACCATTGAGGCAGCTAGTCTTTTTACATTAAAGATTAGGAAGTGACGGGATAGTTGCACATATATGTCTGTGCTCTTATTCCTCAAATTGCATTTGTGGTAGGCAGTATTCTAAGATGACCCCCAGTGAGTCATGGCCTTGTCTAATGCCAGCCCCTTGAATGCAGGCAAAATTTGGGATTTGTTTCTAGCCAATAGAATATAGCAAAGGCGATGGGATAGCCAGTCCTGTGATTGTATTACATTATACGAGACTGTCTAAGGTTGGAGAGAGGTTCTCCTGCTGGCCTATAAGGACTAAGATGCCAAATTGTAAGAGGACCATGTGGTAAAGAACTGTTGGCAGTGCCTAGGAGCTGAGAGAGGATCATAGCTGACAGGGAGCAAAATAAATCTGAAGACCTCAGTCCTACCACCCCAAGGAGCTAAATTCTACCTACAGGCACATGAACTTGGAAGAAGACCCTGAGCTCCAGAAAAAAATGCAGGTTGGCTGATTGCATCCTTGTGAAACCCTGAATAGAAGACCCAGCTACACCATGCCTGGGCCCCTGACTCATGGACACTGTGAGATAAGAAATATGTTTTGTTTTAAGCCACTAAATTTGTGGTAATTTGTTATGCAGTAATAGAAAATGAATATATTATTTAATAAGTACAACCATGATGTCGTGGAAGGAACACAGCTATGAAACATAAAAGACTTGGATTCATTCCTCATGTCCCAATGAACTTGCCATGGGGCATCAAGCAAGTCACACAACTTTGGGACTTCAGTGACCTGTGAAATTCGGGCCTCTTCAAGATTTCTTTATGGCCTTGCTACTAAAATTTCCTGGCTAATGTTGACATTATTTGCTACAAGATTTTTAGCCATATCAAATATACTCGTATTATCACCACATATTTTAATCTAGCCCACTTATTTTATTTATTGTTATTGTTACCATCCCCCCAAAGTCTATTAAAATTAGTATCCTTAGATTTTGATTTAAGAAGGCAGGAAGAGGTCTAAGGAACAATTCAGAAAGGTGCTTAAGAAGAATTGTGTTTTCTTCTATATATTTTATTGTTTCAGGTATTACATTTAATTATTTAATCCATTTTGAATTAATTTTTGTGTATGCTGTATAGCAATGGTCTAAGTTTCTTTCTTTTTTTTTTTTTTTACAGATGGCTATGTAGTTTTCCCAACACCATTTATTGAAGAGACTTTCCTTTTTCTATTGTATATTCTTGGCTCTTTTGTCATAAATTAGTTCCCCATATATGTGTAGGATTATTTATGGGCTCTCAATTCTGTTCCATTGGTCTGTGGAAGACATGTAGATATATAAGAGGCATATAGAAATATATTCAGCATCACTAATTACTAGGGAAATTTAAATCAAAACCATAATGGATGTCATTTCACCCATATTAGAATGGCTGTTATCAAAAAGACAAGAAATAACAAATGTTGGAGAGGGTGTGGAGAAAAGGACACCTGTGTATTGTTGGTGAGACTATAAATTGGTGCAGCCATTATGGAAACAGTATGGAGTTTCCTTAAAAAATTAAAAATAGAATTACCATATAACCCAGCAATCTTACTCCTGAGTATTTGTCTGAATAATATGAAAATACTAATTTGAAAACATGTATGTACTCCTATGTTCATTGCAGCATTATTTACAATAGCCAAGATATGGAAATAACCTAAGTGTCCATTGACAGATGAATGGATAAGATGTGATACACACACACACACACACACACACACACACACACACAAAGCAGAATACTACTCTGCCATAAAAAGATGAAATAGTGTCATTTGTGACAAGATGGATGGATCTTGAGTGTATTATTCTAACTCAAATAAGTCAGACAGAAAATGACAGGCTCATAGATACAGACAACAGAATGGTGGTTACCAGAAGGGAAGTGGGTGAAGGGAGGGCAAATTAGGTAAAGAGGGTCAAATATATGGAAACAGAAGGAAACTAGACTTTTGGTTGTAAGCACAAAATAGGGTATACAGATATTCAATTGCAACGTTGTACAGCTGAAATTTATGTTGTTAACCAATGCTACTTCCATTATTAAAAAAGAAAGAAAAATTGTGTGATGATCAGTATTACCTTTCAGAAATTTCATTGGAAAATTGAGAAGAAGACATAGCTAAGGTCAAAAAAGAGGGAATGGGGATTTTACTTTATGGAACATTTTCAGAATGTGAAAGATGGCTTGGGTATGATTCCTGTCCCTATTTCTGGAGCTTCACATGATGTGGGAAAACAGAGCAAACTCTTAGCATCTCTGGAGAGAACTGTGCACATTCCCCAGGTGACACTCTTATGTCAGGAGGCAGCACCTTTTCATCGTCGTCAGGATGCTGGTGGTTCAGCACCTTCATCTTTATGGTGTACACTTCCTCATACAAAAACAAGAAAAGTAAACAAGATGGAGCCACCAGCCATTTTATTTTCCTTTGTCAGTATTAGGAAGCATCATAGTTCATATTTGTATTTAGTGTAAATAATGAGCTTTGGAGAGCCAAAGCCCCGTGCTGTGCAGGGTAAATGATATATTCCCTCCTGATCCCACAGGCACTGTAAACAAAGGAGACTTCTGCTATAAATAGGACCTGGGTCAGGAAACACTTCATCCAAGTATTAATAATCAATGCATTACACAGTATAAGGTGAGGACCAGAGTAATTATCATCCAGTTAGGAAAGCCAATGAAATCCCGAGGAAACAGAAATGACTTCCTTTGTTCTGGGTAGCAGTTGGTGTGACCAGGACGAAGGGATTCTTTATTAATTTAATTTTCTCTCTTTGCATTGATTTAGCCCCACAGTTGACACAGGGGCACTGGAGCTGATTTGAAGAGCCAGCCCTTGGAGCACAGGAGCTAGCCTCATTTGCAAACTCACCACACGACTGGAAGCAAAGCTAGAAGACAGAGCTGCCAAAGCCAATCACTGCCTGGCGCAACCTGTGGCAAGCTCCACTGCCCAGGCTCTGCTGCTGCCCTGGGAGCGGGTTCCCTCCCCCTCAGCCCTCCTGGACGGTGAGCCTGGACGCTGCTCTCCCTGCACCTGTCGCACCGCCCCGGCTTTGGCAGAGTGAAATGAGACAGCTGGAGTCATTATAGTTCCTCTGTTTGAAGGTTGCCCAAATGAAAAACAAACAAACAAATCTGGTGAGTTTCATGTTTCTTTTAAGTGTACAGAAATGCAGCTGCTAAGTGGTGTAGGAGATCAAAAGAGCCTTTTAAATTCAGGACACCAAAGTGTTCTTCCTAGCTTGATCCTTGGTGGAGATTTGTTAGAAAACTTGAGAAGAAAGTTGCAGAAAAGAGTTTTAGGTCTATTAAACTTATGTGAATTGTGAAAAGTTCTTTATAAAGCTCACTCGGTGTCCACATTGCTGATCTCTGTGGAGAATGCAGTGAGCACAGAGGTTGAATTTTGGGTGGCGGGTGTCAAGCACATAGTTGAAAAAAAAATTATTTTGTAGAATGATAAGGTATTATGATTGATTGCCTATTAATTGTCAAATTCTTAGACAGAAACGAAGATGTATTCTAAAGCATTCAGCAATTTCAGTACTTTGAATGAAATGAAGGTAAATCTTAGACCCCAAGCTTGAAGTTTTGTCTTAAACTATAAAGATGTTATATAGGTAAAATAATTAGCATACTATTTCAGTGCGCATTGCAGTATTTTAAATAGCTTAGACTCCAATGATTGGGGACAAACAGAATGTGTATATATTATTTTCTATTAGTACTTAGTTGTTAATTTTCTTATTTCCATTTGTAAAAGAATGTAAAATTATTTTGTCATTGCAGACTGCAATAGAAAAAGTAAAGGATAATATTTGAATATTTAGGTTTTCTTATATTTCTAAACTCACAGCTACAATTTTGACAAATTTTATTTTACAATTTTATTTTGATTAAATTGCTGGTTTATAAATGGTTTGTACTTGAAAGTTATTTTTCTTTAATTTGACATGCTTTAGATAACTTTTTCATCACATCATTCCTCTATTTAGCAACAGAAAATTAAAAAATATACTATATGGGTAGAACTAGCATAGCAAATGTGTCTTGTAATACATTTTAGTTGTCGTTGGTTATGTTTGTATGTGTGATAAAGTCTATCTTGGTTGTTGTGAAATTTTTATTTTTCCTATTTGTTCTCAAACTCAATTATTTGCTTTCGGCTAACTTTCTTTTCAGGCTAAAATAATATATCTATATCCAAAAAATTTATTTTCACCTGGGATTGTTTTAATCCACAAGTTTAATTCAGAACTGTTTAACACTTAGGTCCAGTTGTAATCTTATTTTGACAGCTTTAAGGGGCTTGCTGAGGAGGTGGGGAAAGAAAGTGAGTGTGGAAGAGGCTCTTGAATTAAATAATGTATAAAGGTTAAACATCAAACACTCATGACTGTCACCATCATGATTCTAAATCACAGCTGAACATGGATATGATCTCTTCCTCCAATAAATCCTAACCTACTTGATGTATTTTTTCTTCCGTTGACCTGATTTTCATTTTTTTAGCCTCTGGGATGTAGCTCCATAAAAGGTAGGTTTGAGGACAGGAGCCCCCAAAGGTAGGTTTTCATTTTAGATTCATACCAGACAGCTTACCAAAGGAATTCCAAAAGAAGTCCTGGTTGGGGTACACTCTTAGGGTGGCCTTATGAAAGCTCTGAGTTATAGTGCTGGTTGGCTATCCAATGGAAGACAAGTGAATACATGTGTGCGTCTTATTGCAAGAGAAACTCTAGGTTGTTTTTTTTTATTATTATTTTTATTATTTTTATTTTTTTGAGGGCAGTGTCACTGGCCCTCATATGTGGGACCGAACCGGAGCCACTGGTTTCCCAAGCCAGCGCTTAACCACTGCGCCACTCGGCCAGCCGAGAAACTCTAGTTTTTAAATGATGTGTGAAATGTGTGCAAAATTAAAGTTAAAAAGAGTTGATAGCCATTCAACAAAAAGTCATTTTTATTTGTTCTCCCTGAATTTGAGGAGTAATTCACAAACATTTTAATTTGGTGATTGGAATATGGTGTGACTGTTGGGAAGGAACTGTGATTGCCCATCTTCTACTATCTATGGAAAATGCCACCATTTGTCTTATTTTGGTAGCCAACAGTATATGTTTAAGTTTTCATTTTCTAATTTACATTTTAAAAATAAAGCCATTCAATTTCTAAAATAAAGCCTCTAATATTTGTAAATTAATTTTATTAGAACTTTGAGTGAGATATGTGTTACACATGGGAGGTTCATGGGAGTTACAAACTTTATTAAAGGTGCTTTTCTAATTCACAGTAAAATTCATGTTACTTTTAAAAAATTTTTAAAAAAATGGTACATGTGCATTGTATATAAATTAGAAGATATAGAAAAGTACAAAACTGATTATAAAAACCACTCAGTCTCAATAGGTAGAAATAGTTATTAAATATTATGGTGTATTCATTGGTATGAAGTATGCATATTTTTTAAAAAGTGGCATCATACTGTACACAAACTGTATTCTGCCTTTTCCCATAAAGCATTAATTATTTTCAAAGAATCTTGGCTATTTTTAAGTAGCCATGTAATGGATAAGCCATAACTCTTTAAAATATTCCTTTGTTGATATTTAAAGTTTCATTTTATAGTAAGTGGATACAACAAGATTTGCTTAGTATAGTGTGTTTTAGATATTGAAAATACAGACTTTTTCCTATTCCCAAAATGTAGATGTTTTTATTACTCCAAAATGGAGTACTTCATTATGGAAATGGATAAAGTAGGCTCTTTAAGTGATTTCTATACCTTCATTTTAATTTTAAAGATAAACATAGTAAACACCGATTATTATAGCTAATATTGACTAAGTGAGTTCTACAAAGATTCATTTAAAAAGACATAATCGGCCCTTAATACATCAAGGGATCACTTTGTAAAGAGTCTCCATTACAAATCATTTAGAACAGTTTTCTTCCTGGAGGGTACCATTACACTTGTAAATGTACTTGCAAGCAAATAGGATATTTGACTTTATTAAAATTCTCAAGGTAGTTTTGATATTACTACCTCTAATATAACAGCAGTAGTGTCAGCTGAGGTTTATGGTTTTAGATGGTTATAAAATCAGTAGGGGGTGATGGATTTTTTAAAAACTAATTATCAGCTACTAGCTTAAAATAGCATCTGGCAAGTAGTTCCTGACTCAACAGTTCCCCACTTCACACTGTCTTAGGAAGACATTTTAAAAGGTGATTTCATATTACTTCCGATGACCAATAATGACAGTTAACCTATTACCACTATCTGAGAGAAAGTCCACTAAAAAATGTCAATGACTCAAGGTTCAATGTGACTAGAAAGTAGGAAGAAATCCACTTTATTCTTTGTGTTTGACTCCTAACTCACAGCCTCATCGTCTATACCTAACAGGGAATCGGGGTGCATCCTTTTCCTGGGTTCTGCTTTTGAGGAAGCCCAAGTACTCTGTCTATGCTTCTCCTGGATATTAGTATTTCTCTTTGTAAAACTGTCAGAAGTGGCAGGCCACTTTACATGGAGAGAAAGCATGGAAGGTTAGCAGTGGTGATGGTAGAGCAGTGCAGGCAGGTTGAGCACCTGGGAGAAGTCTCAGAGGAGGAGTTCCCATGGAATGGAGGGTTTTGATGCACTTTCAGCTCTTCAGAACAGTGCAGGTTGAGGATGTCTCAAAAATGAACAGTGCGTTTTTGAAGATGTGTGTGTGTGTGTGTGTGTGTGTGCGTGTGTGTGTGTGTGTTTACATGCATGCGTGCATCACACAAAGCTCCTGCATATCCTAGAGGTGACCTTGACTATAGAGCATCAGAAACCCAAAATGTGTGGGTAGGAGAAGTACTCACTCAGTCTACTTCCTGGCAGCAGATCTGAGCAGGGGACATGACTAGTGCCCAGTTAGACCTAGAGTGAGGTCAAGGGGAATTCTTCACACCACCTTGTCTATTGGCAAACCCCTGCCTGAATTCTTTTTTTTTTTTTTTTTTTTTTTAAAGATTTTATTGGGGAATTGGTGGAGGGGAACAGCGTTGGGGAATCGGGGAAGGGGAACAGACAAGTTGCTGTCTTCTTGTTCTTCAGTTTAGTTGCGGAGGATGTTGCTTCACTGTTGGTATCGTCACTGCGCTCTTCCCGGATGAGGCAGATCGGTCGCTGGCCTCTGGATGTCACTCATCGCGGCTATTGGCAGCTCACGCTTGGCTGCCAGCCGCTCACGCTGGCTGCGGGCCACTCACTGTAGCCTACCTATGGCAGACCACTGCAGCAGGGGCTGCAGCCCACACCATCACCGGGGCTCACACAGTGCAGCTCCAGGTGGAGCTGTTGTTAGCTGTAGAGGGCAGTGTCACTGGCCCTCATGTGGGATCCGAACCAGGGCCGCTGGCATCCCCAAACCAGCGCTTAACCAATGCGCCACTCGGCCGGCCCCTGAATTCTTTTTTATTGAGATTGAGTGCAATTCAGTTTGATAACGTGTGCATTTAAAAAACACTAGATGGAAGATAGTCTGGCTATCCTCTCGATGGTGAGCCTATGAGATTTTGAGTGATTTTTATTCTGTTTTAAAATAACCTCCACATAGCATTTTAATAATCAGAAAAATTAAGGTTATCCTTAACTAAGGAACAACTAAAAGTTTCTATTCATTGACTTTCAATAAGAAGATGTCAGTAATTCTATTTTCCTTTTGCAGCCTCAACGAGTGTCACCTCTTAGTTTATCACACATAGGTTGGTTAGGTACGGTGATGAGACAAGGATTGCTTAGTCACCCAGATTTTCTTCCTTCCTGGAGTAGTGACACCACAAGCCACACCTGAAATAACTCTTTTAATCTCAACATTCTCCCCCGTTGCCCTGGTTGGAGAATGTCAGAGTGTGCTGGGCAACCGAGGTTATGTGATCTGGTGGGCCAGAGTCGATTCATGTTTTTAATTGTGTTTTCAAGATGTAACACACCCAGGGAGATTTGTTCCAGATGAATGCAGCACAAAATGAAAAATAAAATAAAACCCCCTCCAAGCACAATATTGTTCTGAATATTTCTTTGAGGCATCAGCAGGTTTTAAATCACTGGAAGATGGGCTGAAGGCATTTTCTACATCACTGTGCCTTTCCCAGGAATTTGAAATAATTTTTGGTTTTGAAGGTTTCTCTGTGTAGCCCTATTCTCTACCTGTCATTGGTGATCTCACTCATTATATTTAAAAAAGGTATTAGAAAAAGGTATATGACAAGTCATAATGTGAACTCAAGGGTATTTTATGTGACATAATTTTTTAGTGCATAAAAATTTCTGCATGTTTTTGTGTGCACGTGCATACTTTAAAAGGTCAAAGACAATACAAAAGCTTTGTTAGACAATATTAATTGTGAAATGTATATGTAATAGAGCAAATCATTATATAAAAGCTATTGAAACAAATACGTTTGACTGTTTTTTTTGTTTGTTTGTTTTTGTTTTTTTTTTTTTTTTGTACAAATACCACCAGTTGGGATATTTGCAAGTATTAAATCATGTAGTTTAGTTATGTGGAAATTTCTGATAGTTATTAGATTCCTTATGTGATACATATTGTATAAAGCAGAAATAAATAATATTAAACTTGGTTCTTAGTGTGCAAACAAAAGCCAATTTGAGGGGAGGATATTTTTGAAAGTAAATTAATTTGGATTTAGGTCAGTAAAGGTCTCACACACATTAGGCTTGCAAACTGACCGGTTTCATCTTGGTGCTTTTAGTTTAATAACTAGTTGTTATTAAACTGACAACTACAAATGACAACTAAGGGGACATCTTTGCATATTAAGGTACTACTCCATAACTAATGCCATTTTGGTTTGCTGTTGTTGGGGAGTCTCAAAATTTCTCTCCAGGGTATTTAAATGATGAAAACACAATTACAAACCTAGGGTTTTACTTGTCTTGATTTTGCAGTGATTTGCCTTTTTTGCTTTGGATTTAAGTAGCCTTAGAAAAGTAAAAATGTCCTTAAACTCTCTCTTACAATTTAAAGTTAAAAAAGAATGTATTGCAATCAAGGGTGCTAGGTATTTGAGGAATAAAACTCTGTTTAGGAAATAGATTTCATGTTGTATCACTGACCCAGAAGGTAAAAAATTACTTCAATTGAGTATGGACTAGGAGATGTGGTCTTTGTCCTGGATTAGATTGTGGGAAATGTGCACACATATTTAAGAAAGTTACTAAATGATATGTTTAAAATATGCATACTAATACACCTCAGATAATTTATAACAGGCTTCTGCATTGCTACCTTAAGCTCCACTTTTAGGTAAATCAATGAAATGGTGTGCTATGAAAATTCTTCCTACTAGAGATTCCATAATCTCTAAAACAAAAGAAATAATATAAACCCATTTTAAATGTCTAGGCCTAGTCACTAACATTGAGGCTGTGTTCCCAATTAAGATTTCTATATGAAGTTAAAATCACACAAACCTAACAAACAGCATGAGCATCTCTGGATAAATACTGTAACTATTTGAGCCAAGTGGGAGAAGTTGTCTTAATTTTTTAAAGCTAATCACATGAGGAGAATTAATTGTTGACAATGGCCTGGAGCAAGAGTGGAAAGCTAGGGATCTTACAACGATAGCTATCACGCAATTGTTTTGACAGCCATATTCACCAGCTGTTTCTTTACCTTGAAGTTCCTAAGCATCTCTTCGAAAGCAGACTTTTCTGATACATAGCTATCCAAAGAACAGGTATTTAAAGGTGATGATGATTCAGGAAGCTAATAGAATAGGAACTGTTTTAAGTTGTTCTTTCAATCTGAATATAGTTGCTAAAATAATGATGTAGTTTGGTTTCAGGACTGGAAAATAAAATACATGCCGAGAATGTATTTTTTCCCCTTTAAGTCTCCAAAGGACTTTAGAAAACTTCCTGACTCGCATAGTCCAAAGGATATGAATTGTGTAGAACGCTAGAGTTTGTATAGATTTTATTTGGAAATTTTGGGTGAAATGGCCAAATTATTTTCTCATTCCCTGTATTCTTTGTAGGTTCATCACATTTCTGTTAGTTTCTTTGGACATAGTAGATGTGTACTAAAATTCACTAGTAAAACCTTTCTGTATAAACATTGGAAGACTCTGCCAATTCTAAATTGACAATTTGGCTAATGTGGAAATCAACATTGTTGCAAAGAGGCTAAAATTTCACAGACAAACGGTTTTCTGGGTACTATTTGATCTGGTGGCATCTGAAGAGAAAAATCCCTTTGAGATTATTAATTTATAGCAAAAACTGTTGGATAGGTGTTGCATAACCTGCCAAACTATGACTGCGGTTTTCTTCAAGCCAAACTTGCATTTCTCACCTTTTGTGAGCAATGACTTTATCTTTTACAGAATTTGTAGCACAGAGGGAAGTTAAAATTGAATATAGAGTTGAAACATCCTTTCACGTTTTTTAAGGTTGCTATTTTAATTTATGATTTATGCAGGCCTCCTCCTGCTCAAATCTTATTTTGCAGCTTGTCTTGATCAGTATTTATCAAAGTGCGAGCAAAATAATAATTGTTGGATGTGGGTCCCTGGGATCGACCTGTTCAACAGGCATCTCTAGGTAAACTTTGAGAGTCATTGCTTTACGTGTTTTAGATGCTTTGAAAGAAGATGAAATACACACACCTTCTTCTCACTCCCCATTCCCATACAGTAGATTTTTACTTAGCATTTTGACAAAGGGTGTCATGTGGAAGAAATTAACCTGGATAGCTAAGATTGAATTGTCTAAGAGTTTAGTGTGTGCAGTGCACCAGAGGTTAAATCAGAGCTGACATGTAATCCTAAATGATGAATGTAGGTATAACAGCCATGGAAAGAAATTTGCATGACATTTCCTGATTTTTAAAAATAAGAGGTCAGCTTTTCAATCTTATTGTCAGTCATTGTCATACTGTCATCATTAGCAGTGGCAGTTTAGAACATTTTGATTTTAAAGTTGTGCTAAGAGATCTATGGTTCCCAGGCTGGGGAAGATCTTCACCTAAAGCTGATGACTTACAGCAAAGAAATATTCATGTGTAAATAAGTTAGTGCTAAAATCTAATAATATAAATTACAGTCATTTGTGCCTGTGTTGACATTTTTCAACAGAAATATTGACTCTTTACAAGTCAAAAGAAATGGTTAAATATATAGGCACCCCAAAATAAACATAACACGCACACCATTTTGATATGGTACTGAAAGCAATAAAATGAGGTAAAATAGCAGGAGGAGAGGCATAAGCTATTCAATCTGCTGATTTTTGAGATGTTTAAAAATGCATACATTTTATATAATAAAATAAACTGTATGAATTAAGTCATATTATGAGTGATTTTTGAGGGAATCAGTATTCAAAGATGTTCCAGGAGGGCAGACAAAGCAAATTTTTATGATTTGTTAAGAGCAACATTAATAAGCTCATAACTATTAGTAACCCCGCAATTTGTGATATGCTAAATACCACTTTAGACCCACAAATGTTAGAAGTTAGTCAGAGTCCTAAACTTTGCCTGGGGAGGTTTTGGAAGGTTTTTCAGAACAGATGACCCTAGAGCTGCTTATAGATAGTATGTGCTTAAGAAATATTTGCATAATATCATTGTTATTGTTCCTCATGACAATTGACCTGGGAATTAGATAATTTTTAGATTACTTCTTCAGTGGATTTAGTTTAACTTTAGTCTATGGCTTTGGATATCTTAGTTTTCTCACTTTCTTCTTGTCTGTAAATACGAGTAGCAGTGAAACCTAGTTGACGTTTTGATAAAATGCATCAAATAATGCTGTTCAACATGCATTTCAGTTTTAGAAATTCTGGGCCTTTACATAAATGACCATGGAAATCTGTTGAAGGATGCGGAATTGCAGCTTTGGAGAGTGTGAAAAGATGCCACAGAGGGGCATGTGCTTAAAGGATAGTTTGAGATTTTAAAAGAAATTGAATAGATGATGAGTGTGTCGACTAAGCAATATCCTGTGTCTTTTTGTGTGTGTGTTTCTATGTATATCTTTATTTTTTCTCTTTAAAATTCATTTTTAGTTTCATTAAGATTACTGGGGTGACATTGATTAATAAAGGTATATAGGGTTCAAATGTACAATTCTATAATACATCATTTGTATATTGCATTGGGTAGTCACCACCCAAAGTCAACTCTACTTCCGTCACCAGATATTGGACTCCCTGTACCCTTTTCTACCTCCCTTATGATCCCTTTCCCTCTGGTAATCACCATACTGTTGTCTGTGTCTATAAGTTTTTGTTTTTTGTCTTGTTTGTTCGTTTGCTGCTTTCAGTTTTATATACAACATATTAGTGAAATCATATGGTTCTTGACTTGTTCTGTCTGACTCATTTCATTTAGTATGATATTCTTAAGATCCATTTATGTTGTTGCAAATGACAGAATTTCTTCTTTTCTTATGGCTGAGTAGTATTCCACTGTACATACAGTAAAACCTTGGATTGTGAGTAAAGTGGTTTGCGAGTGTTCTGTAAGACGAGCAAACATTTCTAATACATTTTAACCTGTGATGTTCTGCAATATGAGTAGTTTGTTTCCAGAACAAATTATGCTCACAAACCAAGGTATTACTGTACTATTATGTACCCATCTTCTTTATCTAATCATCCATTGAAGGACACTTTCTATTAAGGAAAGCTAGTGGTATCAAGAGAGCTGGTTGGTTGGGTTCTCTTTAATTATTTCCCTCATAGCCACTTCTTTTTCAATAGCTAAAAAAGAAATAAAGAACAAAACAGGGAAAGATAAATGGGGTCAAATATATGGTGATGAAAGGAGAACTGACTCTGGGTGGTGAACACACAATGTCATATATAGATGATGTATTACAGAATTGTATTCTTGAAACCTATGTAACTTTACTAACCATTGTTACCCAATAATCTAAAAAAACAAACAAATAAAACAGGGAAAGGTAAGTAAAGTCTTACATTTTAAGTAAGTAACCTAGGTGAGGAGCTTAGACTTTTAACTGCTAATTAAAGAGATACATGGCTAAGCGTGAGGAACAGTTTGAGGCCAACTTGATATTAAACCACACTGGAAGTTTAGGATGAATCTCTTAGAAGAGCATTTCCCAATAAGCTAAGAAAAGTTTGGGGAGTATGGTTAAAGGAAATCTTATATAGTGATGAGAAACATATTTACATATTTAACTTCTTTAAAAATTGCTTTCTAATATCAAGTTTAAAAATGATGCTCATTTAATGAATAATTTTGCTTTCATTTGCCAAATTCTACATTTTAACAAGTAGAAAAACCTCTTTTATGAGGAAGATCTGACTGGAGTCATTCACATTTGTGGTGGGGCACTTGCTATGTGATTTGAATTATACAAGGGAGGCAACCTTGCCACCTAATGGTGGTATATCAAAATTGTAATTTTAATTTCAGTTCAAGTTGAGGTAGAAACTTTTAAAAAGTGGTAAATACTAAACAGCAGAATAGAGAAATGACAGAAAATACCATTTTACTTTTCCTTAAAAGCCACTATATGAAGCATATGGTTAAAAAGATTGTCGAAATCTCTAGAAAGCATTAGGTAGAAAAAAAATACTTTAATTGGCAAAATCTCCTTCACTGACGGGATCTCTCATATTCAATGTAAAACACTGAATACTAAGAAAAAATTAAATAGCTTTCTTGAACGGTTAAGTGAGTAGAACATAATCGAAGAATTGCATATAACATTTATCAAGCTCCAGAGGAAAAAGGAGATTGTCAATCACTTGTCTGTCAGTCATTGGGACAATACTTTCTACATTTGTTAAGTCAATGATATGTAGCATACAGAATCACAAAAGCACACTGATGTTCTGAAGGCAAAAAAGTCTATTTTAATAAGAAACAAGTAACTCTGTGGTTGTTCTCTATATTTCTTTCCTTGCTTTTGTGGCTGTTGCTATTCTTGTGCCCTTTTCTCACCTACATTATCATTATTATTATTATTAGTATTATTATTTTTTTTTGAAGGCAGTGTCACTGGCCCTCACATGCGGGACCCGAACCGGGGCCGCTGGCTTCCCAAGCCAGCACTAACCACCGTGCCACTCAGCCGGCCCCCACCTACATTATTTTTAACATTGAGAATAATGCTTCTAGTCAGCTAGACATATCATCAGAATTTATAGATTAATTATTGCTTTGATACTATACTTTTAGAAACTGAGTTTCCTATAATTAACTGCAGGATAGTAAGAGCAAAACCAAAATATATCCTTTTAAGTGTAGTTCTTTGCATAAATCTTCAAGTACTTTAGTCATTAAGCCATAAAATCACATAATTCTGTTCTCTTTTCCATCCACCTCATTACAAGAATTCACTTAGGGAAGAGCTCACAACACTTGATTAATTGAGGGAGCCATTGAGGCATCTTGTAGAAAAATCTGTTTTAAGAGGTGAGCAACCAAATGTCACCCTGAGCTTTTGATATATTATTAGTGATTTCTTGAAAGCGATAAGGTATACTAGTCTAGTTTTCTATCTTTCTTGTTTGTGTTTCACACATAGACCATCTCACCCACTAATTCCTCAACTTAGCTTCCTCACAGAAAAAGTACACCCTACGAGATGCTGCCTAGAAGTGCTGCAATGATTGATGACTTCTAAACTTGTTCAGGTAGCTGAGAACCTGGACACTGGGGAGTTTGTTGTGGCACAGCATAGCAACGATAAAACAAACTTAGAATACATTAAATATATATTTGGAACTCTTGAATTATCTCATACTAGATTTTATTATAAATAAGTGGTAGCAGTAACCAAAGGCTGAAGAAAACTTGTAAGAAATAATAAGAGGACTTAGTAATGTTTTGCTCATTACCCCATTGTTTTCATTTGAAAATTGGAAAAAAATTATTTTGGTTGAAAACTACCCCATTTCCTTTTGCAGATACCAGTGTTTTGACATAGTTTGAAAAACATTATGCTAAGGTCAGTGTGTCTCAGCTCTGGATGTGCATTAGAATCACCTGAGCAGTTAAAAAAAAATCATATCAACATCAGGATCTACCTCAGATGGACTTGCTGAGAATTCTTAGGGCCGGCCGAGTGGCGCATTGGTTAAGAGCTGTCTTGGGACTCCAGCGGCCCTGGTTCGGATCCCACAAATGAGGGCCAGTGACACTGCCCTCTAAAAACAAAACAAAGCACATGGCCAGTTTTCTAGGGACGGCCGAGTGGCTCAGTTGGTTAAGAGCTTGCTCAAGAGAGTGTGAGCTGAGCTCTGAGCAACAGCTGTTTGAGGCCAGCCCAAGCTGAGTTGCCGTTGAGCTGCCAACAGGTGGCAGGATGGCTCAGCTAAAAAAAAAACACCAAAAAAAAAAAAAAAAAAAACCCAGAGAATTCTTGGGTGTTTTACTCAAGCATGTACAGTTTTAAAAAGTTTTCCAGGTGATTCCAAGTGTAGAACTGTGGCTGTGGGTGTCATGCTGGGCAAGGCTATGGATAAATGTTGAGGAAGATTCTACTCGGACTTCATCTGTGATAGGCAAGGTGGCTGTTATTGATACTTATGTAGTGTTCTCTGGTTGATAGTTCCAACAACAGCAGCCAATCAGCTGCTATAAGCTACCTGTCCCCCAAAGATGTATGCATTCAGCCTTCATATCACAAGGCCAGACCCTCCAAGATATGTCTGTTCTTCTGTCTCCTGTTGGCTCCAGATGTGCCTTAGTTCCTTTAACAGCTGATTAAAATTCACTTGCTTCTAGAATAGATAGTATTGCCTAGTAGACAGAGCATAGGATGTAGAGTCAGGCCAACATGGTTAAAATTCTAACCCAGACATTTATGTATTGATACTTGGCTTTCTGAGCTTTTGTTTCTTCAGCTGTACACTGTGGGTTAAGGTTAATTCTGTCACCACATGTAAACAGTGCCTGTTGCTCCCTGTTGTAATTGTTCACATCTTAGATCCATAGCTCCCTTCTATATGACATTAATGAATGCTAGTATTTATGGTTATATTGCAAATTTGTTTGCTTCATGATTTTGTAGTTTGGATCCACAGCTAGATTTCACATATTTTTGTCAGGGATGCTCTCCTCCATTTCTTCATCATTCCCAATCTCCTTTTCATTATCCCCAACCCCTACTTTGTACGTATCTCAGCCTTTATACAGTTTTCTGTACAGTAGTTGTGTTCTAAATGTTGATGACTATTGTTTCCCAATTTCGAAATGCTATACACTTCCTAATGTAGATACTGAAAACAATTGCATAGAATCAACTCTTCAGTAGTTCAATTAGTAAACTACATAGAGTTAAAGTAAAGGCATTTTGAAATATGATATTTTGAAATATTTGCGCAATACCAAATAGAGTCACCATTTTAAACTAACATGAAGGCCTAATGGCATTTTCATGTAAAACACATTTTTTCATTGATAATAAGAGGTTGTATAATTGTATAAATATGTGCACAAAATCAGAGAACCTGCCAAGAATTATCAGCAGACAATTTACATTTCTTTCTAATGTAAAGTCAGTAACCGTGGCCTTTTTTCTTTCAGCTCAAATATAGCTTTAATTATATCTAGGGACTGTGCCTTGTAGTCCTGCAAGCTTTCACGCTGTGATGCTAAGAGCAGATGGAAAAAGATGCTATAATATTACAGTGTAGTTTTGCAAGTAGGTGTGAAGAAGCAATCTTCTAAAATTTCATAGGCTTCTGCTTCTGATGGCTGCACCTGTGTGGTTGTTGTAAATATCCTTATAATGTAACTAACATTCCTTCATTCGGATTTATCTTTATTGCTTTTAGGCTTCAAGTCTGGTTTCATAATCATTTATTTGGAGTCCTGCCTATGAAACTGGACAGACAGAAGGGCTGCCCATAAAGCTGAGAGTAGGAAGGAAGAAGGGCCCATGGTTTGAGTCAGCATGAAGGAATTCTGTGCATGCTTCAGCAAAGGAGCTACAATGTACTAGGGAGGAAAACCAGGAATACAAAATACATGCTCAAAAGTCAGTTTATGGAGACAGTAAACATTTGAATGAATGAATGGAGCCCCGACTATTTGCCAGACACCACCACAGATTCTTACATCTATAACTCTCCTACCTGATTGACATCTAGAGACCTTTCACCAACCAATGCAGCCTTCAACTAGATTTCAGGTTCTAAATTTCCTATTAGTTCACTATTTCAGTAAAGGAGGTGCATTGTTTCAGAATTAAAAAAAATTATTTCCTTCTTTGCTATTCCACAGCTTTAATTACAAATGTATATTTTAAATGTTCTTCATAAAAATTAGTGCAATATAAGAATGACAATTTTGTCTTCAGGTTCAGGTTCTAGAAATGGGTTTCATGGTTCTCCCCACTCCATACAGGGATACCATGTAGGTCTGTATAGATTTTACACCATACAACTCGAAGCAGACTTTACCATTATGAAAGTGAATGGCAACCCCTACAATTGTACAGTGCATACCATGGACAACCGTACTTGTTGGCCCAGGATATGTGACCTACTGTTTTCAAACAATAATTGGACTTCATGAAGTATGATTATAATAATCATTTACATGAAGATTTTTTTTTAATTTGATGCCACAGCAGAGTGTTATGTGCAGTTGCCATTAGGGGAACAATAACTGGACAGCCATCTCCAGGACTTCTCTACCTCATTCCTGGTTAGCTATGTTAGATGACCTCAGGCCTGTCACTTGGCTGAAGTACAGGTTTCAGGTTGACTATTTTAATTTGCTATTCTCTAGGGCAGTACATCTGCAATTTGCCTGTTGTTATCAATAATAGTGTCTATAAATAATACAGACTCCTAGAATCCATTTTATGTATGTAGAGTTAGAAGTTCTCAGGTAAGGCCTGGGGATTTTTGTTATCTGCTCTGGGGTATGTATTTCCTATGATGTGGAATTTCCTTATCAGAAGTTATTGCTCTAGCAGAATATCTCCCACGGAACATCTCCATTACCAAAGCCCATAACTAAAGCCACACAATAGTTCAGGAGTATCCCAGGAATGTCTTATAGGGTCCTCAAATCTGCACATTCTGTGAAGATCCTCATGATGGTTTTTGCAAATTGCTCCATTACATAATGTTCTTAAGTCCATCGTATTTGAGGTAGAGCTGTTACAAAAGAGGAAGTCCTATTCCAGCTAATAAAGAGGACTCTAACCAACCAGCACCTGTCCATCACTCATCAAAGGCAGGGAAACCTGGTCTGATGGAGCCAGAGGGGAGTCATGTGCCTGATTAAGAAAACTCTGGAAATCTGCCATCTTGCTCAGGCTGCAGAGTACTTGTCCACAAACCACTTCATGGAAGCCACACAACACCCCATGAAGAAGGCATGGCTATGCCTGTGCTACTGATGGGGGAACTCATAGTCAGTGAGGCTAACTCAGTTTCCTAAAGACCACAGCCAGCAAAGGGTATGACCAGGGTGCACTCCAGGTTCTTGGGGATTCCAGCTTAATAATGTTTGTTGACAATACCACAGTCTCTCTCTCTCTCTCTCTCTCTCTCTCTCTCTCTCTCTCTCTCTCTCTCTCTCTGTGTGTGTGTGTGTGTGTGTGTGTTGGGGGTGTATATGTTCTAAACTATTGATTACTCTGTAGTTATGGGCAAGATAGATGCTCTGGGGTGAGTGTGTGGCCTATGGCAATGTGTGTGCAAGTGGTGCAGAATTGCAGGGTCTAAGACCATTCTGGATCTGACCTTGCTTTTCTATTATCATCACATCATCTGGGATGGCCATTTCACTGTGTGGCAAAAGTGAAGAAAAACCAAACAACATAAGCTAACTCTGGTGGACTCCTTGGCATTTGTTCTGGCTGCCTCCATTTTGGCAGCAATGCTTAGGGATGCTGAATATTCTCTCCTCTCAGGTGAGGAGCCTTGATTTCTAGGGAGGTGGATCCATGGGGATTTGGGCAGTGGACTCTGCCTAGAAACAGTTGAAAAACAAATATCTAGGGAATGCCCACCTCGTTATTATAGATAGCATCATTGAACAGGTGGTATTTGGGTCTTGAACAATCCTGTTATCCTTGGGTTCTGGCAAAAGACTTTGGGTGTTTTGCCTCAGGGATGAAAACAGAGCGCCTTCCAAATGGTTCTAAATAAATAATTGGCCTTGGCATTTGCTTAGGTTACAATTGTGCCTTGTCTATAATATTAGGCAAAATTTTAGCAAAAGTTTTCTACAGGTAAAATAATGTTCCAAGGTAGCTTTACATTGGGGTTCACACACAATGGGGGTGCATGAAGACTTCCCAGACTCTTAACATTAATATGTACTTTAATATTGATGGGCTTGAGGTTTGCTGGTTCCTCCCAACATCACCCTCCACAAACGCCCTTTCTCAAGTTACCATATAATTTATCAGTCAAATGGAACACTTTGAGACTGAATGGGGCATTATTAATAATTATGTCAAGGCAACACATGTGAACTGGGATTATTTTGGACAACACTGCACTGTACGGTCACTTACACTTCTCCCATTTTTGAAAGGAAGGCAAGCCTCTTCTCCCTTCTGATTCTTACTGTGGTTAACTTCTGGATGACAAACAGGCAGTAGTAAGACTGGTAATAGTAAGACAAAGGTTTACAATGAGAAATAGTGAAGAGGTGGCACCTTATACGATCCATGGAATAAACTCTTGGCGAGTCTCTGTGAGTTCCTTTTCTCCCTCTCTATCTTAGAATTGGAATTAAGATCATTGTCACAAGCATGTGTAGTAACACACTTATTTAAAATGAAAATGAAACTTTGCTTTTTTGGATGGAACATAAATCCAAGGCTGATAGGCTTGACAGTGAGGACCAGTGTTACCAATCAGGTTTTCTGACAGGTTTTTACCCTAAAGTAAATGAACTAATTTTTCACCTCTCAGGTTTTGAAAAAAAAATTTTTTTTAAGCCCATATGCATTTTACCATATGCCAGAAATTATACCTGTAGCAACTATTAAACATATCACAATTTTTAAATGTTAACTTAAAAATACACGAGTGGTACATAGTACTCCACGATTCTTTTAGCAAAAACCTTTGAAGACCATTGGAAGTATTTGCACTGAAGCTTTCATGATGTTTACTATCCTGGCCTCTTGCTTTCCTGTTACTGTGTTAACCACAATGGCGGCCACATATTTACAAATGCTCCCCTTCCCACAAACACACATGTGGAACTACTGTGGGGCCAGTAACTCTTCAAAAGATTGAATCCCATGCTGGAGAAGGTATTTTAAGGGAAGACCCTACTGTGTTGTCCAAGCAGGCAACCCAAATGTCCTGGTCTGGACACTTCATTAATAATTGGGTCTGTCAGGGTCTGAGTATACATGTCTCTGGGAAACTTGCTGAGGCCAAGTTACCACAAAACCTATACACTTTCACACAAACACAGACACACACACACACACACACACACACACACACATTTTTTTTGTCCTATTTGGCGGTGGAAAAGGAAAAATTAATTTTCCTTCTACCATTCTAAGTTTTTCTGGCCAGGCTAATAATTAATAAGAGACAGATTAACAGGAGGAAATAACCAAATTTATTACACATGTGAACACTGGGGTTCCATCAAAATATGGGGCCTGAGACCAGGTTGGGGAGTTGAGGCTTACATGCCATTTTGAACTAAGGAGGTGTGGTTTGGTCCTTGAAAGGGCAGGAAGGCAACTCACATGGAGTTGGAAAAGCAAGTGTTTGGTAAATAGATGTTGCTGGGCAATCTTTAACAATGGGACACAGAGAGGACTTTGATCAAAGGGGCCTTGCTAGGTTCCTCCCTGTGTGTGACACACTACTAGTTCATATTAAACGATGGTTATCTGTGATGGCCTTCCTGGAGCAGGTCCTCCATCTAAATTTTTTTAGGTAATTGGGGGAAGATCAAAGGCTTTTTCTGAGTCTTTTGTTTCTTGGAAAACAACCAGCTTAAAACAATTAATATCCCCCCAAAATGTATTTTGGGGTGGGCAACTCTGCTTCCCCTCACAACCATGAAGTAAATTTCTATTCAAGAATATCAGAATTTATACCCAGGCCATGGTTTTCAATATACAGAGGATGCCAAAAAAAATGTATACACATTTTAAGAAAGGAAAAAATTGTATTAAAATTATGCTGATGGTAAACACTTTGAGCACCTCTTGTGATTGCAGAAGTCAAATGTGACTTGTGTTCATCTTTTGTTATCGGTATATATTGAGTATTACAATTTTAATACAGTTTTTTTGCCTTTCTTAAAACATGTATACATTTTTCTGGCATCCTCTGTACTTAGATCTTTATTTATGAGATTAGCACATTTTTCCTTGTACTTATCAGATTGCTGTTTTGAATTCTATTTTGTTCTTCAGTTAATCTTAATACAATGATAGAGATGGAAACAAAAAGAAAGTGATTGAGGGCCAGCTGAGTGGCGCGGTGGTTAAGCGCTGGCTTGGGAAGCCAGAGGCCACGGGTTCGGGTCCCACATATGAGGGCCAGTGACACTGTCCTCAGGAAAAAAAAAAAAGAAAGAAAGTGATTGAAACATTTATCTAGGAAATAGGACATCCGTCTTACCACTCAATGCACAGAGGGATAAATTCAGGTGTACAGAGGAAGGCAAATGATGATGGGAGTGATCTCTTTATTTTTCTTTGTAATGCTTAAACCCAAACTTGCTAAGATGAAACTAGTGAGTTTTTACAGTTCTGGGAAATGGAAGGTAAGAGAACAAAAAAGAGGGTTCAAGAAAAGGGCCTGCTGCTTTGGAACAGGAAAGCGTAAAGGGAGCCAAATGGGACTACTTTATGTGGTGGCTTGCTCACCTGTCCAAAGGGGCCATATCATAGACATAAATACTGTAATTAGATAAATATGGAGGCAAGTCTGCTGGGGGGCAAATAGGAATTCTTAACCTAATTCCTAGTCTATGTCTCTGCATGGTTCCCTGAACAGGTCAACAATACTAATGTACCATTGATACCTGACAAGAAGATGTTCAAAAAGTGGCTTATATTTTTGTAGATTCTTAGTTAGAAAATGGCACCCTCTCATATATTATTCTGTTTGACTTTGACAAGAGTAGTTCAGCACACACGGAGATGGCATTCATGCTAAAGAAGGCAATGCTCAGAGCATTTTTTCAAGGCTGGAAGGTTTAAACGCCTTCCAGGGTTGTGCTCTGCTTCTTTTATGAACTACTCATCTCAGCAAATTAGCCTGTGAAACAGTTAGTTGACTCATGCCTAATTAAAGAATGTCCCTATTTCCAAGAGAAAACAATTAAATGAGTAATTTACAAAATTATTTTTAACATTTGACAAAGCTAATTATGCTGGCACTGCTGTAGGTAACCCAAAACTAACTGCATTATAATTATAATGGCACAGATTTAACCCACGGCTTCAGGCTTCAGGCTTCAAACATTTTCTTTCTTCTACTCCCAAACTAGTAGTTTTTCACAAAAGTTCATAAAACTCTCTAAAATAATGTATTATTAGAAGGCAAGCAGTACAATGAATTCATGAATTCAAATTGTCACAATTTGGCATGCTCTCTAGGTGAACGATTGGGTGTAAATTGTGTAATTAGATTGAAACAGATGAGCCTGCAAATGAAAAAGGTGCATTGGCACATTAGATATTAATATTTGTGTAGGTTTTCTCCTGTTTGTTGGTTTTCACCTATCTTTTTTTTTTTTTTTGCTAGCAATTTAACACTTCATATTAATGGCTAGGATGAAGTTTTAACATCTATTTCCCCTGGAAGTTCTAACTCAATAAACTGGAATGACAGAGGGGAAATTATATAAAACTGTTTCAACCATGAGTCTTGTTCGTTTTTCTTCTTATTTCTGCTACCATGGACCAGGTTCAGACATTTATTTCAGGATTGAAATATTAAGCAGTTTCTCTTCCGTTGTGTCAACCCTATTCACATCATTCTGCCTCGTTAGATTAATATTCTTTGAGTGTCACCTTCATCATTTACATCCCGGTAAATGGCTCATCCCACCAATGGTTGATATGTAAACTACTTAGCCTGCCAATCAAAAGTACCTATCATTTATTCAGTATTTACCAAATACTAAGGGCTGTGAATGCATGTTATTCTATTTAATACTCACAATAACTCCATCAGGTAGATATCGTTTCCCTCTGTTATAGAAGGAAAGAGAAGCTCAGAGATTTTGAATAGTATTTTCAAGGTCATATGGCTAATAAGTAGTGGTGCTGTGATTTGAAGCTGATCTACTTGATTCCAAAGATTATGACTTTAACTGCTAGACTAAACTTGCTCCAAAGAGACTCCAAAACCTGACTCTAATTTACCCTTTTGCCTTATACCAGTTACTTCCCCACATCTAATACTATTCATTCATTCATTCATTCAAAAATATTTAGTAAGCATCTATCATGGGGCACAGACTGGTAAGGAATGGCTGGTCTCTGTCTCTTCATCACTTATGGTCTAGCAGTGATGTGTCTGTGCTTTAGTCAACCTGGTCAAATCATGTTCTCTAAGCTTGCAATGTGCTTTCCCTTCCCCATGGCATTTTCTAATGCTTTCTTGCCAGATCCTATTTATCCTTTGACTGTCTCATTTCTTTTGCCTCCATGATTTCTTCCTAAACTACTCAAACCGATGGAGATATATTCCTCTCTGAAGTTACAGTTTATGCTCATTCTCTAGATTCAAACACTAGCTCTGCCTCCAATTAGCTGTGTGACCTCTGGAAAGTTATTTAACTTCTCTGTACCTTAGTTTCCTCATCTATGAACTGAGGATAATAATAGTATGTATCCCATACAGTTACTGTGAGGATTAAATGAATTTATTTATGTAAAGTGCTCAAAGCAGTGCCTGGCACATATTAATAATATGTGCTAACAATACCACTATATTATCTCAAAAAACAAATTCAACCTAGTAAATTTGACAATCTATTTGGATTAATTAAGCTCTGATGAATCTGGCAGCATCCCATCTAGCAATTAGAGGGGTGCTCAGAGGGGTTGCACAAAATGGAAGGTTTTTATAGAGACAAGGGTGGGGCTAAGGAGTTATTATCAAAATAAAATAATTATTTTTAGGCCAGGGCATCTTTTTCGGGAGGAAGGGACCAGCAGGGTTTTATCATGTAGGTTGCCTTTTCTTTCTTTGGGGGATATTGACCGCCCAAGTTACAGATTGCCTATCTAGTGTTTGACTGGAAAATTCCAGACGTTTGATTAAGATTGCATTTCTGGTGAAGGTTAAAACTGCAGTTAGGTCACGTATTAAGTCTAGGTTTGGTAGCATGGACTTTAGCACAAATGACATCACTTTGAGCCTGTGGTTTTCTTTTTTTAAACAATTATTATTCTATGATTTATTTGTAAGGAATCATTGACATTTCTGGTAGGTGTATATCTAGCAACATATACCTCTTGTATTATTATTTTGAAACTGTTTATAAATTTCTTTTTATTTCTATGGAACTTACCAGAGTTCTTTGTCCTGCTCTAATTTTGCTGTTTTTTTTTCTTTGTAAGAGAACATACTCTTAGAAATAACATTGTTCTTATTTCTAATAGCATCATATTTTAAGGTGGGTAAAAATACTGTGTTGTAGTAAGTTTCCAAAGATTGGGTTACCATTGTGATTTAGCCTCATTCTACTTATGTTCTTATATTATAATGGAGTCTCGAGCTTATAGAGCCCTGGTGGTCTTTAGATAACTGGTAGAATGGGTGAAGGGTGCAAGAGTGATTTTAGCTTGATTCACATTTTTATTAGAGCCAACATAATTTGGAAGGTGAGAAATACTGGTTGTGGCCATGAAGGGGTGGAAAGTTTAGCCATAGCCCTGAAAGAGGAGCTAGATATATATTCAGAGGTTAAAAGTAGTCCTTGGCTAATAGAAAAGCTTGCAGCTGCTGAAAGGGATGGCCTAGCATCCACTAGACATCTAAAATGTTCTAGAACATACTAAAAATGAGCCAGCGACATTTAATAGGCAACAAATCCACATTTTTACTTGTCTTCATAAATACTTTGTATTGAAAGGAGTAAGGGAAAGAAGTTGGCAAGAGGGAGTAGCATGCCACCCTCCTTCTGAAAGCACTACACAATTCTGTGATAATCTGGCTGTTAGCTTGGTTCTAAGACCATTTACTTTGACTCATGGCAACAATTTGGCCTGACTCTATCTTTGTTTTATTAGAGAGGCCCCATTTACACAAGGAAAAATCATCTTATCTTTAAAAATACTTTTATCTGGAAAAGTGAAGTTTTATGTATGCACCAGACCTATTCTGTGCTTCAAGCTCCCAGCTTCACACGTGTGTAAGGTGAACACAGTTATCTTCTGACACATTAGAGCTCTGCTAGATTGATGCTGGTTTTCTTTCAGGACATCATTAGCAGAAGAGAATTATTATATAAAATAAACATATAAGAAGTATGCCTTACTTCCTTGTGTGTTAACTCACTGCAGTTGCTTCTATGTCAGGTGAATCAAGGGGTTCTGCAAAGCTGAGTCCACATCCCATATAGTCTTCTTCATCAGTTGGCTACAGTGCTGAGCTTTCTCCTTTCAGAATTATGTTTTTTTGAATAAAGAACTGGTCTTATGAAACTGTGTTGAAAGAAAGCTAGTTCTAGCATCTAGGAGTAGTACCATGCTGGCATAAAGAGGACAAATCCATGGCATATATGCTACTTATCCTCCACTCCTGCCCTGTGGCACACATTCCAAGTCAACCATGACACTCTCTGCCACTGAATTTCAACAGGGCCTTAGAATCCTTGCCCATACATACTCCAGGAGGCATTACCAATCAATTAAGATAGGTACATGGGATAAAATTGATTTACTCTCAGTGCATGGATTGAGTGGTTTATAAAATTGATGTAGCGGAGAACAATCATCTAGTAGTAGGTCATTAGAATAATTATCTTTTGGTAAATGGAGGGAGTTGGGGGAAAAGGATGCCTCCCTGATTTTAGAAGAGTAGAGTGTTAAAGAAAAATCAAATACAACAACAATGCGTGTTGGGACAGTGACAGACTTCACAATCTTTCTTAAACTGCCTCTGCTCAGCTACCTTGTATTTCTCAATGCTCTAATTATAATAGAAAGGAGAACCAAGAGGTTGTACAAAAACATCAATTGAAAATATCCACCCCATTAATTTCTACCATTCTATAGCACTTTTAGGCTTTGGGGAAGCTCTCTGCTGGGCAGACCACTGGCATTAAATAAAAAAAAAATCACATTGGAACCCTGTTAGGATCATAATTTCTGAAATAACTTATTGAGTAGGACAACTTTTCTGATTTTCCCTGATCACTGTTCTTTATAATAATTTCTAATATATTTTTAAGGATACCACTTCCTGTTTAAAAACAGGAAGAGGAAAACCTCTTCATCAGAGCTTCCAAATGAATGACCTCATTCATCCAAAGAAAGGTTCTGTCAAGTAGAATCAGTTTTCAGTTCCTCTTGGGTAAAGCATGACATACAAAGATAACAAAATACATTTCACTAAGTTAAAAGATCCTCTCACCTGCATGGAGCTATAATTCTAGGTAGTTTGATAGGACAATTCTTTAAAGGGCTTAACTTGGGAAAATTATATTTAGGAGAAATTAATAAAAGATGACTGAGTGTCAAATAGATACTGAGGAGATAGTCCAAAAGGAAGATTCTGGAATCCAACCCACACAATGTTCCCACATTGGCCTCTTTCCTTTGGACTGATTTGATTGAAATCTGTAGTCTTGGATAGTTTTGGGCTTTTTGTTTTGTTTTGCAATTGTTGGATCTTTCTAAAAAGCTCTATACAATGAAGTTCATTTATATAGTTCTGAGCAATTTTTTCCTTTGCTATTGTTCATGTCTGTGGCCCTGCCAAAAAAGAACATGGGCTTCAAATTAATTTTTTTTCCACATACTATATTGTATGTGTTCTGTCTTTATTTGTGGTTATTGTGAGGTCACCAATTTTGTTTTCCTTTTGGTATTCAGTATTCTTGGACAATTTTCTGTGGCCTCAGGAAGATTCAGAGGGAACAGATGTTGTAGAAACCATATCCCCTGCATGTTTTCCCACTTATATTTCCCTTTTGAAAGAAAAAACACAGGATAGCTCTCTGTGTATGGGACTGTTTTTTTTTAATGCCTAGATGCTATTAAATCTATCCTACCTCTGTTGTGGAAGACAATGCTCCCTTTTGAATGGAATGACCAGTAAACTGCTCTAACTGCTCAGGGAGGCTGAAAAAGTACATTTTCTAAAGATACCCAGAGTGATAGATATAAGCCACTAGTTTACTTATTTTTTAATCTACTTATGTGGAGACCTTTTAAAACACATATTAAGTTTCAGAAAAGGTCAGGTTCAGTACCATATGTCAAAAATTTCCACAATGATTAACCACTCTACTTGGTTGAAAGTCAAAGACCATTTCCATGTCTGTGAACTTTAATGTCTGGATATTATATCCATGGGCCTGTTCCAATTTGCCAAGTCAAACCAAAAATCTACGTCACAGCTTTCATCCTTTTTCTCTGAGTAAATTTTTTGCCCCCTCCTCTGCAAATGTTTGAAATAAGCTGAAAAAACAGAACACAGTAGGTAACCTGGAAAGTGTTCTAATCAGAAATATTTTCATTCATCGGGTAAGGCTTTATATAACCCACCAGGAGCTGTGATCTGAAACACCCATCGCAAGCAATAAAGCATTGAAATGAGGATGTATTTTTATCAGCTCTCAGATCCATATTTATTTATTTTTCCTCAGCTGTTCATGTAAAAACTTCATTGTGAATTGTGCAATTGAATAGCTCTACCAACCTATTGGGAATACATTCAAATGTCAACTTCTACTCCTAGTTAATCTTTTCTTTATGTTTTTTCTTCTTCTGTCTTCCAAGTGACAGAGGATAATATGGAAACATAAATGCATTGAAGAGACAATGCAGAAAATAAAATCTACCCTTGAGCATTGAATATTTCAGTATTGGGTAGCTGACTTCCAACACGCACTGGAGCCATGTCTTCTCAATAATAATTTGGTCCTACAAGATCAACACAGTGAGACATGTGAAAAATATTTTTGTTTACTTAGTTTTCTAAAGACATATTTTGCTAACTGTATCCTAAAAGGTTGCACAATGTTTATGTGTAACATTTATATACAGTTTAGACTAATAATAAATTGAATACCTATGTATTCACCAACCAGTTTAAGACATAGAAAATTATCAGTATCTTTTAAGTCCTTTGCATTTTCCCGTCCTAATACCCCTCTTATCCATCTACTCAGTAATACCCTCTGTCCTGAATGTTGTTACATTCCTTGTTTTTTTTTAAAGCTTTACTTTATCTGCTTGCTTCTGCAAGTAATTTTTGAACATGCAGGAATTGACGTTTATATAAATGAAACATATACTTCATGTTTGTTTTGCTCAACATTATTCTTGTAAGACCCACCCATATTAATGTGGGTAGTTGTAGTTCATTTATTTTCACTATAGTATTCCATTGTATGAAAAAAAAAAAACAACCCACTATTTATTTAGCTACTCTGTCAAGTGACATTTTTGTTGATCTAGATTTTTTTCTTGTTGCAAGGAATATTGCTAGAGAGATTCCTGGTCCTTGTCGCCTTATGTGTAAGCGTTTCTCTATGATGTATATCTAGGAGTGGAATTACTGAGTCAGAATCTGGACATCTTCAACTTTACTTGATAGAGCTATCCTGCATTTGGTTTTTATTTAGTTTTTTTTTAAAAAAGTGTCTGTTAGAGCCGGCCGAGTGGCTCCGTTGGTTAAGAGCTTGCTCAAGAGTTGCGAGCTGAGCTCTGAGCAACAGCAGTTCGATGCCCAGCCTGAGCTGAACTGTGGCTGAGCTGCCAACAGGTGGCAGGATGGCTCAGCTAAAACAAACAAACAAATAAATAAATAAATAAATAAATAAATAAATATGAAAAAAAAAAGTGTCTATTAAAGGAATAAAATGTTTGAATGAAATTTCAACTTAATTTCTGTTTACTTTCCCCCACATGCTAAATAAATGGTCCCTGGCTTATAGTAAGAAACCATAGATCTGCATGAAGCAGTTGTTTGTAGCTTTGCTGTGTCCTTCCATTCTGAGTTCTGTCCACTCTGATTGTATGCAGCTATTCTAGACAAGGTTCCTTCTATTCCTTGATGTAATATCATGGTTCCTTTTCTCACTCATCTTAGGGCTTTTCCCATGAGTAAGAAGATGAATAATCTTCCCATCTATAACTGTAGTGGTCATAATTGATTGTTTTATCTGACTATCCTCCTGCCCTTTTTCAGAGACTAGTACTTCCTCTTCTTTTAAATTTTTTTAAAAAATTATTTTTAATTGTAAAATATGCCTAATATAAAATTTACCATCTTAACCATGTTTATAGTTCATTAGCTTCAGTGCATTCACAGTGCTGTGTAACCAATCTCCAGAACTCTTCATCTTGCAAAACTGACTCTCTGCTCATTAAACAATTCCCCTGTCCCCTGTTCTTCCAGCCACTGGCAATCAGCCATCTGCTTTCTGTCCCTATGACTTTTACTTTATATTAGTGGGATCATACTTTATATTAGTGGGATCATACCGTCTTTGTCTTTCTGTTACTGACTTATTTCACTTAGCACATTGTCCTTAAGTTTCATCTATATAGTAGCATGTGTCAGAATTTCCTTCCTTTTCAAGGTAGAATAATATTGCAATGAATGTATAAACCACATTATTCTGCTTTTCCATCCATCTGTTAATGGAAACTAGGTTGCTTTAATTTTTTGGCTGTTGTCAATAATGCTGCTGTGAACATGGGTGTACAAATATCTTTTGAATACCATACCTTCAATTTTTTTTGGGTATATATACCCAGAAGTGGAATTGCTAAAGTACTTCCTCTTCTTTAAGGAGTACTGCACCTACCCCAGTTCCAGCCGTGTGCTTCTGGTAGAGGCTGCCAATCCAATCATAGCACCATGCTTTCTCTTGCCACAATTGATGGCTGATGGAGGAACACCTGATCCAAGTGAAGCTGGTAAGAGTTCCTCCCTGGGAGTTTTCAGAGTGAAGCTGGAGGAAATAATTTAGTCCTTTCTGTTGTAGAAGCTGTGAAGCTTAGATGCTATAAGTGCTCAGGAGCCCTGTTATGTGGAGGAGACCCTTCTGAGAAAGGGGAAAATTAGGCCATCAGGCAAAAAAAAAAAATAAAGATGTTAAATGAAAGAGTCCTGGCTTCGCTGTCCTTTCCACAGCCATGTGAGCCAATAGATTCCTCTCTTTCTTTAATGGATTTGAGTAAGACTTGTATTTTTTGAAGCAAGTGTCCTGATATATATATAGTGTCATAGTTATACCCACCTTGTGCACTAGACAAGTTTTACCTTATATTGGCCAACAGTCAATATTGATTCCTACAATTCTGCTAGCTGGTGCCCTATGCTCCTTACTGAAAATGAAGTAGGGAAGAACAAGAGAATGAATCTGATAATGATTAAAATGGAAAAGGTAAAAAGAGCTTTTAGAAAAAAAGATTTGAGTTCATCACAAATGTTTGATGAGGAGGTTGACCTGGCTATAAACCTAGGAAGTATGACTAATAGATAGATATCTGGGATTATGGAATGCAGTACAACACAATTTTCTGTGTTAGGGGGCAGAATTTTCTGGAAGGGCAGATTTATCTTATAAGGTGTGATCAAACAATATGGTGAATGTTTAAATTTGAAAAAATTACAGTAAAAGACACATTGCCATTAATCCCCGTCAACATACTCCTCTCTTCGAACACACCTATCCCATCATTCTTGCTACTTCCTGAAGCAGTACTGGAAGTCCTCCTTTGTGAATATCTTTAGTTGCACTGTAGTGGCTGCCTCGATGTCCTGAATAACTTTGCCTTTGGGAAGAGCCAGAAGTTGTATGGTATCAAATTCTGTAAATAAGGTAGATGAGGACACACCATAATGTTTTTATTTGACAGAAACTGCCGTATACCAGAAACGATGTGTGACATGGAGCATTGTTATGATGGAGGGTGATTTGTGGAACGTTTTAAAATACACCTTCTCTCAGCTGTACCTCACACCTGACTGACTACACTGAACAAGTTGAAGCTTGTCACACACTGTTACTAAGGTTCTACGCATCAGTTCCCATATTGAAGATCCCTGCCTTTTTGTTGGATGGCACTTGGCAGCAGCATTTACCCTATTTTGTGATAACAATGGGAAGGCTCTGTGTCACACATCTCTTCTGGTATGGCAATTTCTGACAAATAAAAACATTATGATGAGTCCTCATCCACCATATTCACCAGATCTGGCACTGTGCAACTTCTGGCTCTTCCCCAAAGTCAAAATGACCATGAAAGGTAAATATTTTGAATCGATTCAGGATATTGAGGCAGCCACAACAGCACAATGAAAGACACTCATGAGAGAGGACTTACAGAACTGCTTCAGAAAGTGGCACAAATGATGGGATAAATGTGTTCGGAATGAGGGGGAGTATTTTGAGTGGTATTAATGGCAATATGTCTTTTACTGTAATATATTTTTTTTAAAATTTAAACATTCACTGTAGTTTTTGATCACACCTTGTAGGTCAAAAGAGTGAGGATGGATTCCACTTACAAATGCCCTTGGTCCTTCTCAAAGTTTGGAACCTGGGAATAAAACAAAGGGTTCTAGCCTAGCTGGTCTGAAAAACAGGCATTTAAAGATAACCTTAACTGGAAATCTACTACAAGTGAAAGAAGTGAACAAAGAGGAGGAGGAGGAGGAGAAGAAGAAAAGGAAATTTATTGGAGGCATATAGAAGCGTCTCAAAGTATTCAAGGACAAGATGTACAGTTTGGACACATAAAGGACGAGTGCCTTGAACAGGAATGTCCAAGGAGTGGAAGCAGTTATTTTCTGGCTGTCTTTGGTGCCCTCTGGAACCTCTATTCTCCTTGTGTGTGTGTTTCCACTTTATCCTTCTCTGTTTCTCTTTATACTTTGATTTTCTCTATTTGCTCATCAGCATTCAAGCCTCGAACACGGCCACCTCAGTCCTGACTTTACATGTTCGTACACACCCAACACTCCAATTTAAGAGAATGAGAACCTAATTGGCTGAGGTTGGGTCTTGTGTCCACCTTGGGCCAACTGGCAATTCTCAGAGATGCTTGCTATCCATTCAGTAGGAAATGGGCTTGCTAATGACCTCAGAGGAAGATGTGGACACATTTTCTATCAGTGAAGTGGGCCAAAGAGGAGCAATGATTAACTCGTCTTGCATATGTATTAATCAGGACCAAGTTGGACGCCATATATATGCCCCAGACTTAATTTATACAGTATGTAGAATGAACTATCAAATTCCTCAGAGTTCTGTCCTTCATTTTTCTCTGATGACGTTTTTAGTTGCAGTTTTTAATGCTTGCAAAGCCCTCACCATTTTTTTTTTTTGTTACCCAAAAGATACATATGATTAACTCCTGTGTTAGTGGTAAGGGCATGTGGTCTGGAGGCAGAGGACCATGGAAGAGAACTAGCCACTGTCTAGTTGGGTGACTTGAGCCATAATTTCCTTACCCATAAAGTGGGTCTAATAATAAATGCCTCACTTATCAAGGTGATTGTAAGAGTTATTGGGAGTAAAACTGATTTTCCACCTACAAAGCCATTCCAAAGGAATAGTAACTAGAACTGTGGTTCTCAATTCCAATGTAGATATCTTGGAATGTCATCATAGTTTGTGAAGGGTAAATGGTTTGTTGTCAGTGATTTATTACTAATTATGAACATCCAATGTTCATATAGCCCTTTAAAAATTTAAAGTGTATTCAGTGATGTCTATAGTTATGTCGTTCTCATTCATTTGCATTCCATCATTTTCCTTAGTGGGAACAGAACGGGTGAGTTTGGGAGAGCATGATGAGAATCCCTATAATTTTGAATTCCCCCGGGAGTGTGTGACATGTGTGCTTCATCTACCACACATGTGTATCATGGCAGAATATGGTTGAGGGATTGGGAAGTCATTAGACTATAAGTTACATGAGGCAGGACCCATGTTTCCTCTTTCAGTACTGTATGCCTAGCTACTAGTACACTTCCTGCCACATTGGTTCTCAGTAAATATTTAAATGACCAGAAGCTGACTTTCTAAGGGACTACAGTTTTGTTTATGGCACAGATACAGAATTTTACCCTTGTTTCAGGTGGAGAGGATATCTTCTCTTCAACTTAGTTTGGGAGAAAAATATAATGCTCAGAGTATTTGTGATTGATTTAAGGTATTAGTCACAATTGTTAAGTTGTTCCCTTGGGGTTCTAGGAGAAGTTGTGAATGGAGAGACATTTATTTACTACAGAACATCTAATTATGAGGCACTTTCCAATGTGTGCATCATAAGCCACGAGGGATTTGTTGATGTATTAATGAAAATAATTGATTGAAAAATACAAAATCTTAGTGTAGAAGGTGGTCTGAGGAACAGAGGTTTAGAGGGGTGCTCCCTTGTTTTGGGAAAAAAAAAGATAAAAAAAGCACTGAGTAAAATCTTTATCCTAGTAAAGACTCTGAATGAGGAAGAAATTTGAACCTTCTAAGAATGAGTTATAGAAAATGCTCATCAACCAAGGGATTGGGAAATGGGATAAAGAGTTGCAATTGACTACTTTGGTTTTTAAATATTATGTAGTTTTTTTAAAAATGTTGGTAACAAGTTATAAAGTGATTTCCTATGATGTTGGCAGGATGGGTGCTGGGGAAGAGAACAATTGCTCCTTTGAGGGAGCTTGTTGGATGTTTGCCTCCTACAGTTAGATTTTTCTATTTAGGAGAGCCATCTGCTTCATTAAACTTTCCAAGATCAGGCACTGTCTCCAGGGAGTTCCACCATGTCTTAAAACTGAAAACTGCAGGAAAGTTTTAAGTTGGTGCCAGAAAACCAGATGTGAGCCAGATTGTCAAGTTCTTTTTTCCTTATAGAACCAAAGATTTCAAATGGGGCTGAGTGAATACAAATGTTGGACAATCCTCATGGTTAGAATTTGGAGCCAACATTGACCTCTTTGGGCCTCTGTTCATGAAGCTCCTCTAAAGTCAGTCAAAGGGAACTGTTTATGTATATTTATTTTATTTTACTTTTTTAAGAGAATCGGGGGAGGAATTCTGGCCTTCCACAGTCCCTAATGCACATTCCTTACTGAAAAATTACACATGCCAAATGCTGGGGAATTCAGTAGATATTCCCAGTGCTGTTTCCTTAATCCAATATGCATTTCTCTATATTTTGGATGGGTTTTCATTTCTGATTGTACTCTACAGACTTCCTACTAATCTCAAAAAGGTTGAGTAGAGGAAAAATATGCAATGAAAACTAAAAATGAAAACTGCTCCTTGTCATGTCCCCTAAGAGCTGACATTTGAATGTCTGAATTATTTGGACTGGGACTCTCAGTACAGATTTACAGACATAAAAATAGGTATAGCATTTCTTGGAACAAGTGCTGAGGGAGGCTGTGTGGTCAAATACTCTGGGGGTAGGAAGGCTTCCATTTTTGTTTCGACAAGTGCTAATTTATTTACTGGGATTAGGGGGATCAGAGGGTCTCCCTGCACCAAACAAGGCAACATTTATGTGTTTTGGGAGACCTAAAACTCTTTAATATTTCCCCCCCTTAACCTTTTTTTTCCAAATTGAAATAAATCGAAACACTAAGCAACAAAGCAAAACAAAACAAAACAAAAACAATCCTTTCTTGTCTCTTATTGGGTCTAATATCTTAAAAATGAAGAGAAAAATTTTAGGTGAAACCAATCTATCATTAACGATTATCCTCCCGTTGTGTGAAATTAAAACAAGAAAAACAGGTTTTTTTTATAGGTTTTATTTATGTAGCATAGCCTTATACTTTTATTTTATTTTAACTGGAGATGGCCATAATGTTCGAGCTTAATATTAATCCCTATCTATTAATGCTTATGAAAACATTCATTTTAACAGCATTAGGGGAATCAAAATAGGCTGAATTCTTGGCATGCCAGATATAAAGGTGTTGCACAAGTATATCTACATGGCCTGATTCTGCTTTTTGTACCATTGGATGGATCCTATTGCCATTGCAAACAAGAAGGTATGATTTATCCTCTGTGATAAAAGCATGATTTTGCTGTCATAATTTAATATAATATATTGAAAATGCCCTTTAGACACATATGCATTCATAGTTTTTATTGTTTAAAGATATTTCGATTCAACTGTTCATTTCCATCACTGGAGTGTGAATATTTGAATTCAGATAGTATTTTCATAGTTGGTCTCAGAAATAGAAGGAGAAATGGCTAAACATGTCATATAAGATGTGTAGGATCAAAAGTTTTCCATTTCTCAATGTCCTTCATTCTTCACCTCTACCAGTCCTACCTCTGCTCAGCTTCCTTGAAGACCCTGAGTGAGTTGTATGAAATAGACTCTTCCATTGCTAAGGAAAGAAAGACCTACATTTTCTGCTGGTGGTCTACCTTTGTAGGTAGATTGATTTTTTTTTTTTCACAGAAGAATATTATTTACCAAGTTTGGAAGATGTAAACTGTTATGTCAATATCACCTCTCAACTCTTGTAGTCTGCTCCATAGTTGCTTTTGTGATCAATTCTAGTAATTCACATCTTTCTATTTTTAGCAAATATTATTCAATCAAATCAAGGCAACCTTCTGAAGCATTAGTTAGCAGGTACTGCAGGAAAAACTTCCTGTCCCGTGCAATAACGATAGC